>CM065592.1:61570958-62770958 GCA_033119425.1 Bufotes viridis
GGCTTTCTGAGATTTTAATATTGATGACCTATCCTCTGGATAGGTCATCAGTATCTGATTAGTGGGGGTCCGACACCCAGGATCCCCGCAAATCAGCTGTTTAAGAAGGCACCAATAGTCCCGTGGGCGACACAGCCTTCTCACAGCTCACCAAGCACAGCGCCGTACATTGTATAGCAGTTGTGCTTGGTATTGCGCTCAGCGTCATTCACTTTTATGGGGCTGTGCTGCTCCTAGGCCACATGAGGGATGAACACGTCAGCAAGCGCCGCTGCCTTCTCAAACAGCTGATCCGCGTCGCTCCCAAGTGTCAGACACCCACCGATCAGATACTGATGACCTATACAGAGGAAAGGTCAGTGATCACAAGGGGGGAAGAATGTATTAAATTGACATTGCATTGGCACCAAATGTATTAAAACTGTGCTCTACCTTCATAAATTCGGAACAAGTGCACATAGCAACTTCAGTCTGAAGACTAACTTAAAATACACCTACAGTGATAAATTCCCCCTTGAGGCAGGAAAGCAGCCCCAAACCATCATGCTCCTTCCACCGTGCTTCCCAGTTGGGATGAGGTATTCATGTTGGTGTACAATGTTCTTTTTTCTCCAACCATAGTTGTGCTATTTACAAAAAAAAACTCCACTTTGACATCTGACCATTATTTTCCCTGAAACAATATGGAACATTGTGGAAACAGGTGGTCTGGCTCTGATTTTTGGACATCAGCAGTAGCTTCCTCTATGGTTTCCTCTCTAGAAGACCACAGAAGGTTTTTCAGTTGTCTTAACAGGTTGTCCACTCCCAGGATGAGTAGCCACAGTCTTGAAATTCCTCTATTTGTAGATAATTGTCTAACCATGGATTGATGTGTAGAACAAGGTCTTGAGCAATGCTTTTGCAATCTTTTCCAGCTTCATGCATCTCTATAAGGGCCCATTCACACGTCCGCAATTCTGTTCCGCCTTTTGCGGAGCGGAATTGCGGACCCATTCATTCCTATGGGGACAGACGATGCCACGCCCCGGGTCCGCAATCGCGTTCCCGAAAAAAATAGAACACGTCCTATTCTTGTCCGCAATTGCGGACAAGAAAAGGCATTTTCTATATAGTGCCGGCAATGTGCGGTCCGCAAATTGTCCGATGTCCGTGTTTTGTAGATCCGCGGATCCGTGGATCCGCAAAACACTTGCGGACGTGTGAAAGGGGCCTAATATGTCTTCTGGGGTCTTTTGAAAGTTGCTTTCTATAAAGCATAGTTCATACTAACCAGTCTTTCTTAAGAACATATTTATCAGTAACCAGGCTTTGTGTGCCTTTATATAATGAATAGACAGAAAAAAAAACCAGGCCAAGCGCACACAACACCTTGGTCAGCAGTGTGAAGTAACTGTTGTTGTGAGCATCTGTGACACAAACACCTTCAATCTCATCTCCTTAATTACCACCTTAAGCCAATTAGCTCATTGAAATGTCCTTAACGCAGAGGTTCACTTACTTTTCTACCTGCGCTGTGGATTTTTACTCAACACGCTTAATAAAAGACATGGACGGTACAACTGTTTGTGTTTTATTCGTTTAGTTACATTGTGTATGTCTATAATTACGACTTAGATAACAAACGATAACCCGTGCAGAAATCCAGGTAATGTCAAAGGGTTCATTTGCTTTTTCTTGTATAATAAGCTCGCACTGAATGCTGTCTAGTCCTTGTTCTCCTAAGCAGATGGCAGCTCCTGCACTCCACATTGACCCAGTCAATAGATCTGCATAGGAAGTCATCATGTGTACTACGTCCCTAGCTCCCGCTCTTATCTCAGGATAGAATCCTTGGAAGTGACAGCCCTGTTTTAGAGGCATGATTAAGTGATGTGCTTGCAGATAAGTTTATGAAGACTGTGGGAAATTACCTCATGCAAACAAGTTCTGAGAAAGTTTGTACATCTTAAACACTGTGGGAGTCAGTTACAATTGGAAAGCTGCTGTATCTCACTTCAGCCAGAGCTGCCTATTTGTCAAATCACTGGCCTGGATCTGTAACTGATTACAGGACTGGGAGTCATTGTGAAATGGTTGCATCTCCCCAGCAATGAAAACACTTGAAATAAACAAAACAGGCTATATACATGATGGCAGTGGAGTACATAGAAAAGTAAGGGCCCCATAGCAAGGATCAAACCAGGCCCCCCACAAAGGACAGAGGGGTTTCCGTCTAAACCCTTTTCAATGATCCTTGGGCAAATTTTTTCACTGCCTCGTTTGCTAACAGTTGTTCCCTTAGAGGGAAGAGTCCTGACCATGTTTTCATCCCCAGTAGAAGAGGAGACGATCCCAACTAGGCGCCCCCTTGCCCTGGGCCTCATAGACAAATTATGGTAGTTTTGACCCTGCATGATGGGTATTCACCCATAGTCACTCCAGTAAAGTCACTCCATCCATGGTATCAAAACAAGCCAATCCAAACAGTAGAACATCTTCAACCCAATCGAAACTTCATTGAACATTTTTCATAGTTTCCCTCAGTCATTGGTCATTCCATCTAACATTGACAATGACCCAATGGTGAAGGGTTTTCAGTAGACAGGAAAGGAGCAAAGCTTTGGGGGTTGCAGAGGTAGCAGTCACCCATGGGCTCTTGTGCATAAAAATAGCTATTGACTAAGAGTGTGCATTTGCTTTTGATGGGGAGAGAGGAATAAGTAGCTGTCGGACCCCTCTTATCTGTTTTGGGAACAAAAGATCGGGAATTCAGTAGCAGATATCGAGAAGAGGCAAGACATGCCGATATACATTACATAGTCTGACAGTCTCGTCCAAATCAGTGGTTCTGTCCAACTTTTATCCAATCTATGTTCCCGCTTTAGAAACACTAAAAGTCTCCATGCCATAGAGTACTCCAAGTACACAGCTGGTCTCTTTAAGGAGAGCCAGTACAGTTCCTAAGATGTCTCCAAAGCATTGTACTGAGCCAGCCAGAATCCTAATCCGTACTGATGAGGAGTAAGCACCCTCAAACAGCTGTCTACGGATGGATATCTGGCTTGGCTATATTCCCTTGTCAATTCCCAAGGCTTGTTGGAAAGTTGGATCTTGACTCATAGAGAGCCACTATCAATACGTGGCAGTGGTGAGATGGTTCTCTTTTCTTGGGAGTTATCTCTTTGCATATTCATTTCCCATGGAGCATTGCCAGTAAGCCTCTATACAAGACTGGTCTCTTTAAGGAGATGAAGCACCCTGCCTAAGAAACTTCCATATAGAAATTATTAAAACTCAGGGCTAATTTCAAAAACAAGGTCTACAGGGACAGGATGCCCATTGATTCTACAGGGAGTAATCCATGTGGGTCAGTAAAGTCATGATGTCATGAGGCAGTCAGCCCCCCAAAATTAATCAGTAGCCTCAGCATTCTGGGTCCGTTAGCCAGTTTACAGTAAGCGTGGGGTGCTATGTACTACTGTATGGCTGTATGTGAAATATTAGTGCTCCATGTATCACTTTAGGGATTTGTATATAGTTCTAGTGCTTCATATCTCACTATGGGGCTCTCTATATAGTAATAGTGCTCCTTTTCCCAGTATAGGGCTCTGTATATAGTAATAGTGATCAATATCTCACTATAGGGCCATATATGTATGGCCTCCACATACAGTATCACTATAGGGCTGTAAATAAAATTATGGTGTTCAATATTTGGCTACAGCAGCCTACAGTGGTGGTGGGGGGGGCTCTGTCCCATCGACTTAAAGTGGCATTCCACTGTATTTTTTATTTTTTGCATTGACTCCACATACCACCAATGGGGCTATGGCTGATGGTTTTTGGACCCCGCCTACTTGTGTTGGCTCTGCCAGCTGCCAATTTAGACCCACCTTTTCAGGGCTAATTTAAGTTCCCAATCGACCCCTGGCACATGATTTGTTGTTTTTACATGTTTCATCCACAATGCTGATGAGAAATGTGAATTAATCTCTGTATAAAGCTCTCAGAGACATAGAGAGGCCTGTATAAAAGAGATGCACAATGTACATACAATGCTATAAAATTCATTAAAACCGGATGAACTTTTGTGATGTACTATTAAAGTGACTTTTAAAGGAGACAACTTCTGTTCCAATGGCAGCCAATGCTCTCCGTCATCCTGCTCTCCCAGGCGGGCACAAACGACACTCCATTCACCTCTCTTCTGTTTGGTCCAGCTGTCTGGACCCGCTGCCCCTCCTCTCCCCTCCTGTAGTTGGCCCCACCACCAGAGTCCTGCCTGCCATCTTTAGCTGCAGGTCACAACCTGCTCTCTTCAGCCTGGCCTGCTCTCTCTGCCTGTAGGGTGTGTGCATGCTCCTCAGCTCTTAAAGGGCAGGCTACTCCAGGGTATGTACCTTCCCCTGAGAAATAGGAGTTCTAGTGTACTGGTCTCTGCTAAGGTGTTCTGTTCAATTTGTCTGCCTGTGTACCGATTTCTTCTCTATTCCTGACTCTCTCTTGATTAGTGACCCTCTGCTGCCTGACCTACTCTGTGTGATTACTGTATTGATCCTTTGCTACCTGGCCAAATCTCGGACCTGTTTCACAAAGTTACACAAATTCTGCCTGCCCGGAGTTTGGTCTGTTTCTGACTATGAGTTTTGCCTGACCACTGGGTGCTCCGCACTGGTGTCTCTGACCCCCATGAGTCAGCTATCAACCACACTAGGATTAGAAATTAAAGGGTGAATACCAGGGGACTGCAAGGATAATGCCCTTAGGTTTAGCTCAAAGTCCAGCAGCTTGGTTGACACAGAAATTCCACACGCACTGATCTATACATAATTTTTAATTACCTACAATTACAAAAGTATTCAGATCCAGGTGTTGGTTTAAAAAATGTAGAATATTTTTCAAGATACAACTCCTTTAAGACGTCCCTACCTTGGCAAACATTTGATGTATAATATTGCATTAAAAACATTTATTTATTATAACATATATATTGATCAGTACACAGGGTAAAAGGGACCGAAAGCAAAAGAGTTAACATTTAAGCCTATGTTAATTCGACCCCTGTCAATGTCACTGAATTGGCATGAAACTCAACAAAATTGCTGTACAAAGCAACAAAACATACAACGGAGAGTTCATGAAAGTTCCCTTGGTCACCAACCATGCAGTGTTCTCAATGGTTCATTGCTTGATACATTATTTCAAGATTGTGATCCTTTAAAGATTAGGGAGGAAACGGAGGAATAACAGCCTTGTGTTCTGAATTACAAGCATGTAACAGAAGTCAATGTTTAATAATATAACCACAATGACAGAGGGCAACGACCCAGATTGAAGGCATTGTCCTCCTGACAGCTCTGCTGGGGACTGTAATTCGTTTCTGTCACACGGTATTATGCATTGGAAAAATGTACAATGGTGAGGATTCTGGTGCAATAGCGACTGCCGCTGCTGGGATCTCAAACAAAACAACCGAATGGAGACTGCGAGAAATGTACGCCTTGGCTCAGGCAGGATATGTAGATTTGATCTGTGTGTATTCTGTAATTCAACCTCAGATATAATAATATTGCTTGCAGTTGCCCATACAGTAGCTATAACCACAGAGAACATTCATATCAGACTCTAATTGACTAAACGGCAAGCTCATAATGTATAAGGTTTAGATGTCGTACTGTTCCAAATGTACAAAACAAAATGTAAAGCAACCACGTCTGTATGAGACATAGCAAAATATGGTGTCACCAGGGGTGGACTGGCCATGTATCCCACAGGGAAATTTCCTGGCAGGCCAATGTCCAAGTCATCCTTACAGCCAGTAGCCGGGTACATACCATCTGATGTTTTCAGCATTATTAATGCTAGGAGCATCAGGTACTTATGCACTGGGTCAGCAGCCACACGTGTTCTCCTGAATTTACTCGCCTCAGTATGGTGATGGGGCAATATTTAATGCTGCACTGTGGTATTTTGTGCTTCACTAGAGTATTTATGGCCCCGTCGACACTTAGCGACAATGACTGGGGTCAGAGATAACTCCAAACATGGTCTTTTAACCCATCAGATGACACAGTCAGTGAGTGGGTTAGACAGAGGTAGGTGCCTCCTTCTGTCCTCCAATCAGAGCCCTTGCAGTTAACTTGAGGATTCTAATCAGTTGGTATGGAAGCCATGGAACTTGTGAAGGCTCCCTGACCTGCCATACTAAACATCCTGCTCCAAGCCTGCCATAGCAAACTGCCTCAAAAAGGGAATTTCCTGGAGTATAATACTGACAACAAATCCTCAGGATAGGTCATCAATTTTTAGATCGGTGGGGGTCTGACTCCTTGAATCTCCGCTAATCAGCAGTTTGTAGACGCGATCTGACTGCATCATAGTGTTTTATCATACAGTCGGTTCCTACTTGATTGCGGATCTAGCCTGTATGTGTTCTGATTAGTAGGAGGCCTGGAGGTTTACGTTTACCCTGATCTGCATACTTTATTCTCTGTAGGCTGCACCCACATTTACCCCATGACATGCCATACTGTCCTACTGCAGCAATTCGACAAGGGTACAGCCACATGTAGCGGTATTGCATGTGGCATTGCAGCTCACTCACGTTCACTTTAAATAATAATAATAACATTTACTTATATAGTGCCACCAAATTCCACAGCACTTTACATGTTCATAGGGTTCATGTACAAAACAAAAGTAACTGGCTAATATACAACTGAAACAATAGGAGTTAGGGCCCTGCTCGCAAGAGCTTACAATCTATGAGGAGGGGGAGGGGGGGGGGGACACATACGGTATTTGATTGTGATAAGTAGCTGAAGGAGCTGAAATACAAAATGGGACTCAACCTCTGGACAGCACCTCCAAGGTTACTATGGTTTTAACAGATATTCTCATGTACATCATCACCATTTTTTCAATTTATCAATGTATAGTGAAACCCCAACAAAAGACCACCTCTTTGGGAAGACCACCCACAATGTAGACCAGAATTTCCTGAATTTTTTAATCCATTATATCCTAGATATATTAGCCATCTTTATATATATACTGGAGGGTGAATCTGGATCGCACATCCTCAAACAATATGCTTTTGATATAACGACTGTCTCAGCATAATTACGTGGCGTATACGCCAAATTTGTAATACATAGTATGCTGTGCATAAGAGGCATTAGTATACAGTTTGATCAAAGAGCATAAGCCCACTTTCCACGACAAGGATGCCTCCGCAAGTGGGAAACTACTCAAACCTATAAATGGCGCAGCCGTGCGCGGCGACCACCGGCGCCCCAGTACCGCACCAGCAGCAGACAGCGGGACCCAGGAGCCACACAGCAACCCCACTGTGCAGCAAAGCCTCCTTGGCTCTGGGACCCGCCGCCCCGCCAGCACAGCACTGAGGCAGCAATGGCAGACACGCAGTACTGCACCATGTGAACGAGTGCAAAGAGCTCACCCAGTCACGACCCTCAGGAAATGCATCTGAGAGATAGTAGGAGTTTATAAACCCCTTGCAACTAAGGCTAATTAAAAACACCTAGTCCAAATGGGGAGGAGTGCTGACCCCAGAGGGGGGAAAAGACGATAGACACTTAAAATATATACTGGAGGGTGAATCTGGATCGCACATCCTCAAACAATATGCTTTTGATATAACGACTGTCTCAGCATAATTACGTGGCGTATCCGCCAAATTTGTAATACATAGTATGCTGTGCATAAGAGGCATTAGTTAACAGTTTGATCAAAGAGCATAAGCCCACGACAAGGATGCCTCCGCAAGTGGGAAACTACTCTAACCTATAAATGGCGCAGCCGTGCGCGGCGACCACCGGCGCCCCAGTACCGCACCAGCAGCAGACAGAGTAGTTTCCCACTTGCGGAGGCATCCTTGTCGTGGAAAGTGGGCTTATGCTCTTTGATCAAACTGTTAACTAATGCCTCTTATGCACAGCATACTATGTATTACATATTTGGCGGATACGCCACGTAATTATGCTGAGACAGTCGTTATATCAAAAGCATATTGTTTGAGGATGTGCGATCCAGATTCACCCTCCAGTATATATATTAGCCATCTTTGTTTGTGAGGATCACTCATCCAGGAGATCTAACTCCTTTAAGACCAGGCCAAATTTCGGCCTTGCTGCCCACATCCAAGTGTCAACATGGCCTTAGACAAATTGTCCAGAGTGAATTAGTGATCTAGATCAAATGACAGAGTCCAAGGCTGACTGCCTGCCCCGCACCAAAGTGATTTCCACAGCTGCCCCTGTGAGTACCCTGCAATAAATTAGCCATTAAGGGGAAAGCAACATCAAGATATGGGCCCTGGAGACTGTGTTGTGATCACTGATCCAAAAAATGCCTTGCAGTGTAATCATGTAATTTATTATACTGTCACATAGATAGCAGAGGGCAAAGGGGGTGATCTGTTTAAAGAATGAACATTAAAGCATTAGTACATTACACAATCTCCGTGTTTCCTATGTAAAACTAACACACAAGGCCAAAAGATTGATATTACACCTTATAGAACCTAAACCCTTAGAAATCATATCATCTCTGACACTCAAATATTTCGTGCAAAAAAAAATTGCATCATGAGGAGATTTATTGACCAGAATGACAAGAAAGGGTCCTACAGCCAAGAAATTGAAATCCAAAGAATAGGTAGAGAAAAAAATAAACAAAAAAGTTTGGTGTTGCTATGCTGAATGCCGATGTCCACCAAGCCTTTGTTACAGGTCACATGTCGTTTTGGTAGCCTAGATAGTTGTCCCTCACAGGACTGAACTATTCTATGGAGGGTCCACTTTTGTCTCCTCGTGAAGAGCTAAGCAAGGCCTTAATCATTTCTGAAACAAAGAACAGCAGAAAAAAAATAAAGTTGCATCAAATAAAAACAAACATCTATGCACGTCAATATCCATTATCCACTCCCTTATAGGAAAATGGATCGTCTCATGAATCTAACCTGGACCAGAAATAATACATGAGCCTTTAGCTGTCAAACATCACACCATTGGTCAGAGTAAAATTTCAGGAAGAAAATGTTGACTAGAGATGATTGAGTCGGTTCTAAACTAATTGGATTCCCAAACTTTGGGATTCTAGCGAATCCAAAATGTTTGCGAAAAGATGCAGACAAATAGTTCAAAATGACATCCACCATTTTACAGATCAGAAGACAACACAGCAGGGCAGGGAAGATAAAGAGGGGGGATCACATGACCTTGGGTGTTGCCCTGGCTGATGGGCTTGCTCATAATGCCTTGCAGTCAGCCTTAGCCAATCAGGAGGGACAATACTGACATGCATCTATTGACATGCACTATATGAGATTCTGACCAGGGAAGTCACGTTTTCTCTGAGCTTGTACATTGATGTTACAGGACATCTGACAGCGAAAGCACAAAGAAAGCTGTTATTCAGACACACAAGACAGTTTAGGGTCAGACGGGGAACATAATAGCTAGTTTCATTAATTAATAGATAGTGAGGGGTTCCCATCCAATGAGGCTCTGCTTGCACTGCACATCAATATTTAAAGCTACTGTACCCACTTTTTTCTAAGCCCAATTTATATCAATTTATCTCTGGCCCAATCATGGGCGTAACTATAGGGGAAGCAGGGGAAGCGGCTGCTTTGGGGCCCTGACCCAGAAGGGGCCCATCCAAGAGGAGGAGAAGTACTAAAAGATTTTGTCAGGGCCCCTCAACAGTATTACACAATGAAATTAGATACAGTGGCAGTATAGAAAACGGATGGAACAGCTGCCGGGCCTGGTCTGAGAGAGCGATCTTTACTAGCCACAGGAAAGAGGGCGGCATGAAAGGAAGGGGTTGTGAAAAAATGAATGGGGGAGGGGGCCCCATTCAAACATTTGCTGTGGGGCCCAGTCATTTCTAGTTGCGCCACTGGGCCCAATGATGTCAGCCTGGTCATCATGCTCCATACGCTACTACCCCTGCAGCCACTACTACTACCTCTACAAAGGCACATATACTATATTATACTGCTGCTGCTATAAGAAGCTGGACAATTTTTTCCTTTTTTACTTTACTGGAACTCAGACGCACTGCCACCGGCACAAATGTTTGTGGCAGTAGAGTTGGAAAAATATACATATGTATTTTAATTAACATAACACCTGTTGGTACTCCTCCAAAAAGGGATACTTTTTGGACAGCTTGTTCAAAATAAGCCATTGCTTTGTCCCAAATGAACGTGTGTGTTTAAACACTGGCAGCCATCTGCCCCAAAAAAGCGATCATTTTTGGATCATTTGTCTAATTTTAAAAAGCATAACAAATTTGGACAGTGCAGTGAGTTTTCACACAGGCTGTATGTTACCACCAGTTACAGACATCCCAACCTGCGAAAACTCATTTCAGGGAGGTGCACTTCACATTTCAGGGAGGTTTTCTTTTTTTTCTTTTTCTCACAAACTTTTTATTACATTTATCAGCCGCCCAGTGCCTCTCATCAGCCCCCCAGTGCCTCTAATCAGCCCCCAGTGCCTCTCCATCAGCCCCCAGTGCCTCTATATCAGCCCCCAGTGCCTCTCCATCAAGCCCCCCAGTGCCTCTCCATCAAGCCCCCCAGTGCCTTTCCATCAGCCCCCCAGTGCCTCTCCATCAGTGCCCAGTGCCTCTCCATCAGCCCCCAGTGCCTCTCACACTTACCCCCTCCTGCTCCTGGACGCCGCCGCTCCTCTTCTGCTGCTGTCGACTGTGCTGTGAAGGCTGCGCACAGATTGACGTCACAGAGCGACTCACTCCTGTGCGCAGGCTGCAGAGCCGACAGCCGAGGACCAGTAAGCGGTGAGTACAAAGCCTTCACTGCTTCCTGGTCCTTTTGCCCTGAACAGGAACAGCGTTCCTGCTGTGAAAAATATGCAGGAACGCAGTTCCCACCCGTTCCCCCTGGACTTGAGCCCTGCTTTCCAGGATATATTGTTTTGCATGCGGGCATCAGGGAGCTGCTATCTAATAGCGGGAGACTCCCTGAACATCCGGGAGACTTGAGATCCCTGCCGTTATCATGAATTTACCTATAGCCAAATATGTTGCTGTCACTTTGATATTACTAATGTAGTTAAAGAGCTTGAAATGGTTTGGATACTGTCCTAGTAGACCCAAGGGTTTCATACACAACTTTTCAGGGCAAAATAAGCACTTTTGATTAGGCTTGAATTTATTTGTATCTGAATGGACAGACCGATTCATTTGATTCGGAACCTAAACAAATTTCAGATAAATAAGCCATTATCTGAAAAGATATAAAAAGTCTAAATAATTATTGAAATTCCCTGAAAACTCCATCCATGATTACTACAGAGATTCATAGAAATCTACTTTTTACTAAAATTGTCCTGAGAAATGTGATTTACATAAACATTAGCTATGGAGTTGTGATCAGCTAATTAAAGGAGTTTTGTACATGATGATTTACTTAATGAGTGTTCTGATCTAAACAGTTATCATAAATGTACAGCCCCTTTAATTATGAATAGGAATGAGCGAACTTCACCTGAACTTGACCCCGAACCCCAAAGTCAATGGGGGACCCGAACGTCACTTTATTATTTTCCGTTATAACATGGTTATAGCTGAAAATAATGGCATTCTTAAGACAGAACGCAAAACAATATGGCAGTTTAGGGGTTAAATAAATACCCCCCTTATCCACTTGATCGCGCTGCCACAGTGTCTTCTATCTTCTTTCAGGAGGACGTGCGATGATGACATCACCGTGCTCACCACGTGGTGAGCGTGGTGACGTCATCGCAGGTCCTTCTATCTTCATTCAGCAGGACCTGCCAAAGGAACTGCGATGACGTCACCGAGCTCACCACGTAGTGAGCACAGGGAAGTCATCGCACGTCCTTTTGCAGGTCCTTCTGAAAGAAGATAGAAGACACTGTGGCAACGCGATCAAGTGGATGAGGTGAGTTGTTTTTGTTCTCTTTTTACCTCTAAATTGCCATACTCTTTTGCATTCTGACTTTAGAATGCTATCATTTTCCACTATAACCATATTATAACAGAAAATAATAAAAGGACCCGAACACCGAACCCAAACCCGGACTTCAGTGAAAAAGTCCGGGTTCAGGTCCGGGTACCTAAACACGCAAAGTTCGGTACGAACCCAAACTTTGCAGTTCGGGCTTGCTCATCCCTAATTATGAACAATACAATTGAAGAAAAAACTCTATTCCACTGCTGGGCACTGGGGTTCTACACTAAGGACAGTCCCCTAGTATTAAAAGGGTCCCCTAATGATAAGCAGATCACAAAGTGCCCCCATACTGTGACTTCCAGCGATCATTTCAAATTTGGCAGTAAGTGTTCAATTTCCCTGCAGTACCACTACAGGGTAAACTAATTGTTACATGGTGTCCATTCAAATCAATGGGTTTTCTGCACAATGCAAGACAGGACAGATCCTGCAGAGCAAAGGACTCCGTCTGTAACCACTCCAGGGGCAGACTGGAAACTTAAAGTGGCCCTGGAAAAAAACCTAAAGGTGACCCCAAGTGGTCCAAATTGACAGAAGATGAGGCAACACAGGTAGGCAGGGACAACAGAAGTATGCAGGGCCAGCAATACCGTAGTGCAGCACAAAATACTACAGTACAGCATAAATCACTGCCCTGTCACTATTGACAGGGCTGGCGCTACCATAGAGGCAAGGGGGGCTGACTAACAGCGCAGACTCAGTGAAAGCACCCGGCCTGAAAGAGTGAGGAGGGGGCGGGGCCCGCGGGTGCTCTGAGCTCCGCTGCCTGGCCTGCCTGCAGTGGCTGGAACGTGCGCAGGCTCGCAGCTGCCGCACAGGCACGTCTTCACATGACGTTGCCACTGAGCTGAGGGAGCTCTGCCCCCAGAGACTCTGAGAGAAGAAGGAGCGACGAGCGAAGGCCCACGAGTCACCAATGCCTGCCTGTCCCTCCCTCAGTCACAGTCTCACAGAACCTTACAGGTATTTATATTTTGTATATTACCTATAATAGCTAACAAATGGATGGATGGATGGATCCCATGTCTGTCTGCCACTGGTCCATGAGATGGAGTAGGAGAAACCCGGCGGGGGGCGGGGGGATGGATCGATTTGCAGCAGCCCACTGGCCCATGGATTGGAGTGGGGGAAATGTGCCATTGGGGGTGGGGGGGGGCCACAGAAGGAGAGATGGGGAGGGGATGGAGGGGAGAAATGTGCCATGAGGGCCATGGGGGGGGGGGGAGATGTGCTGTTGCCATGTGGCACTGGCACATGGAGGGGAGAAATGTGCCATGGGAGCTGGGGCGGGAGAGATGTGCTGCTGCCAGCCCACTGGCCCATGGATTGGAGTGGGAGAAATGTGCCATGGGGGGGGAGAAATGTGCCATTTGAGGGGGGGGGGAGTATGCTGGTATGGAGGGGGCAGGGAGAAATAATGTGACGCGAAGGGGGTGATGTAAAAAGGAGGAGGTGATGACGTGACATGGATGGAGCTGGGGGGGTGAGATTGAGGGGTTTAAATGTGACATTGAGGGGGTTAAATGTGACATGGAGGGGGAGAAATGTGACATTGAGGCTGGGGGCATCATTGGGAGCAGCACTTTTTACTGGCACATTATTGGGGTCACTTCTTACTGGCACATGATTGAGGGGCACTATGGGGGCTTCTACTGAGGCCACAAAGAAGGGGTATTTTATATGGGGGGCTCTGTGTGGTATTAGTATTATCAAGGGGTTTATCTGTTTCTGCAGTATAGTATTGGGGAGCATAGCGGCACAGTATTGGGGGTAGTAGGATGATTCGTCCAGAAGATGGGAGGATGATGGAAAAGTAGTAAACTAAGATTTTTTTTTGTTGTCAAACTGCAGAGATGGAAAATGACGACAAAATGGTGGTCTGGTCTGAAAGGAGAAGATGAGGAAAGAGAACATCTACATCAAAGGAGACGTCACTGGATGTAAGAGGTATGGGCGCTGTAGTCCTGTATGCTGCCATGCAGGGGGGGGGGGAGAAATAATGTGACGCGAAGGGGGTGATTGATGACGTGACATGGAGGGGGGCCCCTTATTGTTTTTCGCCCCCGGGCCCCATTTCACCTAGAACCGGCCCTGACTATTGACAGCGATACAGTTAAATTCAGGAGGTCCATAAGTACCTTATCCTCCTAGCATTAATTAATGCTGTGAGCATCAAGTTGTTACTGGCCAGAGGCCATGAGGAGTGCTTACAGGGAAATTTTCCTGTAGGGTCTATGGCCAGTCTGCCTCTATGAAAAAGGATTTCTAACCTAGACAACACCTTTAACCTTCGGAATATGTGCCACCTAACTCTTCTGCTCTATAACAAACATGCAGTTTTTTATTCAGTATTTTGTGTTAAAAACAAGCGGATCCAGGTTGAGGAGTATAAGTGTTTCCTTTAAATTTCAGATTTGTTTGGAATCCACTCCTGCCTTTGTCTCAAAAACTGCAGGGAAACGCATGTGTGATTCCAGCCTAAGTGAGAATAATTTCTGAATTTTATAATCGATCCGCTCATTTCCAGTCCGATGAAAACAAACTGATCACAGGAAGTCTCTATTGTGGAAGTCTCAATCTGCAGGAGAACCTAGCAGAAAGTGTCCAATTCCTCTGCAGCACCCCCACAGGAAAAATGAGGCATTACATTATGGTGAGTGAAGTCAATTGACTAACAGTGTAGAGAAAAGTTTCCGGAGTATAGGAATGGGCCTCGTGTGAGGTTAACTTTATAAAATAATATGACAAGAATGAAACCAAGACTCCTGCCAAAATCCTCGCTGTGCCACTGTGCCATCTGACCTGTGACAGCATGTATAGATGTTTGCTTACATGGCCTGTTTCTATTCCCTAACCTGTCTTGATCATAAACACAAAAGCTCTCATTGTTAACGTTTGTCCTTGCTAGATTTACGGCATAGCAGCCCCAAATGCAATAAGTCATCTTGTATCCTTGTAAAACATTTCCTCAACTTTTCAGCATCACGCCGTAAAAAAAAAGCAGATCCGAATCCAATCTTATAAATATTGGCCGCTTTTCTACAGCACGTCTGGTAATATACCTGTACTGAGTAAATAATGATGATCGAAGTGATTGAATAGTCATGGTGTTCAGCCAATAAATGCCCTTCTTCTGGGTACCTACTGGTACTGTGTGAAATCCTTATGTTTATTATCCCTGTACTGTGACATCAATGAATTCATTACCATGTACTGTGACATCTCTGTGTTTATTATCCTGTACTGTGACATCACTGTGTTTATTATCTCTGTACTGTGACATCTCTGTGTTTATTATCCTGTACTGTGACATCACTGTGTTTATTATCCCTGTACTGTGACTTCACTGTGTTTATTATCCCTGTACTGTGACATCACTGTTTTTATTATCCATGTACTGTGACATCACTGTGTTTATTATCCCTGTACTGTGACATCACTGTGTTTATTATCCCTGTACTGTGACTTCACTGTGTTTATTATCCCTGTACTGTGACTTCACTGTGTTTATTATCCCTGTACTGTGACTTCACTGTGTTTATTATCTATGTACTGTGACATCTCTGTGTTTATTATCCTGTACTGTGACATCACTGTGTTTATTATCACTGTACTGTGACATCACTGTGATTATTATCCCTGTACTGTGACTTCACTGTGTTTATTATCCCTGTACTGTGACTTCACTGTGTTTATTATCCCTGTACTGTGACATCACTGTGTTTATTATCTATGTACTGTGACATCTCTGTGTTTATTATCCTGTACTGTGACATCACTGTGTTTATTATCACTGTACTGTGACATCACTGTGATTATTATCCCTGTACTGTGACATCACTGTGTTTATTATCCCTGTACTGTGACATCACTGTGTTTATTATCCCTGTACTGTGACATCACTGTGTGTATTATCCCTGTACTGTGACATCACTGTGTTTATTATCCCTGTACCGTGACATCACTGTGTTTATTATCCCTGTACTGTGACATCATTGTGTTTATTATCCCTGTACTGTGACATCACTGTGTGTATTATCCCTGTACTGTGACATCACTGTGTTTATTATCCCTGTACTGTGACATCACTGTGTTTATTATCCCTGTACTGTGACTTCACTGTGTTTATTATCCCTGTACTGTGACATCACTGTGTTTATTATCTCTGTACTGTGACATCACTGTGTTTATTATCCCTGTACTGTGACATCACTGTGTTTATTATCCATGTACTGTGACATCACTGTTTTTATTATCCCTGTACTGTGACATCACTGTGTTTATTATCTCTGTACTGTGACATCACTGTGTTTATTATCCCTGTACTGTGACATCACTGTGTTTATTATCCATGTACTGTGACATCACTGTGTTTATTATCCATGTACTGTGACATCACTGTATTTATTATCCCTGTACTGTGACATCACTGTGTTTATTATCCCTGTACTGTGACATCACTGTGTTTATTATCCCTGTACTGTGACATCACTGTGTTTATTATCCCTGTACTATGACATCACTGTGTTTATTACCCCTGTATTGTGACATCACTGTGTATATTACCCCTGTACTGTGACATCACTGTGTTTATTATCCATGTACTGTGACATCACTGTGTTTATTACCCCTGTATTGTGACATCAGTGTGTATATTACCCCTGTACTGTGACATCACTGTGATTATTATCCCTGTACTGTGACATCACTGTGTTTATTATCCCTGTACTGTGACATCTCTGTGTTTATTATCCTGTACTGTGACATCACTGTGATTATTATCCCTGTACTGTGACATCACTGTGTTTATTATCCCTGTACTGTGACATCACTGTGTTTATTATCCCTGTACTGTGACATCACTGTGCTTATTATCCATGTACTGTGACATCACTGTTTTTATTATCCCTGTACTGTGACATCACTGTGTTTATTATCTCTGTACTGTGACATCACTGTGTTTATTATCCCTGTACTGTGACATCACTGTGTTTATTATCCATGTACTGTGACATCACTGTGTTTATTATCCATGTACTGTGACATCACTGTGTTTATTATCCCTGTACTGTGACATCACTGTGTTTATTATCCCTGTACTGTGACATCACTGTGTTTATTATCCCTGTACTGTGACATCACTGTGTTTATTATCCCTGTACTGTGACATCACTGTGTTTATTATTCCTGTACTATGACATCACTGTGTTTATTACCCCTGTATTGTGACATCACTGTATCCATTACCCTGTACTATGACATCACTGTGTTTATTATCTCTGTTGTATGACATCACTGTGTTTATTATGCCAGTACTGTGACATTACTATGGGGGACATTTATCAAACTGGTGTAAAGTAGAACTTGCTTAGTTGCCCATAGCAACCAATCAGATTCCACCTTTCATTTTACAAAAGAGGTCTGAGAAATCAAAGGTGGGATCTGATTGGTTGCTATGGGCAACTAAGCCAGTTCTACTTTACACCAGTTTGATAAATCTCCCCTTATGTTTTTATTACTACTTCACAATATCCAATACTGTGATATCACTGTGTTTACTACCCATGTACTGTGACATCACTGTGTTTATAATGTCTGTACTATGACATCACCATGTTCATTACCCCTTTACTGTGACATCACTTTCAGCGAGCCTGGTATAGAAGTGAAGAGCATAGGAATAGTAGTGCAGATGAGAGTTGTAGTAAACATGGTAGTTGTCCTCTCTAATGCTTCCTGAGGCCTTGCAGTGGAATAATGAAGTAAACTGTACTGTAGTGAGGTACAATGATGAGAAAAGGTTTTGGGGCAACAACTCCACAGTATTTTACTGAAGCCGGTCAACAGGTGATCCACCCAAACACTATTTAAATGAAATGCAGTCTTTACAGCTGACATAAATAATTACCAATGGTTTTATATTGAGGTTAGTTGCTTTCTCTTATTTTGAGCACAGCCTTCCTAATGCTGGTATCATTTTTCAATTTCCTTTATATACTTTTCCTGCATCATGTATTTATCAATGTTTTACACACTACAACCGATTATGTACAGTACCATTCACTTCCGGGTCATCATTGTGTATCATTGTACCATACCTACCCTAATGAAGCAGCCAAATAAAGACAGCGGACCAGTATTGAAATGCGTAGCTGTTGTTTTTTATTTGTTTTTCTATGTTTTATGCAATAAAACACCTACTTCGAAGCATCCAGTGCAGTGCGCTGTTTTTATATGCTACCTTTGGAAGTTTTTTTGTCTTTATTATCCTTGTACTATGACATCACTGTGTAGATTATGCCTGTAATGTGACATCATTGTGTTTAATATCTCTGTCCTGTGACATCACTGTTAATATCTCTGTACTATAGCATCTCTGTGTTCATTGTGACATCACTGTTTATTACCGATGTACTGTGACATCACTGTGTTCATTACCCTATACTTTGAGATCACTTTTTTATTTACCTTGCACTGTGACATCACTGTATATTTTATCTATGTACTGTGACATTCCGGGGTTTATTATAGCTGTACTGTGACATCACTGTATTTATTATCCCACTATAGTGATATCACTGTGTTTTTTTTTTTATCCCTGTACTGTGACATCACTGTTTATTATCTCTGTACTGTGACATCACTGTTTATTGACTCTGTACTAAGACTTCATTACTGTAACATACAGACTTCAATGGATATGTTTGATCTGCACCAGAGACCAAAGTAGTGCATGCTTCGATTGCTTTTCCACTGACCCACAGTCAGGGGAAAAACAAGGATGTGTGAAAAAAACCACATTAAAATCAATAGATATATGTGCTGTCCTTGGAGAACATGGATTGTACACATCCGTTACTTGCTTACGTGTGAATTAGCCTTTATAGTCTAAGTGGCAATTAGCTGAGCTTTTACGTTTATGCATGTGTAAATGAGATAACACCATGGAAAGTGAAACCTCTCCAAAAGAATGCCTCCTTGAGAAGAATGGATTCTCAAGTTGCCCTATAATCTTTGAAAGGTCCAACCTTCTAGAAGACCATTTTTCACTGCCATTTTGGGTGGTCAACTCAAAGAGCTTAAACTGTTCATTGACTGAAATTCAAGGAGAAAACAAGTTAATTTTTTACACTTCTTAGACTTTACCAAGCTGTAACAAATGTTGTACTAAGTGAAGTTCTCCTTTAAATGTCACAATCACTCAAGGTTTTATGTCCGGGGGGGGGGGGTTTACACTTTTAATATTTACCAGCAACTGCACCTGCAAGGAATTCGTTGTGCGCTCCAGCCTGACATAGAGGATATCAGGGTTAGTACAATGTGAGTTCAGCTGTGCGACTGACTCACTGCTTGTTCCTGGAACCATCTGAAGGAGGAGAGGATACTGTGGGCAGGCGCTAACTGTATCATCTGGGTTGAGGCCGGTAGCAGATGGTCCTAAAACATACTTCCACGTGGGTTTTAAATAGAACAGCACCCACAATCAGCTGACTGGGAGCAAGCGATCGACTTTGTATCATCACAGAGGTTGCATGAAATTAGTAATCCCGAGTCTATGACGTCTATATCAGTCTGTTGGATGTGTGAGACAGACCTGAAATCTTACGCAGACATCACATTTTATTTTTTTAACGTTTTCTTGTCTTCTTTAAATGATCTTTATTTATTTTTTCACGTTTGTCTAATACCATATTTCGAAACAGTGCCGTAAATATTTTTAGATTTGAGCAGTTATTGATCCACACATTGCTGGTAATTTGCAGCTTTTCTATGTGTAATGTTATAGTTTGGCCACTAGGGGAACTGTTCTATTGGATTTTATAGTTTTGAAATGTTCTTGCTAAACTTGATGTACGTAGTATTGAGAGAGCAGGGTGTAAAGTATAGTTGGCTCTTCGGTGCAATTTTTAGGCCAACTATCACCACAAATGCATGTAAAATTTCAAAAAAGTAAGTAAAAGGTGTATAAAGGATTCTGAATAATAGTATTAGTTGCATATTACAGGCCCATATCTTGTTAATAGCTTACCCACCACATCTGAATCTTCAGACTCATATTTTACTTTCAAGAACTGGCCTACAACAATTAGTATCTCAAAGCGAAACATAGATAAAAATACATTTTAGCCATTCTAACTGTATTCTTTTTTTAATGATTTTTTTATTTTTAATCTAAACTGGCTTACTATAATATACTACATGCTTAGCACATCCACATCATTAATTGTACAAGTGCAGAACTAATCAGTAAACTCTCATAATTGACTTTTATCCAGTCTCTGGGACCCTTAAGAATAAAGGGACTTTTTCCACAAAGGGTGCAGGATAATGTGTCACTTCTCTATTCAAGTGAATGGGACTGTTTCAGTTCCCTGCACAGTTACAGTTATAGAGGTCTTAGCAGTTGGACCTCCTCTTATTAGGAACTGAGGGCAAATCTTCATGAACTTGGAAAATCCTTCTGATTGGCATGTTGTCACTCAGCTTCCTTTTGACTAATTTGTATTTTGGGCACCCTCTGGAAGGGGTGATGTTTTTTCATGCCAGTGTTTACAGATCATTGTCCCTTAATCTGCATATTCACATTCAAGAGGAGCATAAACAGACACCTTGAAGAAAACTGAAAGGAGTCTACAAGCACCAGTACAAGCTCGATATTTTTTACTCTCTCCAACTGAGATACAAGGTCTGCAAACTTTTAGTTTCTATCTTATAGAGAAGAGCAATCAATTCTAAACTAATCAATGTTTTTTTAGAATATCTGAGAAATGCAGTGTAGTGTATGTTACTGGGTTGCAGCCATTCAGTTAGACTCTGCTTGCACTGTATGATCAATGTTTAAAGCTACAGTGCTCAATTTTTGTCTTTTTTTTTCTTCTATGTAGGAGGCAGCTAAAAGGCCAATTAACATAAAAATTATAAATTTACTGGCTGACATATTTTTATGCATCCAGTGCGTCCAGTTGCACATTACTAATGGTGCATTGGTGTTAAACAACTTGAAAGGAGTTGGATACAGCCCTAGCAGACCTCAAAGTGTAATATAGGACTTTTCAGGGCAGTGTGAGCACTGTCAATTCAGGTTGAATTCATTCGTACCTGAATTGAATCTGCTGACTGATTTCCTCAAATAGGACCTGAAATGAATAGCAAGAAAGTTGCTCATCTGTACTTGTCATACCTTTACAGATTTAGGTTGTAAGATTTTGATCACCCATAAAGTCTTATGAACGATCACACCAGCAACATGCCAGTGTCACATCCTTCACGTCTTTAGCTGGTAGGCATGCTTCGCAGCACCACCTACATCTGGTTGCTAGGGAGATAGGCCAGGTCTTCCTGTGAAGGAGTGCTGTCCAATCAGATCAAGTTCTCACACATTAGGCATGCTGATGTCACTAGTCATGTGACGTCTGGCATGTCATGTGACCAGGAAGAGCGGCCTATTTAGACAAAATCCTGACCAAAGGTTGCGGTGATTGGTTTCTAATTCTTGGATTGCATCACTAGCCCTATATTGCTCTGCAGATTTCTGGATCCCTAACCTTTGATTTGTACACTGACTCTGCCTCCTGCCTGATCCTTTAAATTGACAAGATATCCTGATTTTGACCCCTGGCTACCCCTTTTTTTGCCTCTCTGCTTCTGTTTAGATTCAGTCCTGGTATTGACCCCGGCTTGGTACGTTTCTGTTTTTTTTTCTTCTGATTTCTGTGCCATTCTGTCACTAGGCTATTGTTATTTGTCTCTCTGGTTTCTCTTTCCTGATTGAGACCCTGCACTTATTTAGGAAGGGTTTGTTGACCAGTTGTGGGCCGCAGTTTAGGGTGCATCATGCAAATAGGGACAGTGCTAGCTAAGAGTTTATGGCTCTCTGTTCCCTACTGTGACAACCAGACTAACTGGCTAATCAAAGAGGCAGATTTAAAAAAACACAGTGGACTTTCACAAAGTGGGTAATAATCTGCGAAATGTAGCCTATCTTGTCATACACTTCTACTTTCCGCTAATACGGCAGATCACATTTTTGGCAGAATGTCTGATCTTTCGTGTTTCAAATGATGGTCAGCTGCAATTGGAAAATTGGCTACTTCAGCCGACGATTATCTTATGTTTAATCCATTCTTAAAGATCCTATAGCAGGTGCAAGTACTGCTCTATATGTGTTCATGCCATCGATTTCCAGGTTGGCAGCCACTATAGAACACTAATTGTCTGGAACAGCTTGATAAAAATACATTTCTTTATCTGGACACAGTTGAAAAAGCAGAAGAATGCCAATTTATCACTAAGCTTAGGACAATTTCACATCTCTTCTTATTGGTGATGCCTATGACCGGCTTCCTTCTGTTATATACCTCTAGGGAGAATTTTCTTTTTTTAACGTGTAATGATATCATTTATATTTGCTGTTTACTTTTTTTATTTTGATGATTGATTTTGTATATTTGTACAGTGATGAAATGCACACAATCTAAAAAACATGCTAAGTTTGTGGGTTGGCAATGTCAGAACAACTCATTCATCATAGGAATGAAT
This sequence comes from Bufotes viridis, assembly GCA_033119425.1. Classification (NCBI taxonomy): domain Eukaryota; kingdom Metazoa; phylum Chordata; class Amphibia; order Anura; family Bufonidae; genus Bufotes; species Bufotes viridis. The sequence continues at coordinate 61,593,511 of CM065592.1, forward strand.
GGCTTTGATTTTCAGACAGGAAAATCTGTCTTTGTCATTGGATTTATGCTACCAGAGGCTTGATTCCTGCAATCCACTACTTTTCTGTCTAATTTATTTTATTTTTTTCTTGACTAAGATTAAAGAACAAGATTGTCTTATGTGTTTTTGTTTCCACTTGCATGTTTTCATGGTTTGGGCAGGAAGGTGCCCCAATGGTACTCACTGATACTTTGCAGCCCTCAAATAGTCCTGTGCTTATTTCATATTCTCAGTCAAATGGCCCCTGGAAAAGGGATCACCACCACTGCCGAGGCTGAAGCTCCTTATCCAAATTCTGATTTCAGTAAGGTGGGAAGTCTTGGACCAATATGGTAATTTCATAGTTGGTGGGTTATACAAAGACACAAACCAATCAGGTTTTATACAAAGGACAGTATTGTGGCCTGCTTCTACAACTTCAGGACCATTAGTTCAAATTTGGCCATTACAATGCACTATGGGAAGAAGACAAGCCAGCAGAGGCAGTGTAATGCTCTGTTGAGAAACCTTAGGTCCTATTATTATTCATCCTTGGTTGAACTTTATGGAGTTTTGTATTTTTTCAGCCATATTAGCTATGTAACAATATAACTATATGTGGGTGTTAGACACTTACAACCTACCTAAACATTGCACAGACCAAGTACCCTCCTTCATGGCAGCAACGTTCCCTAATAGCAGTGGCTCTTTTAGCAGGATAATGCATCCTGCCACATTGCGAAAATTGTTCAGGAGCGGTTTGAGGAACCTGACAGAGTTCAAAGTGTTGACTTGGCCTCCAAATTCCACATGTCTTTATCTAATTAAACGCCTGTGGGATGTGCTAAAACAAAAAAAAGTGATCTATGGAGGCCCCACCTTACTACTTACAGGACTTAAAGCATACCCAAATTTGCATAATGGCTGTGCTTCTTTGTACAATCATAACTGTGAAGGAGCAGTTATGTTTGCGCTTCCCTAAAGTGTCTTTTAGCCATATTATTTTCTGTTTCAGCTGCACAGCTAGATGTATTTCTCTCATAAGAAAAGGGTTTCTCTTCTCTCTTCTGCCAGTACTATATGCAGTGACCTCACTTCCCTTACTTCCCACTATGTTTTTTTTTTTTCTATGGAGCTCAAAAACTGCTAAAGTAAATTACACCTATAGAAAAGAAGGAGGCTCCAGTGATATTTAGAAGCAGTTATTTTATTAGGCTCTTGATCTCGTGAACTATCACCAGGAACTAGCACTGAAACACCCCCACTTCCTCTCAGATTTTTTCTGAGTCTCTGTTACCAGGCACAGATCTTGACTGACAACAGGCAGAGGACTGCAACTTGGGCAGAAGTGAGACCCCCAGTGGCCATGGATTTATAGTTTTTTCAGGTGGAGACAGGCATATTTAAAAAAAAAAAGTAATTTAGAAATTTTCTATTTACACCATTCTCTATTAAATGAAATTAAATTGTGTGAAAGTACAGTGATTCTCTAAAACATCTGCTAACAACATCTTGGTGTCAGATACCAAGAAACAGCTTCAAAGGTCTTGCTGAGTACATGTCTCCACAGGGCAGAGCTGCTTTGGTGGCAATGAAGGACCTACATAATATTAGGCAGGTGCTTTAATGTTTTGGCTGATCAATAAGTATAGTCCTATTTCTTATAGTTAAGAAAAAAGTTTAAATGCTCAATAATAGGTCTAAAAAAGGCTAAAAATTTAAGAGTATTAATAAATAACGATTACAATTTTTACATCTGAAAATTCTGCATATTATGTGAAAATAAAGCTGTATAATAGACTTTGCATTTTACAAACCTATAATTCAAAGTGAGTTCCCCCATAGACACGAAATGGCTCATTGCTGTCTATTGTATTTGAAGGTTTCAATATTATATTTGGTTACAGATTTTAAGTACGTCTGTAATTTGTCACCGAGGTGACATTGCTGAGTGGCTATTGAACCACAAGCTGCACAGGAAACACACTTGGGAAATGCAGAAACTGAGCTACGGCTTCTGTTTGTTTCACTTGAGACAGCACTAGTGGTGGTGACATCTCTTGCAACTCTGGGTCTAATGTTACAGCATGTGTTGGCCGCCGCGGTACCACCCATTGAGCAAATGAGGTGGTGACAGCAGAGGAAGCGCCCTGTGTTGCAAGTCGAGTGGATGCCAACTCTGTGAAGAATGAGTAGCTCTTGTAAAAGTACACCAGCAAAGTTCTGTGACCTCAACTTTTGGCCACAAGTACTCGAGCGTGAAAGGCGACTATTTAAAGACCTGCCCTGCTAACAATAGCAATATACACAGTTTTCAGCGCTTCTAAATCCAGATTTATAGTAGCCTGCCTCTTAACAAGTGACTGTACTCCATTGGCAGCTGACGTGACAGAGCTACTGAATCCGATACGTGTTCACAAGTAGAACCCTTTTAGATCCTGAGAAGACATACAAGAGCGTCTTAAGTCCTATCTACAATGTTGTAAAAGCGAAAACGCTAGCTAATGGAAAAAATCTGTTTCAGTCTGGGCTTTTCTCCAAGGAAAACGTAAATGCTTTAAATCTATCAGAACTCTATTAGGATAGAATTGCTGGAGACAAATTTGTGTCCTTATTCTAACCTAACCTAAACACTGGACAAGGAGGAACACTTAGATTACAAGGAGTTTTACATATTAAAGGGGATGTCACTTAACTTGCAATTGTGTCTTGAAAACACTTTCGATGTAAAGTGATCTCATAAATCTGGTTCATTTGGCATTGGAGGAAAAGCATGGTTTAGGTTTTAGTTATACATCATTTTTTTATGTATTTTTTTTTTCTCCAAAGAACACATCAGAAAAGGCCAGAATTTTTTGCATTTTAATTAATTAATTTATTAAATAAGGCCCAGATTTACTAATCCTGTAGATAGCATAAACTTAAGATACTATTACACCAGCAGATGTCATACAGATCACGATAAACGAGATGTAGCGACTAGTTAATGACAGAAATTTCACAAATTATACACATAGATAATCATTCACACTTGCGGTCCTTACTCGTTTGCTTTCATATCATTCCTTGTTATTACATGTAAAGATTGGGGACAGATGCTTGGTCAAAAGGCATGTATGAGATCGTTAGCGAGTAGAAGACTCCATATTATATAAACGGATCTATTAAAGATGAACAATAATTTTTTAGCATTCTGAAAGATCACAATGGACAAGAAACGCTTGTGTTTGAATCATTCCTACTTATTACATTACACGATTGTCATTCATTTTCGCTCACATGCAAGATAATCTGTACGATTTTCGCACTGTGTAATAGGGCCTTTAGACAGGTTGTCTGGACCTGCACCAGATTTATCATAGGCGCTTAAGCTGGATAAATGTGGTGCAGGGAGAGACACATTTCTTTGACTCTACACCAACTATTGGTTGACCCAAAAAACGCAAAGAAAATGGTGAACACTGCACTAAAAAAAGTTTGTACTGTGTTTAACAAATTCCCAAAGACTTAGCTAACATCTGGATGTGGTGTTAAAGTTTTTTTTTATCAGGACTTTAATATTTGAGTGGTGTGGGTCCAATTACCAGAGCCCCATTAATAAGCTAAAAGTCCCTTCCTACCCCCTATGGCTTATCCTAAGGACTGGTCATCAATAGTAAAGTCCTGAAAAACCAGGGTTACACCTAATGTTGACTGTTATGCCTGGGGTCAGAAGGTTGCAGCTGGTGACTACTCACTCGGTTTCAAGAGATCGCTCCATGACCTAGTGGTGGGAATGGGTCCAGGTTTTCCTGCTTAGGTTTGCGATCCTTTTTGTCCCATTTAGGAATCTGTAGCTTTTCCTTTCAGCTGTTCTCTGTCAGCCACTGCCAGCAAATATAGATTCTCCCTTTCTGCTTCCCTTGTTGCCAGATATAGACCTTCTTTCCAGATCTTCTATTCTGACCTCTGCTGGAGTTGGAGTTGCTGTGGAGGTGTTGGAACTGGAGCTGTTGGATCTCCTGTTCACTCCTGTTGTTGTCTCCTGTTTGTTGTCTCCCTTTGGGGATTGTTTGTGTTGTTTGTCCTTTTCCTGTTGTTACCCTAGGTGTCAGTGGTCAGGACTAGTGCTCTCACCGCCCTATTCACTACATAGGGCTTATTTCAGTGTAAGCCAGGGTAAAGGCACGTAATCGGCGTACGGGTTAGCAGCCCGTCTAGGGACGTCAGGGCAGCCAGGTGCCAGCGAGTTAGGGGTCACCACTCCTCCCTCTCCCTAGTAAAAGGGTACTCTACTTCCCTCCCCTCTGTGCCGTACATCTGTTACCAGCCATATCAAACGTGATACTCCCAGGCTGACAGACAGCAGAATGAGCAGAACACCATTCTGTGCTGGGCTGTGAAGGAGGGTGTTACAGTGTCTGCCAGGAAAATGATCTTAGGGAGTCAGGGACAGTAAATAGAAACAATCAGGGACTGTAAGAAATCAATCAAGATTATTGCCAGGGAGAGTGAAGGGAAAGTCGAGGATTCCAAAGAAGAATTGTATGTGTTGTATACAATAGAGAGAAGCAGGGGTAGCTGACAGACAAGGAGAGAGGAGACAGGGCCTATGGCTGGCTGTGCCATGCTATCAGAAGTGCATGGGCATCTCAAAAGTAGCTACCTGCAAGCAAATACTTTCATTTTTCCCCCCAGTTTCACAGAAATCCTTTTTTGGTAGGGATCAATCTAATTAAGCTGCCTATATACATGATTACTGCAGCAATACCCATAGTGTGGCAGCAATCTACCAGCATGTATTAAGGTGAAATTTAGCATCAAGTTTCAATCACCTGTTTACATATATGCAGTTAGCACATAGCATCAATTAAATATTTTTTTATTTTTTGGGGGGATGGGTTAAATTTAATTAAACTGCATATATACGTGATCACTGTTGCAATACCCCTAGTGTGGCAGCAATCTACCAGTGTGTATTAGGGTGAAATTTAGCATCAAGCCTCAATCATCCATTGATGTATATTTAGTTTCCACATGGTTGCGGCCTGCATCATGCCACTAATGCTTTTGAATGGTCAGTTTTCGTGTGTTCAGTTTCCACACAGTTGACATTTTCAAAGTTGTTGTTTTTTTTTTGGGGGGGGGGGGGGGGTAAAAAAAATTTAAGCACCATACAGGCGTGATTACTGAATCAATACCGACATTTTCTCAAAGCTCAGGCTGATTCTAGAGGAACAGACCTTGTTTCGCCGGTGGTGTCCCATCTTGCTACTGTTGCTGTCTCTCTGCCTACCATCACGTTCTGTATGGCTGCTGCTGCGGCCTACATCATGCCACTAATGTCTCAATCATCCATTTACTTGTATACAGTTACCACACAGTTGAAATTTAAAACATTTGAGGGGGGTTTAATTTAATTAGCCAGATAAATATGTCATTACTGAATTAATCGCAGCATTTTTTTCACAGCTCAGTCTGATTGGGATGAATACACATTACCTTGCTGTCGGTGCCCCATCTTGCCACTGTTGCTGTCTGTCTGTCTAACTACAATCATATTCTGTAAGGCTGCTGCCTGCATCATGCTACTAATGCCACTTGCCAACCATCACTTTCCCCCAAGCCACTTTTTAACTTTTTTTTAATTCCATAACACCGTGTTTAAACATCTTCTGCCCCCGATAAGGGACAATTTTTGGAAGCTTTGGAATATGAAAAAGCATGAGACATGTGCTGGCGCGGTGTGTTTTTAAACACACTGTATGTCTATACCATCGAATGTGCAAAAACCCATAGCTATTTGTCAGTGTCACTCAAACATCATTTACTATTACTGACATTGCGTTCAAGAGCTTGGGGAGGGTGGAGGTAGAAAAAAAAATTCAAAAATAAATGAAAAGAGATAACAAATTTTCCTAAAAATCATGAGACCTAGGAGGCTATAGGGGGTTATATACCAACTTTCAGGGCAGTTGGAGCAACTTCAGTTCGGCCCGCACCAATTCAGGTCTGAGCTGAACTTTTTAAAAAATTTGGCAAACCGGACAAGTCATGAATCTTGACTGGTTTGCGTTTGCTCATCTCTAGTTTATAATTCTTTGGGCAATGTTGGAAACCAAGGTAGAAGAAACATTTCAGAGGGGGCAACTGTTGTAGCGAAAGAAGCCTCACAGCAGTCTATTTGGCTCTGGATGAATCAGTAAGGGCCAGTGCCAAAGGGTACAGTAAAAAAACATACTCTCAGCTTGCCAAGCACAGTGCTTCTACGTTGTAGCAGCTGTGGTTGGCATTGCAGCTCAGCCCCTTTAATAGAGCTGAGCTGCTCCAAGGCCATGTGATCGATGAACGTGTCCTCACTCGGCCTAGGAAAAGCAGAGACAAGGCCACGATGCTAACAGGAGTTCTCAAACAGCTAATCGTCAGGGATCCTGGGTGTTGGACCCCCACGAACAGATATTGATAACCTATCCAGAAGATAGGTCATCAGTAGAGTTGAGCGGACACCTGAAAGTTCAGGTTCGCCAAGTTCAGCCGAACTTCCCTGCAAAGTTGGCGACCTCTTCCTTCTCCTCTGCCTTCGCCTTGTGCTTCCACTGAGCCCCCGCTGTCCGGTGGGAATGCCATCAGCAGCGCTTCTACCAGCATGAGCTTGTAGTCGCGCATTCTTCCGATTACGCTCCAGTGAGGGAAATAAGGACGGCACGTTGGCCTAGTAAAGGAAATCCAGCAGGGTGGCCACCCAGTAATCAGCACAAGTTAGAATGTGTGCAACTCAACGGTCGTTGCGCAAGCACTGCAGCATGTAGTTACTCATGTGTGCCAGGCTGCCCAGAGGCAGGGACAAGCTGTCCTCTGTGGGAGGTGTATCGTCTGTGTGCTCTGTATAACCCCAGCCACGCACAAGTGATGCCCATGAGCTTCTTTGGGTGCCACCCTTCTGTGAACATGGTTCCTCCTCCTCCTCATCCTCAAGAACTGTGCCTTGGCTGGACAATTGTGTACCTGGCCTATGTTGGTGCAGGAACCCACCCTCTGAGCCACTTGTGAATCACTGGCCTGATAACCGTGGAAATGATCCCTCTTACTAGTCCTCTTCCTCCTGTGCCACATCCTCTTCCATCATTGCCCGAAGTGTTTTTTCAAGGAGACATAGAAGTGGGATAGTAACACATTTAGAATGGCGTCATCGGCACTGGCCATGTTGGTGGAGTACTCGAAACAGTGCAACAAGACACACATGTCTTGCATGGAGGCCCACTCAGTGGCAGTGAAGTGGTGGCGATTCACCCGTGCATGTTAACTATCGCCTGCTGCTCCTCACACAGTCTCTACAGCATGTGCAAAGTGGAGTTCCACCTTATGGGCACGTCGCATATGAGGCGGTGAGCGGAAAGGCCGAAGTTACGCTGCAGTGCAGACAGGCGAGCAGCAGCAGGGTGAGAACGCCGAAAGCGCGCACAGACAGCGTGCACTTTCTGCAGCAGCTCTGACATATTGGGGTCGTTTTTTAGGAATTTCTGCACCACCAAATTCAGCACATGCACTAGGCAAGGGATGTGCGTCAAATCGGCAAGGCCCAGAGCTGCTACCAGATTTTGCCAATTATCGCACACCACCAGGCCAGGCTTGAGGCTTAGTGGCACCAACCACTCATCAGTCTGTTGTTCCATGCCTGTCCAAAGCTCCTGCGCGGTGTGGGGTTGGTCCTCCAAACAGATGAGTTTCAAAACAGCCTGCTGTTATTTCCCCCTGGCTGTGCTGAAGTTGCTGGTGAAGGAGTTACGCTAAGCGGATGAGGAGGTGTTACAGGAGGAAGAGGAATAGGAGGAGGAGGCAACAGGAGGCAAAGAGAAATGCCCTGCAATCCTCGGTGGCGGAAGGATATGCCCCAAACAGCTATCCGCCTCTGGCCCAGCCTCCACTGCATTTACCCAGTGTGCTGTTAGGGAGATATAACATCCCTGCCCGTGCTTACTGGTCCACGTATCGGTAGTTATGTGGACCTTGCGATAGATGGCGTTGCGCAGTGATTTTGTCCCCCACTTTTTTGTTCAGGCAAGGAATGGCGGCTGGGCACGACGTACTGTGGGACAGCCACCGCCGTAAGGTTTTTAAAACTCTCCGTCTCCACCAGACGGAATGACAGCATTTCAAAGGCCAGGAATTTTTAAATGCTGGCATTCCGGGCCAGGGATCGTGGGTGGGTAGGGGAGTACTTCCTCTTTTGCTCCAGTGTTTGGGAGATGGACAGCTGAACGCTGCCATGAGACATTGTGGTGCTGCTTGTTGAAGGTGACGGACGTGGTGGCGTTGCTGCCACACCCTCTGTTTGCGGGGTGGCCAGTGCCACTGTCACTCCAGAGGTGGAGGAAGAGGCTGAGTCTTCAGCAGAAGAGGGAGCAGGAGGAGCCTAAGACCTTTCTTGGTTTTGGAGTTGTTTACTCCAGTGCAGCTCGTGCTTTGCACTTAGATGCCTGGTCATGCAGGTTGTGCTCAGGTTTAGAACGTTTATGCCTCGCTTCAGGCTCTAATTGCACAGCGTGCAAACCACTTGTGTCTTGTCGTCTGCACATTGTCTGAAGAACTGCCATGCCAGGGAACTCCTTGGAGCTGGCTTTGTTGTGTTCGGTCCCTGGATGCCCTGGGCAGTAGCAGGCGTAGTGTCTAGGGGACGGCCGCTCTGCTTTTGCACCCTGCTCCCTCTTTTGCTGTGCTGGTGGCTCTGTGCGACCACCGCCTCTTCTTCCGAACTGTATAGGTCACTCGCATGACCTTGATTCCATGTGGGGTCTAGAACCTCATCGTCCTCCACATCATCTTTCACCCAGTCTTCACCCCTGACTTCCTTGTCGGTCTGCATACTTTCGAAAGCCCCAGCAGTTGGCACTTGTGTTTCGTCATCATCCGAGACATGCTGCGATGGTCCTCCCATGTACTCATCTTGAAAAATAAGTGGTTGGGCATCGGTGCACTCAATCTCTTACACTTCTGGGGCAGGGCTAGGTGGATGGCCCTGGGAAACCCTGCTAACAGAGTCATCAGAAAGCAGAAGAGACTGCTGCATGACTTGGGGCTCAGACTGCTTGGCTGATTTGCAAGGTGCAAGATAGATACCCATGGCCTGCAGGTAACAGGCAAATTTAAGAAAATGTGTTCCCTGTCAGGTATGCTGTGCCAGTTTCATAAAGAGAAAAGATTAGTTTTGGTCACACAACAATGTGACAGACGAATTTAATAGAAATATTTTCACTCTTAGATACACAGCGCCCCAGGGGTACTTGACCGCCCAAAAAAGTTAATTTGCTCCCCTTGAATCTAACAGATGGATTTACTGAATTAATTTCACTGTCAGATATGAAGTGCCGGTATCATAAAGAGGAAAAATTGCTTTAGTTTACACAAATATGTGACATACGAATTTAATTGAATTATTATTGTCACTGTCAGTTATGCAGTGCAGGGGTACTTTGAAAGAAAGAAGGGCTACAGATCACCCAACAATCTAAACGCCGCCGAATTTACAGCATATATTTCCCAGTCACGTATGCAGTGCAGCAGGAAAACAACCTCCAAGTCACTTGTGAATGACTGGCCTGATAACCGTTGAAATGTCCACCCACAATCTAAGAGCTACAGATACACAGAGCAGGCTGCAGGGGTACTTTATGGCAAAAAAAAGATTCTTTTTTCACCCACAGTGAAACAGATGGATTTACTGATTTTATTTCACTATCAGATTCGCAGTGCAGGCCTCATAGGTACTTTATGGGAAAAAAAAGATTTTTTTTCACCCATAGTGAAACAGATGGATTTACTGATTATAGTTCACTATCAGATTTGCAGTGCAGGCCGCAAAGGTACTTTATAGAAAAAAAAGATGATGTTTTCACCCACAGTGAAACAGATGGATTTAACTAATTTTCTTTCACTATTACAAATGCAGTGCAGGGCACAAATGTACTTTTTAGCAAAAATAAATTAATTTGTCTCCCCAGAATCTAACAGATGGATTTACTGAATTGATTACAATCACATGGGTACTTTACAGAAAATGTCACCCCCTGGGACCCTAAACTCACAGACGGATTCCCTATATTATTTTCCCTTCCCCTGGCACATATGCAGTGCAGGTGCACTTAAAAAATGGGTATATGTTGACCAATGAACTAAAAGAACAGGAATAAATTATTGTCCCTGGCACCTATGCAGGTGCAAGTGCACTGCCCTTGCACAAAATGGCCACCAACACCCACCTAACTAACAGACGGACAAAACTTATTTTCTGTGTCACTGGGCTCAGGGCAGGGTAATAAAAAGTTGCATTGCACCCACAAGAAAAAAATTGCTGTTGATCGCTGAGTTAACAGTAAGTTCTGATATCAGATTCTTTGCTATTCTCTCCCTCACAGAAGCATCATCCTATCCCTACACTAGTAAGAGCTGAGTGACGTGTGGCGCTACGTGGCTCCAGCTTATATAGAGGCTGGGTCACATGCTGCACTTGGCATATCACAGCCATGCCATTAGTAGGCATGGCTGTGATGGCTTCTAAGGGCACACATGTTAAATGCTTGCTGATTGGCTGCACTGCACTCTTTCAACAAGCTTTAATAAACAGCCGAACACCGAACTCAGACCCGAACTTTTATGAAAATGTTCGGGTTCGGGTCCGGGTACAAACCCAAACTTTACAGTTCAGGTTCACCCAACTCTAGTCATCAGTCTAAAAATATATATACTGTATTTATGCAGTGTGTGTATATAAATATATATATATATATATATATATATATATATATATATATATTGATGCCTGTGTACCGCTCCTCAGAATATGTTGGGGAGAGAGAAAGCAGGTTGAAAAAAAAATCTGAGGTCTTTAAAACATTGGTTCTGGCCATTTTTGGAGATGTGTTCCAACAGGTAACAGAATCTCGGAGTTTGCAGAATGATCCTTCTTCGATAGATGACCTGCTACATCTGTGCATGTACAGTGTCTGCAGTGCAGTAATATTCTGACCAGAGATCGAAACCTTGAGATCCACTTATCCTTGTCAAGTGAAATAACAATCTGATAACAAGCACAGGCAGCCTCCGAGCTCTCCACATTCCTCCTTGTTGACTGCAGCTCACATGCCTGAATCGCCAGGTGGCTTCTTATGTTCTCTACAATCACTTCACCTCTAAAAAGCTGTAGCATTATAATATTCTTTGACAATAAAAAGTGTTCTTAGTTCCCTCGCAGATGATTCCCTCATGTTCACACAGAGGATTTCTTGGTCTGAAAAACCCGTTGCGAAATCAGCAGCAGGAATTCGAGGCTGACCCTTGGATTTCTGCCATGAATCCGAAGGCCGATTTAGGCCTCTTTCACACTAGCATTTTAGCTTTCCGTCCTAGAGATCCGTCCTCGGGTCTCTAGGACGGAAAGCTACTGATCAGGATTATCCTAATGCATCCTGAATGGAGAGCAATCCGTTCAGGATGCATCAGGATGTCTTCCGTTCAGTATGTGAACGTTTTTGGACGTTGACAAAAGCGCAGCATGCTGCGGATTTGTCTCCGTCCAAAAATCCGGAAGACATGCCGTAACGTCGGATCCGGAATTAATGCCCATTGAAGGGCATTAGTCCGGATCCGGCCTTTAGCTAAACGTCGTTTCTGCGCATCGCCGGATCCGACGTTTATCTTTTTGTCAATGGTTACTATGGCAGCCAGGTCCTGGTTGCCATAGTAAAGAGTAGGGGGAGCGGGGGAGCGGCATACTTACATTCCGTGCGGCTCCCGGGACGCTCCAGGATGACGTCAGGGCGCCCCAGTGCATAGATCACGTGATCGCATGGATCACGTGATCCATGCGTGCGGGGCGCTCTGACGTCATTCAGGAGCGCCCCGGGAGCCGCACGGAATGTAAGTATGCCTCTCCCCCGCTCCCCACTGCTACTATGGCAACCAGGACGCTAGTAGCGTCCTGGCTGCCATAGTAACACTGAAAGCATTTTGAAGACTGATCAGTCTTCAAATGCTTTCAGTTCACTTGCGTTGTGCCGGATCCGGCGTGCATTCCGGCGACGGAAGTGCACGCCGGATCTTCACAACGCAAGTGTGAAAGAGGCCTTAGTCACATTCGATGGGGATAATCTGCATGTGGGCATGCCCCATGGTTTCCATATGGCAACCATTGCAAAAATATAGCTGAATGCTATATGAACTATGGTACAGATTCCCAGTGAAAACAATATGAAAAATCCGCCATGTGAACATACCCTAAGCTGGTCTTAAAACCTTTGTATAATATGGAGGATGTGACTATTGTATCATATTTTTCAGTGGTTGATACATTTTATTTTAGGAAATGAATACAAAAATGAAGCAATTTATTAAATGAATTTAACCCCTTCTCGCCCCAATGTAAATGTACAGCACAAGAATCTACACATGGCATAAGGATGGATGGATCAACAGCTTATTATTTAGGACTTCTCCATTGTCATGTTCAACCCACGCATCAAAACTGGCCCATTCAGGGTACTGAAACTTTGCGGGCAAGGAGAGGTCCATAAGTCTGGCCAAAGTCGGAATTTTCAATTTGTTCATGGAATCAAGCCTAAATTTCATATTTTTTAATCCCTAATTATTAAAGCAATGTCAAAGGTTTAGCGTCTTTGCTAGAATGATGTTTTCAGGGAAGTGTTGTGGTGGTTGCAGTTGAGATAAGGGGGTGGGGTACACTCTGCGTAGTTTCAAAGTGACACCTTTGCTACCATCTGTATCTCTGTAAGGCATGCTGAACGGATGAACAGCTGGAAAATATTACCCACAGAACAAAATAGCACAAAATTAAAAATAGTCAAAAAGGTTCTCTCCGCCTAGCTCTCTCTATGCATAACCCTAGAAGTGACCCTACGAAGCAATTGCCCATAGAATAAAGAATAAATGTGAGTTACAATAATCTGGTGACATAATTTTTAAGAACAAAACAAGATTTTTTAAAGCTTTTCTTTTCAATGCATAGCAACAAGCAGAAGAACATGGAAACTAAAAGGAGAATGAAATAATAGAATAAATGAAGGTGTTGAGCATTGTTACCCAGTTTTCCTAGAGTTCTAGAGGTACATCTGCCATATTCTACACCCCCTACTGCAATGAGCCCAGGAGGGGACAGGGACAGAATGAGAGTGGTGGTGGTAGTGGAGGCAAAGATAGGAGTAGTGGTAGTTACAGTAGCAGTCCTCACTTTAGTGTTCCCTGGGCTGTGCAGTGAAGTCAGGCGTGCAACCTTTCTTCCTTTCGGGGCATACCTTAGTTTGGGGTCTCCTGTATGGTGTTAGGTAGGGGGCCCTTGATGTGGGTGGGTTTTGAGGTGCAAGGTAGGGCTCCCTTGAGTTACTGGAAAAGGGGCAATGGTGTGACAGTGCAGTTCCTTCCCGGCAGTAAGCTGCTTTACATGTAGCGATCTCCTTCACAGTATGAGGACGGGGGATAGCTATCGCGATCCCTCATCCTCATACAGAATCATGGCTTCTGAGTAGTAGATGGCTATTTAGACCAACACGATCTGCTGCTCAGAAGCCATGATCGGTGGTGCCTGCATAAACGACAGGATCACCCGATGAACGAGAGTTGTGCTCGTTCATCGGATGATCGGCGGCACATTTAGACGACCAGATGATTCTCAGGAACGGTCATTCCCGATAATCTGGATGATTATTGGTACATCTAAATGCAGCTTTACCATCTTCTAATTGTCCTCGCTCAACGCTGCTGCTCCTAGATCCATATTACTCTAACCTAGCTGAAATCGCACTGGATTCCTTATGGCTCCTAGCACTTGTCACTCCTTATGGCTCCCTATGGTAGAGTGTATGAAATTGGATGGCTAGGAGAAGTTTGATAGCTGACAGGAATCGCCCTTTAATGATCATATAAACCAGCACTTCATCATTCTTAAACAGGAAAATGGTATTTGTTAGGTTTTTTTCTGTTCAGTCGGACGTGACTGGTAATACAGGTGTTTCACAAAAAATTAACAAATTACTCTTCGGCGCACAACCCATTCACTGAGGACTCAGGAAATGCAGCAAATATTGCAACCTTTCTTCCTTTCGGGGCATAACCTAGTTTGGGGTCTCCTGTCTGGTGTTAGGTGGGGGCCCTTGAGGTACTGGGAAAAGGAGCAATGGTGTGACAGTGCAGTTCCTTCCTGGGAGTCAGCTGCTCAATCAAAGAAGGAGACCACGCATTTACATGCAGAGATCTCCTTCACAGTATGAGGACGGGGGATAGTTATCATACAGAATCATGGCCTCTGAGCAGTAGATGGCTATTTAGACCGCACGATCTGCTGCTCAGAAGCCATGATTGGTGGTGCCTGCATAAACAACAGGATCACCAGATGAACAAGAGTTTCGCTCATTCATCGAGTGATCAGCAGCACGTTTAGAGAGTTCTCAGGAACGGTCATTCTCGATAATCAGGACCATTATTGGTGCATCTAAATGCACCTTTACCATCTCCAATTTGTCCTCGCTCAACACTGCTGCTCCTAGATCCATATTACTTTAACATAGGGGAAATCGCACTGGCTTCCTTATGGCTCCTTGCACAGAGTTGGTAGCACTTGTCACTCCTTATGGATCCCTATGGGAAAGTGTAAGAATTTGAATGGGTAGAAGAACTTGACAGGAATCGCCCTTTAATGATCATATAAACCAGCACTTCATCATTCTTAAACAGGAAAATGGTATTTTTTTTTTTGTTCTTCTGTTCAGTCGGATGTGACTGGTAATACAGGTGTTTCACAAAAATTTTACAAATTACTCTTCTGCACACAATCCATTCCCCGAGGACTCAGGAAATGCTGCAAATATTGTGAGTAGAGGACAGTATTGGTAAGGGGCTCTTAGTTTTCCTGGTGGTCTACTGAGTTTATCAAAAGCTCCTTCTTCTGATGTTCCCGTAAGCATGCGCATGCATTGTGCACCTTTCAAGCAGAGATCCGCGGACAAAGGGTCTAAGAAAAACATAGGAAGTTCAGCGATTCTGCGGGAACTTCTGCGTAGGAATGAATTCACCTTTCAGACATGAGACTACAGTACATCAGCAGACAGAAAATAGAAGGTGGTAGACTTGTGTTTTCATAAGATGTCACATTCAGACACCCAGCCACCTCTACACTGACAGTCACATTTTACAACATTGATTTTCAAGTCTGACTCCTATCCAAAGTGTTGAGGAGCTGTTCAGCGTCTTAAGATTATAATTTATAACATAAGAGAAAAAGACATTTCATATGTGAGAAATGTAAGAAAAAATAAACCTGTGGCTATTTCTACGCAATGGTGGAAAATATAATTTATACAAGTTGAATTTTTTTATTTTATTATGTAGGTTAAAGGGGTCTTATGCAGTTAGATCAAAGGGTCTGCTTTTAGTTCAAGAACAGCACCCCTCTTTACCTATCAGCTGTGCCTGATATTGCACTGCAGCCCCATTACTTTGAATAGGCTGTAATACCAGGCTCAGCCCTTGGATAACAGTGGCGCTGTTTCTGGAAAGAAAGAAAAAAAAGTAAATATATTTTTCTAATCGAGGACAACAGACACATACATGAACATAACCTTATTCTTCATTGTAGAATAGTAGCCAGGACCATTCAAAAAATGTGCAATTTCTTGTGAAGTCCTCTGTGCATCCACAACCACTCTCATATAGCACAGACAGAGTGCTTAAATGGGTTTTCTGTTAGTTCAATATTGATGGCCTATCCTCAGGGGTCCGACTACCAGCACCCCCGACGATCAGCTGATGAAGAGGCTCTCCAGTTAACACTACAGCCTTCTTACAGCATACTAAGCACAGCGCCATACATTGTATTGTGGCTATGCATGGTATTGCAGCCCAGGTCCATTCTCTTGAATGGGAGTGAGCAGCACATAGGCCATGTGACTGATGAAAATGACATCACTGGCCTTGGAAGAGGGTGCAGTGCTCACCGGAGCGTCATATCCTCTTCAAACAGCTGATCAGTGGGGGGTGCAGGGAGTCAGACCCCCACCGATCAGATATTGATCTGAGGATTTCCAAAAGTGTTGGCATATTACTAGGATATGCTTTCTTCTGACGGATTTAAGTTTCTCCTTGTGGAGACTGCTAAGTTATGGGTGCTAGATGTCGCTCTTCTGACTCCAGTCCCACCGGGTTCGTCGCCAATCACTTTTGGTTGGCTAACCCCTATAGATGTAAAAGGGACCCAAGGAGAAGTCGACGTTCTCTCATTTGCATATTATCTGAACATTTAAAGGTAGGTAAGATATTAATAAACAAGACTTTCTTGAAGAAAAAAAAACATTCTCCATCTGAGAAATCATATACATATGTCGTCATAAACAGGGTTGGTTCAGGTGGGCTAGACATATGGTTTCAGTCCAAACAGAAGAAAGCAGCACATGAAAGCATAACGAGTGAAACTCACACACAACACAACATTAATTAACACAAACCAACAGAAAAATCATGAAATCTGACAGAAAAGAAACTACATTTATCAACAAAACTGTTCACTGTGCACAACTAAGAGGAACTAGCAACTGTGGTTTCTCTCAAATCTCATCTCATTCAGCTATTTATAGCCCAAGGACAGTTACACCCATAAAATATTTCTCATTCATCTCATTGGGCATGATTTATTTAATCAATACAATTGAAGAATAAAAGGTATTCTTCAGTGGGGTACACAGAGACACGAGGGCCCCATAGTATAGACTAAAATTGACACTCCACAACACCTTTTTCCATGATTAGACATTCACTTTTTCTTTTATCCTCCTCTCATGCAGACCACCATGATGATTTCTTCCAGCCATGACTCATCTCTGTAGGATTAACTTCACAGACAACCTTGCTTTCCCAGCACCCTTCTTTTTCATAAGTTTGCACAAATTGCTCCTCCATAGTGCCCCAGACAGTAATAATAACCCCCTGATGCCACACACAATAATAGTACCCCCTTTTGTGATCCACACGGTAATAATTTCCCTTAAGCAGTAACAGTGCTACCCTTAGGCCCCACATAATAATAGTGCTCCTCTAAGCACTTCCATACAGCAATAGTGCCCTCTTTAGTCCCCACAGTAAAATAGACCTGCTTTAAGAGCCACATATACAGTAGTAATAGTGACCTATTCATGCCCCACACAATAATAATGCTCCTCCAAATGCCTCACAGAGTAATAGTTCCCTCTTTAGTCAGTACACACTCATAGTAGTACTCTGCAGTTCCTCTATACAGTAATACTTTAGGCCCCACTTTAGGTCCCACAAAATAATATTGCTCCTAAGTAGTGTTGAGCGAACAGTTCGAGCATAGTTCGTACCGAATTTTGGGGTGTCAGGGACACGGACCCGAACCCGGACATTTTCAAAAAAGTTTGGGTTCGGGTTCGTTGTTCGGCGATTACTTCCCGCTTTCTGAAGGGCTGCACAGCAGCCAATCAGCTAGCGTTTTACTTCTTGCCCTAAGAGCCCATCACAGCCATGCCTACTAATGGCATGGCTGTGTTTGGCCAAGTGCAGCATGTGACCCAGCCTCTATTTAAGCTGGAGTCACGTAGCACCGCTCGTCACACTGCTCTGATTAGTGTAGGGAGAGGACGCAGCTTCTGTGAGGGTGAGATTAGGCAGGGAAAAGTCAGCAACAACACCTAATGAACGGATCGATCTACAGCTGTGAATGATTGAACTTCTGCTAGTTACTTGCTCACTGGTTTTTAGGCTGCACAGAGCGTTTTTCTGTCACTTATTTTTGGGGTGATCGGCGGCCATTTTGTGACTTGTGGTGCACCAGAACAAGCTGCCACCAAGTCCATCAATCCATCAATACTAGTTTTTTTTTGCTATATCCTACATCAGGGGCTTGGCTGTGCTAATTGTCACCCCTAGAAACTCAGGATAGCAATTTCTATATTTTATTAAGGGGTTAAATACAATTGCCCAAATACCAATCCCCTAAATCTGGTGTTCCAGCTTTGGCTAGCCAAGTATAATACTGTCTGCTGTCTGGCAAAGGATAGATTATTTTATGTGGTGAAATTCAATTGCCAAAATAGCAATACCATAAATCAGTGGTTTCAGCTGTGGCTGGCAAAGTATAATAGTGTCCGCCAAAACATATATTTTGCTCTGCGGTGAAATTCAATTGCCAAAATAGAAATACCCTGAATCTGGAGTCCCAGCTGTTGCAGGCCAAGATTCATAGTGTCCGCCAAAACATATATTTTGTTCTGGGGTGAAATTCAATTGCCAAAATAGCAATACCATAAATCAGTGGTTTCAGCTATGGCTGGCAAAATATAATAGTGTCCGCCAAAACATATATTTTGTTCTGGGGTGAAATTCAATTGCCAAAATAGCAATACCATAAATCAGTGATTTCAGCTGTGGCTGGCAAAATATAATAGTGTCCGCCAAAAGATATATTTTGTTCTGGGGTGAAATTCAATTGCCAAAATAGCAATACCATAAATTAGTGGTTTCAGCTGTGGCTGGCAAAATATAATAGTGTCTGCCAAAACATATATTTTGTTCTGGGGTGAAATTTAATTGCCAAAATAGCAATACCATAAATCAGTGGTTTCAGTTGTGGCTGGCAAAATATAATAGTGTCCGCCAAAACATATATTTGTTCTGGGGTGAAATTCAATTGCCAAAATAGCAATACCCTGAATCTGGTGTCCCAGCTGTTGCAGGCCAAGATTCATAGTGTCCGCCAAAAGATATATTTTGTTCTGGGGTGAAATTCAATTGCCAAAATAGCAATACCATAAATCAGTGGTTTCAGCTGTGGCTGGCAAAGTATAATAGTGTCCGCCAAAACATATATTTTGTTCTGGGGTTAAATTCAATTGCCAAAATAGCAATACCCTGAATCTGGTGTTCGAGCTGTTGCAGGCCAATTGTAAATCTGTCCATAAAAGGATACCTTTCATCCAGGGCCTAAATACTAGCCCTAAAAGAGATAAATCAGAGATAAATCCCATAAATCAGTGGTTACTGCTGTGCCTGGATTAGTGTAATACACTACATAAATAAATAGGCAGATAGTGTTAGGTGCCTGTAAAAAAAGGCCTGAATTTGAAATCAATACATTGGGCCAAATATTTTTTTTCTTATTGTGGTGCTTGGTGAACGTTAACAATGAGGAAAACATCTAGTAAAGGACGCGGACGCGGTCGTGGTGGTGTTAGTGTACCCTCTTGTGCTGGGAGAGGACGTGGCCATTCTGCCACAGCCACACGTCCTAGTGAACCAACTATCTCAGGTTCCAGTACCCGCCAGAATTTACAGCGATATGTGGTGGGGCCCAATGCCGTTCTAAGGATGGTAAGGCCTGAGCAGGTACAGGTGCTAGTCAATTGGGTGGCCGACAGTGGATCCAGCATGTTCACAACATTATCTCCCACCCAGTCTTCTGCAGAAAGCGCACAGGTGGCACCTGAAAACCAAGCTCATCAGTCTGTCACATCACCCACATGCATATCTGGGAAACTGTCTGAGCCTCAAGTTATGCAGCAGTCTCTTATGCTGTTTGAAGACTCTGCTGGCAGGGTTTCCCAAGGGAATCCACCTAGCCCTTCCCCAGTGGTGGAAGACATAGAATGTACTGATGCACAACCACTGAAGTTTACTGATGATGAGGATATGGGAATACCACCTCATCGGAGTCCGCACCTCTCTGATGATGACGAAACACAGGTGCCAACTGCTGTGTCTTTCTGCAGTGTGCAGACCGAACAGGAGGTCAGGGCGGAAGACTGTGTGGAAGACGATGCAGGGGAGGATGAGGTCCTAGACCCCACATGGAATGAAGGTCGTGCCACTGACTTTCATAGTTCAGAGGAAGAGGCAGTGGTGAGACCGAGCCAACAGCGTAGCAAAAGAGAGAGCAGGGGGCAAAAGCAGAACAGCCGCCTCCAAGAGAGTTCGCCTGCTACTGGCCACCGCCACCAGGGACCAAGCACCCCAAAGGCAGCTTCAAGGAGTTCCCTGGCATGGCACTTCTTTAAACAATGTGCTGACGACAAGACCCGAGTGGTTTGCACGCTGTGCCATCAGAGCCTGAAGCGAGGCATTAACGTTCTGAACCTTAGCACAACCTGCATGACCAGGCATCTACATGTAAAGCATGAACTGCAGTGGAGTAAACACCTTACAAGCAAGGAACTCACTCTGGCTCCCCCTGCTGCCTCTTCTGCTGCTGCCTCGGCCTCTTCCTCCGCCTCGGGAGGAATGTTGGCACCTGCCGTCCACCAAACAGAGTATGTGCCACCGACAACACCACCTGCGCCACCAAGCATCTCCACCATGTCACACGGCAGCGTTCAGCTCTCCATCTCACAAACCTTGGAGAGAAAGCGTAAATTCCCACCTAGCCACCCTCGAGCCCTGGGCCTGAATGCCAGCATTTCTAAACTACTGGCCTTTGAAATGCTGTCATTCAGGCTGGTGGACACAGACAGCTTCAAACAGCTGATGTCCATGGCTGTCTCACAGTATGTTGTTCCCAGCCGCCACTACTTCTCCAAGACAGCCGTGTCTTCCCTGCACAACCAAGTATCCGATAAAATCAAGTGTGCACTGCGCAACGCCATCTGTGGCAAGGTCCACCTAACCAGAGATACGTGGACCAGTAAGCACGGCCAGGGACGCTATATCTCCCTAACTGCACACTGGGTAAATGTAGTGGCGGCTGGGCCCCAGGCGGAGAGTTCCTTGGCGCACGTCCTTCCGCTGCCAAGGATCGCAGGGCATCATTCTTTGCCTCCTGTAGCCTCCTCCTCCTACTCGGCTTCCTCCTCCTCTGCTTCCACCAGCTCATCCAATCAGCCACACACCTTTACCACCAACTTCAGCACAGCCCGGGGTAAACGTCAGCAGGCCATTCTGAAACTCATATGTTTGGGGGACAGGCCCCACACCGCGCAGGAGTTGTGGCGGGGTATTGAACAACAGACCGACGAGTGGTTTCTGCCGGTGGGCCTCAAGCACGGCCTGGTGGTGTACGATAATGGGCGAAATCTCGTTGCAGCTCTGGGACTAGCCGGTTTGATGCACATCCCTTGCCTGGCGCATGTGCTGAATTTGGTGGTGCAGAAGTTCATTCACAACTACCCCGACATGTCAGAGCTGCTGCATAAAGTGCGGGCTGTCTGTGCGCGCTTCCGGCGTTCACATCCTGCCGCTGCTTGCCTGTCTGCGCTACAGCGGAACTTCGGCCTTCCCGCTCACCGCCTCATATGCGACGTGCCCACCAGGTGGAACTCCACCTTGCACATGCTGGAGAGACTGTGCGAGCAGCAGCAGGCCATAGTGGAGTTTCAGCTGCAGCACGCACGTGTCAGTCGTACTGCGGAACACCACCACTTCACCACCAATGATTGGGCCTCCATGCGAGACCTGTGTGCCCTGTTGCACTGTTTCGAGTACTCCACCAACATGGCCAGTGGCGATGACACCGTTATCAGCGTTACAATACCACTTCTATGTCTCCTTGAGAAAACGCTTAGGGCGATGATGGAAGAAGAAGTGGCCCAGGAGGAGGAGGAGGATGAGGGGTCATTTTTAGCACTTTCAGGCCAGTCTGTTAGAAGTGGCTCAGAGGGAGGTTTTTTGCAACAGCAGAGGCCAGGTACAAATGTGGCCAGCCAGGGCCCACTACTGGAGGACGAGGAGGAGGTGGAGGAGGATGAGGATGAAGCAGGTTCACAGCGGGGTGGCACCCGACACAGCTCAGGCCCATCACTGGTGCGTGGCTGGGGGGATACGGAGGACGATGACGATACGCCTCCCACAGAGGACAGCTTGTCCTTACCTCTGGGGAGCCTGGCACACATGAGCGACTACATGCTGCAGTGCCTGCGCAATGACAGCAGAGTTGCCCACATTTTAACGTGTGCGGACCACTGGGTTGCCACCCTGCTGGATCCCCGGTACAAAGACAATGTGCCCACCTTACTTCCTGCACTGGAGCGTGATAGGAAGATGCGGGAGTACAAGCGCACGCTGGTAGACGCGCTCCTGAGAGCATTCCTAAATGTCACAGGGGAACAGGTGGAAGCCCAAGGCGAAGGCAGAGGAGGAGCAAGAGGTCGCCAACGCAGCTGTGTCACGGCCAGCTCCTCTGAGGGCAGGGTTAGCATGGCAGAAATGTGGGAAAAGTTTTGTCTCCACGCCACAGCTAACTGCACCACCACCTGATACGGAACGTGTTAGCAGGAGGCAGCATTTCACTAACATGGTTGAACAGTACGTCTGCACACCCCTCCACGTACTGACTGATGGTTCGGCCCCATTCAACTTCTGGGTCTCCAAATTGTCCACGTGGCCAGAGTTAGCATTTTATGCCTTGGAGGTGCTGGCCTGCCCGGCGGCCAGCGTTTTGTCTGAACGTGTATTCAGCACGGCAGGGGGCGTC
The DNA here is from genome assembly GCA_033119425.1 of Bufotes viridis. NCBI lineage: Eukaryota > Metazoa > Chordata > Amphibia > Anura > Bufonidae > Bufotes > Bufotes viridis. Next base: position 61,615,964 of record CM065592.1, read on the forward strand.
ATTACTGACAAACGCAGGCCGCCGTTCCACAGCCAACGTGGACAAGCTGACGTTCATAAAAATGAACCAGGCATTGATCCCACAGGACCTGTGCCTTCCTTGTGCAGAATAGACATTTATAACTGCCTCCCCCTCAACCATGTATTCTTGTACTCCGGGGCACATCTTTATTGAATCCTAATTTTTTTAACTTTACCATGATCTTGCGGTGCAACCCAAAGTTGAATGAACCTCTCCTCTGTCTGGGTGGTGGGACCGAAATAACTGAGAGTGGCCTTCTCCGGTGGTGGTTAATATGACGCATGATTCCTTGCTGTGGGACCTCTCTCCTCTGTCTGGGTGCTGGGCCGAAATAACTGAAAGTGGCCTTCTCCGGTGGTGGTTGATATGACGCATGATTCCTTGCTGTGGGACCTCTCTCCTCTGTCTGGGTGCTGGGCCGAAATAACTGAGAGTGGCCTTCTCCGGTGGTGGTTGATATGACGCATGATTCCTTGCTGTGGGACCTCTCTCCTCTGTCTGGGTGCTGGGCCTAAATAACTGAAAGTGGCCTTCTCCAGTGGTGGTTGATATGACGCATGATTCCTTGCTGTGGGACCTTTCTCCTCTGTCTGGGTGCTGGGCCGAAATAACTGAGAGTGGCCTTCTCCGGTGGTGGTTGATATGACGCATGATTCCTTGCTGTGGGACCTCTCTCCTCTGTCTGGGTGCTGGGCCGAAATAACTGAGAGTGGCCTTCTCCGGTGGTGGTTGATATGACGCATGATTCCTTGCTGTGGGACCTCTCTCCTCTGTCTGGGTGCTGGGGCCGAAATAACTGAGTGGCCTTCTCCAGTGGTGGGTGATATGACGCATGTTTCCTTCCTGTGGGACATCTCTCCTCTGTCTGGGTGCTGGTGCCGAAATATCTGAGTGGCCTTCTCCAGTGGTGGGTGATATGACGCATGATTCCTTGATGTGGGACCTGTATCCTCGGTTTGGGTGCTGGGCTGAAATAACTGAAAGTGGCCTTCTCCAGTGGTGGGTGATATGACGCATGATTCCTTGCTGAGGGACCTCTCTCCTCTGTCTGGGTGCTGGGCCGAAATAACTGAGAGTGGCCTTCTCCGGTGGTGGTTGATATGACGCATGATTCCTTGCTGTGGGACCGCTCTCCTCTGTCTGGGTGCTGGGCCGAAATAACTGAGAGTGGCCTTCTCCGGTGGTGGTTGATATGACGCATGATTCCTTGCTGTGGGACCTCTCTCCTCTGTCTGGGTGCTGGGCCGAAATAACTGAAAGTGGCCTTCTCCGGTGGTGGTTGATATGACGCATGATTCCTTGCTGTGGGACCGCTCTCCTCTGTCTGGGTGCTGGGCCGAAATAACTGAGAGTGGCCTTCTCCGGTGGTGGTTGATATGACGCATGATTCCTTGCTGTGGGACCGCTCTCCTCTGTCTGGGTGCTGGGCCGAAATAACTGAGAGTGGCCTTCTCCGGTGGTGGTTGATATGACGCATGATTCCTTGCTGTGGGACCTCTCTCCTCTGTCTGGGTGCTGGGCCGAAATAACTGAAAGTGGCCTTCTCCGGTGGTGGTTGATATGACGCATGATTCCTTGCTGTGGGACCTCTCTCCTCTGTCTGGGTGCTGGGCCGAAATAACTGAGAGTGGTCTTCTCCGGTGGTGGTTGATATGACGCATGATTCCTTGCTGTGGGACCTCTCTCCTCTGTCTGGGTGCTGGGCCTAAATAACTGAAAGTGGCCTTCTCCGGTGGTGGTTGATATGACGCATGATTCCTTGCTGTGGGACCTCTCTCCTCTGTCTGGGTGCTGGGCCGAAATAACTGAGAGTGGCCTTCTCCGGTGGTGGTTGATATGACGCTTGATTCCTTGCTGTGGGACCTCTCTCCTTTGTCTGGGTGCTGGGCCGAAATAACTGAGAGTGGCCTTCTCCGGTGGTGGTTGATATGACGCATGATTCCTTGCTGTGGGACCTCTCTCCTCTGTCTGGGTGCTGGGGCCGAAATAACTGAGTGGCCTTCTCCAGTGGTGGGTGATATGACGCATGATTCCTTCCTGTGGGACATCTCTCCTCTGTCTGGGTGCTGGTGCCGAAATATCTGAGTGGCCTTCTCCAGTGGTGGGTGATATGACACATGATTCCTTGATGTGGGACCTGTATCCTCGGTTTGGGTGCTGGGCTGAAATAACTGAAAGTGGCCTTCTCCAGTGGTGGGTGATATGACGCATGATTCCTTGCTGTGGGACCTCTCTCCTCTGTCTGGGTGCTGGGCCGAAATAACTGAGAGTGGCCTTCTCCGGTGGTGGTTGATATGACGCATGATTCCTTGCTGTGGGACCTCTCTCCTCTTTCTGGGTGCTGGGCCGAAATAACTGAGAGTGGCCTTCTCCGGTGGTGGTTAATATGACGCATGATACCTTGCTGTGGGACCTCTCTCCTCTGTCTGGGTGCTGGGGCCGAAATAACTGAGTGGCCTTCTCCAGTGGTGGGTGATATGACGCATGATTCCTTCCTGTGGGACATCTCTCCTCTGTCTGGGTGCTGGGGCCGAATAAACTGAGTGGCCTTCTCCAGTGGTGGGTGATATGACACATGATTCCTTGATGTGGGACCTGTATCCTCGGTTTGGGTGCTGGGCTGAAATAACTGAAAGTGGCCTTCTCCAGTGGTGGGTGATATGACGCATGATTCCTTGCTGTGGGACCTCTCTCCTCTGTCGTGGTGCTGAGGCCAAAATAACTGAAAGTGGCCTTCTCCAGTGTTGGGTGATATGACGCATGATTTCTTGCAGTGGGACCTCTCTCCAATTGATATTGGTTAAATTTTATTTATTTTATTTTATTTTAATTAATTTCCCTATCCACATTTGTTTGCAGGGGATTTACCTACATTTTGCTGCCTTTGGCAGCCCTCTAGCCCGTTCCTGGACTATTTTACAGCCTTTTTAGTGCCTAAAAGTTCGGGTCCCCATTGACTTCAATGGGGTTCGGGATAAAGTTCGGGTCGAGTTCGGATCCCGAACCCGAACATTTTCGGGAAGTTCGGCCGAACTTCCCAAACCCGAACTTCCAGGTGTGCGCTCATCTCTACTCCTAAGTGTGTCCCAGCAGTAATGGTGCCCTCTTTAGAGCCCACACAATAATAATGCTCCTCTGAGTATCCCACACCGTAATGCAGTACAGTTGGATAGTAGTGGATATAGGAATGATAGTATCAACAATGGTGGTTGTAATTGTTACTCACCCTGATGCTCCCCTGGGCTGACATGCAATAATGGGAAGGGCGCACCTTTCTTCTCCTTGGGGCACACCCTGGTTCTGGTGTTTCTCCTGCCTGATGGTGCTTCGGGTGGCCCTGATGGTGGTGAACTGTGAGGTACAAGACAGTGTCCCCTGCAGCATAGAGGCAATGATGAGGCAGGTTTACAAGCAGAACAGTTCTTTACTGAAGGATCAAGTTCAAGTACATTAGGCTCAGTTCTTAGCAAGCAAGGACTGGAAGTTAGTATATAGCTTTGGTTACAAGTCCTTGTAAGATTTCATTCTGAACACAATTACAAATGTACACTAAATTCCCTAAAACCCTTTACAGCATTGAGGGTTGAATAATTTTGAACACAACTGTATATGAGAGGCGTACATCTGTCGCAGATTCGGTTGCAAAGGGGATGATTAAATGCCCCCATTATCTCCACAGTGCTTCTGCACGCACCACCTCTTGACACTAGTATGCTGTGTAATGTTTGCTTTTCTCTTTTCCTCCACTTTATCTACATCTTTGCTGTTCTCTGACTGGTGTGTTCCCAGGGCTGTCAAACCTGCATTTGCTCACTTTGCTGCACTGAGGTCTAACTACACCCTATAGGAAGGATAGCACAGCCCCTCCTAGTGTTGACAATAAAGACCTGTTAACTTTTTACTAGTTCTTACATGACAATGTAATAATACATGGCAAACCACATTTGGAACCCTTTTAGAAGAGTAACATTGCCTGCCAGTGGGACACTGCAGTAACAGTGACCCACTTTCGGCCCCACACACTAATAGGGCTCCTCTGTGTTTCCCACACAGTAATGGTACCCCCTTTTGACCCAATGCAATAATATGGCTCCGCGGTGTGTGTGCCATACAGTACTAGTGGCCCTTTTAAGCCCCACAAATAAAAGTTCTGCTCTGAGTCTCACATAGTAATAGCGCCCCTTTAGGCCTCACCAGGGCCGGTTCTAGGTGAAATGGGGCCCTGGGGCGAAAAACAATAAGGCCCCCCCCCCCTTCATGTCACGTCATCACCTCCTTCGCGGCACATTATTCCCGCCCCCCTCCTCCATCGCAGCATACTCCCCTCCCCCCCCAAAATGGCACATTTCTCCCGCTCCATGTCACGTCATCACCCCATCTTTTTTACATCACCCCCTTCGCGTCACATTTTCCCCCCCTCCATGGAAGCATACAGAAATACAGTGCCCCATACCTCTTACATCCAGTTACGTCTCCTTTGATCTAGATGTTCTCTGACCTCGTCTTCTCCTTTCAGACCTTCAGACCAGACCACCATTTTGTCGCTATTTTCCGTCTCTTTCCGTTTGACAACAACAAAAATAATCTTAGTTTACTACTTTTTCATCATCCTCCCATCTTCTGGACAAATCATCCTACTACCCCAAATACTACACTGCAGAAACAAATAATACCCCTGATAATACTAGTAATACACAGAGCCCCCCATATAAAATACCCCTTTTTTGTGGCCCCAGTAGAAGCCCCCATAGTTCCCCATAATAATGTGCCAGTAACAAGTGCCTCTCTGCCCCCTCTATGTGCCAGTAACAAGTGCCTCTCTGCCCCCCCATGTGCCAGTAAAAAGTGCCTCTTTAACCTCCCCACCCCATGTGCCAGTTACAACTGCCTCTTTAACCCCCCCCCCCCCCAGATAGTCCATTATATTCAAAAACAAAAAACAAAACACTATTACTTACCTCCATGGCAGCGATGCGATGCAGGCCTCTTCCGGCCTGTGTCCCGCGCTGTACGGATCAGGTGGCACGATGACGTCATCGCACCGCCTTCACCGGCCTCTGATAGGCTGCGGGCCTTGTGTCGGCAGCCTATCAGAGAAACAGGGAAGGGAGACGCCTCCTCCCCTGCCCCACAGCACAGCCATCTGTTTCGCTGTCCTGAGGACAGCGATACATATGACTATGAACTCGGGCCGGCGCCGGGCGGGTGGTTGGCTTGGGGCCCCTAAGGACTCGGGGGCCCAGGGGCAATTGCCCACCTTGTCTATATGGTAGCGCCGGCCCTGGGCCTCACACAATAATAATGCTTCTCTGTGTTTCCAACACAGTAATAATACCCCCTTTAGGCCTAAGTGAATAATAGTGCTGTGTGTCCCACACAGTAATAGTGCCCCCTTTAGGCTTCACACTATAATAGTGCTCCTCTGAGTGCCCCAAACAGTAGTAGTGTCCCCTTTTGTGCTTCAAATTCAGCCACGCCTCCCTTCCCCCTCAGATTAAACACTGATGGCCTATATTAATGAAAGATTATCAATGTTAAAGTCTCAGAGAACCCCTTTAATCAGTCAATTATTATCATGGAGGACTATTTGGAATAGGATAAGAATTTCACCCGAGAACATATAACACATTGTTAGCAATGATAAAAGATATTTGTATTTCTCTAGCTGTTATTCTCATTTAGTCGTTCCTATCTCACGTGTTGGTGAAATGGTTGAATGAGAACAGTTCCATATTCTGCAGAACTCTGAGCTGTTCTGTGGGAGAGCACTCGTACACAAACACTGACCTTTCGCTCCCTGCTCGTGAGAAAAAAGCTTTTTTCTGTGTAGAAGTGGCTTAGTCATAGACAGGTTCTGAACATAAAATCCATGTAGTTCTGCAAATGTCAATGAGGCATCTCTTATAAAGAGCGCGCTGCGTTCTGTTGTTGTTCAGCTACAAGATGAGTAAATGTAGTCATTTATAGAGAAAGGTGAGATCTGGGATCCGCAGTATACATGAAGTGCACAAAGATGAAGACCATGGCCAAGGACTGCATGCTCAGAAAGTGATGTATCAGGAATGGAGAGAGTAGTAGTTCACCTCATACTGGCTCACTTCATAATCCTCTTGCTATTTCAGTTAAAGCGGTTTTATCCTGACGATCTGTGGGGGTCTGACTTCTGACACCCCCACCAATGAGCTGTTTGAAGAGGCCGCAGCGCTCCAGAGAGCGCCTAGGCCTCCTCAGATCTTACCAAAATTAGCGCCGTTCATGGATAGCGACCTTGCTTGATATTGCAGCTCAGCCCCATTCATTTCAATCGGACTGAGACGTGCATAGGCCATGTGACCGATGACTGTGACGTCACTGGCCTAGGAAGAGGCCACAGAGTTCACCGAAGCATGTGGTCTCTTCAAACAGCTGATCAGCTATTTTGAGAATAGATCATCAGTATTAAACACTTGAACTATCCTTCTACAACTCCATGCACTGTCCTATAACCTGTTATGTTCACCGGGAGCTCTTACATGAATCTATCACGTGAACCACACAGACTGAACCACGAGAGAGCAGAATCGGGTGAAATAAAACCTATCCAATAAAGCTTTGCCAACTGCACTGTTCCCATTGAACTGATTACCAGAAGTTACCAGCTCTGTCCACTGTACCATGGATGGAGCTGTGAAGTTCTAGGTAACAGATGATCAGCGGGATTCAGGGTGTTGAACCTGGCCGATCTGATATTAATGGCTCATCATGAAGACAGGCCTTCAGTATGAAAATTCTGGAAATCCTATTGAAAGGAGAGCTGTGTGCAGAGCACAGAACCTGTCCAGTGCCAAACAACTTTCCTACTGCTACATATAGTGGAAATGCAAGGTGCCGAAAGACAGACAACAAACAGACTTGGGCAGAGGCCACACATTGTAGTCCACTTCATGCATTTGCCCGAGTTTTGTGTTTACATTTTTTTGTTGGCTATGCAGTTTTTGTAGGGGAAACATGTTAAAAATGTTTACTTCTAAAAAAAATGCAAGCCAAAAATGTGGACAAACGCATTTGGTGTTGCTAGGCCGAACATGACTACAACATGTAAACCCAGCCTTGGATTGGGTTGCAATTAACTCATTCTTTACTGAAGGATATGTTCACGCAACGGATTTTGACAATGTCTAAAAATCTGCCGCATATTGTGCAGCAGAATCCAGCACTGTTTCTGTCTCAGTTATCCAATTTCTGTGCCGTGGACCCTCTCAAAGTTTTGCCCCATGAATGGAGCTAAATTGGGAGCAGACTTATCCTGATTTCTTGTGGTGTCTGCACAGAAATATCACCACTAGGGTTGAGTGAACTTGTATTTTAAGTTCGGCGTCCAAAGTTCGGGTTTGAGTTATCTTAGGATCCCATTATGGATTCCGCTACCACGGACCATAACGGAATTTGGAATTCATAAGGGTATTCTTCGATGAACCCGAACGCTGAACTTAAAAAACAAGTTCGCTCAACCGTCCTTCACTGCTCTACTTCCTTCTTCTCCGCCACACAGAGAACAGGAGCTCCACCCCTCATGTCACATGATCATTATACCAGGCCCTTTACCACCTCTTATCCAATCCAGTACTAAGCCACGCCCCCTGCACTGATCACATGACGGTGACGTCACCCCCGGTCCTTAGTGTTGTCCAAGGTTCGGTTTCATCGAAGAACCCCCTTATGGATTCCAAATTCAGTTATGGTCCGTGGTAGCGGAATCCATAAAGGGATTCTACGATAACCCGAACCCGAACTTTGGAAGCCGAACTTAAAATACAAGTTGTCTTAACCCTAATCGCCACGAATAGACATCCTTATTCTTGGAGCAGTAGCATTATTAACCTGCAAGGTGTACAATCAGTAGCCTATTCAAAACAATGGTAGGAGGACACCACATGGCTGCTGTATATGCACTTAGTAGCACTGTATGGACAACCAAACAAATAATAAATTGGCAGACTGTTTGGATTACCAGGAGAACTGGGACCTCTCCCCAGTCTAGTCTGAGCAGAGCAAGAGAGAATACATGTGTGTTAAAGCTCCTGCTATCTAGGCCCAAGTTCAGAGAACATTTGTCTCTGAGACTTCAGCTGCCAAAGAAGCAACTCTACTACCAAAGTACCCATGAGAGGAGATAAGAAGGTCCAGAACCAGAACCTACCTATCTCAATTCTACTCTCCTCAGCCTGAAAACTGCAGAAGTTAAAAAGGAAACTCATGGCATGTGATTCTGTTGAGAAAGAAAAAGTGCTGCTCAGCAATGGCAGCGATAGTCCGAGGCAATTCATGCAGAGTTATCGACCCCGGCAGTACTCACGATGGCTGGGCCACAACCAGAACCTTTACTGGATAATGATGCAGAGTTGTGCAGGATAATAATTCAGCGTTCCCTTTTAAGATGGATGAGCCCTTTCCTTTTTTCTAGTGGGCTACAGCTGGTTTGATCCTCCCACCAGGAACTGTTTGCAAGCACTCTTTTATATCTTGGGGCCCCTTGCTGTACACTGCTGTCATTTTCTTCTTCCAATTGGGTAGGACTGACTTTTTCCGTTGTCCTGGGAACTAAGCAGGTTTTTGGCCCAGACTTAGACTCTGTCTACTGGCGGGGTACGGCTGATTTTGTTGCATCCCCCAGGAACTATTATCAGGCACTTTAGTTCCGCTTGGTGGCAGATTTTTCTTCCCGCTCTCAGAGAAGCATTTAAAGCAGACCTTCCCTTACGGAGAAAGGCATTTCCAGCAGATTTCCTGCTCTTGATGGGGCAGTCTTCAGCAATGATGTTATGGCGGTTAACCTCTTGTGGGCCTGCATGCAGCCTAGGATGTGGATCAATGATCGCAAGCAGGGTAAGTGACAGTACCCTCGACAAAACTGTGCAGCACAGTGTGGCCTTTAAATTCACATCAGTCGCTTTTAGCACAATAAATTCTCTTAAGGGTTTTCAACCCGGCACAGCGGTTCGGACAATTTGCAGGAAACAGAGGAACAATCCTGTTTGTGATGCCATTTTTGTTGCGGATATCCGCAGGGGGAGGGCTGGGGGGAGGATAAGAGTGGTAGTTAGCTGGCATGCAAGGATGAAGGTTCTTTATAGCAGGTCTCACACTGTACAGGTAACATGTTCCTCCTTCCTCATTCTTAAACTGCTTAAACTAACTACCAAGCGCCTGACCCAGAACAGAAGGACTCGCCTCCTCCCACTGAGCAGTACAAAATAACCAAACAGTGTTCCCAGTTCAGCTCTTGGATTACAAACATCACACAGAAAAAAGTGCAGTAAAATCAACAATGGACATGAATCCTTTAGTAGTAAATTAACCCATTTGCAGTAACCCTCTGGGGTACTGCAGTAAGCTGTGAGGATGGCTATGGTGCTCAGGTGAGTCCTTCCTTCAAACATCAGATTGGTGTCATGAGTCACACCCGCACCAATCTGATATTGACCACCTATCCTGTGGGGAGGTCATCAATATTGTACTCCTGGATAAGGCTGTGTTCACATCTCCTTTTCAGAGGTCCAGCTGCCTGATCAGGTGCAAATGCTGGCTGTCGGACGGACAAAAAAACATTGTTTTAGTCTGGCTGGAACCAGGATTTATGCTGGAAATCAGCCGGACCTCCACCGGACCTCATTGCAATCAATGGGGACCTGGCGGTAAAGTAGAGGATCTGGCAACGCTATGATATCTGGCAGGCCGCTCTGTGCCGGAACAGCCTGGCGGATCTCTGGAGATGTGAATGAGATCCTACCCCTTTAAAATTCTCTGTAATATATTGAATGAAATCTAAAGCAGACTTCATGCCATCAGTATAATCTACACTGCACTGACTGATTATTCCGTAAAACTTTTTTTTTTATCAGATTTCAGGCAGAAAATCACATAATCTGCCTAGTTGGGAGTAACCCATAGAGAATGTCTGAAGTACTGCTATCATTATGCTTATCTTGTGACATTTATTTTTCCCGTTGATGATGGCTCTTAGTGAGTGCATGATGGAGATAAAAGAAAATGATGCCATTTCTGAAGCTCGCATGGTGTTTTTGAACAAGTTTCGCAGCTGAGAGCCTCGGAGAGGTGACATAATCAGCCCTCTAATGTAATCCTCCTACAGGCTGTTCCTTAGCCGGATCCTGATGCATCATTGCAGCCTGACCTGTTCATTGTCTGCTCTCTCCTTTGTGGAGAACTGCTAATTACCTAATTAGGCCTTAGAGGTGAGTCAGGTACACAGGTGCAGATCGGCACAGAACACAGGGGATTGTTATCAGTAACCATTCATTAGCTGAGGTGGCTCAGAGGAGCAGGTGTGCGCTGCAAACTGGGTCATTACCCTGCCTCATACTGTGCCCTTTGAACTGTCAAGACATAAAAGTTTATGGACTGACGTGATCTAAAAGATTTGTCTGGACCTTAACTTTCAGAGGTGAGAAGATACGGCTGACTGTGTATGGCTTGTGCAAATACCGCTTGAAATGTTTTAAGGGAAAACAAGGGCCTTAAAGGGGTGGTCCGACCTTGGAGTTGACAATCGTCCGGACCTGTGCCGATGAACATGAAAAAGAAGACTCATTTGTGAGCAGACAAGGTGATGTAACCACTGAGGCCTGTGACTGGCGGCAACAATCACAAGACCCTGCCATACCTCCCGACTTTTCAGAAGGTCAAAGAGGGACGCTTATGGTCCGCTGTACGAAAGATCCATTTTCCCTGCATATCTATACCCGTCTAATAGTTTTCTTTTACACAATAGCGCAAAAAATATCTGAATATAGAAATGTCTAAAACCCATATTGCATCTGATAATGAAATAATATACAAGACGGGTTCCAATATACAGAGAGGAACCGGACAAACACTTTCTGGATCCCTATTGTAAATGCAATAATGCAAATCTGTACTTCGAAAACAGAGGGACATTTAAAGAGCAGAGGGACAGAGGGACTTGGGTCAAAAAAGGGACTGTCCCTCCGAAAGAGGGACACTTGGGAGGTCTGCCCTGCCGTTTCCTGGTGCCGTGGGGACGGAAGATCTAGCGAATGGAACAGTGGTTAAATTGCAGGCAGGTGAGTCAGTTTTTTTTTTTATGTTCAGGGGTGCAGGTCCGGATGATAGGGGTGGTCCGTAATTTTTTTTTAAATTCCCAAATGCAAAGCGAGATGCTCCCTGCCACTCAGCTCCAGCTCTTTGGTTCCCAGGCTGCCTTCACTGCAAATGTAAAGTTCCTGCATGGGCGGGGTCACATGCTCTGCAGCAGCCAATCACTTGCCTCAGCCTAAGTGGCCCATGACTCTGTCCGTGCAGGAATCGGAAGTGCGATGAAGACAGGCGGAGACTCACTGAACTGGAAGCTGGCAGCAGGGAGCAAGTAAGTATAGTTCCCTTCGCAGGTCCCACTGGGTGGTGAGGGGGGATTTTAAAAATATTTGTGGGCAACCCCTTAATGTAAAACGTACCTATATCATACCTCCCAACTTTTTGGACGGTCAAAGAGGGACACTTATGTTCACTGTGTGAAACATCCATTTTTTTCTGCATATCTATAGTTAAATAGTTTTCTCTTAGGAAATAGTGCAGAAAAAAATCTGAATATAGAAATGTCTAAAATCCCAACTGCTTTAAATAATGAAATGATATACAAGGCAGGCTCTAATATACAGATATGAACCAGAAAAATAGTTTCTGAGTCAATATTGTGACTGTAATAATGCAAATCTATACCTCAGATCAAAAAGAGGGACAGAGGGACTTGGGTCAAAAAGAGGGACTGTCCCTGCATAAGAGGGACACTTGGGAGGTCTGCTATGTGCAAACACTTCATAAACGTTACATTTATAATAAATTTCTCTCAAAAAAAGGAGTTCAAATTTTTTATTTTTACACTTCCACCACTCAGTACTTCAGTGTGTAAACCGCAATCCTCAGCCTCGCCCCATGAGATAAAGACCAAATTTCATGGCGTTAGTATTATGACCGTTTAGGTGCTGACGGTAATAGGCCTGGAAGGTTTAAAGTGGTATTCCAGTTTTGGTAAGGCGTGTTGTATTTTTTATGTAATGAAAATGTATACAGTTTTGCAGTATACTTTCTTATCAGTTCATCGTGGTTTTCAGAATCCCTGCTTACTGTATTTACACGGGTAATTCTGCCCCTGGTCATGTGACCACCTGGCCTTCTCTGCATGCCGTAGTAAGTAGTTGGCACAAATAGATGCATAACATTGATGCAGCTTTTTTGTTTGCCAATAGTCAGCTATTTGTAATAGTTTTGGCCCCTACCCCCAGGCTATTGCCACATATTCCAGTCCTGCGTGTAAAGTCAGACGTATATGAGTTATTTATCTTCAGAGGCCTGTCTGCCCCCCGCCCTTTTTTCCACACATACACACATTGCCAGACCTGCAGCATACTTACCTGCTACCTGCTGCTGGGATCTGGCTGCATCGGTCCCTCACTATCGCGCTGCCTCCCTGCAGTCTCCGCCAGTCGACATCCAGTATGATGTGGTTCACTTGGTCTCTGCAGCCAACGACTGGCTGCAGCAGTGACATGTTACTAATAGTGTTGATCGCAAATATTCTAATCGCGAATTTATATTGCGAATATTGGCACTTTGAGAATTCGCGAACATCTAGAATATAGTGCTATATCTTCTTAATCGCTAATATTCTTGATTTTTTTTTCATCAGTACCCATGATCCCTCACTGCTTCTTGCTTGTGGGCCAATGACAAGACTGCAATATCTTTGACTTTAGGAGTAGTGTTGATCGCAAATTTTCGTATTGCGAATTTTTATTGCGAATTCTCCAATTGCCGATTTTCACAATCAAGAAAATAATGACTGGAGATCAGGAATTCTCAAATTCGCGAGTATATGACAAATATTTGCCCAAATATTCACAAAATATTGCGAATTTGAATATTGCCCCTGCCGCTCATCACTGGTCACTAATGTGTTTCATCATGATGGGGGACATGGCAGGAAGGGCCACAAATGTGAGCAACCCTTTTAAAGAAGACCTCTCAAAACATTTTTCAATTTCTGGCTTGTTAGAAAAGTACATGATGTAAATGGAACTGAATGTAACCTTCTTATTGGTGGCTGTAGTTGTGAGCTATCCACCGCATTATAGTCCTCAGCTGTGTCATGTGACTGAACCCTGACAGTGCTTTTTATGTGTGGACAGGAAGTCAGTTTCTCTATTCATTCCTATGAGACCGACATCGAGGCTTCCATAGGAATACATAGAGAAACTGACTTCCAGTCCACACATAAGTTGCTGTGTTATTTGGAGAGTTAGAGTGTTGGTCACATGACACCGATGAGGATCAGAAAGGAGGGGATAACTCAAAACTACACACACACACGGACGGACCTGTAAGGGAAAAATTACTTACCTGCTTCCTGGTGCCGAGTCCCCGCTCCTTCTCCTCCAGGCCTGCAATACTTCGCTGGGCTCCCTCAATGTCAACATATGGTTTGATATCACTGCAGCCAACCACTGACCGAGGCGGTGACCGGCTCCCCTTACGTCATGACAAATGGTCAGATGATACAAGGGGATCCTGGCTCCGCAGCAGCCAGTGATTGGCTGTGGCAATGTTAAACCGGATGTTGACTTCGAGGAAGCCCAGCAGAACATCGCAGGCCTGGAGGAGAAGGAGCGGGGGAGGCAGCACTGGGAAGCAGGTAAGTAATCTTTCTTTCACAGGTCCAGTCAAGTGGGGAGGTTATCCAACTTCCTGATTCTTTCATAACCCCTTTAAGGTAAGCATAAAAATTGCCAAAGTAAACAAAAATAATAAACACAATGTATCAAATAAAAACAAACAAAACAAAGAGGAAGGTGGCCATCCAGATTCACTTGGGCCTAAATGCCCTTGTTCAGTATCAGGAACAATCTATAAAACCTTATCCTTTCACTGTATAACGAATAGCAAAAAGTTCACGCAACTGAGCTCAACTTTTAAAGACTATTTTTTATTGAATCCTTGTCTTGGCAATTTGAGTGAAATAAAAAACAGCACATATTGCCTTAACATTTGTTTACCAATGAAAAAAAAAAAGCAAGTGAGATATTTCTATCTTGCTTTGCGAGTCCTGGAGGGCCACAGGCTGTTCTGTTTCAACAGATGTTCTATTACAAGTAATAATGGAAAACACACATATTTAAATCATTCTTCGAAGTATGCACCGCTTCCTACATTTAATGCCAGATCCGATAGTTTGGTTAAATCATGAAGCAACAGAAGAAGATTTAAAATGAGGCAAAGAATATCTTTATGACTATGTCGTAACAAACAGCCTCTGCTACTTCCAAAATGTTCACCGTAATGCATAAAACAGTATTTCATTTTATGCCATTCTTTCATTTGACAAAATATGAATCCGGCAGCTGCTAGGAGAAAAAAAAATTAATACGCCGTAGACGACGTCGGGCAAAAGTTTGCAGCAGGCAGAGCTGGTTTTATCTTAGGATTTTGCTTGATAGCCTTGTGCACTGCATTAAGATTGAAATAATGAACCATCAAGATGCAAGAAGCAGCCATTTATCAAGCAGACGTCATAAACCGGGAACCAACTGTGGCGCAGTTTTTAATTGCATAGCGGGGATACTCGGAGAAAAACAAGTACACAATGTCTGGAGCCAAAATACACATATTTTAAGCGTAGGTTTACACACATTTGACATCACCGCGGTGCTGCCAGATTAAGTGAATATGTTTCATCTGTTTGATCATCTGCGATGGTAACCTGCTCCGAGTCCTCCTCTGCAGAATTAACACATTTGGTGACCGCTATGTGTGACACAGTCACTGAAAGGATTATTAATGTAAGGAGGGGAAAAAAATAAGTTGTCACGTTGTGATATTTATTACGGTAATTATTTTCTTTCCTCCTGTTTTTCTGCAGAGTTGTAGTGTACTACTTGTTAACTAGCAAGGAGGCCGAGGGAAGCGATAATCTTTCCTTATGTCAAACTGCTATCTGTTGTGATATTTATTATCAGTAGTTTTATCGGGAGTCTCACGCTTCGTGGCCTGGCGCGGTGATGCCATCGCCCGACATTTTGCATAGTGTCTTCAATCAAGATGGCCACAACGGCTTCTCCAAGAGCAAATGGATAAGGTTAGTATTTTTTTTCTACCTGATTAACCCCTGAAAGGTCTCAATTGCAGCATCAGATGCCGCAATCAGCGGATCGCTGTTCCCTGCCATTGAGCCCACTGCATTCAAAGGAATGTGCATCGTGACAAAGTAATTTGTCACAGATCGAATTTCTTTGTGAATTTTGGCGAAGTAGCCGAATTAAATTTTTCATAACTTTGCTGATCGCTACTTAGGATAGTTCTTCAGTATAAGATCAGGGAGGGTCCAACTTGGTAAATGGGAGCAGTGCTGCAGTACCAATCACAGCCACCAAGCGTGCTGTTCTGGAGCATGACCAATGGAGATGCTGAGAGTCAGACTCCTCCACAGATCTGATATTGATTACATATCCTATGGCTATGTCATCAATATTACAGTCCCAGAAAACACCTTTAAAATATTTGCTTGTACATACAGTACCCCAGATAGGGCATCTGCAATTATTCATTATATATTGTAATGTCATATTGTCTTATGTATTTGTCATAAGCTTCAGAATGATAAGGTATGGTTGGCATAAGGAAAGGAACTTATCATTCCATTCCTCCCTTCTTGGTAGGAGCAGGCTGGTCTTACTTCGTCCTGGGAGGGCTAGTTCTAGAGAATTACAGGGGGAATTATTTGGGCAAGTCTGGATTAAGGGAGCAAATCCATCTGCTTCTGCTCCAAGGGCCCTGGGACTACAAAAACAGCTCATCTGTGAGGACCACTACTCCAGAGAGATTGCAGGGTCCCAGTCTACTAGAAGAACTGCAAGTTACAGCATACAATGTTAGCAGAGTGATCAGCACTACAGCTATACACACTTCATTGCTGGGTGAGGGGATAACAAGTTAAGACACCCATCACCCCAATTCAGGACATGCACATTCAAAAGCCTGAATTTCACAAGTGAACTTGTTAGAGCCCCTGTTATAAAATTAATATTGGCACTTAGCTATTGCAGTGTCCCACTCAGTGATGGTCGTGGGGCCCTGTATAATTTTAGTATGTCTATCTAATGTATTTCTGTATATAGCTGTAGTTTCTCATAACAGGCTGTTAGTGTCATTGCCTTTATTCACCCCTAGGTGGTGATGGCACTATATATATATATATATCTTGGGGTGTGCCAAGGCAGGGAGAGAAGGGGGGAAGTTGATAGAGGTGTGGAACAGCACAAGTCCAGTATGTAGCTGCCACTTTAGCCCCTTGGAATTGGCCAAGCTGAGGGAGTGTGGACAAATTCCTCACAGCCAACTAGCCCGGACCAGAGTTTCTTATGGATATAGAGTAAGTCTAGTGGAGATAGAAGCAGCATTAGCTTATGGATGCCACAACACCAGTGACCGGGAGAAGCCTAAAAGCACCTGGACACAGCCGGATGACTAGGCGCAAAGTTGTCTACTACCACATACCTCTATGGACATTGTGGACCAGAGTTTATAAAAGCATCCTGTACAAATAATGGAGCAGAGGATTTTGCATGCCATTAGGGAGACCGCCCTGTGGATTGTCTATCACACTGTTGAGTCCCATAGGACTTGCAGAAAATAGTTATTTGTGGCACTGAGGAGGGGGTAGAAAATGAGATGGGACAACCCCTTTAAGTAAAACATGGACAACAGAACTTTTGTTGGATAAGGTTAGGTCACCGCCTTATTATAGAACACATCGTTATCCATAAACTGTAACTTAAAGGGGTTGTCCCATCTCAGACAATGGGGACATATCGCTAGGATATGCCCCCATTGTCTGATAGGTGCGGGTTCCACCGCTAGGACCTGCACCTATATTGAGAACAGAGCCCCGAAAGTGAAGGAGGGCGCTCTGCATAAATTTTCTATGGGGCCGGCAAATATAGCCGAGTCGGTTCCAAAGAAACGAATAGGAGCATGGGCCGCGCATGCGCGTGAGCTCCCATTTACTTCTATGGGAGAGGCGGGGAGCAGCACTTGGTGGTGGATGGACCCCAGGAAATCTGGGGTCCTCCAGTCACAGCTCTCCCTGCTCCGTTCTCCGTCCGAGATATATATATGTAAGAAAATTACTGTTTCCAACTGAAAAAAGGCAACAAATCATAAGAACACAAGATAAGTAATACACAGACATTCAATGGCTTAAATCAATATTAATCCCACACAGAGCAGATACATCACAAGGGAGGCCGGTTGGGAAAGGCAGCTCCAAGACCACCCTGGGGAAAGAGGAAGACACAATGGAGAGTAGGAGAGTACCCTGGGAGTCATACCATATGCAAAAGTGTGTGTATGTGTGGGGGGGGGGGGGGGGCATACAAACTGTGGAATATGTCAAATATGATCAAAAGATGGTATGTATATGGAGGCTATGCTCCATATACATTGTGTCTCCTACAGGAACCCACATAAGCTACATACTGATGTTGCCAGATTGAAACTCAGGACCCCAGTGCTACATGCAGATTTTGACAGATTCAAACCCAAGACTCTGCTAATTACAGTTGTTACCAGATTCACAGCCAGGACTACAATGCTACATGCAGATTTTGCCGATTGAAACCCAGGACGCTGAGGCAACAATACTAAACACTGAGCTGCCCATATCCATTCACTGCTGTAACTGCTGATTTACTCTCATTAAGACATCACATCTGGAAGATATTGTCTCCTTAGATCCAAAGAAGGATCAGAACTTATGAACAACTTCAATCTTTTCCTATGGGAACATTTTTGTGCGGCAATCACAAAAATTCCAAGATGGTCAGAACGTTTGCAATCATCAGTTTTACCTAAATCGAGAGTGCTCCAATCGGTCTGAAAATTGGTGTATGGCACTCTAAGGTCTAGAACCTATATTCACATTTTTTTCTTTCTTTTTTCAACATTTTTTAACTCTTTCCCCTTTCAAGCTCTTTAACGCAAAGACAGCAATAGTCAATGTTAGGGTGGGTTCACACTAGCATTATGGTTTCCGTTATGGGCTTCCGTTATAACGTGGTTATAACGGAACTTAACGGAATCCGTAGGACAGAAGGACATATCCGTTCTTTTGCCCATAGACTTCCATTATGACGGAATGCAAAATGGAAGCCATTAAAAGGCATTCATTTGATTTCCATCATAATACAAGTCTATGGGAAAGCATAACGGATCCGTCTGGTTCCCGTTATGCAAAACGGAAAACAAAGTCCTGGACTTTGTTTTCCGTCTTGCATAATGGGACCCAGACGGATCCGTTATGCTTTCCCATAGACTTGCATTATGACAGAAAGCAAACGGAATGCCTTTAAAGGCTTCCGTTTTGCATTCTGTCTGGGAATTCCGTTATTTTCGTGGTTATAACGGAAAGCAAAAACGGAATCCATAACGCTAGTGTGAACCCACCCTTAGAGTGACACTAACATATATAGGTATTGGTAAAAGAATAGTTGAGGGTGTTAACAAACGGCCTGTTTAAAAACACACTGCGTTGTCAAATTTGTTATACTTTTGTGTCTATTTGGTGTATTTCAGAGACATGGCAGACACGTCGGATTAGTGACTGAGCTCAGAATGGCACCTGGGCTTCAGAGCGAACATAGAGCCTGATAGACCAGCCAATATCCTCCCTCCTGATTGTCTATCAGACTGACTGCAAAACACCCGGGGTGCTCCGTTTTTATCCTCTCTGTCTGGTTTCTCGCACTAGTGTGCTGAATTCTAAAAGTAAAATGGTGGGCGCCGTTTTGCACAATTCATAAAAAGCGAAACGCCAACACTTCATATTAATTTGGAAGAAGAAATTTTGTGAAATTCGTGAGGAAACCGATTTGTTTAGAATCGATTCGCTCATCTCTATTAGGAACTATAGTAAACTGATTTTTAGATGGTTACTACAAAATTGCTTTTGCTGTGTTTCATTAGCATTCTCTCGTCTCATTAGTCACACGTCTTGTGGAAGTTTGAATTTCAGCAAGCGCAGTCTACGATATGTTAGTAAACATATCCAGACAGCTATGTAACTTAATGAAAAAGACACAGTAAGATTCTCCAGGTACCTAATTTATCACAGCTCGTGTCTGGAATTTACCAGACAACTTGTAATCAAAGCTTCACATTCTTAATTCCTAACTGAGTGAAAGGTTAGATTTTTCCTGTCCTAATATAAATTAAAACTGCGGGACGCCAGTGTTTGCATAAAAAATTATACCTGTTACCTAAAAGGGAAAGGATACCGTACCGCTATCCAACCTTTTTTACAACTTATTTGAAGCTTGCGGTAGACACTTTCTAACCATTAAACAGTCAAGCACGAAATTGCTACTTTAACACCTTAAAGGGGAAGCCCACTTTGGACTATTTTTTAAATAGTAGAGTCTCCGGAATGCTCACAGGGTATCCAGCTGCTAGAAGTGTAGGCTATCTGCAGCACCAAAGTCAAAATGGAGCATTACACAGTTCTCAATTGATGCATGTCTCTCTTGGGTGCTCCAGAGCAAGAGATGCTGTTGGCAGCTAGAGTCTGAATGGGTAACCCCCCCCCCCTTACCAACCCATGTTAACTCATTGTTCTCTAATAGAGCATTTTAAAATGTTTTTTCTTTTTGAAGGGGTTATCTAGTAGTTAGGGTTTCTAATCTATCCGACACACAGCTGTTAGAAGAGGATGGCGCTCCATCGGTCTTTTCCTAGGCCTGTGACGTCACCGTATATCAGTCATATTGCCTAGTTGCAGCTCAGCCCATTGAAGTGAATGGGGCTGGGTTGCAATACCAAGCACAGACACTATGCAATGTACGGCGCTGTGCTTAGAGAGCTGCAGGCGAGCGGTGCAGCTCCCTGAAACAGCTAATCAGTGTTACCTGCCAATATGATTATGATGACCTATCCTGAGGCTAGGTCATCATTATCCATTTCTGATTAACCCCTTTAAACCTGACAAACCCCATATTTCATATCTTTGCAGTGGTATAAAGTCCATGATCCTCTCTAAACCTATGGGAATGTGTTCTATAAGGGTAATCTCTGAGACTGCTATGAATCCTTAGTGATTGAGGTCTTATCTCAATTTGATCCTCAACCCTCTTAAGGTGGTCTAAAACTCACCCCCTACTCATGGGTGGTCTGAACCTATACATAGCTCCCTCTCTTCACTACAATCTTAAGGGATCATAAAGTGATATAAGGTCATAAGAGACATAAGCTGTGTGCCCTCCTTTCCATGTATTAAAAGGGATAAACCAGACACATTTTAAAGTTTACCTAAACTTACAAAATAACTTTATTTAAACCTACTCTAAATTAATTTTCGTAATATGCTCCATGAGCAAATGGAGGAGGTGAGTATTTCTTTTTATTTTTACCGCCATTTAAGGAAAAAATTTGGCTTTGTGGCAAATCAAATTTTTCCTAAAATTTGGATCAAAGTCGATTCGCTTAATACTGGTAGTAATGTTTGATCTGAAAGCTTCACCTCTGAAGATTTTTATAGTCAGTTTGTGATGGTTTCAAGCTTGTGGGACATAAAAGAGGCAACCAAATATTCCCTATAAATAAAAATTTTGCAGTGTATTTAAGAACATATATGACCGTTCAGGTTCTAGTTTGTTCATTTCGATGATTAACAGTTGGCAGCTGGAGACATAAGAAGACAAAGGGAGTTATGTGATTATATTGCTCCATAACTGTCCATATGGAAGCAAAATGAAAAGGTAAAGATAATTACACTTTCTAAATTGATGTTTGAATATATATTTTATCAATTACAGACGTGTACTAAGGAAACACCTTGGAAAATTGGTCCAAAAAGTGAACGAAAATAGGGTGCTAGAAGTAATTTCTAATAATGACCACAAAATGTGGCCGTACCAGCTGCAATAAGAAACAAGGCTCCAGGGAAGGATACAAGGTTCCTGTAGGAAACTTAAAAATGTATCGGTGGAAGGAAGTGTGAACAGTAAAGAGATGTGGACCAAGAGTGTACACGTGAATGCTCCACCTAGCTATATGTCAAAACTGATTTGATCGATACTTTTCAGGGCCGTTTTCGATCGAATCGACGATCAGATCCGATTTGGTCTGAACAAGTCACGTATGAAACCCTGAGGTCTTCTAAGACTGTATCTAACCCTTTAATGCCAAGGCAGCATTAGTATTGTCAATATTGATAGCGACATATATGCCTATGGATAAATGGATGGTAGCAGGTAGTAACAGCCTAATAACACACAGCATTGCATGTTAAAATTATCAGTAAGCAGTGGCATGCTATCAGCACCAGGGTTTAAATGTAAACTTTTTTTGGGGGGGGGAATTTTACTGGGATACAGACTGAAGTATAACGCTTTTTATTCGAAGTAGGTGGCTCTGCCAGTATAAAAGAGAGACCTAATTGGTGCTCTATATCCGTTGATACCAGCTTCTATGTATCGGAAATAATATAAAATTACTTAACAGAAAAAAGGGGATATGGCACTCAAACTCTGAAGTATCAAAATCACAAACTAGTTTAATACCGATAAAGATAAAACCTTATACAATAACTTAAAAATAGCAATATAAAACCAAATAACCACATTCAGAAAGCAATCTTCTAATTCTTCCCAACTTCTATCTATAACTTCGTTGCAGAATATATCGCATTCGATTTTCTGTATGCGATTTTATCATGTGCGATTTTTCGCATGTGATATTTTCGCATGCGATTTTTCCGTATGCGATTTTTCGTATGCGATTTTTGTATGCGATTTTTTGTATGCGATTTTTTCGCATGCGATTTTTGCATACAGTTTTTTCGCATGCAAAAAATTTTTTCGCAACTGCTGCCCTCGTTTTTATTATATTCAGCTGGTATCACTGGAAGTATTCTTTGGATATTTCAAACACATGCGTTTTTTGAAAAAAGCTCAAAGAGGAATTTCCAACATATCCAAAAAATGTAAACTGAATCACAAAATGGCCCGTCCAAGTCTAAAAGGCTTTATATATTCACGGTGTTGTCTAATTATTTATGTCCAATTTATAATCTATTCATTTGTATTTGGTTTGTATTTGGTTTACCAGAAGCAATGTTCAAAACAGCAGTTATCAGAAGCAATGTTCAAAACAGCAATTAACGGTAGTATGGGTATCCTTTTCAGACCTGTATGTCCTTATAAATTCACAGTGATATGCAATCACTCGTACTCGATTTCCCAGCTACGGTATTTGACGTAATCATATGCAGAGATACAGGTAGGGAATTGAATAAACAATTGGTGGCGTCCCACCACAAAATAGGAAAAGTTCTTCCTCCTACCTTCTCTTGCGATTCCTTATGTGTGATCGCTTACCGACCTTGCCGGGCTGACTGCAACTGGTTCAGATTTTCGTGGCTTGAGTACTCAGATTTTTCAGCTGGGTCTACTACCTTCTGGAGTCTCCTCGTGTAGTTTCCTTTGCAGCCAGGTGTCTCCTCAGGTAACCAGCTTCTCTTTCTGTTTGGATCGAGTATCTGCCAGAATTTACCTCTTTAGTGCGCACTAAGTGAACTTGATGTCACGGAGATTACAGTTTTTCCCATACGCGTTTCGAGGTACAACATTTAACCGACCTCTTCCTCAGTGGTAATCTAACCTCCATTGTGACATCCTTTAAATACACTCCTTCTAATTGCAGGATGATTGTCCACAAAATCCGGACTGGACTCCTCAAAAGACACAACAAAACTCTGATCTGGATTTCACAAATATTTATCCACTTCAAGACTGTTTTTATTTCGAATCATCTCATTCTTCCTAATTCATTTTATCCGCTTGACCTTTTTTCAAACTCTATTGCGTTTTTGTTGCGATTCTTCTGCGTTTTTTTTTGGGCGCATGCGTTTTATTCATAGAAGATTGCTAATAAGAATTTTTTTAACATTTTCAATAAAAATATAAACTAATTCATTCCCCAACCTCCATTATTTCACATTTTAATTTCATAACATTCAATTATGCCTCTTAATAACTTCTTTTTAATTATAATATTCTTATATTCTTCTTAATTATAATATTCTTCAATCCCCTTTTTCTATGAGGTGACAAGGCCAAACCAATGGAATTAGACTGGAGACTAAAGAATGGAGGTCATAAGAGACATAAGCTGTGTGCCCTCCTTTCCATGTATTAAAAGGGATAAACCAGACACATTTTAAAGTTTACCTAAACTTACAAAATAACTTTATTTAAACCTACTCTAAATTAATTTTCGTAATATGCTCCATGAGCAAATGGAGGAGGTGAGTATTTCTTTTTATTTTTACCGCCATTTAAGGAAAAAATTTGGCTTTGTGGCAAATCAAATTTTTCCTAAAATTTGGATCAAAGTCGATTCGCTTAATACTGGTAGTAATGTTTGATCTGAAAGCTTCACCTCTGAAGATTTTTATAGTCAGTTTGTGATGGTTTCAAGCTTGTGGGACATAAAAGAGGCAACCAAATATTCCCTATAAATAAAAATTTTGCAGTGTATTTAAGAACATATATGACCGTTCAGGTTCTAGTTTGTTCATTTCGATGATTAACAGTTGGCAGCTGGAGACATAAGAAGACAAAGGGAGTTATGTGATTATATTGCTCCATAACTGTCCATATGGAAGCAAAATGAAAAGGTAAAGATAATTACACTTTCTAAATTGATGTTTGAATATATATTTTATCAATTACAGACGTGTACTAAGGAAACACCTTGGAAAATTGGTCCAAAAGTGAACGAAAATAGGGTGCTAGAAGTAATTTCTAATAATGACCACAAAATGTGGCCGTACTCAGCTGCAATAAGAAACAAGGCTCCAGGGAAGGATACAAGTTCCTGTAGGAAACTTAAAAATGTATCGGTGGAAGGAAGTGTGAACAGTAAAGAGATGTGGACCAAGAGTGTACACGTGAATGCTCCACCTAGCTATATGTCAAAACTGATTTGATCGATACTTTTCAGGGCCGTTTTCGATCGAATCGACGATCAGATCCGATTTGGTCTGAACAAGTCACGTATGAAACCCTGAGGTCTTCTAAGACTGTATCTAACCCTTTAATGCCAAGGCAGCATTAGTATTGTCAATATTGATAGCGACATATATGCCTATGGATAAATGGATGGTAGCAGGTAGTAACAGCCTAATAACACACAGCATTGCATGTTAAAATTATCAGTAAGCAGTGGCATGCTATCAGCACCAGGGTTTAAATGTAAACTTTTTTTGGGGGGGGGAATTTTACTGGGATACAGACTGAAGTATAACGCTGCTGTATGAATGCTTGGCACAAAACAATGAAATTAATAAATTATTATTAATATTTTTAAAAAAGATTGCGAATGATGAATAATGGCGATTGACAAATCAACAGAGGAAATCGAATTGTATAGCGGCAGCAACCCTCACTCATAGCAATGGCTGGCTGTGCCTGCCTAAGTAGCACACTGACTGAGCCTGACTCCTATCTCTCTATAAAATCTATCTCTCTATCAATTTATTGTAAATCTATCTTCATTCTGTATCCAACTATCCTAAAATCACAGACGGATGTATATCTCTGCTGTATAAATGCTTGGTGCACAACAATGCAGGATTACTATTATTGAAGAAGATTGGTGATTTACAGATTAGCAGAAAAACTGAATCGTAGAGCGGCAGAAGCATTCACAGCAGTATCTGTCTGTGCCTGCCTAACTAACACACTGACTGAGTCTGTCTCCTATCTGTCTCTAAAATCTATATCTATTAATTATACTCTTCTCATCACTAGGAAACAAACTCAGTGCTACTACTCCAACGGTAGGACCCCCACCATTCTGATAGTTATCCCCTATCTTGTGGAATACCCCTTTAAGTGTCTAGCTTTTCAAGAAAAAAGTAGGATTATCAAAAGATTCTAATGGACAGACACTGTCAAGTTTCATACCGAACAAAAGGACAAGTTCAAGCAGCGTATTAAACAAGCTGCAATTCATTCTTGAGCCATGCATTTAGGAGATGGCACCTTCACGAAGCAGTGTACAAATCATAGCACTGTCTCACAATTGTCTCTGTTCAACCCTTCCTCTATAACAATTCTTCTTTAAAAGGATCCAATTTTGCTTTGGGCAACAGAAATGTAACAGCTACTGGAGATTCGGTCATTTCTTGAACTTTTCAATTTCAATCCAACGTTCATCTTATTTTATCAATATATGAAGTGCTCCTCATGAAAGCCAAACCCTTGAACATTTTTATTATACTCACCAAGATACAGGCATAAAATGGATAACATCAGCCAAGAGACATTCCAAGTTCCCCCAACCTTGTAGAACTTCTAAAAAATTAACTGGAGAGTGTCGAATAGAAGAAGTAGAAGTTCCACAAATTAGGTGGGAGAAACTTGACGTATCTCATGGTTGATTGCAAGATAAGCTTTTATCCTATGTTACAGTGAAAAGAACAAAACTGTACATCAACAAAACAAAAAATCATGTAAAGTCCCAAAAAATCTCTTAGGCTTCATTTACACATCAATGTCCTTGATGACATCTATTACAAGATGGTAAGTGGCTCATCCATGAAGATGTCTGTGTAGAATCCGTGTTTGGGCCATGAGTTCGTTTTTTTTGCTCCGTTTAACATCCATATTCCACGGACAATGCTAGGTTGAAAATTTATTTTCTGAGCATCTCCTATCAATGGTCCATGAAAACCATGACCCAAACACAGATGGTATTCGTGAGGGTCCAGGAAGCACAGACTAAATATGTCACCACAGACCCACTGAATCTTAAGTCAATGGATATGTAGAGTATGCTGTCCATGAAGCCACCGTTTCCATCAAAATGATATGTAGTTCACAAGAAATTAACATTCAAGCCCACCTTTTTACAGCGTTCTAATATCTAATTTATTATAAGTTGTCATCTTGTTGTATTTATACATTAAATTGTTTTATAAAAAAAATTATAAACATTTTATGTACCCAGAATGTACTATAAATCAGAGGCACGAGTCGGTAAGTCAAGAAATCTCATTATCACCTGAGACTCATTAACAGCTGACCATCATCTTAGGGTGGTGAGAAGTCCCTGAGGGAGCATAAGTACAGCTGACCACTTCATCTCATGTGACACCCTGGTCTAGCACTCTCACTGGAAAGGCCAAGAGTTAATTGACTAAAAGGTCATTTTCTCTGTGATCCTGGAAGAAAACTAATCAGGTTGCAGAGCTGTAAATGAGAATTTCACTCTTACATGGAGCGCAGGTGCAGCTAATCATACGAGGTGACCTGGGGGTGCGGAAGGATATTGCCTAGATGAGATGCAAGTAATCACCCTAATTCCACACCTGTATCAGCTGAATGTACACCTTTAATTGAAACTGGGAATTTCATTTCCCCCCAGTATGTCTTATGAACATTTTCACTTATTCTATTATCATCTCAGAGACATCCTGAAAATTGTAACTTGAAAGAAAAATCCTTAGTGATTTTCGATGAAGGCCTTCTAGTTTTTAATTAGACTGATCTATGTCTTTGATCATATGAAAATGATGATACCATACCAATCTATATACAGATGACCAAACTGCACCACTGAGGTTCTGTCATGTCATGTATGTTTCCCATATGTTGTTTATTTGGGATAATATGAGTACTATATGGGTACAGTATAGCATCTGTGAAACTGTGACAGGAAGAGTGATGGAGGATCATTATTTTTCCCCAATAATCCTCTCATTTGTACACTAGGCTCCAGGAAGGACATATCTGTTCCAAGGAAAAGAACCAAATAATCCAGAAAAGAGTAGTTTGCTAAGGGCTTTGCTAAGTCCTGTTTTCAGGCCTGGATTTTTATAGAATGATGGGCAGGTTGGTAGTGGGGCCTATCATTCCTTTCCTGGCCAGTATATGTTTTCATTGTAACTCAACTACAACTCATTAATGGGCTATTAAGGTAGAAGGTGTGCACTAGAGAAAGAGAGACATCTCATTTTCTACTTTTTTTTTTTTACTTTATATTAAATAACTACTACCCCCCTTAGGGGCTAGAACCTAATAACTATGTATAAATATATCAGGGGTCAGTACAGAGATCTGTCCCATCATCTATTTATCCCCAGGACTGTGACTGTGACAAGGGGACATCCTCTGCGTCTGGAGGAAAGAAGGTTTGTACACAAACATAGAAAAGGATTCTTCACTGTAAGAGCAGTGATACCATGGAACTCGCTGTCTGAGGAGGTGGTGATGGTGAGTACAATAAAGGAATTCAAGAGGGGCCTGGATGTATTTCTGGAGTGTAATAATATTACAGGCTACAGCTACTAGAGAGGGGTCGTAGATCCAGGGAGTTATTCTGATTGCCTGATTGGAGTCAGGAAGGAATTTTTTTTTCCCCTTAAGTGAGGAAAATTGGCTTCTGCCTCACAGGGGTTTTTTGCCTTCCTCTGGATCAACTTGTAGGAAACAGGCCGAACTGGATGGACAAATGTCTTTTTTCGGTCTTATATACTATGTTACTATGTTACTATGTTTAACCTGGGATCTTTAGATCCCTTGTCCTATTCACCCTAATAGAGATCTAGAATAGAGATAGGATTCTTACACTGCTTTGTGCACAGCGCAACAGGTAGCTTACCATAGCAGAGGGAGCTGCAATACTCTGCCTAACTCCACAGATGTCACGATCAGCGTTGATCTCTGCATCAACGGTTAAATGACAGGGTTCGGCGGGCTTGCCGTTCCCTGTCATCGCGGCCGGGTGCTGCTGCGTATGGAGGGGAGTCACCGCAGCAGCCCGCTCCATACAAATGCACGTGCATAATGCCGTCCATGTAGAGGATTATGTGTTAAGGGGTTAATAATTTGTGATGTTTTTATGCCACAATAAATGTCCCTGTGTGCGAAAAAACACCAGAAAAAAACACCACAAAGAAATAATGTACTGCCTGTATGAAAAATAAGGTCACCGAAAAAAGAGCATCACGTGAGCTTTCAGTATGCTGTACATTCCCATAGCTGTCGATGACATGAATCACCCTTTATAGATCTCGGTAGACGCACAGCCTTGCCCAGCGATCAGCCAAAATGCAAAGATCAATTGAATCAATGGAGGTCAATACTGAAACGGGAAATAAACAGGAGGCTCATTGCTTATAAACTGGAAATACAAGTCTGGAGCTGGCCGAAGAGTCAGATGGCCTCGACTGTGATGGTAATAGATGAAAGCCGACTAGAAGAGAGAAATAGTCATAATAAAACAATCAGTGAGGCTCAGGTGGTTCATTAGTAATGCACAATGTAATAAGACTAAGATTAGAAAAGTCCTGGCCATGTGACCAAGGAGTGGTGTCAGGTAATGAGAGCACCTGGGCACACGAATGTTACCGCACAAGACTCAATATGTGAGTACGTGAAGCATGTATTATTATCATTTATTATTAAAGCGCCATGCATTCCATGGTGCTGTACATATGATAAGGGATGCATATACATAATACAGACAATAGCAATAAGCACAACAAAGAGGAGTTACAAACTGGTACAGAAGAAGAGACTACCCTGCCCTCAAGGGCCTACAATCTACGTATGTAATAATATCTGAGGATTATCATACACAGCCCGTTTGTCTGCAGGCCTAGGGCTAGGCCGGCGTTCTTGGTTTCATGATCGCGCCCAAGTATCACAGTGTAGCATGGCAGCCATAGAAATGAATGGGGGTCACAGAGCGATGCACACTTTTGCACTAACTGTGATTTTGGAGGTTGCAGCAAACGTGCAAGCCATGCTGTGACCCCATTCGTTCCTATGGCTGCCCTGCTACAGTGCGATACTTGGGCTCAACCAAGAGCGCCTGTTGTGCGACCACGACCACCTTGTAGCCCTACCCTAACTATTGTTATGACACAGAATGCAAATCTGTATTCGTAGCTTTAGGCCAAGGTAGCTAATTGGACAGTGGCACTACAATCCAGGGTCTATACGCCCCTGCAACCTCTGCAGCCCCTATAGTTATAACCAGGCTCCTAGGGGTACTTTCACACTTGCGGCATGGCTGTCCGGCAGGCTGTTCCGGCTAGTGAACAGCCGGCCGGATCCGCCATGCCGCAAGTACCCGTGTGCTGCCGTGCTGCCGCTCCGTCCCCATTGACTATAATGGGGGTGGGGGCAGAGCTACGGCGCAGCAAGGCAGTGCACGGCCGGAGATCGCCGGACTGAAAGTACTGCGGGCCAGACTTTTTAATCCGGCGATCTCTGGCCGTGGACTGCCATGCGGCGCCGTAGCTCTGCCCCCACCCCCATTATAGTCAATGGGGACAGAGCGGCAGCACGACAGCACACGGGTACTTGCGGCATGGCGGATCCGACGGGCTGTTCAGTCGCCGCAACAGCCTGCCGG
Source organism: Bufotes viridis (assembly GCA_033119425.1). Taxonomy (NCBI): domain Eukaryota; kingdom Metazoa; phylum Chordata; class Amphibia; order Anura; family Bufonidae; genus Bufotes; species Bufotes viridis. The sequence continues at coordinate 61,645,475 of CM065592.1, forward strand.
ACAGGCATGCCACAAGTGTGAAAGTACCCTAAGGTTCCTGCTTTCAGTCCATTAAGGAAAGTCAATAGTTTTGATTCTGGTGTCACATCCTTTATGTCTATAGAAATATGATGGCACGTTACATTTATTTTAGGTTAAAGAATAAATAAATAAAACACATAAATAAATAATATCTATAATTAAATAAAATGCATTTAAAAAGTGTATAAAAAAGTTGTAAAATATTAAATAAAGTCATGAAACAGAAAGATACATAATCTAAAATCCACATGTCCATAACAACCCAAACAGTAGAGTTAATGTGTTATTTATGGTGGCCGGCTTAAGGTGGGATTGCTTTCATATACATTTCACCAAACATAAAAAATAAAGGGATTGTGTCATCAGAAAATGACCTATTCTTTTATCCAAGTTTTTATTCTAAACATACTTTTCTACAATTTTTTGTGATTTTTTTTTGCATGTTCCATGTCACTGTATATAAAAAAAATATACTGCTTAGTTTTTGCATTGGCCACTAAGCCTAATAATATTTAGAGATTTTCTGTACAGTACAGGATTACAATGACAGAGAACACAGGATCCACTATTTACAATAGGGGATGGTCACAGCTCATTTCCTCTCTCTCCCTGCACAATGACCTCTGCAGCATTGCTCCCTTTGAAATGAAGCCCTGCCCTATACATAATGGATGGAGCTGTACAGTTCTGAAACCAGATCTATAGGGTGACATCAGATCAGCGGCGGTGCTTGGTGTTGGACCCTTGTCAAACTAATATTGATGGCCTATTCTCAATATCAAAATCCTGGACAATCGTGTAGTGCCAACATTGCTTCCACCTTTGTGATGTGTTTTTTCCCATAATAATATCTGTCCATTTTCTGTATGAATTTTGATGAACATTATGTGAATATAAGAAAATTATTTTTGTTTGCCACAGATGTGGCTTGATTTAAGGCCTACCACCCAACCAACCACATACAGTATATTATGGATCTGGACATTCAAGGTGGGATAAAGTGAAATTAAGGGTTGAAGACAGAAGTTATATGAATTGTGCTGAGAAGCAAATATAGATCAATGCATAGAATGGGGATGTGTGATCCATGATTTTTCCCTTTTTTGGGGGGAAAAACAATCCAAAATGTAGACCAACTACCTGGACTGGATCATAGTGCAGTTACCTGGATAGTAATTACTATATACTTTCATAGATAGTTGATATCGAGTAACCACCTAGCTTGTCGGTACTGATGACATTCGCCTCCAGATGTACAGGTGAGCCACACCCATGAAACTCAGACGTGTCGCAATCCATCGGAACTGACACAATGTAACCTTTGTTATGTACCACTGAAAGAAATTATTTCAAACAACAAATTTGGCCATGTAGCAATACACTGGCACATAAAGAGCAAAGGTGCTGCCACAGCAGAGTGTTTTTAATCCTCTAGTCACATAGGCGCACATTTATTTAGACCGTTATTTTAGACGCCGGTCTTAATAGGCCCCTGCACTAGCGGTGGATCCGACGGAGTTATGAAAAGACAGCTTCCTAGTTGTCTTACATTTAGAGCTTTTTCTATGCCTAAAACAGGTATAGAACATGATGAATCAGACGGGCCTGCCGCCCGTTCCCTGGCCACACCACAACCACAATTTTACTAGTGAGCGGGGAGAAGTCACAGATTGAGGCACAAATAAACTTTGTGCCGCAATCTGTGCCAGGAATACGCCTAATTTACTCGTATTTCTGTTTGACAAATGACCCCCATATTCTTTATTCCCTTTATTCCCCCTGCCCTGCCAACCTCCCCCATCTGAGTAATGTGTTTTACATGATTGCTAGTAGGCACAGTTCAGGGTAAAGTGGATTTAGACCGGTCGATGAGTTCCAGATTGTTGGTAAGGAAGCGTTCCTTCCGAACAGTCGGCTGCTCACTAAGTGGAGATGAAGTGTTACATTTACATGCAGCGATCACTTCCACAGTATAAGGATGAGGGATCGCTATTGCCATCGCTCCTCCTCATACAGCTGCATTGTTTCTGGGCAGCAGGTCGCTGTTTAGACCTCACATTGGATAGAGTGAGTCTGTGCAGGTACACAACCCCAACTGGTTACCGCCCCTCTGTACCCTTACTGCAGACTGCTAGCAATCCATTCATAACTTCTAGTAGAAATAAAAGAATGGCACAACATAGAGTCATAAGAATAGATGTTTCAGAATTGTTATTACATGGCGAATGTATGAAGCTATTAAAACAGGCATGTCAGGAGTGGTGAAGGGTCCTCTTTAAGGGCTCATGCGCAGTAATGTGGCCCCCATTGTGTGGGTAGTCCTGTGATACTTCATATGGAAGCACACAGAGGTTTTTCTGTTGGATTTTGTATGTGTGGTAGAAGGGTGACAACATGAAGAAAAACACCTCAATTCTGCAATTGTCTTCAGGGTTTGGTTTTTATGGCCTATGTGTAAGTGACATGATCACATTACTGAGTGAGTCACTACAATTACGCCAATACTAAATTTATGGATTTTTTTTATATTTTCCTACTTTTGAACAGAAAAAAACCCTACATTCTCTTAAAGAAAATGTGTTACCAAAAATTGTAGCTGCCAGTTAAAAACAGATAGCAACTCGTATCCTTTTTCTAATCTGTTTTTATTTTCTAATTATTCTATTTCCTGAACATGATTATGGGGGCGGCTATCTTGCCTGAGATGTTCTTAACAGTTTATGGATTAGCAAATATAGAGAAATCGCTCACTCTCACCTTCTCAGGGCAGGTGCTCTAATCCAAATTTGATTCACCCCTCAAACATTAAATCAGACAAATAGTTAAAATGTAGGACTGGCACTCATATATGGAAATAACTGTCTGTTTATTAATTCAATAAAATCTCTTCATAAAATCGATTCCCACATTCACAGAAATGTTTTTACAATATTCCTAAAAAGCTGTAAAATCCATGAGATGGTAAAAAGGACATAACACAAAAATCTAAGATCAGCTATACTATATCGTTCCTCCCGTAAGCCTGGGTTGTTTTATGATGATCCGGTGATTATATAGGATATGACCTGGTAGGTTGGAAACTCAACAGTATAGCTGGTCAAATACTTTTTCGGTAGTGATCCTCCAGGAATTAAACCCTATGGACAATTGTCTCATAAAAAAAAGGAACTTCTCCATTCTATAAAATCACTTCAAATATGGAACTTTTCCGATTATCCCCAAACTGAGTTCTTATTGGTAATAATCTCTGATATCAAAATCTACAGGGGCTCTGGTGATGGCCACCACAATTTTTACAATAGTACGTTTATTGGAATGCTGGCACTGACATAGAAAGTCTCCAACTGTTGAGATATTGTTGCTAGCGCTTCAAGTCCCGAATTCAATGTTTATATGTCTCTGCCCGTATCCTCTTGTTTCCCCTAATATTCCTCATGTACTCGCTATCGGCGCTGTAATAATTGTTTGCCCCACATTCGTGGGCTTACCTCCGCCTATACCACCGTGCAGTATCGTCTATAACCGGTCTCTCCTCCGCTTGCATGCTGGCGTCCCGGCTACCGTGCTGTCGGCGTCCCTCGTGCGCTTGGTGTCTGAGGCATCACATGACTTTGTGCGGGGTTAGAGATCCTTGTTCCTGGTGGATGCTAGCCGGGTGAGGTAATTGAAGGTACCTAAATACTTAGTTGCAAGAAAAACTAGGTCTTCCTTGTTACAGTGCACTGTTTCTTAGTGTTATGGTGTAGGGTGTTACACTAGTTCTACGCCAACGTAGTATGGAACTAGTGTAACTAGTGAATATTCGCCCAAATATTCACGAAATATCGCAAATTGGAATATTGCCCCTGGCGCTCATCACTTTTCAAAATATGTTAAACTAATAATAACATGTCTTAACAATAGGTCATTTTCTGATGACACATTCCCTTTAATTAATTCGTTTTTGTATTACCGCGTTCAAAGGCCCATAACATTTGCTTTTATCTTTGCCATTCTGAGTACTTACTACTTTTCGATCACTTATTGTGGCTTTTGTAAGGTTGAATAAACCAAAAACAACAAGTTGGGCATTTTTCTTAATTGTTATAACATTCACCATACAGGACAAATAATGCAATCATTTTAATAAATGGGACATTCTAGATACCAAATATGTATATATTCTTATTTTATTTTTTTACGTACATAATGGCAGATATTTGGCAACACTAAACTGGAGACACTGGGAAAGCTTTCAGGCAAGTGATGGATGCAAGAACAAGGAAGGCAGGGCAAATAGACTAGGAGAACTTGAATATGAACTTGAACTGAAAGCTGAACTGTGAGGTCACAGGACACAGAATAGGTACACAGCTGGTGAGAGGGAACCTTAAAGCTCAGGCGCCATGCGTGTAGAGAGGGTGCCTTATATACCCATGGACCCTCAGAAATTGGCCGGGGAAGGATTTGTAGATGCACAAACTGGACCATTAGGAGGCCACAAATGAGTGCAAGCACCCTAAGGGAACAGAAACTGGTGCGATGGAGACAGCAGCTTGCAGAGGATGCCGGGCAGTATGGTGAGAAGCATGGCACCAGCGGGAATGGACTATTGACCTAAGAGAGAGGTATCACCCAGCAAGCAAAAAATGCAGCCTATGCTTCAAATGGTTCTTTATTACTCTCTCCCGAAAAAGTTTCTGCCACCTAAAAGCAGATAGTGACACATATCATATTTTTATTTTATAATTGTAGATACTTTTTATCCTATTTTCTGAACATGATTATGGGGGCGGCGATCTTGTCTGACCTGTTCTTAACAGCATCTAGAGAATTGCTTTTCAGCAGCCACCATGGGCCATAGACACAATATAAGGGAACCCATTGACTTCTATGGGAGAGTTTTCGAGGCATGCTCTCTGACCTGTGCAGAGGTCAGCAGGGCGTAGATAAGCTGTGTCATCTATTGTAAAGTAGACCAAGCAGAAGATGCACCAACTTCATCACAGTGGATCATATCAGACATGTTAGACACTTTTGCTTTATGCCATGTCTTCGTTGGCTTAGTTTAAACCAATACTGTGCAATCAAGTAAAAGGGCGTGCCATGAATAAATCAATTTTACAACACCATTGGGCCACTCAATTCTGGCACATTTAGTTCAGTAAATTTCCTCCATTGTTCACATAAGTAAGGGGTGAAAAGGGGGAGATAAAATGTTTGGGTGCAGGAAATTATAAAAGTTTGCTGATTTAAAGTGTTTGTCAAACAATGAAATTTTATCACCTATCCACAAGATGTGTCTGATAGGTGGGAGACTGACCACTGGGACGTCCAACCCATCATGAAAAACGGGTCCTGTGCCTCTCATTTGAGCAGAGCTGCCATTTAACACGTGTTTGTCTATTAAAAGTCTATGGGCTTCTAAACATAGCAACGTAAAGTGCTCAGCTATCATTGGATACCCCATAGGGTTTGAATGGAGCGGCAGTGTTCAAGCTTGATAGGGGGTCCGGCATTTTCTTGATCAATAGAGATCCCAGCAGTCAGACCCCCCACTGATCAGACACTTATCACCCATCCTTTGAACCAGTTCATTCTTGGAAAACCCCTTAAACCACGTGATCTTAAAGAGGTTCTCCAGGCATTTTCATATTGATGACCTATCAATATCCTATCCTCAGGATAAGTCATCAATATCAGATTGGCGGGTGTCCAACAACTGGCACCTCTGACGATCAGCTGTATGAGTAAATGTGCGCGCTGTACGCAGATGCCGTCTCCCTTCTCTCTTCCTGCTCTCCGCTGTATGTCTAGGGACAGCAGCAGCGGACAGGAAGAGAGAAGGAAGATGGCATGTGCACACTGCGTGCTCCGTCTCATCATACAGCTGATCGGTGAGGGTGCCGGGTGTCGGACCACCGCTGATCTGATATTAATGACCTATTGATAGGTCATCAACATGAAAAAGCCCAGAGAACCCCTTGAATTTTAAGAATCAATGGAGACTAGGACATGCTTCTAGTATTTTTGTTATATCTTCCTCATGAGATCTGAATGTAAACGAATTCATGAATTTTATCACAAATTATTGAATAGAAATCGGTGATTTAGGGTGAGCTCTATTAATGAGATACTGAGGTATCGTGATTAGGGTGATCCTTATCAATGAGATACTAAGATATCGTAACTAGATGATGGCTCCGTGCTTCTGGCGGCACTCGGGTGACAACGGGCAAAAGGGACGGGGGGTGGAAGGGTAGGGGTTACATGGGGGAAAACAGAGTAAAATAATGTGCTTTTATTATATTGTTTATGAAAATATATATATATATATATATATATATATATATGAGTAGATGTACTGCAAGAAAACATAAAATATTGTATAAATTATTTTGATAAACAAGGGTTAAAAAAAAAAGGCCCGGAGAACCCCTTGAATTTTAAGAATCAATGGAGACTAGGACATGCTTCTAGTATTTTTGTTATATGTTGCTCATGAGATCTGAATGTAGATGAATTCATGAATTTTATCACAAATTATTGTACACTGATACATTTTTGATCTATTTAGAGCACAGGAACAAAGAGCGTTATCCAGTACATAAAAAGCATATACTGAATTTAAATATGTTTGTATTGATTGCTCGACGCCTCCTTAATACATCTAAACTGCTGTGAACTGCAAAGAATACCACAATAGGAAAAATCCTTTGTTACACAAAGCGATGACTACTGAGCTTCTGTCTCCCACTGAACATTCCTTGGGTCAGTGTGGTTTGGAAAGGAACCCTTCCACCTACTTTAAACATCTCCAAGTGACGCAGCGCAGTGCATGTTTCAATAGCAGCCTCGGGTAAAGTAAATGGAAATTTTAACCGGCAGCGATGCACCTGGTGTTTTCACATTACCCATAGATACAGTAGAATGTATTATGTTCGAGTCTTCTACAACACACCCTACTGTCAGTGCTGTGTTCTAGGTGTGGCATCGCCCTGATCGATATCACATGCAGCACTGATCTATTTACATTCCTTGTCAGCATGAAATGTATACACTTGAAGAATCAAAGTAACTGTACAAAGGCTGTCCAGTTATGTGAGATGTTTATGTAAAGACTTTTCTTCTTTACACTTTTAGAAACCTGTCGTACAAAGCTAAGTGCCACCTCAACACCCGCCTTATGCAAATCTCAACCCAGCAAGATCTCAGGTTAAGGCCACTTGCACACGACTGTATGACTTTTTCAGTATTTTGCAGTCTGCAAAAAACGGATCCCCAAAAAATACGGATGACGTCTGTGTGCATTCTGTTTTTTGCGGAACGGAACAGCTGGGCCCTGATATAACAGTACTATCCTTGTCTGTTATGCGGACAATAATAGGACATGTTCTATCTTTGAACGGAACGGAAATACAGAAAAAGAAGGCATTTGGAGTACCTGACGTTTTTTTTTTTTTTTTACGGATCCGTTGAAATGAATGGTTCCGTATACAGACCGTATATGGAACTGGTCTTTTTTGTTTTTTTAGATTCAGTCACTTTGGCCACCTAGGTATAGACAACTTTCTGTGAAAGGGTCTTGCATCAAAAATGTGCCACAATTCTGGCGTAAAATTATTTCTCAAAGTAAACCAAATAATAGTATCACAGTATAGAGTTAGATAGAAGTGTCTATCCCTGCACCAGATTTATCATCCAGCCTGAGCCCCGGATAAACGTGGTTATCTAAACCATAAATCATTTCATGATGTAGATATCCATCTGACACATTATGATCGAGAATTCAGGTCACAATAATGCTGTCACTGTGCACCTTTTGAAATGGCACATGCTAGGCCAATTAACAAGTATTACCATGATGGTTCTTTGTACAGTTCCAGCCTAATAAGTGAGAAAAAAGAACACCAGTGAGACCAGGAAAACAGCCCTTCATTGACCTAGATAACATACAGACATATTATAGTAGAGACCTATTTCATAGCTTGTACATGGTATCTTTTTTTCAGTATTATGAACTATGCCATGTTCTACTTAGTTAAAGAGAACTTGTCACCACGAAATGCAGCACAATTTGCAGACAGACTGTTATAGAGCAAGAGGAGCTGAACAGATTGATATAGAGTTTTATGGGGGGAAATAATTAATAAAACCTGTAATTTGTACAGTATATGTAAATCTCTGCTATTTCGGATTTCTTTGTTCATGGAGGAGATACTCTCATTGACTGACAGCTATATCTGTATACACACTTACACAGAGAATACTATCAATCACTGATAACACCTCCCTGTGTACAGCTATCAGTGACTGACAGCTATCTCTGTATACACACTTACACAGAGAATACTATCAATCACTGATAACACCTCCCTGTGTACAGCTATCAGTGTCTGACAGCTATCTCTGTATACATACTTACACAGAGAATACTATCAATCACTGATAACACCTCCCTGTGAAAAACTATCAGTGACTGACAGCTATCTCTGTATACACACTTACACAGAGAATACTATCATTCACTGATAACACCTCCCTGTGTACAGCTATCAGTGACTGACAGCTATCTCTGTATACACACTTACAGAAAGAATGCTATCAATCACTGATAACACCTCCCTTTGTACAGCTATCAGTGACTGACAGCTATATCTGTATACACACTTACACAGAGAATACTATCAATCACTGATAACACCTCCCTGTGTACAGCTATCAATGACTGACAGCTATATCTGTATACACACTTACACAGAGAATACTATCAATCACTGATAACACCTCCCCTGTGTACAGCTAACCACAACTGACAGCTATATCTGTATACACACTTACACAGAGAATACTATCAATCACTGATTACACCTCCCCTGTGTACAGCTAACCACAACTGACAGCTATATCTGTATACACACTTACACATAGAATACTATCAATCACTGATAACACCTTCCTGTGTACAGCTATCAGTGACTGACAGCTATCTCTGTATACACACTTACACAGAGAATACTATCAATCACTGATAACAGCTCCCCATATACAACTATCAGTGACTGACAGCTATCTCTGTATACACACTTACACAGAGAATACTACCATTCACTGATAACACCTTCCTGTGTACAGCTATCAGTGACTGACAGCTATCTCTGTATACACACTTACACAGAGAATACTATCAATCACTGATAACAGCTCCCCATATACAACTATCAGTGACTGACAGCTATCTCTGTATACACACTTACACAGAGAATACTATCATTCACTGATAACACCTCCCTGTGTACAGCTAACAGTGACTGACAGCTATCTCTGTATACACACTTACACAGAGAATACTATCAATCACTGATAACAGCTCCCCATATACAACTATCAGTGACTGACAGCTATCTCTGTATACACACTTACACAGAGAATACTATCATTCACTGATAACACCTCCCTGTGTACAGCTAACAGTGACTGACAGCTATCTATGTATACACACTTACACAGAGAATACTATCAATCACTGATAACAGCTCCCCATATACAACTATCAGTGACTGACAGCTATCTCTGTATACACACTTACACAGAGAATACTATCATTCACTGATAACACCTCCCTGTGTACAGCTAACAGTGACTGACAGCTATCTATGTATACACACTTACACAGAGAATACTATCAATCACTGATAACACCTCCCTGTGTACAGCTATCAATGACTGACAGCTATATCTGTATACACACTTACACAGAGAATACTATCAATCACTGATAACACCTCCCCTGTGTACAGCTAACCACAACTGACAGCTATATCTGTATACACACTTACACAGAGAATACTATCAATCACTGATTACACCTCCCCTGTGTACAGCTAACCACAACTGACAGCTATATCTGTATACACACTTACACATAGAATACTATCATTCACTGATAACACCTCCCTGTGTACAGCTAACAGTGACTGACAGCTATCTATGTATACACACTTACACAGAGAATACTATCAATCACTGATAACACCTCCCTGTGTACAGCTATCAATGACTGACAGCTATATCTGTATACACACTTACACAGAGAATACTATCAATCACTGATAACACCTCCCCTGTGTACAGCTAACCACAACTGACAGCTATATCTGTATACACACTTACACAGAGAATACTATCAATCACTGATTACACCTCCCCTGTGTACAGCTAACCACAACTGACAGCTATATCTGTATACACACTTACACATAGAATACTATCAATCACTGATAACACCTTCCTGTGTACAGCTATCAGTGACTGACAGCTATCTCTGTATACACACTTACACAGAGAATACTATCAATCACTGATAACAGCTCCCCATATACAACTATCAGTGACTGACAGCTATCTCTGTATACACACTTACACAGAGAATACTACCATTCACTGATAACACCTTCCTGTGTACAGCTATCAGTGACTGACAGCTATCTCTGTATACACACTTACACAGAGAATACTATCAATCACTGATAACACCTCCCTGTGTACATCTATCAGTGTCTGACAGCTATCTCTGTATACATACTTACACAGAGAATACTATCAATCACTTATAACACCTCCCTGTGTACAACTATCAGTGACTGACAGCTATCTCTGTATACACACTTACACAGAGAATACTATCATTCACTGATAACACCTCCCTGTGTACAGCTATCAGTGACTGACAGCTATCTCTGTATACACACTTACAGAAAGAATGCTATCAATCACTGATAACACCTCCCTTTGTACAGCTATCAGTGACTGACAGCTATATCTGTATACACACTTACACAGAGAATACTATCAATCACTGATAACACCTCCCTGTGTACAGCTATCAGTGACTGACAGCTATCTCTGTATACACACTTACAGAAAGAATGCTATCAATCACTGATAACACCTCCCTTTGTACAGCTATCAGTGACTGACAGCTATCTCTGTATACACACTTACACAGAGAATACTATCAATCACTGATAACACCTCCCTGTGTACAGCTATCAGTGTCTGACAGCTATCTCTGTATACATACTTACACAGAGAATACTATCAATCACTGATAACACCTCCCTGTGTACAACTATCAGTGACTGACAGCTATCTCTGTATACACACTTACACAGAGAATACTATCATTCACTGATAACACCTCCCTGTGTACAGCTATCAGTGACTGACAGCTATCTCTGTATACACACTTACAGAAAGAATGCTATCAATCACTGATAACACCTCCCTTTGTACAGCTATCAGTGACTGACAGCTATATCTGTATACACACTTACACAGAGAATACTATCAATCACTGATAACACCTCCCTGTGTACAGCTATCAATGACTGACAGCTATATCTGTATACACACTTACACAGAGAATACTATCAATCACTGATAACACCTCCCTGTGTACAGCTAACCACAACTGACAGCTATATCTGTATACACACTTACACAGAGAATACTATCAATCACTGATTACACCTCCCTGTGTACAGCTAACCACAACTGACAGCTATATCTGTATACACACTTACACATAGAATACTATCAATCACTGATAACACCTTCCTGTGTACAGCTATCAGTGACTGACAGCTATCTCTGTATACACACTTACACAGAGAATACTATCAATCACTGATAACAGCTCCCCATATACAACTATCAGTGACTGACAGCTATCTCTGTATACACACTTACACAGAGAATACTACCATTCACTGATAACACCTTCCTGTGTACAGCTATCAGTGACTGACAGCTATCTCTGTATACACACTTACACAGAGAATACTATCAATCACTGATAACAGCTCCCCATATACAACTATCAGTGACTGACAGCTATCTCTGTATACACACTTACACAGAGAATACTATCATTCACTGATAACACCTCCCTGTGTACAGCTAACAGTGACTGTAACGAAAATCTGAGATAGATAGATAGATAGATAGATAGATAGATAGATAGATTAATTTTTCCTCAACTTGCAGTATCAATAGCTGATTGTATTGTATATCAGGGTCTTTGGATCTATTAAGGACATGCAAATTGTACTTTCAGGTGCCAACCAGTCTGAAAGTATATGGGAAGCCTCAATTTAGCACTGGCCTTCTAATTACAAGCCATTTGGGCATCCTAATGAAGACCTGGGAGGGGGATACTTAAAATGCACAGCCACTCCAGACATGTTGGCTGCTAGACCAGTGGGTGGTCTGACCCATGCAGTAGATGAATGAAATAATATCTGAAGCCATAACTCCGACCTCATAACACCCACATCCTCAGAACCCTAATAATTGTGTTCAGCCTGACATTGGCTTCGGGAGAATCCAGACACCCCATACTGGACAGGAGGCATTTCTTGGTATTAAGGATCTGGCCTTCTGGAAATCATAACCCAATCATATTTGGTGTCTGTATTACCGTGGCGGGCGACTGAGATTATGGGATCTCATCTGTACCCGCAGTCCCTATCATACGGTGAGGAATCACCGTGATTCATTTGCCACATCGGTCAGCCTTGTGGGAAGGTGGGGCAAAAGCCTGAATAATATCAGACGGCCCAGAAGGCTGGACCGAAGGCGGGAGGTTCCCTTACAGCCCATCCCTCGGCTGAGGGGTGATAAAAATGGGTGTTTGGGAACAGGTAAGTGTCAGCCATTTTGGGGATCCACATCGTTTGGAGTGACTGCCCATATCTTCAGCTGTCCCCACAGCCGGAATATAACTGCTGCATCTCAGTAAGCCAATATTCTGTATTTTATCCCTTTTATTTTATCTGTTTACTGCATTGTTATTGTATGTATATTTTTGTTTTTATCTTTTATCTGACACTTTCTTTTGTATTGCACTGCACTATTGTGTATTAAATTTAAACATTAATAAGTCCCTTCCTTGTGGTCTTATAGAACTTGCTCTTTCGAAGGGAATAGCGTTATCGGTAGTGTTTCCATATAGATAACTGGTGTTACGGTGGTAATTTTGGGTTAATAGAATATAGTATGAGTATAGGCCCCTATTGCCTTATAGTATAGGTGGTGGCAGTGATTGTGATAGAAAATATTGGGGGTGTTAGAATCTAGGAGAGTAAGTTAGCATAATTCCGTCATCTTGAATAGGTGGGTGGGAATTTATGTGGTAACTTGATGAGCTCCTTAGTATAATTCGCCCCAGTGACGTGACCCGAGTAGGGATCATCACAGATTGGTGGCCAGCGGTGGGATAGTGTTCTTGATTTTTACACTGTTAAAGACGTTAAGTGTTTGGTTTAATAAATTAACCCTTACACTTAAGGGCTGGAGTATTCTTTGGAAGGATATGACAGTTCACAAGGAAGGACTCAGTGCATACTAATTGTCAGTTAACATAAATACGTGCAGAACAGACCCCCCTTTTTTCTCTTGTTTTCTTTCCTGTCTTTTATTTGAGAAAACTGCTGCTAGGATGGCAGATGCATACAGGAACAGGACTAAAGCTGAACTGCTGGTCCTCTGTGCAGAGAGACGGCTGGACACAACAAACCAGACCAAAGCGGAGCTGGTTCAAACATTGATGGCGTTTGATACCCAGTCCCACCGTTCTGTGGAACCAGAGCAGGGACCTTCAGCTTCTGAGGAACAGACAGAAGATCCTATTCCGGAACTGGCTGGGCAGGATAGTACCAGTGCTCATGGTGGTATGGAATCTTCTCTTCCTCTAATTCTCCAGCAGATTGGTGCCTGTGATCCTAATCTTAGGGCGCAGCTATGGATGCAAGAGCGCCAAGCAGAGCGAGAAGCTGCAGAACGCAGAGCGGATCGAGAGTTTGCAGAACGCCAGGCAGACCGGGAGTACCAGCTAAAGTTGACACAAATGCAGCTGCAAAGTGCTTCATCGTCACCCCAGGGTGAGTCCACGGACACTGTATCCCTTAAACCTCGTCTAGATCGTTTCCCTATCATGGAGAAAGACAGTGATTTGGATGTCTTCCTCAAAAGTTTTGAAAAGGTCTGCAGGCAATTCCAGCTACCTCCTGCAGAATGGGCTAAGTATCTGACTCCAGGACTAAGAGGCAAAGCACTGGAGGTGTTTGCAGCATTGCCCACGACTATGGATCAAGATTATGAGGCTATTAAAAGGCCTTAATCCAACGGTTTAACCTCACCCCAGAGGTTTACCGAAAACAGTTTAGGACTTTACAGCGCACAGGTACTGACAGCTACTCAGACCTGGCTGTTGGACTACGGAACCATTTCAGGCAGTGGACCGAGGGATGGGGTGTTGCCACTCTGGAAGACCTGGAGGATCTGATGCTCCTGGACCAGTTCCTCCACACCTGTTCTATGGAAGTGAGACAGTTTATTCTGGAGCGGGAGCCCCGGACCCTGGATAAAGCTGCCCAGATTGCGGATGTATATGCTGCCAGTCGAGTGCCAGAGGCACGGAAGCCTGCTGTGCCAGGTTGGAAGGGGAAAACCCCTGTGAACACCTTTACCCCTATTCGCAGATCTCCAGGAGTTACCCCTGCCCAACTCCCCAGGCCTGCTGTGGATAACCGCAGGTGTTTTGTGTGCAACCAAGTTGGGCATATCAGCACTGCTTGCATAGAAAAGAGGAAAAAACCCCATTTGCCCAAACCATCTATTTCTTCCCCAGCAGTTTTGTTTGTGGGTGGGAAAAAGAGGGCATCTTGTGACAATTTACAAGCGGTCACTGTGGGCAACACAGTCACCATGGGACTGAGGGACACTGGAGCCGAGATGACCCTCGTGCACCCGAGCTTGTCAATTCAGAGGACCTCATCCCCGGAAGAACTCTAACCGTTGCTGGAGTTGGAGGTCTAACCCTGCTTTACCCATGGCCCGGGTTTACCTGGATTGGGGGCGGGAAGAGGGATGATGGAAGTGGGCGTGACAGATAAGATTCCCACTAATGTGTTACTAGGAACTGATCTGGGACGCTTAGTCTCTAGGTATATTCCCTCTGATATTGAGGAGGACGCAGGCGTGTGTGCAGCCCCATGTGAGTTGGCACCAGCCGCCTATGGTGATATTGAGACCGTGCCTACTATGAAATGTGATGACCCTGTGTTTTCCAATGTGTTAGAGTTACATAACGATACTGTGCCTAGTGATAACCTGAACGTAGTAACCAATGCATTGAGTGAAGTTTGCATAACTAACAATAATGTAGAAGGTGATAGGTGTCCATCAAAAGATAATGGCTGGTGTAGCGGTTTAGTGGCAGGAAATGTCATGAGGATGCCTGAAGTTCCTGTCACGTCCACATCCACCCTCTTTCACCGAGAGGGGAGATCGGTGTGTCAATTTCTTCTGTAACCCGCAGTCAGGGTGCCCAGGAGTCCAACTCAGGTCTGGGTTCTGGGCCCTCTACTGTCTGTGCTATAGAAGAAATGGAGCGAGCTGGCAGTCCACAGCCAGGGGCTGGAATAAGTCAGAATATGGTGTTATCTACCAGCACTGGCGCAGACCGTTGCTTGTTTCAGACTGCCCTACACACTGATGACAGTCTGCAGAAGCTGCGGGAGATGGCTGGTCGGACCCCTGAGGAAGGGGATAAAGAAATCATAACCTGGGACCAGGGGAGGTTGTATAGGCAAAGTATTCCCACTGACCCCCAGCAGCATATCTTTAAGGAAAAGCAACTAGTGGTACCTCGGCAGTTCCGGGAGCAACTGCTACGTATTGCCCACGAGATACCACTAGCTGGTCACCTAGGGATAAGCAAAACGAAAAGCCGTTTAAAACATAACTTTTACTGGCCCGGTTTGGGGAATGATGTGGCAGATTACTGCCGTTCCTGTATTGTGTGCCAAAGGATGGGGAAGGCCGGACCTATGCATCGGGCCCCCTCATCCCTTGCCCATCATTGAGGAGCCTTTCCAGAGGATTGCTGTGGATATTGTGGGGCCCTTGGCCATACCCAGCAGCTCGGGAAAACGCTTCATCCTGACAGTCGTGGATTATGCCACACGTTACCCAGAGGCCGTCGCATTATCATCCGTCAGGGCTGACAAGGTGGCAGATGCACTTCTCACCATCTTTGCCCGTGTAGGATTCCCCAGAGAGATGCTCACGGATCAGGGGACCCAGTTTATGTCCAATCTTATGCAGAGCCTCTGTAAGAAAATACAGGTGCAGCACCTGGTAGCCAGTCCGTATCACCCACAGACAAACGGTCTCTGCGAGCGATTTAACGGGACCCTCAAGCAGATGCTTAAAATGCTTGTGGATACCCATGGGCGAGACTGGGAGCGTTATCTACCGCACCTGCTATTTGCCTACAGAGAGGTACCTCAGGCCTCAACGGGTTTCTCACCCTTTGAGCTCCTATATGGGAGGAGAGTGCAGGGGCCCCTAGATCTCCTGAAGGAATCCTGGGAGGGAGAATTGGTTTCACCCGAAGTCTCTGTAATCGACTATGTCCTAAAATTTAGGGAAAGAATGCAGGAACTGACTGGTATTGTCCATGAGAACATGGTTCAGGCACAGGCGAATCAAAAGAGGTGGTATGATAGGAATGCTAGGGAGAGGGTGTACGAGGTGGGTCAGAAGGTATGGGTACTGGTCCCTATGACCCAGAACAAACTCCAGGCGGCATGGGAAGGCCCGTATCCCATTCATAAGCGCTTAAATGATGTGGACTATGTAGTCACGATCGATCATGTTCGCAAGAAGCACAAAGTCTTTCATGTGAATATGATCAAGGCGCATCATGACAGGGATACGTCCGTCCTGCCGGTCTGCAGTTTACCAGAGGAGGGAAGCGATAGCCTGCCGGATTTAGTGGCTGCAGCACAGGAGGTAGGTTCCCTTGAGGATGCTGTAGTTAACTCACAGCTGTCTGGGTTTCAGAAATCCCAGCTGTGGGAGGTACTTAACCCCTTTCTCGACACTTTTACCGGGAGACCTGGAAGGACTCCCTGGCCACTCACCACGTGGACACTGGGGATCATCTGCCGATTAGACAAGCGGCCTATCGAGTCTCCATAGAGGTGAGAGCAGACATGAAGAGAGAGGTAGAGGAAATGTTAAGGCTGGGTGTGATCCAGGCATCTCAAAGTGCGTGGGCATCACCTGTAGTGCTTGTCCCCAAAAGGATAAGACCACACGCTTTTGCGTGGACTACAGAAAGCTAAATACCATCACCGTTTTTGATGCGTACCCAATGCCCGCATAGATGAGCTGTTGGACCAGCTAGCCAATGCCCAGTACATAACCATTATGGACTTGAGTAGGGGTACTGGCAGATTCCCATGTCCCCTAGGGCCCAGGAGAGATCCGCCTTTATCACTCCTTTTGGGCTCTATGAGTTCAAGGTAATGCCCTTTGGCATGAAGAATGCCCCTGCCACATTCCAGCGCTTGGTGAACCAGCTGTTGGACAAGTTTGAAGGGTTTGCTGTTGCTTATCTGGATGACATCGCCGTGTTTAGTCAGACCTGGGAGGATCACTTGACCCACCTGTCACAGGTGCTCAAGCGAATCCAGGATGCAGGACTTACCATCAAGCCTGGAAAGTGCCAGATAGGCCTGTCTGAGGTGCAGTACCTTGGGCACCAGGTAGGTGGAGGACGCTTAAGCCAGAGCTAGGGAAAGTAGATGCCATCTCCAATTGGCCTACCCTAAGACCAAAAAGCAGGTTATGTCCTTCTTAGGGACAGCTGGGTACTATAGGAAATTTGTCCCCACTATAGCACTCTAGCAAAACCTTTGACAGACCTCACAAAGAAGAAGCTACCACAAATAGTTAACTGGACAGCAGACTGCGAGAGGTCTCTGTCAGCGTTGAAATCTGCTCTTGCAAGCTCTCCAGTCTTGCAGAGCCCAGATTTTACCCGCAAGTTTGTGGTTCAGACTGATGCTAGTGCCTATGGCCTAGGCGCAGTGCTCAGCCAGGTAAACCCTGAAGGGGATGAGCACCCCATAATGTATTTGAGCAGGAAGCTCCTACCAAGGGAGGTGGCCTATGCCACTATAGAGAAAGAATGTCTGGCCATTGTATGGGCTTTACAGAAATTGCAGGCATACCTGTATGGGCGGAAGTTTACTGTGGTGACCGATCACAACCCCCTCAGTTGGTTACATCGGGTGGCAGGTGACAACGGAAAGCTACTGAGATGGAGTCTGGCCTTGCAACACTATGACTTTACTATCCAGCACAAAAGGGCAGTGAGCATGGTAACGCAGATGGGTTATCGCGTCAGGGTGAGGCGGCAGAGCATGGCTTGTGATATTGATTGCTATATCAATGATCTCATGCCATGTCATGAAAGGAGGAGGTGTAAATCTGAAAATCGATAGATAGATAGATAGATAGATAGATAGATTAATTTTTCCTCAACTTGCAGTATCAATAGCTGATTGTATTGTATATCAGGGTCTTTGGATCTATTAAGGACATGCAAATTGTACTTTCAGGTGCCAACCAGTCTGAAAGTATATGGGAAGCCTCCATTTAGCACTGGCCTGCTAGTTACAAGCCATTTGGGCATCCTAATGAAGACCTGGGAGGGGATACTTAAAATGCACAGCCACTCCAGACATGTTGGCTGCTAGACCAGTGGGTGGTCTGACCCATGCAGTAGATGAATGAGAATAATATCTGAAGCCATAACTCCGACCTCCATAACACCCACATCCTCAGAACCCTAATAATTGTGTTCAGCCTGACATTGGCTTCGGGAGAATCCAGACACCCCATACTGGACAGGAGGCATTTCTTGGTATTAAGGATCTGGCCTTCTGGAAATCATAGCTCAATCATATTTGGTGTCTGTATTACCGTGGCGGGCGACTGAGATTATGGGATCTCATCTGTACCCGCAGTCCCTATCATACGGTGAGGAATCACCGTGATTCATTTGCCACATCGGTCAGCCTTGTGGGAAGGTGGGGCAAAAGCCTGAATAATATCAGACGGCCCAGAAGGCTGGACCGAAGGCGGGAGGTTCCCTACAGCCCATCCCTCGGCTGAGGGGTGATAAAAATGGGTGTTTGGGAACAGGTAAGTGTCAGCCATTTTGGGGATCCACATCGTTTGGAGTGACTGCCCATATCTTCAGCTGTCCCCACAGCCGGAATATAACTGCTGCATCTCAGTAAGCCAATATTCTGTATTTTATCCCTTTTTATTTTATCTGTTTACTGCATTGTTATTGTATGTATATTTTTGTTTTATCTTTTATCTGACACTTTCTTTTGTATTGCACTGCACTATTGTGTATTAAATTTAAACATTAATAAGTCCCTTCCTTGTGGTCTTATAGAACTTGCTCTTCCGAAGGAATAGCGTTATCGGTAGTGTTTCCATATAGATAACTGGTGTTACGGTGGTAATTTTGGGTTAATAGAATATAGTATGAGTATAGGCCCCTATTGCCTTATAGTATAGGTGGTGGCAGTGATTGTGATAGAAAATATTGGGGGTGTTAGAATCTAGGAGAGTAAGTTAGCATAATTCCGTCATCTTGAATAGGTGGGTGGGAATTTATGTGGTAACTTGATGAGCTCCTTAGTATAATTCGCCCCAGTGACGTGACCCGAGAGTAGGGATCATCACAGTGACTGACAGCTATCTATGTATACACACTTACACAGAGAATACTATCAATCACTGATAACAGCTCCCCATATACAACTATCAGTGACTGACAGCTATCTCTGTATACACACTTACACAGAGAATACTATCAATCACTGATAACACCTCCCTGTGTACAGCTAACAGTGACTGACAGCTATCTATGTATACACACTTACACAGAGAATACTATCAATCACTGATAACACCTCCCCTGTGTACAGCTAACCACAACTGACAGCTATATCTGTATACACACTTACACAGAGAATACTATCAATCACTGATTACACCTCCCTGTGTACAGCTAACTACAACTGACAGCTATATCTGTATACACACTTACACATAGAATACTATCAATCACTGATAACACCTTCCTGTGTACAGCTATCAGTGACTGACAGCTATCTCTGTATACACACTTACACAGAGAATACTATCAATCACTGATAACAGCTCCCCATATACAACTATCAGTGACTGACAGCTATCTCTGTATACACACTTACACAGAGAATACTACCATTCACTGATAACACCTCCCTGTGTACAGCTATCAGTGACTGACAGCTATCTCTGTATACACACTTACACAGAGAATACTATCAATCACTGATAACAGCTCCCCATATACAACTATCAGTGACTGACAGCTATCTCTGTATACACACTTACACAGAGAATACTATCATTCACTGATAACACCTCCCTGTGTACAGCTAACAGTGACTGACAGCTATCTATGTATACACACTTACACAGAGAATACTATCAATCACTGATAACACCTCCCTGTGTACAGCTATCAGTGACTGACAGCTATCTCTGTATACACACTTACAGAAAGAATGCTATCAATCACTGATAACACCTCCCTTTGTACAGCTATCAGTGACTGACAGCTATATCTGTATACACACTTACACAGAGAATACTATCAATCACTGATAACACCTCCCTGTGTACAGCTATCAGTGACTGACAGCTCTCTCTGTATACACACTTACACAGAGAATGCTATCAATCAATGATAACACCTCCCCCGTGTAAAGCTATCAGTGACTGACAGCAATCTCTGTATACACACTTACACAGAGAACACCATCAATCACTGATAACACCACCCCTGTGTAAAGTCACCTACATACCTTTGAACAATGAAGTCAGAAATAGCATAGTTTTCCTGAATCTTTTCCCATAAAACTATATATCAATCTGCTCAGCTCTTCCTGCTCTATGACATGCTGCCTGCAGTTTGCACTGCATTTTTTTGGTGACAGGTGCTCTGTAAGCAACTGTTTTCATAGATTGATAGGTACAATATATTCTTTTGACCTGAATTAAGGAAAACTTAATGATACAGGGGGCTGGGAACTTAAAGTCACTCTGAAAAAAACCTAAAAGTGGTCTCATGTTGTAGCTGGGTCCAAATTGACAGAATGAGAGGCAATACAAGTAGGCGGAGCCAACAATACCGTAGTGCAGCACAAAATTCTAGTGCACTCACTACACTATTCAACTGCATCAGCATTAAATATAGATACATACATATTAAATAAATAAATAGGTAGATAATAAATTAATAGATATTACATAGAGAATTATAGCGATAGATAGTTAGATAGATAGATAGATAGATAGATAGATAGATAGATAGATAGATAGATAGATAGAAAAAGGAAATTTCATGGCACTTCCCAAAAATAGATACGTGTTTATTTCACCAGATGCAACGTTTCAGTTCTCCCTTTAGAACCTTTTTCAAGCAGTGACAAATTCATGGTACAAATGACATATATTTATACCACACGTGATTATTGCATAATTAAAACAATCAAGTACAAAAATATAAAAAGTACATGAATATAATATTAAAAATACATATAAAACAGTGTATATATAAACGCGCATGTCAGAAGGACCTATGATGATCATGTGGGAGGTGCAGTAACGTGTTTTATATGTATTTTTAATATTATAATCATGCAATTTTTATATTTTTGTACTTGATTGTTTTAATTATCCTGCACCATGAATTTGTCACTGCTTGAAAAAGGTTCCAAAGGGAGAACCGAAACATTGCATCAGGTGAAATAAACACGTATCTATTTTTGGGAAGTGCCATGGAATTTCCTTTTTCATTTATGGTTTGACAGGAGGATCACCGCCAAAGCCACTGGCACCCCTTTTTTTATACTTTTCTCTACTATCATCTGCAGTGCTGCCCAGCCGTATTGACTTTTAGATACATAGATAGATAGATAGATAGATAGATATTTGATAGAATGGTGCAGGAAACCTATTAGGGGGAATATGTGGTGAAGTGAACGGTAGATGTGTGGTGAGGGTGTATATCTCAGTCTAGACCCCTAGTCCACTACAGGTGTGCACCTGGCCTGAGCTGATAATCACTTGGGGATAAATCAATCCTCAGAGTGGGAGACTGAGAGGGAATTTGAAAAGGAAGCCTGCAGAGGCTCTGTGTGGTCCCAGCCAGGAGGGCTGGGGGGCCACAAGGCTGAGAGAGCCTGAGTTTGGGGGGGACCCAGCGATGCCTGAAGAAGAGAGGTGTCGCACGGTCAGAGTCAGGGGGACTGCTGGACCATATCCCCCCAAGGTATTTTGCTGCTTCCACCAGGAGGACTGGTGGGTTGCACTGGTCACAGCTAGGAGGCTGTCTGACCGAAGCCGAATACCGCAGTGTGAGCACTCTGCTAGAGGTGAGTTAGGGAAAACCTCTGTATAGTGAGCGCCTAGCCAGGCAAGGGTTTATTGTTTTGTGTTGATATAACATGTTATGATCTGAAACTGCGACTTCATGGTGCCGAGTGACGCCAAACTTGGATGTGTGATGTGCTGTGTGACAAATAAAGCACTGTTTGAGCTTGAAAACCCCTTGTTTGATGAGAATTCTGTCATTGCCGAACCCTGAGAGAGAGCGATCCCTCTCTGTATTACACCTTGTTTTCTTGTTAATAAAGATTATTGCTTTGTGGGTAGTGCAAGTCATTCTGGGAAGCAGAAGCACAGTCTCCATATTACAGGACATCAGCAGAGCTGTCTCCTGCATATCTTCTTCTTAAACGCCACCATCTTTGTGCAAGTATTTCTGGTGGATGACATCTACCTTTGTTTCAGGGACAGTATGTTGTGCAGAGCTGCTCTAGTAGTTGTAGTGTTACAGGGGGAAGAGGTTGTAACTGTTAGATGCTAGACATCCAATCTATGTATAGACAGCCATTTTGGACATTTTTGCTCAGTGTTATGCAAATGTTAAAATACATGTTGTTCTGTGCTTCTGCTGATTCATGCTATCCTATATACTTATACAAGCTATTTGTATTCTTATAGTTTTACCACAATTCACAATCCTGTTGACCAATAAACAAATTAGACTACAGAAAACAGTCCTCTTATTTGGAAGACAGGAATGGTTTATGCTGAATGTCAGACTGCACACTGTGTGAACGAAGACAGAACAAAAAGGAGGCAGGTGAGACAATTACATAATGTCCATCCTCCCTAACCCTGTAATGCTGGTAGTGATGAGTGATCTAGTGATTTGCTTCCCTTATTCATTATTGTAATGTAGGCAGTAAAACTTAAACTTAAAAATGTAATTCTCTCACACTGTCATTAAACTAAGGGCCCCCAACACGTTTCCAAAAAACACAGTATCCTTTGTGATGGTAAAATGGATTTGGTTTATCAGTTCCATCTTGTTGGGGG
The DNA here is from genome assembly GCA_033119425.1 of Bufotes viridis. Classification (NCBI taxonomy): domain Eukaryota; kingdom Metazoa; phylum Chordata; class Amphibia; order Anura; family Bufonidae; genus Bufotes; species Bufotes viridis. The sequence continues at coordinate 61,668,845 of CM065592.1, forward strand.
GGCACAATATAAAGTCCTACAGAGCTGATGCTGACTGACATTCCTGCTTTCCTCAGTACAAAGCTACTGTAACGACTTTTTGGGGAACTTTTTTACTATGTTTTTATAGAAACAAGGACATGATACAGTATATAAAACTGTAGCCAAACCATGGGACAAACTGGGTTACACATAGGAAGCAAAATATTGTATTTGTCACCATGCCAAGTAGCAGGTTATGCTGGAATAGTCGGTGACTTTGTCATGCCCGGGGAGTTGTGCCAGCGTACTGCTACCAGAGTACTGAGTGAGATATGCCTCAGTACACAGCACAGAGAAGAGAGGCGGATAGGATGGTAAGATGAGAAAAGGAGAACATCCACGGGTTTCCTGTTTTTTTTTATTCAGCCTTAAAACCCATTGACTGTAAAAGGTAGTACAGAATAGAGAAGGCCCAGGTTTAGGCTACATTCACACGACCGCATTTTTTATTCTGCATCCGATCCGCATCCGTTCCCGTTTTTTGCTGAATAGATACGGTCCCATTCATCTCTATGGCCTTTTAAAATTTGCGGACAACTTTCCGTAAGTTGTCCGCATCTGTGTGCCCGCATATTTTATCCGCAAAAATATGAAGCATGTCCTATAATTGTCCGCAAAAATCGGTCCGCAGCCCCATAGAAGTCAATGGATCCGCAAAAAACGGATAACATACGGAAAGGTTTCCGTATGTTATCCGTATTATGCGGATCCGTTTCCGTATTATTATTAGAATATTTTATTATCTCTCTTATTTTTTTTTCCCTCCCTCCAGGGACCCGCAAAAAACAGAAGACATACGGAAGCCTTCTTCCGCAAAATGCGGACATACGGCTTCCGTTTTTTGCGTCCGTAAAATACGGATGAAAAAAATACGGTCGTGTGAATGTAGCCTTACACATAGGTTACATCAGATCAGCAACACAGACCGACCATCTAAAGTGTATTTGGTTATCCCGACTTTTTCCGTTGGAAAGGGTTGGACATTTTAAATTTCATCAAGAGATATACTGTAAGCTACTGCCAGAGGTGTCTAAAAAAAGGCCCCTCTGACTATTGAAAACAATGCATGCTTGACTGAGCTGAGTGTGCGTGTGTATGGGGAGGCCAACAGAGATAGCGTTCATCTGAATGAGGTTTCAATTCTTTTATATATAAGATTTAAAAAAAGTATGTTTTTTACATAAAAAAGCAGTTGGCTGATTTACCCTTTTTGGGTCCAGATAAAAGATTACTGATTGTCAAAATTGAGGTAAAAATAGAAAAAAAATTACATTCCTAAAAATATGAGAATGAAATGACCCATATATAATGGATATAATATTTTTCTGAATATTGCAGACAGCCATGGTTTGCCCTCCCTACCCCATGCCGACGGTGTAGCTAAAATACAATTATTTCTGGCAGCTGTGCCACTGGCAGTGATATAGTAGCTTGTGTCATCAGCAATTTACTATCTCCCCATGTAACCTCTTACAATGAGGATGAGTGGCGACCATAGTTGAGATTATGGCACCCTATTTTCCTTTAAAAAGGAAGATTTTAAAAAGATACACGGTGTATTCTGCTGCCTTCTGACACAAAACTGAATATAGCCAAATTCTCCACCTGGATTCATGGCATGTAGACTTGGCACAGCAAATTTACCATATATAGTGTAGGTCAAAGCAGAATTAAGTACAGATAAAAGTAACTCCTTTATACCATCATAGTAAAATATATAGAAAATGCAAAAAGCCCCAGAGGAGGTAGTCCAGAGGATGGGAGTGGTAGTGCCCCTGATAAAATGTTGTGACATGGTATACTCCCTCGGGTTGTTGCTCCCTGGGGATCAGTGCAGTGGAAATGTAGTATTGAAGAAATAGGCCAGAATTAAACATAACAATGTCTTTTTACTATGCAATGTAGAACAGAACTTTAAATACATTCAGTATTCTCCAGCACCAGTCATAATAATGGAGGCAGGTTGGATGGCAGCAATTTAGCACTTAGGTCATACTGGCCTAGAAACATTCTCAGTGGTGGGTGTCTTTGCTGTAGTCCCTCACCTTGCAGCAGTGTCTGGAGATGCTGGTTATAGCAGTCCACACTGCTGTCTGTCTTCTCAAGCATTTACTTGATGCTGTCTTTATTTGTGGAATCCTTTTTAAGAGCAGGAGCTCTGACATGTGCTTCCTCTCCTGTCTTGTCTCTCCTGTCAGCCCACTCCTACCAAGAGGAGAGAAAAATGGTGGTTAGCCCTGTTCCTTGCAAACCATTGCCATCAACATAATTGCTGGTAAACCCCCAAAAAAAAAAAAAAACGGACATTTCATGCTAAATACAACATAACACATAACAATATAAAATTATAACTACGGTATATTATATATTGTAGTATCCCCAGGTCCGGGGTACTACAAATACATATAATGCATATATAAAACATACAGGATAAGCAATGTTGGACTACCAAATGGCCAAGTAAATGATTCAGTACCTAATATACAGAACTAAGCACACATATATACTGTTAGGTTAGTGGGTACACTAAGGTAGGATTAGCAGCCCTGGTGATCAGGTATGGGGCTACACAAGAGTATTAATAATAAGTAGATACCTAGTAGCGCTCTTAGTTGCTGGATATTGCTATGCATTCTTAGTACCCAGTAACTATGATGTCCTGAGTTGACATGGCATGTTAATATGGCCTGGGAAAGGCGATTTGATAACCCAAAATGTCACCTTCCTGTATACAGCGCTGTGTTTTGCTATGATAAAATAAAGGTCTTCTGGCCGATGCACCTGCATATTTTTTTATAGGGTTTGACATGATGTCAGATGCACTAACAGCGGAACCTCCAGGTGACAATATAACACAGGTATGGAGCATCTGTGCCTGGCGCATGCTTATGGGGCATTCTGTACGTTACCATGCATGGTATGTGCAATAAACTTACCACACCAAGGACTATCCAATGTAGTCAGGAGCTAGAAAAAACAAGGGCAGATTTGCTGGTAGTGTCTTACTTTCAGAAGCAGATGTAGGATCCAGTGAATAAAATCAAAAAATCATTTATTTCTTCTATTAAAAGCATGTACAAAGGTCCCTCCTATACATAAGGACTGATGCGTTTCAACTTGTACAGGTCTTAGAGATGAGTGAATCGAAGCTGATAAAGTGGAATTCGTTATGCATTTCAGGAAAAATTCAATACGCAAATGAATGTGAATTTCCTCGTGCTTCGTGGTAACGAATCGCAATTTTTCCTAAAATGGCGGCTACACGTGTGAGGACATGGGCAAGTAGCTCTGGGAAGGCGGGATGACCCATAATGTCATGCATGCAGCCAATCAGCAGCCAGCCAGCACTGTGATGTCACAGCCCCATAAACACGGTGGCCATCTCGGATTCTGACATTTTCCAGTGTTCTGAGTGCAGGGACAGACATGAATTTTTCCAGTGTTCTGAGTGCAGGGACAGACATGAGAAGGCACTAGGGACAGCAATAGGAAAAACCTCATTGTGAATCTCCCCCCCCCCCCTCGAAAAAACAATTTATAAGTGCAGAGAAAGGATAGGGAGGAATCATTTCATAGCATCTTAGAGCAGGGAGAGACGTCAGAAGGTGCTAGGGGCAGTGATACGAAAAACTTCATAGTGAAAAAAGAGCTTTGGGGATCCAAATAGCCATTATACAGCTCTGTCATTCCAGCAATTTGTTCTTGGGGTGCAAGAGCTATGTTGAAAAGCCTTGAGTGGCTTATATCTGTGGAAAAATATAAAAATATACGCAGTTCACTTCTGCAGTTATATGTGGTGAAAGCGTTTAGTGGCGTATTTCAGTACAAAAAGAGAAATATCTACGCACTTCACTGTTGCAGTTATTTGCGGTAAAAGCATTTAGTGACCTATTTCAGTACAAAAAGAAAAATATATACGCCCTTCACTGTTGCAGTTATTTGTGGTGAAAGCATTTTGTGGCCTATTTCAGTACAAAAAGGAAAATAGTTTTGTCGCTTTTAGGGGTGTTTTAATTTGTTTTTAATTTATTTAGTTCAGATAAAAGTATGTCAGACAGAGAAGTGCCAGGCCATGCACAGAGGAGTGGCAGAGGCCTAAATGTTTCTGGCACAGGCAGAGGTCGCAGCAGAGTACAGGGGTGTGGCAGCAGGAGTCTTAGTTGCCCTTACCTGTCTTAAACCTGCCACTATCCTTTGCTGTTCCCTCAGCCACAGAAGTATTGTATGCTGTGGGCTCAGCTCCACTATACAGCGAGGACAAGTGATGAGCGGCAGGGGCAATATTCAAATTTGCGATATTTCGCGAATATCTGGTAGAATATTCGTCATATATTCGCGAATTTGCTATTTTTTTCTTGATTGCGAAAATCGGCAATATAATATTCGCGTAACGCGAAATACAGGCGTGGGTTATTTAAGCTACATTTTTCAAACTGCTCGAAGTTTATGGAGACTGGAGAAAATGGTTGGCACGGCAGAACATTACAATAGCTTTATATGCAGATAGACTACTCGATGATGAAGCCGATCACACTTGGGAGCCGGGTGCAGAAGGGGCTTCATCATCTTTAGAAGAAAAGGGTGGTGGCTTGCCTGTGAGGTAGCGGCTGAGCCAGCAAGGTCGTAGCATGGCTGGGAGTCAGCACAGTGGCAGCAGTGGGAGGTGTAGCTGGCCAGCTAATACCTTTTCTAGGTTGCTAATATGGCTTATATTTGTATACAGCTAGACCTGCTAATAACCTTAATACAGTTCCTATGTTTACATGTTAAAGACAAAGAGTTATTTACTGTGACTTCATGTTTTTGGATGTCTTGTAACAGTTATATATTGTGTTCACAGAAGCAGAAAAGATAATATGCCTTTAAGATTCATTATATGACTATAAGGTAAGCTCAATGACACAGCAGAATTAGCAGAAAGCATAGAGTTAAACTGTTGTCACTGCCCAGGAGTCTTAACCAATCGCAGCCAGCTTCCCACTGAGTATTGGCCAATTACAGCCAGCTTGACACTCAACCTGTCTGGGAAATTCCCTAGCAGGAGCTGCTAGAATTCATTACACCAGAGAAGAGAAGCTGAACAGACATTCATTCCACTGAGAGTTCAGTTTTATACAAGCAAAGAGGTCAAAATAGTTCCACCAAATAGCAAATAGCAATCTCCAAATAGCAAATAGCAATGTCCAAATAGCAAATACCAAATTGCGACCAAGCTACGTGCAGTCTGCGAACTGAAGTAAAACTTTTGGTTAAGCCTCAGATATACCTCTCAGAGAGACCATAAAGTGCTTAAATAACTTATAGTGAGAGAACAGATACTGAAGAGAGAAATACACTCACCTAAAGAATTATTAGGAACACCTGTTCTTTTTCTCATTAATGCAATTATCTAGTCAACCAATCACATGGCAGTTGCTTCAGTGCATTTAGGGGTGTGGTCCTGGTCAAGACAATCTCCTGAACTCCAAACTGAATGTCAGAATGGGAAAGAAAGGTGATTTAAGCAATTTTGAGCATGGCATGGTTGTTGGTGCCAGACGGGCCGGTCTGAGTATTTCACAATCTGCTCAGTTACTGGAATTTTCATGCACAACCATTTCTAGGGTTTACAAAGAATGGTGTGAAAAGGGAAAAACATCCAGTATGCGGCAGTCCTGTGGGCGAAAATGCCTTGTTGATGCTAGAGGTCAGAGGAGAATGGGCCAACTGATTCAAGCTGATAGAAGAGCAACGTTGACTGAAATAACCACTCTTTACAACCGAGGTATGCAGCAAAGCATTTGTGAAGCCACAACACACACAACCTTGAGGCGGATGGGCTACAACAGCAGAAGACCCCACCGGGTACCACTTATCTCCACTACAAATAGGAAAAAGAGGCTACAATTTGCACAAGCTCACCAAAATTGGACTGTTGAAGACTGGAAAAATGTTGCCTGGTCTAATGAGTCTCGATTTCTGTTGGGATATTCAAATGGTAGAGTCCGAATTTGGCGTAAACAGAATGAGAACATGTCTCCATCATGCCTTGTTACCACTGTGCAGGCTGGTGGTGGTGTAATGGTGTGGGGGATGTTTTCTGGGCACACTTTAGGCCCCTTAGTGCCAATTGGCCATTGTTTAAATGCCACGGGCTACCTGAGCATTGTTTCTGACCATCCCTTCATAACCACCATGTACCCATCCTCTTATGGCTACTTCCAGCAGGATAATGCACCATGTCACAAAGCTCGAATCATTTCAAATTGGTTTCTTGAACATGACAATTAGTTCACTGTACTAAAATGGCCCCCACAGTCACCAGATCTCAATCCAATAAAGCATCTTTAGGATGTGGTGGAACGGGAGCTTCGTGCCCTGAATGTGCATCCCTCAAATCTCCATCAACTGCAAGATGCTATCCTATCGATATGGAATATGGGCCAACATTTCTAAAGAATGCTATCAGCACCTTGTTGAATCAATGCCATGTAGAATTAAGGCAGTTCTAAAGGCAAAAGGGGGTCCAACACCGTATTAGTATGGTGTTCCTAATAATTCTTTAGGTGAGTGTATATTCACCATTTTATGCTGAAATGCGTTATATATGAAGAAAAGTTGAAGTTAATAAAGAAGTTATTTCAAGCATTTGGTGTTCTCTTTAAACCTACTGCTTCCATAGAACGGCGCTATAGGAATTACAGGGTAATAATCTGGTTAGACTAAAAAAGAGAAATCTAAATTTTTCTAATATCATAGCGCATAAGGCACAATGGTGCTGCGCCTGTCACATTGGAACTATTGCCCTCAGAGAGCGAAGCTATAACGCTCCTCAACTTGCACAGTAAAGAGCGCATTTTAGCAGCAGAGTGCCAGCATATACCGCCGTGCAGCAACTGTTCCCTGAGTGAGCAAGCAAAGACACCTCAGCGGAGCTACCATAGAGACCATAGAATGTGTGTATTAGTCAAACTGTAGCCAACCCTTAAAGTGGCAGAACGGCAAAGGCAAGATAGTCGGAGATCCTGCTGCTGCCATATCCACACTATGTCACCTTGCCACTGTGTGCTATCCTGCTGCTGCTGCCATATCCACACTATGTCACCTTGTAACTCTGTGGTATCCTGCTGCTACTGCCATATCCACTTGGTGGTCTTCTTATACTGCTGCCAACTCCAGACTCTGCCATTGTTCCAATCGGTGGCCTTCTCCTGATACTGCTGCTGCTGCCATCTCCAGACTCTGTCATTGTGCCGCTCTGTGACCTCCTGATGCTGCCGCCACCTCCACACTGTCATTGTGGCTTCCTCCTGATGCTGCTGCCACCTCCAGACTCTGTCATTGGGCCACTCTGTGGTCTACTCATGCTGCTTCCACCTCACTATTATATCATAGGGCCACTCTGTGGACTTTCCATGCTGTTCCCACTCTCCCCACTTCATGACTGGGCAACTATTTTGCCTTTCAGCCTGACATCATCATTTATTTGACCTTTCTTCTGATCTGTCATAAAGAAGGAAAAATGAGATGCACAATGGATCCTGTCTGTGTAGCAGCTGTAAGGCCTGTATAGTCCCATCAGAATTGGTTTGTGATTTGGTAGCCAAAGCAGGAGTGGGCACAAAACAGAGAAGGCATGCAAAAATACCATTCACGTGTCATCTCTGTTTTAGATCCACTCCTGTTTTATTTGGCATTAGCAATACTGATGGATTGTTGAGCAAATGCTGACCGAGTGAAGGCAGATGCTCCACAGACAGGATCCGTTGTTTGTGGGTTATTGTTCTGACGGATTAGAGGAAGGGCAAATTAATCAGTGACGTCAACATAAACTTACTGCTGACACCCTTTCCACTCTATAAGAAAATTTAGACTAACAAATTCATATACATAATCACAGGTGCATATCCATCAAGCAAATATGGTTGATAATAAAATGGTTCCACAACATTTCACATACAAACAATAGAGCTGAGAAATGGGGATCATTCAAAATAAAAGTGGTATTATACCTACTATAAATGGAAAAATAGAATCTCTTTGTGATCAAACGTGTGTCGTGTCCATATACCAGGCATCAAGGTGGCTTCGCAGATGGGTACTTAACACTAACAAACCGTCTCTTTTAGACTGAGCAACGCCCATCTGCCTGGGGCTTCTGAGCAGAGTATAAATGTAGCTGGTTCCTACACTGCCCTGAAAATTGTAGGCTTAGGTAAGTCCAAGAGAGGCGGTCTGTTAGTGTTAGGTACCCATCTGCAGAAGCCACCTTGACGCCTGGTAGATGGGCCCGGCACACGTTTGATCAAAAATGTGCGCAAAGAGCTTCTATTTTTCCATTTATAGTAGGTATAATACCACTTTAATTTAGAATGATCCCCATTTCTCAGCTTTATTGTTTGTATGTAAAATGTTGTGTAGCCATTTTATTATCAACCCTCTCCACTCTGTCAGGGGGGCTCTACTTGTATAAGCGTTTAATAGAACAGGTTCTGCAGACATCTTTGTGGAATGAGCTGACGACAGTATAAAAGGACTGAGCTTCTTCTTGGCGCTAACATCGACCTGTAAAGCTGAGTTCATACTTGAGTTATTTGGCCCCTTGACTGCCCAAATAAGTGAAGTGTGCAGTGATTTGAAGAGCGACGCCTGTCATCTGCGTGTCATATGGACAGTATTATTTCACTACCCAAGCAGACTCCCTATGCATGCTACTGCAAGGCACAGTGTTCTACACTAGAAAGGCTCTCTGCAGCCAGGAAATAGCAGTTTTTTAACGTAATTTGCCGCAAATATATTCGGATCGAACCAAATTTTCCCAAAAAATTCAGCGAATCAAATTTTTAAAAAATTCGCTCAACTCTAGTCTTAATCATAGATCAAGTAAAATCATTTTACTTGATGTATGATTAAGACCTGCACAGGTCAAAACGTGTCAGATCTTATATACAGGAAGGACCTTTGTACATTCTTTTAATAGAAGAAATAAAGTTTTTTTTTTATTTTATTCGTTGGATCCTACGTCTGTTTCTGGAATTACTGCAGGGTGTGAATACCACCCAGATCCATGCTGAATTGGTCAATTGAACTCTCCACCTGAGAGCTGGACACTGCTGCTTTCTCTTAAAGTGTCTTACTTTGCAATGTCTAGGAATACAAATCATAGTCATAATTTCAGACAAATTTACTATTCCAGTTTATGGATTATGGAAAATCCATGCGACAATAATTTGTGCACCAAAACATTGCCAGTGAGCCAAAAAAGTTCGAGTTTCAGAACTTGGGTATTTTTGCACTAACTATCAGATAATATCGGCTAACAGTAAGACCGTGTAAATGTAGACAGTCTGCGCCAGATTTATCACAGTGGCTGAAAAATCTGGAGCATCTTTAAACTGGATAGTCTAAGTTTAAAGGGGTTATCCAACTCCTATAATGCCCCCTCTAATGCCCGGGCCCCTCACACAGGTTGTACTTACCTTGCTCCCCGGCACCCGCGTCGCTTCTGATGCCAGCACAGCCGCCACTGCACCTCCAATATCAGGCCGCGATGGGGACGAGCCTCCTTAGCATCACAGAGAGATGCAGTGGTAGCTTTGCTGGCATCAGAAGCGAGGCATGTGCCGGGGAGAGAGGTAAGAACAACCTGTGTGAGGGGGCAGGGCATTTTGGGGGGCATTATGGGGGTTGGATAACATTTAAGCCATGCCCCTTACCTGCAAAGCCACACCCTCTTTCATTGCCGCCATGCCCCCTTGTCAGCCAAGGCATATATAGGTTAGAAAAGTGTATAAAACAGATGATAAATGTGGCACAGAGCATGTACACTAATTATGTAAAAAACTGGTGCATTTTCAATAGTATATCTGCCCCATTGTTCATAACTAAGGTTATGGTTCCTCTTATAATACAGTTAGGCCTACATCAGGGCAGTAGCTCTATTTCTAGGATGGTGAGAGGGGATCATTTGGGGCACTTGTAGGTGATTTACCCCTACAGCTGGAAATTCTAACGCTAAAAATCATCATAGTGGACCATCCTGAAAAGAAATCTGCCTAGGACATAACTACAGGAGAACCAGTACATGTGTGACTTGGCTAACACTAGGTCTAAATTTTGATATATCATCCTAAGGATCTTCTTAGTGAACGGCCACACGGTCAGGTTTCTTGATACCGTTTTGGAAGCCAAAATCAGAAGTGGATCATAAAAGGAGAGAAAGTATTAAGGACAGATAACAGATTCTGTTTTTTGAATTCACTCTTGGCTTTCACTTCAAAAACTGCATCAGGAAACCTGACCATGTGGACGTACCCTTTTAGGAACAATATGCAAGTGCTGATTGACAATATACAAGTCGAACAATGATCATTCAAAGGACCACTGTCATGGTTCAAAGCAAATTGAAAGGGGACGAACTATCGTAATTACGATCATTCGCCGCCCATTCACTTTGCATATTGTTAGCAGCAAATCGATCTGTGTTTACATGGGATGAAGTCCTGCAGACAAACAAAATTTTTAGATGGTGCATGAAAGATGAGCATTTTGCTCAATTGTAGGGTTAATGGAGGCCCCTTTACATGGGGCTAATATCAGGAACAAGCATTCCTAGGAATGTTCATTCCTGATAATTGACCCAATCGTCATCTGGTGTATAAGGGCTCTAATGTATATGGTTCCCCCCCTCTAACAACAAGAACTCAGAGAGAAACTGAAGCTGCATCCCCCTCCTCCCCTCCTCCCTGTTTTCTACTTACTGTTTAACACTAGATAGATTTTTTTTTATGACTGAGGAGGTGTTGAACATGTTTAGGGAGCCTGCAGGCAGGGAACAGGAACTACTTGCTGCTGGAAGGTAATGCAGATGTTACTTTCCCTTAACAGGATATATTACAAATTCACAGATTTTATTTTGGCCCCTCCATTCCCTTCAGAGCAGAGGTAAAACGTGACATATCTCTGCTGAACAAGTAGTGAAGAATGTAGTGAGATGAAATTCTGGGATAGGCAGTTTGGTGTTTTCTGATTGACCTCAACTGAAGATGACTTCACATTGTTCACATACTTCTAGCATTGCTTCTATAAAAAGCATGGTGCCTCATACAGGCATCATATAGAAGCACATAGAGTGTGCAATGCAAATGGATCAGTCCAGCAAAATGCAACCAATAAACTATTTGATAGAAAATCTCTAGTTCCCTTTCTCTTTGAAATAAGTTCTGGTACAACTTACTTTAGTTTCTGTGAGGGGAGTAAGCAACTCAAATGAGTTCCCTGAATGCACATATAGGAAGAAAAGTATTTGTATGCTGGTGAAGTACCCCAGACCTGGAGGTATCTGCAATGATGTATTGTGTTACATGCTTCTGCAGTGTACACCAGCATGGGAGGAGTGTTTGGCAATAGTTGGCAGGAACAGAGCTAACCACTCTGTTCCTCTCCCCTTGGTGGGAGTCGGCTGGTCCTACTTCCTGCCAGGCCGGCCCAGACAGAGAGGAGATAGGAAGCACATGCTGGAACTCTTACTCCAAGGGACAGTGTGAAGTTCTTCTGAGAGACCTGCTCTCCAGGAAGAGTATCAGAATCCAGAAGACTGCTTCCAAAAAGCTTCAGTGTGCCTAGGCTGCAGTGTAATCAGCAAAATCACAGCTTTACAGACACTGCTGCAGGAGAGGGACTACGGCTCAGTCACCCATCACCTAAACAACATCCAGGCCAGTCTAACTCCACACCTGTTTTGAACAGTGGACACATCTCCACAAGTGCCAGAATACTGCTGTTAGCCAGAATCACAAAAGAGAGACATTAGCAAGACAGAACATGTGAAATGCAATTAAATTTTTTGTGACAGAAACTGCGTTTTGTACCTACTACTGTTGCTTGCACCACAAGTTATACTTAGCACTAAGTAAAGTGAGACATTCATACTTTTACTTCTGGTCTGATTCTTCAATGCACTTTTTCACTGTACCAATTACCAGGGAGCAACTGCCTGATGACATACATCGTGACACATTTCATCAGGGTCATGACTACTGCTATCGTCTGCACTGGCTCCTCAGAAGCTTGCTACACTGGCAACTGATTGGCCCAATCCTTTAATTGATGCTTCAGGTCATGCTGGGATTTCCTTCTGTGAATGAGGGTAACAGAGCTGCTCCAGTTCTTGTCAAACCACAAAGCTTGGCGTCTTTTTTCCAGAAAACCAGACCATTACCATCCAATAACAGTGCTTGATTCTCCAGTGCAGGAGCCAATCACTACAAAGACATGTTAAATGAACAAGTCCTTTACATCCCATATAGAGTAAGTCAAAAAGTGACACAAAATGTGAACACGTTCACAAAGAAATGCACTAAAGCTGGTGACCTGGTGCCTGTTACAACTCAAGGTTCTCGAGCACATGGGCATGCTGTAATAACGGACAATAGCTGCCTACAGGGCCAAGTTATTCAACAGCATTGACTCCACAATGAAGCAGGGGGTCGGCGCTCTGCAGTGCTTGCCAATGCAAATCTTCAGCGCAGGCTTTTTTATTAACAAAGAGATGAGTGTAGCCAGTGTGGGAAGTGACAATTACTGAGGATACAGCAGAGCACAGATGTGAACACACTGCACAGCTGGTGAATTCTTGAGATCTATTTGCATAAGGGAGAGACCCAATTTCCTTAGTCAGGCTCATTTCTGCCTGGGTCCCTTTTACTCTGTAAGCACCGGGTGCATGTGATATTCTTATGGTTAACACTACCGTGAACATGGGTCACCAACAACTTAAAGGGGTTACCCCATGATTAATGTAAAAAACGAAAATCAGACATCATATAGTACACGACAGTCTAATTCTAACAAAGCTAGAACCAGCCCTGTACCTCACATGGATCCAGAGATCTCCCCGTTCATTGCTCTGCTAGATCTATAACAAGCTGAAAGCTCAAGGGGTGTCTTTTCTTTTGCAGCTCAGGAGGAGTGTCTCAGCTCTCCCTATCACAACTCAGGGGGCGTGTCCATGCTCTACCTATCAAAGCTCAGAAGGCAGTTAAAAGATTAAACTGAGCATGTGCGGCCATCTTAATGAGCCAGTCAAAGAAATAAGAAACATAACAAACAGCAGGTGGCGCTGTACAGATACATTTTATTGAATAACTCAGTGGCTATGCTAAATTTTTAATTACATGCAATTACAAAAGTATTCAGATCGAGGTGCTGAGTTAAAAACTTTAGAACATTTTTTGTGGGACAACCTTTTTAATCAGTTACTTTTATCGGTAAAATACATGTGTATCAAATCCTTCAATGGTGATGCACTGTTGGGACAGTCGTAGAGTGAATAGCTTGGGTAGTCATAAAATACGGTATTCCCCACTGAAAAAATGTCATGTATGAAAACTAAAAAAGAACTAATTTCTAAAAAATTTGATTTGGTCAGTTCACAGAATTTTCCGAAAACATTCAATTCGATCCGAAGAGAATCACTTCACACTTCACTTACTTGGGCAGCTATAGGGCCAAAACTGACCAACTAACTCAAATGTGAACTCAGCCTTACATGACGATGTTAGCGTCAAGAAGAAGCGCACTCCTTTTACATCGTCGGCAGCTGATTCCACATAGATGTCTACAGAATCTGTTCTATTAAAAGCTTATACAGGTAGAGCCCCCCTGACAGAGTGGAGAGGGTGTCAGCAGTAAGTTTGTGTTGACGTCACTGATTATTTTGCCCTTCCTCTAATCTGTCAGAACAATAACCCCCAAAAAACGGATCCTGTCTGTTGAGCATCCGCCTTCACTCTGTCAGGATTTGGTCAGTAATTCATCAGTATTGCTAAAGCCCAAAAAAATACAGGAGTGGGTCCAAAACAGAGATGACACTTGAATGGAATATTTGCATATCTTCTGTGTTTTGTACCCACTCCTGCTTTTGGCTTCCAAATCATAAGCCAATTGTGATGCAAAATAGAGACCATGTCATACAGGCTTTACAGCTGCTACATAGACATGATCCGTTGTGTGTCTCATTTTTCCTTCCATCTGACAGATCAGAAGAAGGGTCAAATAAATGATGATGTCAACCAGGCCAAAAAGGAAAAATAGTGGCCAAGTCATGGAGTGGGGAGGGTGGGAACAGCATGAGAAGTCTGCAAAGTAGCCAAATGAGTAGTTGGTCATGTCCCTGCTCATGATCTCTGGCGCAAAGAAGTCACAAACCTTGTGTTCACGACTTTTCAGACACTATGCAACAAAATATTGTGGCAAGCAGTGTTTTTACATTAGGGCAGTGAGGGGGCGTGCCCAGTGGCCACAACAAATTAATCTTCATTTTAACCAGTTTCCTGGAGCAAATGAAGACAGAAATCTACTGTACATAAGCCTGAGTTGTCGTAGATTTCTGTTTAGATAAAGGACTGCGGAGGATGCACTAAATATATGATGAGGCGCGCACCTCGTAATAAATTAGGTGCATCCTCCGGCAGCACAGAGGATATTAAGACTGGCCGCATCCTTACCAAGTTTTCAGTTGGTAATATCGGAGCATCTAAGCGTCTCGTTCAGGAGGATAAGATGTTTTATTAACAGTCAACAGGTTTCGGGTTCTGTCATAACCCCTTCATCAGGAGCAATACAATGACAATGATATCCACCTGTCATTGTATTGTTCCTGATGAAGGGGTTATGACAGAACCCAAAACGCAGTGTTAATAAAGCATATTATCCTCCTGAATGAGAGTCCCCATTCTGACTCGGGAAAGGGGAGAAATGATAGTTACAGCGGACTCAGTGCAAGGGGGTAAGGTACCAGGTGTCTTAAGTTTATCCGGTTTACCTCCCCCTCAGGTGAAGTGAGTAAAAAGGCTATATTTTTTGTATTTTACCATATATTTTATTTCACTTTATTTCATTTCTCTCCATCTCCTAATTTTATTGTAATATGTTTTGAGTATTTGCACTGTTTTTACTAACAACCCCCAGGTTTACTAGCCATGAGCGGATTTGGTTTTCTTAGGCCCCTTTCACATATGCGTTTTTCCTTTCCGTCCTGGAGTTCCGTCTTCGGGGCTCTAGGACGGAAAGATACTGATCAGGATTTCCCTAATGCATTCTGAATGGAGAACATTCCGTTCAGGATGCATCAGGATGTCTTCCGTTCAGTACGTGAACGTTTTTTGGACGTTGACAAAACCGCAGCATGCTGCGGATTTGTCTCCGTCCAAAAATCCGGAGGACATGCCGTAATGCCGGATCCGGAATTAATGCCCATTGAAGAGCATTAATCCGGATCCGGCATTAAGCTAAACGTCATTTTGGCGCATCCGACGTTTAGCTTTTTCTCAATGGTTACCATGGCAGCCAGGAAGCTAAAGTTCCGGCTGCCATGGTAAAGTGTAGTAGGGAGCGGGGGAGCAGTATACTTACCATCCGTGCGGCTCCCGGGGCGCTCCAGAGTGACGTCAGGGCGCCCCATGCGCATAGATCACATGATCGCATGGATCGCGTGATCCATGCGCATGGGGCGTTCTGACATCATTCAGGAGCGTCCCAGGAGCCGCACGGACTGTAAGTATACCGCTCCCCCGCTCCCCACTACTACTTTAATAGCGTCCTGGCTGCCATAGTAACCTCAAAGCATTTCGAAGACTGATCAGGATCCTGATCAGTCTTCTAATGCTTTCAGGCGACTTGCATTCTGACGGATCCGGCGGGACGGAAGTGCCTGCCGGATCCTTAGAACGCAAGTATGAAAGAGGCCTCATGTTTACATTATTATGGTTGACTGAACCCACACCCTACACCCTCTTTTTTACCAATAGTGCAACTGTGGCGTAAACCCTTGGAGGGATCTGAGAAATTTGCTAAAAAGTATCTGTGATATATTTTTATTGGTCTAATACCTATACATTTAGAATTTTTTCTTAACATATATACTCTAAATTGGCGCCACCGCTATACCCCCAGCATTAAAGAGGGAAAGGGGTCACTTTAACCTCCCTTTTTCCCTCCATTTACACCCCTGGACATGATATCACAAGAAATAACAAAGAGCTGCATGGACATGGTCATGTGACTACAGCCCAAAACAGAAGATAGGCGCAATAAAAGTAAAAGAAATACATTAAGTAACAAAAATGACAGCTACCTTCATAAAGGATTAATATAAAGGGTGCCAACAAGAACATTCCTTTAAGAGCTTTACTAGGTTTGTATTTCTAAGCTGACAAAAAGAATGGACTCATGGGTGTGGAGAGGAAATGTGATGAGTACTGGAAGTCAGGGCTTATTTGCCACAGTAATTTATATAATGCATTGGTATAACTACTTAATACTATATTGATTATATAATATAATATAATATTATATAGTTTTTTTTATATAAAAAAAGACATACAAAATTAACTTAATCTTCAACATTATTAAATTTCTCATTTTTACAACTTCCCCCTCCCTCCCCCCTCCTTTCGATGTGTCTCCTATTCCCTCCGTCAACCAAGACGAAAAAGGGATTATGGTGGGGTGAAGGCAGGAAGACTTATGACTTCCAAATGCCCCATACCTTTTTCCATTTCTCCTCAATGTTTCTTTGTTCATATAAAATTCTTTTGTAGTTCTTAATCTTATTGACCAAAATCAACCATCTATGCACACTGGGAATATTTCGTGAAAATCAACTTCGCGTGATCAAAAGTCTTGCCAAAAAATTATTTTATTCAAGAGGAATCTTTTATACTTATCACAAATAACTTGGGAAAAATCACCCAGGATCCAACATTCCACCGTATAAGGAATCACTATTTTCAGTTTTTGGGTTATAAGATATCAGCTATTGCCTCCCAATATTTTATACATGTGTAAATAATCAGCCCCAGGTGAATCACACCGTGAACAATTAGACGTATTTCTCAACCCACATTTATTGAGCCATAGTGGTGTAAAATATTAAATTGAACCAAAACATGATTAAAATTATGTGACACTAATCTGTAAACCATTAGAAAACGTGGTGTTAAACAGGCAGGCTATGCTCAAACCCATATGCAGTTGTGCATGTATATAGGGGAGCATATCCTGCACTTGTAGTCCGTTGCTGATGGCAATCAACAGCAAAAAAATGCATACAATGGAAGATGCCAGCAACGGACTGCAAGTACCACAATAACCATCCTACATAAGGTAACGATTATGTGGATGTGGAGAACAATCGAAGACTTAACAATAGCAAAGGCAGGTGCACTCTGCGGTAATACTAAACCCTCACACTGATGTTAAAATTGAGAGGGTAGTTCGACACATCCTACTAGGAGGACATGTCTTAAGCTCGGGCACCGCGCCAAGGTCTCTCAAGTAGCCCGAGGCCCTACCACCTACCTGTGCCGTATGGGCGATACCAGGGGCCAGTGGACACTAATCTGTAACCAAAATTTCCCCTTTACACTAGAAAGTGCCGAACGTAAGTGTAAATATCTAAACCAGGATAAATTTATTATATGCTTTCTTCGTGTCAATTCCAGAAAGGGAAGTATATCTCTATTACTCAACACTTGTGCAACATACAAAATATTATTTTTTTGCCAATATTTATCTTCAGCTAAATCATTCAACTCTTGTAAATAGTAATTATGCCAGAGAGGCGTACAGTGGAGAGATCCCCTTATTCCCAACCAACCTCTACTAGTGCTCCACGCCTTCGTGAATAGCTTTCTAAATTCCCTATGGTCCTGTTGATCTCTGGATAATAACCCAGACTCTAATAGTGTGAACCTATTATCATACATAGATCTACTCAACAAATACCTGCATAATGAACTTTCTTCCCAGTGGTTATAAAGCCATAGCAGTGAAAATAGGGAAGCCCTTAAAATAGGGAAGGTTCAACCCTCCCTGTTCCATCGGCTTATAAAGATATTCCAATTTGAGCCTTACCCGCTTTCTTCCCCACAGCAGATTATTAATAATTATCTCGATTAACATTAAAAAAAAAAATGGGGGGAATTCCTGAGTATATAGGTATATTGGGGTAATATCACCATCTTAACCAGGGATATTCTGTCAACTCTAGATAAAGGCAGTCGAAGCCATGCAGTCACTTTTGACCTCAACTTGCTTATCAATGGAATCAGATATAGATGTAAAAAATCCTCAACTTTAGGGAATATAATCATGCCCAAGTATTCAAATGAATCAGAAATCCTAAGTAAACTCAGGGGCCCCTCAATAGAGTAGTCAGGTCTATCCACAGGCATAGATAATTTTGACCAATTAATATCAAAACCCGAGGCTGCACCAAAGGCATTAACTATATGGATGAGTTCGGGAAGTGAGGTATTAGTATGATTTAAAAAAAAAAACACATCATCCGCATATAAAGAAATACTGTCCTCTAGTCCTAATATCCCAAACCCCTCAATCCTGGGGTCCTGCCTGACTCTGGCAGCAAGAGGCTCAATATAAATATCAAATAACAATGGGGAGAGGGGACAACCCTGATGGTTACCTCTGCTCAAAGAGAAGCTCTCCGTCAGGCTCCCAATAATATTCAATCTTGCAATGGGGGAGTTATACAAGAGCTTAACCAAATTTATAAATCTAATACCAAATCCCATCCTTCCCAAAACCTTTCGCAGGAATCCCCACTCCACCCTGTCAGATGCCTTAGAGGCGTCTAATGACAGAATGGAGCGAGAGACCCCCCCGGAGGACTGTACTTTGGCAACCAAACGATGCAAATTATAATGAGTACCCTTATTAGGAATAAATCCATTTTGGTCAGGATGTATAATTGATGTACTAACCTTGGATAGCCTTGTAGCCATAATTCTTGTGAGAAGCTTCACATCTGTATTCAATAAGGAAAAAGGCCTATATCAGGCATGCTCAACCTGCGGCCCTCCAGCTGTTGCAAAACTACAAGTCCATCATTCCCAGACAACCTACAGCTATCAGCCTACATAAGGGCATGGTGGGAGTTGTAGTTTTACATGATCCCACATCCAATGGATCCTTCCCTTTTTTCAATATTAATATTATTACAGCCTCTGTCATTGATTCTGAAAGGCTACCCTCCTCAAATGATCCTAAAAACACCCTCAATAAATGAGGGAGAATATTCTCCCTATATTTACGATAGAATTCATATGGGAGTCAATCTGACCCAGGGGAGGAATTCCCTAAACATGCCTTTACTGCAGCCTGTAGATCATCTAGAAAGAGAGATCTTAATCCAGAAACTCCCTCTGGGAATCAGTAAGAACTGGGAGAGAAATAGAATCTAAGTATAAATTCATCTCTTCATCTGATATAGCCTTATTTGAATTATATCATTGAGAAAAATGCTTCAGAAAGGTTTCCTTTATACGCTCTTGTTCTTCAATAATTATACCCTCAGATGACTGAATACTAACTATCTCTTTTTTTGTTCTTGATTAGAAATCACCCTCGCCAAGAGTTTCCCTGGTCTCCCCGCTTCAGAAAAATATTTTTGCCCCTTAAAAAATAATCTCTGCTGGGCCTTTTCCAAGAGAAAGTCAGCGTACACCTGACTTGCATTCTGCATATTTTCCCTGGAGTTTTATTCCTAGAGAACTCATTCATTGCAATTAATGCTGCTTCTTTCAGGTTCCCCGCCTTCCTACAGTATCCCTTTTTAAGATTGGAAATATTACTTACAAAAATTCCCCTTATAAAAGCCTTAAATGCATCCCACACCAGTTGGACTCTAGTTGTATTCTCATTACTATCCCAATTACTATCCCCATCTCCTGTTTCACCAGTTCATAAATATTCTTACCCATTATAGAATTCCAATGGGGGTTCGATCTAAATAGAGGTCTTACTCTATGATCATTACCCCCTATAGTTAATTCAAGGAATAGGGGTTCATGGTCCGATAGCGACCTGGCCTCAGATTTCATCGATTTAATAAATCTAAGATGGTTTTTATTTATTAAGACTAAGTCTATCCTAGACATGAAATTTCCAGCTTTACCTATACAGGAATAAGCTCTTTTCCCTTTTCCAACCCATCCCCATACAAAACCAGCTTCCAGACAAAAGCGTGCCAAGGGAGACCCTTGGGCTGGAGAATAAGTATCTCCCCCCAAAGAAATCCTATCTATTTCTGGATTCATAACACAATTAAAGTCCCCAATCACTAGTGAGGGACATTCAGGCCACCGATCCACAAAAGTTAATAAACAGTTAAGTATGTATAAAGAAAAGGGGGTGGAATATAAACAAAAGCCAAAATACACAGTCCTCCAGAGAGTTTCCCATGAAGAAAAACAAACCTCCCCTGCTTATCGATAGAGGATGCCTCGCAGACAAAATCAATCCCCTTGTGGATCAAAACTGTAACACCTCTAGAATAGCTAGTAAAGGTGGAATGATAAGTCTGCACAGCCCATCTTCTACCGAGTCGCAAAGCCGACTCCTCGGTAGCATGCGTCTTAACCAAGCTGACAATTGCTGGTAGATGTCTCTGAACCTGGTCAAAAACCGCCTGTCTTTTAATCAGTCCCAGTGCATATTTAATGGACAAAAGAACTGTGGACCCTTATCCACATATAGCTCCTCCCTACATCATCACGTCAGCGTTTCTTGTGTTTGATATTTAAATTTAAAAAAAAAAAAATATTTTTAATTGCACCATCATATTCTGACCCCATGACTTTTTTATAGGTATGTCTATGGAGTTGTGTAGGGGGCTCATTTTTTGTGGGCTGATGTTTTTAAAAATATCATTTTAGAGTATGTAGGACAATTTGATCACTTTTTATTTAGAAGTGAAGCAACGAAAAAAAAGTCGAATCGACGCTTTAGTTTTTTTCCTTTATGGCATTCACCATACAGGATAAATACATTTATATTTTATAATATATTGTAGTCTACTGGAGATTCCCTGTGTTTCTATGGAGCACTGTCACAGACAGGGCTCCATAGGAACTTCACTGTGGCAGACCTTAGAGCCTTCAAAAGGCCACAGGCTACCATAGCAATCAAACGACTACCTCGATCTCGGATAGAAGGATAGAGCTCCCAGGGTGTCACCAGTCAGATGGTCACAATTGACCATGGCATCTGAGGGACTAAAGGTCTGCGATCGGCATTATCTTCAATCTCCAGCATTATCTCCGAACCAGCATTATCTGCCTCTGGGTGTCTACTGTGAGGAATATTAGGCACCCAGAAGCTTCAGGGTCTGCTCAGCTCTTGAGCCGGCACCATCTTTAAAGTCCAAATTTGTGCTGTACAAGTCATGAAGAGGTTAAAGAACAGTGTGCTTGATTAGAATAATGGCCAATCTTCAGCTTAGAACATGAATATTAGATTGGCCTCTTAGAGCACTGGGGCCTCCTTTTAATTTACAAGGTCATCTACCTGCACGCCATCCACTTAGTAGCTTCAGTGCAGGGTATAGTAGCTTCATCCTGTCCACTTTAATGGGATGAAGTTGCAATAGCATGCATCACTGCTACAGAGTAGAGGGCGTCTCCCCAAGACAACCAGAAAGGCCTTTGTAAAAAAAAACAAGAACGGGAGCCCCGTACCCCATGGAGCCCCCTGAAATGATCAGAGCAGCTGATCGAGTATGAGAGTTGCGGACATAGTCCATCGCTTCGCTATCTCCTATCAGCAACCTCCGGGAATCCAGCTGTTCTGAAACTACAACTCCCAGAATCCTCCTTTCACTTCTATTGGCGTTACCAGAACAGCCAAGAAAGTGTGCATGCTGGGAGTTGTAGTTTCCAAGCGGCTGGAGGTGGCTGAACCCTGTCCTACTGAAATGAATAGAGTGGCTGAGTGCATACCCAACCGGCAGCTCAGTTTATTTCAGGGGCCCCGTTCTTGTGATCAATTGGAGTCCCGGCGTTAGGACCCCACTAATCTAATAGTTATACTTTTATCTTGTGGGCAGTGGATAACTTCATATAACCAGATTAACCCTTTACATTTTTAATTTTTTCTTACACACATACGTTATGTTCCTGGAAGTTACTGGAAGTGGAAGAAACAATGTGACACCTTGTAGAAACAGAAGTTTTACAATAGCTATTCTTATAACACCAGTTCTTAGAAAGAATATATATCATATATAGTTTTTATTACAAAATGTAAAGTGTTTTTTCCAAGGAAGAACTATGTAACTTTAAAATTTAATACACTAGATAATAAAAATCATAATAATCATTTCATATTCTTAAATTTATGTGCAGAATTATTAAAAATTATGAAAAACGTATCCATTTTGCATGTTTTAAAGCACAGGATGTGGGTGGTCTAGCGTGATATTGAAACTTTCTTGTGGCTCTAGGTCTAGATGCACATACCCACTCTGATGTCCCACAATGGTGAGCGCCCTGGCACGCTGTAGTGTGTGTGTGTAATCCTGCGGTAAGTAACACTAGGCTTTAAATATTTCCTATTAAAGCTACAAAGTTCAAATATGAAATTTGGCGGCCTATATTTTTGCTTGTTAGGTTACATTTTCATGCATTCCTTTTAAGGAAGGACCCATCACCTCTCCTGACATCTCTGATTTAGTAAATTATTTGCATTCCCATGGAAATACCAATTCTGGAGCTTCTTTTCTCAGAATTCTGCTTTGTGCTGTTCCTCTGTTATTCCTCCTGAACACAGTCAAAAAGGAGTGTCCTAATACAGTATGACACTGGCGACACTGACTGGATGGTAACACCTAGCTGTCAATCTATTCACACATTTTTAGGTGAAATAAAAGAGGAATGGCACAATACAGAGTTTTAAAAAAAGGTGTTAAAAATGCAATTTCATGATGAATGCAAGTTTTTATTAAAACAGGTATGTCAGGGGCGGTCAGAAGCTAGTATTATTAAATATATTGGGGGGCATTTATCAAGGACTTTGGGTTTTTTGGGGCTTATTTGTGCAAATCTTTTGCAACATTTGGCATTTTTACGCAATTTATTCCAGTTTTGAAAAAAGGGTGTAAAAGTGGGATGGTTAGCTATGTTAAAGGGAATGTGACCCCACATACCACCATAGTAATCCAAGTCAGATGTGCTCTGGTCTCCTGATTTCAATGTTTCACCCCCCTCTACCCCCATTCCAGTTGGTGCCCACATCCTAAGAAATCATTGATATGCAAATAAGATGTTGTGCAATGAGGGCATCACCGTTGCATTTCATTGCAGCAAAAGCTCAGCTCCGATCCAGCACTGTCCCCCTCCCCAAGCTTTGAGTGACAGGGCCAGGCCGGGGAGACGTAATCTTGCCTGGCCCTGTGTTTTCACATGTGTGCCGTTGATTCGGGAATTGGCACACACACAGTACAGCCAGGGTGGCATAGTACAGACAACTTCAGCCCTAGCAAGCATCAAGGCTGTACTGCGCGTGTGCCGGACCTTCTGAAATATTCCACGCCTAGCTTTGTCTCAAAGCTGTAGGGCAGGGCTGGACGTGATAATGGGCAGATTTTTGGTGCACCGAGGTGCAACGCTGACACCCTCATTGCTCCAAAAACCTTATTTGCCTTTCTCATGAATGTAGGCACCGAGTGGGATGGGGGTGGAAAGCATTGAAGAAACCAGGGAATGTCGGACACTGGACTTGGATTACTATGGGGGAAGGTGAGGTCGGATTCTCTTTAATCAATTTCACTCTTTATCAACTAAGACATTTTAAAACAAAAAAAAATTGTCATAGTCTTCCTCCATTAAAGGGGTGGCATAGAAAGTGGAGTACCATCTCCAGACAGACGTGTTAGACTTAAAAGAGTTCTCTCACCTCAGCAAATGGCATTTATCATGTAGAGAACGTTAATAACAGGCACTTACTAATGTATTGAGATTGTCCATATTGGATTCATTTTTCCATCACATAATACACTGCTCGTTTCCACATAACACCCTGCAATCCAGAAGCGGTGGTCATGCTTAAGCACTATACAAAAAAGCGCCGGTGGTTGTGGCCATGAATGTGGGAAGGCTCACAGGCTAGTGGTTTTTGCTACAGTGTGCAAGCACGACCACCACTAATGGATTGCAGGGTGGTCGTAACCATGGAAATGAGCAGTGTATAATGTGATGAAAAAATGAATCCAGCCGCCAAAGGAGGCAAAATGGACAATCACAATACATTAGTAAGTTCCTCGTATTAACTTTCTCTACATGATAAATGCCACTTGCTGAAGTGAGAGAACCCCTTTAAAGGAAATGTGTCATCAGAAAATGACCTACTGTTTAAATCACGTTTTTATGTTTAACATATTTTTAAATAATTTTTTAAGTTATATTGTGTGCCATAAGGACTGTACTGGGATTAGAGCCCAGCAAAGTCCAGCAAACAATCCCCACCAGCCTACATATGATATTGTAATAGAATAATGATGTGCAATGCATACTGTGGAGGTGAATGTGGCTTTACTTGGTCATGTCCCTATATAAACCATCAATAAAAGAAATAAAATAGAAGTGGAACACAAAAATGCCTAATCACGTGGTCAAGGACGTACTTTACCCTCCCCAACAGCAACACATACCATGATAATGCTCAAAATACAGTGCCTAGCGTTTTGACTTGTGTTTTGGTGCCTCACAACCTGTAAATAACATGGATTGTTTGAGGATTTACATCATTTAATTCACAGAACTTTCCCACAACTTTCAAGATGGTTTTATTTTATTTTGAAGCAAACAACAAATAGGACAAAATACCTGAAAAAGTCAATGTGCATAACTATTCACCCCCCTAAAGTCAATACTTTGTAGAATCACCTTTTGCAGCAATCACAGCTCCAAGTCGCTTTGGATCAGTCTCTATGAGCTTGCCACATCTGACCACTGGGATTTTTTGCCCCATTCCTCCTTGAAAAACTGCTCCAGCTCCTTCAAGTTGGATGGTTTGCGCTTGTGAACAGCAATCTTTAAGTCTGACCACAGATTTTCTATTGGATTGAG
Organism: Bufotes viridis; assembly: GCA_033119425.1. Classification (NCBI taxonomy): domain Eukaryota; kingdom Metazoa; phylum Chordata; class Amphibia; order Anura; family Bufonidae; genus Bufotes; species Bufotes viridis. Next base: position 61,693,771 of record CM065592.1, read on the forward strand.
ATCTGGGCTGTGACTCGGCCATTCCAACACATTTACATGTTTCCCCATAAACCACTCAAGTGTTGCTTTAGCCGTGTGTTTGGGGTCATTGTCCTGCTGGAAGGTGAACCTCCAATCTCCTAAAAAAGGCCCACTATACGCCTTAAAAGTCAGTAAAGGTACAGATATTACAAGGAATAATCCAAGAGACAATCACAAATCATGCAGATAATGTCTCAAAATTATGCTGGGGCCTATCCTCTCATAATCAGGACAGATAAGAGAGGGGGATCAGGAATACCGATTATAGTAAAGAATGGGGGGTGGAGGGAAATATGTTATCAGATAGTCCACACTCAATCCCTATAACCACCCTATTCTAACCTGTGCCCGGAGACAATCCCTGATGGTGGAATTACTCCGTCCCCGTTCCTATCCCCGATGGCCCTGCATGTCTCTGATTACTACCCTCCTTGCCTGATCTGTGAGTTTTGGTGGGTGTCTCTTGGCAGGTTTGCTGTGTTCTTTCCATTTGGTTATGATAGATTTGATTGTGCTCCTGGGGATCATCAAAGATTTGGATATTTGTTTTATAACCTAACCCTGACTCCTACTTCTCAACAACATTGTCCCTTACTTGTTTGGAGAGTTCCTTGGTCTTCATGACAGTGTTTGGTTAGTGATGCCTCTTGCTTAGGTGTTGCAGCCTCTGGGGCCTTTCATAAAGGTGTGACTATGTAATGACCGATCATGTGACACTTATATTGCACACAGGTGACATAATTTCACTAATTATGTGTCTTTTGAAGGTAATTGGTGGCACCAGACCTTTTATGGGCTTCCTATAAAAGGGGGTGCATACATACGCACATGCCAATTTTCCGTTTTCTATTTCTAAACAATAGTTTTATTTATATATTTTTCTAATTTCACTTCACCAACTTAGACTATTGTGTTCTGATCCATCACATGAAATTCAGATTAACAAAACATTTAACTTAAGCCTGTAATGTAACAAAACACGAAAAAGGTCAAGGGGGGGGTGAATACTTTTGCGGGGGACTGTACCTCTTAGCAGCATCTGATACCAGAGTGCATTGACAAATTACCTCCCCAACATCACAATATAATTACAGTATTGCAGCCCAAAATATCTCCCTGAAAGCGCCAAATAAATACCACTAAGAAGTACAAAATACCCAGCATTATTGTCCTCTGAAAACCCCTTCCCCACTGGCAGCAGCATTGTCCCCATTTTAATATCTCACCCCTGCTTTGGACTTGCGCAGTGAGGCAGAAGTTGGAGGGAGAGATCCTTCTGGAAGAAGGTAGAATGGAGTGGGTAAAAGGAGGTGTGATGTCACAGGTCACATGTTGCAGACAGTCAGATAGTAAGAGGTATAATAGATATAGTGTGTACAGATATATATTATATACAGTAGTGTACTGATCTGTGAGGTACAAGGTATAATAGAAACAGTGGCTACGGATATGTAATATATACAGCAGTGTATGTGATATGTAAGGTACGAGGTATAATAGATGCAGTGTGTTATGATATATAGTATATACAGCAGTGTACTGATATGTGAGGTACGGGGTATAAATAACACCTTGTACCTCACATATCAGTACACTGCTGTATATGCTCTATATCGTAACACACTGCAACTATTATACCATATAATATATGCAGTGTGTGTGTGTATATATTTATATATAGATATATATATATCCAGCAGAGTCTGGTAAAAAGAACGTATACATTAATGTATGTTTGTTTTGTTTTTTTACAATGGATCTGTATGATGAACGGATGCTAATATATGGTATCTGTCTGAGGTATACGTTAACATATACTTTTTTTTGTACATGTTAAACGGATGGCAAAAATGTGATGTGAACCCAGCCTTAGTGTGCCAAAATAAGTACTAGTACACAGCAGAGCAGCGAGGCAGAGAGGGGAGGCTGCCATGTACTGCATGCTATAGTACAGAAGGCTAAAGAGCGCATAGCCTGGTCCTGCTGGTCACAAAATGCAGTGACTGGATAGCACCACCATACAAGGACTGGATAACGCCGCCATACAGTGACTATATACCACCACCATATAGTGGCTGGATAACACCTCCATACAGTGACTGGATAACGCTGCCATACAGTGACTGGATAAGGGTACTTTCACACTTGCATTGCTGGATTTCGGCAATATGTATGCAAACGGGTACCATTTGTAGACGGATCCGGATCCATCTCACAAATGCATTGCAATACCAGATCCGTCTCTCCGGTTGTCATCCGGAAAAACGGATCCGGTATTTATCTTTTCCACATTTTTAAAGGTCTGCTCGTGCGCAGACCAGAAGACCGGATCCAACTCTAATACATTTCAATGGAAATTAATGCCGGATCCGGCCTATACCTATTTTCTCCGGCCAAAAAACGTAAGAGGGACTGGACTGATGCATCCTGAACGGGATGCTCTCCATTCAGAATGCATTAGGATTACACTGATAATTTTTTTTCCGCTATTGAGCCCCTAGGACGGAACTCAATACCGGAAAAGAATAACGCTAGTGTGAAAGTACCCTAACACCTCCATACCGTAACTGGACAACAGTGACTGGATAACACCTCCATACAGTGACTGGATCACGCTGCCATACAGTGACTGGATAACACCTCCATACAGTGACTGGATAACACCTCCATACAGTGACTTCATACCACCACCATATAGTGACTGGATAACACACCCATACAGTAACTGGATAACATTCCCATACAGTGACTGGATAACACTGCCATACAGTGACTGGGTAACACCTCCATACAGTGACTGGATAACACCTCTATACAGTGACTGAATAACACCTCCATACAGTGACTGGATAACACCACCATACAGTGACTGGATAACACCTCCATACACTGACTGGATAACGCTGCCATACAGTGACTGGAGAACACCTCCATACAGTGACTGGATAAAATCTCCATACAGTGACTGGATAACACCACCATACAGGGACTGGATAACACCTCCATACAGTGACTGGATAACACCTCAATACAGTGACTGGATAACACCTCTATACAGTGACTGGATAACACCTCCATTCAGTGACTGGATAACACCGCCATACAGTGACTGGATAACACTGCCATACAGTGACTGGATAACAGGGTATAAGGGAGCATGGTATAGAGTATAAGAGGACACTGTACAGGGAATGGTGAGCGGGGACAATGCAGAGAATAAAAGGGCATAGTAGGGGTTAGGAGGCACAATACAGGGGTATGCTTTATACCCCTGTACTGTTTCTCCTACAGTGTATTATAGTATAAAGGAGCACAGTACAGGGTATAGGGCACAGTACAGGATATAGGGCACAGTACAGGGTAGGAGGCACAGTACAGGGTATAGGGCACAGTACAGGGTATAGAGCACAGTACAGGTATGGGCCAGTAGGTAGGCACAGTACAGGGTATAGAGCACAGCACTAGGCACAGTACAGGATATAGGGCACAGTACAGGGCACAGTACAGGCTAGAGCACAGTACAGGGTAAGTACAGTGAGCACAGTACAGGTATAGGGCACAGTACAGGGTATAGGGCACAGTACAGGGTATAGAGCACAGTACAGGGTATAGAGCACAGTACAGGGTATAGAGCACAGTACAGGGTATAGGGCACAGTACAGGGTATAGGGCACAGTACAGGTTATAGGGCACAGTACAGGGTATAGGGCACAGTGCAGGGCATAGAGCACAGTACAGGATATAGGGCACAGTACAGTGAACCAAAGGCCCCGTCCCCTAATTACATTCAATACAGGATCCACAGAGAATGGTGTAGTTCCCAGTTTAGAAAGGTGCATATGTCAGGACCTGTGATGACATCATCACAGGTCCTTCAACCCCCAACAGCATGGAGAACTGTAGGATGAGCTCTCTTCTGAGACTGGAATGGTATGATAAAAGTAGTGGCGTAGCATGGGTTGCCAGCACCCGGGGCAAGCCAAGTATTGCGCCCCCCCAAACCCTTGGTCACGCCCCTTTTTACAGATAATGTAGTAGATATTACTTGCAGTCATGCGTAACACCACAGATAACGGAGTGATAACTCTCTGAGTACTGATAATGTAGTAGATGGGTGTGAGCCCCCAGAATTCAGAACACGCACAGTGCGACCTGAATAATGGGGGCAGGGTGGGCCAAATTCTATATCCACCCCCCCCCATCACTACAGAACACACAGGGTAATACAGTGCCCCATACCTCTGATGTCTCCTGTGATGTAGATGTTCTCTCTCCTCATCTTCTCCTTTCAGACCTTCAGACCAGACCACCATTTTTCATTTCTCATCTCTGCCGTTTGACAAAAAAAAAAAACTTTGTTTACTACTTTTCCATCATCCTCCCATCTTCTGGACAAATCATCCTACCTCCTCCAATACTGTGCGTGCCGTGCTCCCCAATATTATACTGCAGAAACAGATAAACCCCCTGATAATACTAGTACCATGCAGATAGTGCCCTTCAATAATTATTGCCACACAGTGCCCTAAAATAACTGCACCGAGCAAATACTGCCCCTGACACTAATAGTGTAAACATAACGTCCCCCAAAAATAATTGTGGTAAGCTCATACTGTGCCAAGGTGCCCCCACAGTGATAGTGCTCCCAAATTTCCCACCAATAGTAATAATTCTCTGCTAGAGCACACATGCTAGTAATAGTTGTCCTACAGTGCCCCCAACATATCCCCACTCTGCCCCAGATGTAATAATGCTCCCCTAATGCCCATACTAGTACTCATGTTCCCCATAGACCCCCAGTAGTAATAAAGCCCACCATTATGCCCCCAGTAGTAATAATTCTCCTTATAATGTGACAGTACAATATACCCCCTTTTAATGCCCCCAGTTGAGTTAATGTCCCCACAGTGCCCCAAAATGTGCCAGTATAAAATACCCCTATATAGTGCCCCCATTAAATGCCGCCATAGTGCTCCTCTCCCCCCTTCCTCCTAGTGTCCCCATAATGTACCAGTATAAAATGCCCCATATCTAGTCCCCCAGTAGATGCCCTCAGTGTCCCCCATAATTTGCAAGTATAAAATATCCCTTCCTAGTGCCCCCCACAGATGACCCCATAGTACTTCTCTCCCCCCTTCCCCATAGTACCCACCATAATGTGTCCCAGTATTAAATGCCCCTATACAGAGCCCCCATATAAAATTCACTTTCTTTGTGGCCCTCCCCTGCAGCAGCACATCCATCTGTATCACTGTCCTGCTTGGCGCACCGCTTCCTGATTTTCGGTGCGGCCCTGCTGGCACCCCCTGCAATTTTGTGCCCGGGGCAATAGCCCCCCCCCACACACACACACACACGTTACACCACTGGGTAAGAGGAGGTCCTCTTCCTTTTTCTTCATTTGCACCTCATTCCCTATTTTTACTCATATCTCACTCATATATATAGTGTACAACCACTATTACCTCACGTACCTCTCACAATAACCATAATATATAACTCACCACATATATCTGTACACACTGCATCTATCATACGTCGTACCAGTGGCAAAGCTATAGGTGAAGCAGGAGAAGCGGCTGCTATGGGGCCCGAAGTCATAGGTGGCCACCCAGGGGGAGGACTAAAAGACTTTATTGTCAGGGCCCCCTTAACAGTATTCTACAATGACATTATATACAGGGACATGACATACAGTATATTTGTGTAGGAAATGAAAGGAATGGCTTCAGGGCCTCGTCTGAGAGAGTGATCTTGAGTGGGGATTGCATAAGAGGAGGGGGTTGCGAAGAAGTTTCTGGGGGTTCATTCAAAAATTTGCTGTGGGACCCAGTCATTCCTAGTTACGCCACTCTCAACACTGATATGAGCAAATCCACTTTCCCTCAACATTGGCCTTCAGGGCAGTCAAAAGGCTCCTATGCACATAATATCGCCAGATGACTGCACTGAACATGGTGGTTTATCTTATCTGAAGGGGTAGATTTAGTAGTCCATTTCAGGCTTGTGAAATAAAGTGTCACTTCTCTTACCTATTCCGCCTTTGGCTTGAGAAGCTAAGATGATTACCTTTGCTACACCAACGTATCTACAAGAAGATGGATCTCAACAGGTAGGAAAATCTTCATATTGCTTGGAACTGTTCACATATAGCAACCACAGGAATCCCCGGCTGATATAATAGATAAAACGCACCCATTATTTTGGTATTTTTAACCCGATGTCTGGAATGTTCCCTGATTACACAGATTTTTGAGCTGTACGTGGGGATGCTCAGAAGGCTATGGGCATCTTTCCATCATTATGAATGTGCCAAAAAGATTACCACATTGTGCCACCTCACCTACACCTCTCTTCTCCACTTAAAACAGCCCTTCCCTAAAAACTGACTCATTCCAAAATTGCGAAAGAGAAGGTAAAAGGAGGAATGTTGTATGAAGACAAGTTATCACCCATGCCCTAGATCACCTCACCACAAGAAAAGGACATCAAAGTGGAGAGGCTGCGTGCTACTATGACAAATGGAGGCAGAGCACAGGGCGGCCTGAATATCATCTACAGACCTCAAAAACATAGACTAGGGTAGACGTGAACTTTGATTCAAAGTTGAGGATCAAACACTAAAGACCAATTAAAGGGGTTATCCCATGATTGATGTAAAAAATGAAAATCAGCCATCATATCGTACATGACAACTTGGGAGTGGACTGGGAACTTAAAGTGGCCCTGGAAAAAAAAAACTAATAGTGGCCCCGTTTTGTAGGCAGGTCCAAATTTACAGAAGGCGGGGCAACACAAGTAGGCAGGGTCAACAATACTATAGTGCAAAATACCATCCCAGCAGCACCATCAATAGCTACCATCTTCTGTCCTCCTCCTCCAGTTGTCTATGGAGTAAGGGGCCTGCTACGCAACATCACATAGATCATTCCATCAAGACGTTACAGGTCTTGTCCGAGCCAGTAACCTATCGTTATCTTCTTGAGGACAGAACTGGCGCCGTTGAAGTAGTGCCATGAAGTGGCCGGGAACAGATAGGTACCTTAAGATGCAAAGTGATAGGAGGTGCAGAGATTGCAGTTGCACCCAGGTCTTGGTGGCTGAGGGTGTCCCCTGTGCCAATTAAGAATTCATTAATACATCAGTATTATAAAGAACCCAGGTGGGGGCTACGTCATAGATTTCACATTGTGACCCAGGAACGTTGGCTGCGCATGTGCAGTGCGCCCTCCACCACTTTTGGGGCTCCAGTGCACACGACCCATCCACAAGTTTACATGCAGGAGACCGGAAGGATCACGGATCAGAACCTCAGAGCTGGAAACGAGCCGCAGAGATCAGGTGAGTGAATCTTGATTAAGATACAGCACCAATCTGACCATATTTAAATAGTGGTATAACGCTTGACAGCCCCTTTAGGGCCCAAAAGTCTCTATCATGATATACAAAGTTTTTGTGGTGGCTCCATTAATCATCTCATAATGTATAAATCCATGAAAAAAAATGTCCGCCTCTGTATAAAAGCAGAGGCAGATGGTGGTATAGTGCGGGACCATAAATGGCTATAGGTGCTGTATTACTGATCCATACAACACGAATCCGAAGAACAAGCCTTGCATTTACATAAACTGGCTAAGGGCTCATGCACACGACCGTATGTATTTTGCGGTCCGCAAAAAACGGATCTGCAAAAAATACAGATGACGTCCGTGTGCATTCCGTATTTTGCGGAACGGAACAGCTGGCCCCTGATAGAATAATACTATCCTTGTCCGTAATGCAGACAATAATAGGACATGTTCTATCACTTTGCGGAACGGACATACATACTACATACATACAGAGTAACTTCCGGGGTTTTTTTTTTGCGGACCTATTGAAATGAATGGTTCCGCATGCGGTCCGCAAAAAAGACGGAACGGACACAGAAAGAAAATACGTTCGTGTGCATGAGCCCTTAGGCAGAGTGGCTTGAATTGCTAGCAGTATGCAGTGAAGGTCCAGTTGGGGGTGTGGTGCTGCACAGTCTGACACCAGCAGCACTAATTGGATAGTTTCAGACTGTGCAGGGACGCACCATCAACTGGTAGCACCCATCTGGACCTTCCTTGCAAACTGCTTGTAATTCATAAATAACTTCTAGCAGGAATAATAAAGGGATTGCACAGCATAGCATAATAAGAATAGATGCTCTGGAATTGTTTTTACATGGGGAATGCATGTAGTTACTATAATAGACATTTCAGGAGAAATGACAGGTCCTTTTTAAGTCTCCCACATCAAATGTATTAAAGATGAACCAATTGTAGCAATATGCTTCCTAAGTCCTATAACCATAAGCCATAAAATCTTTTTTTTTTTTTGCCTACTGGCCCTTTAAAACCATCTAACTTTGTTTTTCTGTTTTTGTAGTAAAGCTGTATTGCCCTTTTTTTGTCTTTTATAGGCCTGTCTGCATAATGCGGAGTATGAGCTCACTGCCCATCTGGGACTTTGAATGTACACAGCCATTTTCAGTCCTAGGAATCCATAGCGTCATGCAGCTTTTGGCTATATGAACGCACGCCCATTGCTCTCCACTGATGCAGAGGGCAGTTCACAGCAGAGTTAAAGGGGTTTGGTTTTTTTTTTAGCTTTTTTTGTGTTATTTTCTGTTTTAATATCAGGCATTGAGTAACTAGAAGGCGCATGAATCACTTCTGTATCTGATGCTGGCAAAGTAACTGATAACATAGAGGCCGGATCCCCAACACTTGCAGCTGGCGAAAAGTGGAAACTCCTGACCTTAACGGTCCTCTTCCCCTTCTGTAATAAAATGAGCTGCAGTTGTCCCTGAGTATGGGTCATGGAGGGGGAGATGACTTAGTTTATTCTTGTGAAGCAGTCAGACATGCAATGCGGCTGAGCTAGGCCCACACACACATCTGTGGCAGGATGCGTAAGGTAAATAGCTGGGACAGTGAGAACACTGAGAGCCTAAGCTAATAACACGTTGCACGGCTGTGGGTAAACCTGCGAACCATTCGAGTCCTGTCCAAATTAGAATTTTGTTTACTGAATCTAATATAGAGTCAACAGAATTCAATAAGGTTTTTAGAGGGATAATGATGGTCACTGTGTGCCCAGGACCGCAGGTTTAGATGTCCATTCTCTGGCATGCCTAACTGGAAATTACTGTGGGTGAGGAACTCGTGAGGAACCTGTGAGACAGGCTTCTCTTCCGTGTGCTGTGTTAATTTAGAGGTTAGTCGAAATCGTGGGACTACACTGGTGTATAAGATGAGTTACTTGCTCAACGGCGTTCCTCACATCGTGCAGTGCGCCCCTGAGGAGCCGGTGCAGAGGATAGAGGTGGTAGTGGCCCTGATCAGATGTTGTTGTGTCATGATGTCCTACCTCAGACCCTCGCTCCCTGGGATTCGCTGCAGTGAATAAGTGATGATGAAGGAACCAGGCAGAGATTGTAGAACAAAGAGCAGCAATTTGTACAAAGTACAATTTTTCCTGCCAGATAATTGGGTATGGTGGCTGGCAATGTGGCAGAAGATGACACTCAGAAGTTTGTTAGCTGACAATGTCTTTCTCTCTCTCTCTTGATTTCCTTCCCTATGGCTGTACTCTGGTTCCTGAGGCTGTAGGTGTCCACTGAAGGCTTCTAGCTATGCCTGTCCTGAACTGCAGTGATGGTGTTTTAACATATTTCCCCTCACTTTGCAGCAGAGTCTTGATAGCTTGATTGCTTGATCACGCTGATGACACAAATACACCATAGTTCCGTGGCCTCAGACCCTGCAGGCTATGTAGGACAGTTTCACTCCTAGGCGAGCTGCCTCTGTGGTCAACATGGCCTGGAGGAGTGAGAAATGGATTGCATGTTCCCTCACTCCTCACTTTCCTCTCTCCAACTCACTCTTACTAGCTCTGCCCCTCCCTTGGCAGGAAGTCAGACCAGCCCACCCGCCTACTAAGAGGTGAGGAATGAGATGGTAAGTCCCATTCCTGTTGTCAAACACTGCCAACCACACCAGATCTGCTGGTGTACCAGGTGTATTGCATGAGTATTACATTACAAACTATTACAACTGTTGTACTACTTATAGAGCACATTCTTCAGATTCTCATTACAATCAGAGCAGGGACTGTTTAAGGGTACAACAACATGGCACTGTGATGTTGGTTTGAGTATTGCACGACTGAAAGGGACACAACAGGCTCTAATTAGGCCTTATTCACACATCCGTTGTGTTTTGCGGATCCACGGAGCCGCGGATCCGCAAAACACGGACACACCGGCAATGTGCATTCCGCATTTTTGCAGACCGCACATTGCCCGAACTCCATAGAAAATGCCTCTTCTTGTCCGCAATTGCGGACAAGAATAGGACATGCTCTATTTTTTTTGCGGAGCCGCGGACCGGAAAATCGGCGGCGCGCTCCGCAAAATCGGATGCGGAGAGCACAGTGTGTGCTCTCCGCATCGTTCCCGGCCCCATTCACAGTCAATGGGTCCGCATGTATTCCGCAAAATTGCGGAATACATGCGGACTACATTGCGGATGTGTGAATAAGGCCTTAATCTAACAAAGACCGCACTGTTTAGTGGCTCTGCGTTGTTAATGGCTTTGGGGCACCTTCAATACAGTGTGAGTATTAACAATACAGACCCACTGAACAGTGTGGTCTTCATTAGTTCAAATAGAGCCCCCTGCAGCCCTTTTGCTCACGCAGTACTCGAGTACAGCCATGACCATGTCCTGCGGTTGTACCCTTAAAGTTGGTTCATATGGTAAAGTGTGCATACATCTTACATACATCTGCTCCCATGTTATCTCATGTGTATGGCTTGCTATACCTATCCCACTTGTTGGACCTGACTGCCACTCAACCTGCTATTGCATGGGCATCTTCACAAAAGTCTATGGCAAGGCTGGCCAACCTGCGGCCCTCCAGCTGCTGTAAAACTACAATTCCCACCATGCCCTGCTGTAGGCTGATAGCTGTAGGCTGTCTGGGCATGCTGGGAGTTGTAGTTTTGCAACAGCTGGAGGGCCACAGGTTGGCCATCCCTGGTCTATGGGATAACCAGGCCAAAGACTCCCTTAGACTTCAAAAGAGAAAACCACACACGTGGATATCTGACTCTTTTTGACTGGATAAAATCACCGAAATGCTGATGGGAACACCTGTTTTCTTGAGAGGTGGGGGGGGGGGGTTACCAGTGTAGACACAACTAAAGTAAGAAATGGCGGCCAGGGGCAAAGCACAGAGAATGCTGGTCAGGGTGTTTTGGAAGAACTTGCTTGGCAAAAATCCACCAAGGAGGTTGTGGAAACGTATTCACCTGCATAGGATGTGGATTGTGGTCAGATTTCATGTGGACTTTTAAAGAGAATCGGCATCAAAATATATGTCTAATCTGAGCCACGTTTAGGAGTAAGGCCTAATTCACACGTCCGCAAAATGGATCCGCATCCCATCCACAATTTTGCGGAAGGGTTGCAGACCCATTCATTTCAAAGAGGCAGGAATGGATGTGGACAGCACACTATGTGATGTCCGCATCCGTATTTACGCATCCGCATTTCCGTTTCCGCAAAAAAATAGAACATGTCCTATTCTTGTCCGCAATTGCGGACAAGAAAAGGCATTCTCTATATAGTGCCAGCAATGTGCGGTCCGCAAAATGTGGAATGCACATTGCAGCCGTCCGTGTTTTGCGGATCCGTGTTTCCGTGTTTCCGCAAAACACACTACGGACATGTGAATTAGGCCTTAGTCACAGTGATCCAGATCCCCATTAACAGTAATAGAGTTGGGATCTATTCACGCAACTGCGTCTGTTTTGTGTACAGTAGAATGGCGCAGGCAGTCGCTATGTGAAGATATAATCACGACTGCCTGCACTGGGTTTCAGGCAGTGCAATGATGTTATCCTGTATGCCTGTGCCCAGAAGCCATAAAATCAGGCTGCAGGCTGAAAGCGAGGAGTCAATATGTTTTTTTTTCTGTCACGAGGAAGATGGTATTGGGGCCACTATGTGAAGGGGGCTCATTATATCTACAAGGGGCTCTAAAAGTACTGGGAGGGCACTACAGATGGCACTATGCTAGGGGCACTAAAGGAGGCATTATTCCTATTCCGGGCACTATGTGGGGGGCATTATAACTATAGGGGGCACTCATTGCCCATGGCCCTTCTGCTGCCCCTCTCTTGCCCCTACCTGATGCTGCCTGAGGCGATCGCCTCACCTGGCCTCATGGGTGGTGCACCCCTGCTTCTGTCCATATGTGCCTTTAACATTGGGGCTGGAGGGTTTGAGCTTGGGCCACTAATTTTGGGACCCCAGCAATGCCCCTGTTCTAGAAATAAATGGCGCTAACTCCCAACAATGCTAAATCATTTTCTATAATTTTTTATAGTTGTCCTTTCAAATGTATCTGGATAATGCTGACCTTATCCTAAAAATAATAAATAGGTCCCGGGAGCTGATTGTTTATCCCATACCTGTATCTTTGTACATAGTTGGCAAAGATGTGCCCAAACGACTGAATGCCTGTCTTATTTCACTTCGACTGGGTATAAAAGTCCTGCTCACGTATCAATGAGGAACAGAGCCGTACTTGTGTGTGATGCACCCAAGAAGAGAGGGAAATGACTAAACATTTTGGCATGTTACTGTCAGGGGGAGGTGTTATACCCAAATGAACACCTGCATGCAGCAAAGGTGCCAAAACACAATGGAAACAGGTGGCCGACAATGTGAGTAATATGAAAAAGGTAAAAAGGCAAGTGCAATCGTGGGAAACAGAGAGAAAGAAAGTATCCGGTGCTCTGCTATCATTCTGTGTTACCGTTCTCTTGTTTCACCTCCTGGCCCTTAATCCCAGGATGATGATGTGCCGATAACCGGCACAGCTCTGCCGCAGAGGGTGCACCCCCACAGTGCCAGCCTCTAACTTTGAAATGATTCTGTCATTGAGCCAAGTGTCTGAGCGCACGTAGGGTAGGTTGTCTATTGCCTGCTGCTGGTAACTGTTTCACTGCCTGCGTTGGATATGGCATTTACTACCAGAGCGAGCAGAAGAACGGGGTTATATGGAAATACAAAGTAACATATGTTGTTCCTATGTACGGAAATCTCACATATCGTAACTAGAGATGAGCGAAGTTTTGGATAATTCGATTCGACTTCATCACGAAGCGCATTTTCTTGTAAGTAGTGGGTGCAATGTCAGGGAGCGGCGATAGTGCCGCTCCCCATCATCGTACCCCTTAGATGCCACGTTCATGCATGATCGCGGCATCTGAGAGTAATAATACAGTGTAAAATTAACATAAAAAAAATTAAATCATACTTGCCGCCTCTATTTGCTATCTAGGCAAGTATGATTTTTTTTGTTTCTTAGGCCTCTTTCACACTTGCGTTGTTAGGATCCGGCCTGCACTTCCGTCGCCGGAAGTGCCCGCCAGATCCGCAACAACGCAAGTGAATTGATAGCATTTGAAGACTGATCGGTATTTAAAATGCTTTCAGTATTACTATGGCAGCCAGGACGCTATTAAAGTCCTGGTTGCCATGGTAAAGTGTAGTGGGGAGCAGTATACTTACAGTCCGTGCGGCTCCCGGGGCGCTCCAGAATGACGTCAGAGCGCCCCATGTGCATGGATCACGTGATCCATGCGATCATATGATCCATGCGCGAGGGGCGCCCTGACGTCACTCTGGAGCACCCCGGGAGCCGCACGGGCGGTAAGTATACTGCTCACCCGCTCCCCACTACACTTTACCATGGCAACCAGGACTTTAGCGTCCTGGCTGCCATGGTAACCATTCAGAAAAAGCTAAACGTCGGAAACGGATTAATGCCTTTTTTCTACGGCCAAAAAACGTTCCGGTCCTGAACTGAAGACATCCTGATGCACCCTGAACGGATTTCTCTCTATTCAGAATGCATTGAGATAATCCTGATCAGGATTTTTCCGGCATAGAGCCCCGAGGACAGAACTCTATGCCGGAAAAGAAATGCGCAAGTGTGAATGAGCCCTTACACTATATCAGGCTAAATCGATTGGCTACCACAAAGCACAAGCGAATTCGGCTCCATGGTGAATTGATTTTATCCTAAAATTCAGACCGAATTCATCTTTGTTGGATTCGATTCGCTCATCTCTAGTGGTAAAGTAATGTTACTCCTGAGAATAGGTATTGGGCAGATTTAGGGACATTGAGAATGTCTAAAAGAAAAATCTTTGTTGTTGCCTATAGCAACTAGTCACAATGTGTCTTTCATTTTTGTGTAAATCAGAAGTCAAGCCAGAACTATCCATGTAATCTCTCGTGCAAGGACCAATCCAGGAGAAAAAAGGGAAAGATGTCCAGCACTGAGATGAAAATAAAATCTTCACCTTTGATTTGGCTTCATGTAAAAATACAGCTCCACATGGAAAGCGGTAACGGAACCAATGCATTTCGATCTACAGTAACAGATCTTAGTCATGGCTAAGAGCTAAGACCCGTTAGATCGAAACGTGCTGGTGGCGTTAACGTCTTTTACATGAAGCTAAATAAAGATTAAAAATTTTTTATTTTTCATCTCAGTGCTGGACATCTTTTCCATCTTTTAATTTTTCCAGACTAGAATACAAAATGAAAGTGAAGCTGTGATTGGTTGCTACAGGCAACAAAGATAAGGAGATGTTCACACAGTCAAAATATACATGAGATAAATCTGTACTGTATTTGCCATGGAATCTGTGGCAGAAATCCGAGGCTGACCCTAGGTTTTCTGCCTTGGATTTGCAGTTTGAGCTGAAGCAGATCCACCCACATTCAGATGGACTAACCCGCATGTGGCCATGCTCAACCTTCTCCACCTTCACTGACGATATGCCACACTTTTCCGCCAAACAGGTGTTGGATTTTAGAAATATCTTTGTGCAGTGACCTGGTGGTTCAAGGCTAAATACTGTATCTTTCTGTGACTTTACTAAGTAATTTATGTCCCACAGGCTATATATGGGAGTAAGGGTTAATTTGCCGGCCTCCAGTTGCTAGGTGTTGGCTGGTCCTACCCCTCTGATCTTGTGTAGAGAAAGGAGTTGTGTGTGGCAGTTACAGAGAAAAGCAGCAGACAGGGATACAGCCCGTGAACTTAAATCAGCCATGAAAGTGACTCTAAGACAAGCCTATCTTTGATGGATAGAAGCACTGAACTGAAGGAAGGGCCATTTTAAAGGAACAGCGCAAGGACAAAACGATAGTGACGGCAACGCATGTATGTTTGGCTGTGGACTTAGCTGCATTTGGTCAGGAGAAGCTTTAGGCACCTTCCATACTTCTAAGACAGACTGGCCATCTGTTAAAGTACTACACCCCACACAGGGCGTAGCTATAGGGGGTGCAGAGGTAGCAGTCGCTACCGGGCCCAGGAGCCTGAGGGGTCGCAAAGATCCTTGTGCCACATAAGAAGACACCGGTATTATATAAAGTGCATGCTGCTCAAGTTACACCTCTGGCTAGAGGTAAGGGGTTAGGTCAATAAATTGGCATGGGGGGGGAGTGCCGTTTCAATTTTTGCCTCGGGCAGTACGAAGGCTACAAGCTTCCCTGCTCCTGGCCACAAAGCACTGAGGGAAGAGGGGCCCAGTTAACACTCTTGCACCAGGGCCCATGAGCCTTTAGCTATGCCCCTGACTCGACTCCACAGTTGGGTATTGTAGTGCCATATTGAGAATTTATTATAAGAGAGACTTTGCACCCCTTGGCCGAATTGGGAAGTTTGCTTGGATTAACTGGAAAGACACTCGGCACGGCATCCATTCTACAGCAACCTGTAAAGACTGAACTCATTTATGGAGGTGCCTGTGTTTGCCATCTTCAGAGATTGCTTCAGTAAAGTGCAGTGGACTTGTTACCCCAAAACCGGCACCATCATTGTCCTGCATCACCTTCCTGCGCTGTCACCTCATTGCTCCTCTCTAGTACCTCAAGGGAGCTCTGCCTTACAAACCAACCGACACCAAGGACATCCCACCTACCATCAGACAGGAGACACTAAACCAGGGTGTTCCCCGAGGAGAAGAAAAGATGCACCCCTCCCTTCACTGCACAGCCCAGGGAGCGCCAGAGTGAGGACCCCCACCATGAGTATTACTATCGCCACCATCCACACCAACATAATCACTCCTTTCCCCTCAGGGCTCGCTGCATTTATAGCATTACTGCTTGATTTTAAAGGGAAGGTGACATAAAAAAAATCCTCTAGTGTTTAAAACAACTTTTTTTTTTTTAATTTTTGGTGATTTCTTTTTTATTTCCATGCCACTATCTATATCTTAAGACAGCTCAGGTAATATGGCTGCCCCTATTATCTTGCAAAGAAAACAGAATAAAAGAAATTATTCAATAAAAACCTGTAACCTATCTACCATTTATAATGCTAGTGTCTTCTTATGTTGGAGAAGAACCTTTGGCCTCGTCAAGCACCAGTGCCCAAGTGTGACTGCTCTCTGTACTTCCTATATGCCCCTTTTGATCCTACATAGAGATGCATTATGTCTAATAGGGCCAATACAATAGTTTTGGGTTCTCTTTCCCCAAAACTATCATATTTCATCCAAGGGGGGAAAAAATGATCTTCCACAAAAAAATATAGTCATGTGTGGACATGACTATATTAATAATTGCCTTCACCGCACTAGAGCTCAGGATCAGACTGGACCACCAGATGACTGCACAGTCGGCTAAGGTTCTTCTCACACAATAATTTGTTCTGGAACTCCAGCAGTCGACAAACCCATGTGAAGTTATCAATCTGACCTGCATGCATGATATGCGAAGATAACCGGCATAGACTAGAGCCACACAATTAGTCATGATTCTTCTTGTTGGCATATTGAGTATTATAGATGAGGTTCCTCAATATAATGTAATGCTGTAAATTTTATGGCAGAACAAGGGATTATCTGAATATACCATATGTGCCTTATGTTTGACTTGACCATGCTCTATTATAAAGTACAGCAATGTCCACCATTATTGACCAAGGCTTCTTCCAAATCCTAATCGTTCCCATTATAAATGTCAGATATATAAGTTTATTGTTTCCGTGCTGAGGTTTTGTTCCCCTTTCAGACCTTACACCGTATCTGCAATCTGGTCAGTGCGGAAATAAAATCCTCAAACTATCTTTACATTGTGCCGTGTGGTCAACCGAATTTCTAGAATCGGATCTACTCAAGACGATCTATGATAAATGTAATCCATATGGACGTCTGTCTGTTAATAGAGAAACCTGCCGTTCTTCTGCCAGAGAGGACTGTGTATGGAACCTGTCCTGGTCATGTGAAGGATCTCACAAACAGCATGCTGCGGATTTGTCTCCATCCAAAAATCCGGAAGACATGCCGTAACGCCGGATCCGGAATTAATGCCCATTGAAGTGCATTAATCCGGATCTGGAAATAAGCTAAACGTCGTTTCGGCGCATCGCCGGATCCAACGTTTAGCTCTGCGCAGCAGCAGTTCCGATCGGGGCCCCAGTGTATGCTGGGGCTCCGACCAGTTACCATGGCAGTCAGGACGCTACTGAAGTCCTGGCTGCCATGGTAAGTACTCCGCATGGTAAGTACTCAGCAGACGGAAGTGCCCGCCGGATCCTCAGAACGCAGGTGTGAAAGAGGCCTAAGATGACTTCATGCAGAGATCTTAAAAACTGAGAGGTTTGTATAAGTTTTTATTGCAAAGGTGAAACTGGAATATGGCTTTGAGCATGTTCAATAAAACGCAATTGATTTCTCACCATGAACACATCAATTGCAAGTGTAACCTTTTCTGATTATCTTTTTTTTGTGATCCCAGCAAATTTATTATCAAGAACTTTTTATGAAGCCTCAGGATGTTCAGCCAAGGACAGTAGATCTGTGTGGGCTACTGGAGAACTTTTTTTTTCTATTTCTCAAGTTCTATTTCTCAATTCTAAGTCTAAAGTTTAGAAGTCGTGGTTTTCACAGTTTAAGGGGTTTCCAATGATTGTTTTATCAATCACATCAATTAGAAATGCCATAACTTGTAGCCAATGGCGGGATCTGAGTGTTGCAATCCCCTTCAATCCCAGAAATCAGAGGTCTCCAGTCTAAAAGCTTGGTAAAGTTCTATTGGGGTCTTTGGTGGTCCCAGTTTTTCAGAACATTTAATTGATATTTAGTAAAGCTCTGTGTAAAACCCCTTTCATATTGCAAAATGTAAGACACCTTGGCTTCCTGAGGAAGATTTACATGTCAATTATTCTCGTAATCCCATTGGGAATATAGCCTTCGTAAAGCAACCATCATAAGGCCATTATAACCCATGGAGTGCAGTTCATGAATTGCTTTTGTGTAGCTAAACAGAAAAGAAAATGTACAGCAAAGGAATCACAATGAATGATGTGTCTCTCCAGAGGATTACGTGTAAATTGAGGTGATAGGGTTCAGGCAGTGAATATTGCACTTGTATTAACAGATTTGTCATCCCTGTAAAACTCAACATGTGGGAAGTGTTTTATGTAAATGTAAAGAAAAATGAATATTTAGTTTAACATAAAGATCATCAACCATCAGGCTGTCATCATAATAGTTTGTGCTTAATGGTGTAATAAATGGCGAATAGAAAAATTCTAAACCTCAATTCTTCATGCGTTATGGAGTAACATGGAATGACGGTGGATATAAAGAGGTTCCCCTGGATTTAAAGGGGTATTGCCATCTCAGACAATGGTTGCATATAGCTAGGATATGCCCCTATTGTCTGATAGGTGTGGCTCCCACATCTGGGACCCGCGCCTTCATCGAGAATGGATCCCTGAAAGTTCTGGAGGGCGCACCGTGCATGCGCAGCCGCCCTCTATTCATTTCTATGGGGCCAACGAAAATAGGCGTCCCCATAGAAATGAATAGAAGCTGTGGCTCTCCCAAACTTTCAGGGATCCATTCTCGATGAAGGTGCGGGTCCCAGAGGTGAGACCCACACCTATCAGACAATGGGGGAATGTCGCTAGGATGTCTGAGATGGGAATACCCCTTTAAAGAGACATTTGTGTGCAAACACTTAAACACTCACCTTACAGATTCCACTCTGGTGAGCTGTAAAATGATGATAATTACCACCAAAATAAACTGGTCAAGTATCACCAGCCTCAAAAAATCACGCGTCTATTTTATTTTTCACGGACACAGAAATTTCTTTTTTTACGGACTGTCCAGACATTTCTTGACGATTGGCAAGACATTATAGTGACAGGAACACAATGGGCAGTGGCTTGGTGACATAGTTATCTGATCTGATATGTCTCCAATATTGGCAGCATCAGACACCGATAAAAAAATCTATTCCATCAATACCTGCAGCATTTCATCGCTGCCATGTGTGAACCCAACCTCATGGTGCACAACTATTAGTGACTTGAACTATGAACTGTTGATCTACACGGTTGTCTCTTTAATATTAGCCACTGAGACCCCTGCCAAACAGCTAAGAAAATATGGCTGGTCATTTATTCTACAGCAGTTAAAGGCAACAAATAGTAAAATCTGGCAGTCTTAGTTAGGTTGCAGGGAGCTAGTCCTGTCTCTTTCTGATTAGATGTGACTGGTTTTACAGACCAGTCTGGTTGCATCAGCCAGTGAGTCTGGTCACATCCTGAGGGTTGTTAGATTGTGGAGTGAGGCATTATACCTGTTTGGCAATGGCTGCAGTCAAACACGCCCAAGAAAGAACTTTTTTTCCAGGAAAGCACCAGGCAGGAGCCCATAAAAAAGTCCAGGGTGTACCCCAAGGGAAGAATGGGTGTGCCCTCCACTCATTGCACGCATGGCCCAGGGAGCACTAGAGGGAGAGAGATTAGCCAACTTAAAGACTACAACCACCTTCATTGCCACCGCCACCAGCCATTGCCACACCTCCCCTGTGGGCCAGCACTTTGCATTTACCATTACATGCAGCCATTCAGATCAATGTCGGCTTATGAAATGCATGGATAGAACAGATCTGCTAGAGCAGTGATGGGCAAAGTGCGGCTCTCCAGCTGTTGCAAAACTACAATTCCCACTATGCCCTGCTGTAGGCTGAAAGCTGTAGACAGTCTTTGCATGCTGGGAGTTGTAGTTCTGCAACAGCTGGAGAGCCGCACTTTGCCCATCACTGTGCTAGAGCAACAGTTGCATGCTAGTGACTCTGTGATCTGTCTCATAAAAAGGGCCCTGTGCGGGAGAAAGCCTTCTATGGTATTGATGACTCTGTTAAGTTTCATTCGTTTTTAAAAAATAAATTTAATGATGATTATTACAAATATATATATATATACTCAGGAAAGACACATTCTCTGGCAGAGTATTCTTTCAGATGAGACATATTTAAGTTATATAGAATGCCTTTTATGTCTACTGAATTATAAGAATGTAGTGACGTATTAGGGATCTGTCTATTTCGAAACCTAAAAATTAATTCCAACAGAATTGTGAACACAGCTCTGGAGTACAATACTGGCTGTACCTCAGGATCAGTAACATTAAGATTATGCATATGGACTGTAAAATTTGGAGCCTGATGACATACATTTAATGTTAATATGTACAGTAACTGCTACATATGACAAACAAGTCAACCGTTAGAGATTTTATCATATGGACACCCATTGACCCTGAAAACATCTGGACTTCCACCAAGCATCTTTTTTTTAATATTGATTCAATGTCTTTATAGTGGTTGTCCCAACTGAGACATTTGTGGTATATTGCCTGGAATTGGCATAAATGTCAGATAGGAGGGGTTCCACCTCTGGCATCTGCTTCTATCTCTAGAACGGGGCCCCAAAGTGAAGGGAGTGCACTACACTACACATGTGTGGTGTCCCCTCCACTCACTGCTATGGGATTTGGCTATTCTGGAACATCCCATAGCAGTGAATGATGAGCCAGCTTCGCAAGTGTGGCCATCCCTCCATTCACCACTATAGGTCTTCTGAAAATATCTGAGCCAGCCACCGGCAATTTTAGGAACTCCCATATTGGAGAATGGAGGGTGGTTGTGTATGTGCAGCTTGCTGTTCCTTCACTTTAGGGCTTCATTCTGGAGATAGAAGCAGGTCCCAGAGGCCTACATAATTTTTAAATGGAAGAAGCCTGCAATAACCAGGACTCTTCCTAGAGCTGGCTGCCTCACCAAACTAAGTAAATGGGGGAGAAGGGCTTTGGTAAGATTGGTGACCAAGAACCCAATGGGCTCCATGGCTGAGCTCGGAAGATCCTGTGGCAGATGGGAATATTTTCCAGAAGATCAACCATCACTGCAGCAGTCAATCAATCTGGGCTTTATGGCAGAGTGTTCAGGTAAAAGATAGAGTTTGCAAAAAAAAAGTACCTAGGACTCTGAACTGATAAAAAAACAAGGTTGAACTTTTTGGCCTCTATTCTAAACATATTTTGGAGGAAACTAGGCACTGCCCAATACTGTGGGGTGTTTTTCAGTGGCTGTGACAGCGAGACTGGTCAGAGTTGAGTGAATGTTGAATTGAGCAAAGTACGGATATTCTTATTGAAATCCACATTCAGAGTGTTCTGGACATCAGACTGGGCCAAATGTTTACTTTTTAAAAAGACCATAGCCTACTTGGTACACAGCCAAGACAACACAGGAGTGGCTCAGGGACAAATCGGTAAGTGTCCTTGAGTGGCCCAGCCAAAACACTGACCTGAACCCAATCAAACATCTCCTAAAAATGACTGTCCAACAAAGGTGTCCATCAACCTAACAGGGCTAAGTTGTGAGGATCTGCAGAGAAAAATGGCAGAAACTCCCCCAAATACAATTGTGCAACCTTGTGGCATCATACCCAAGAAGACTTGAAATACAATATTCTAGTTTTTCATTTTCAATAAATGAGAAAAGATTTAGAATATTTGTATTTCATTTTGTCATTATGGAGTATTGAGTGCAAATATCCAGGAGAGAGAGCACTGGGTCGCAAATCCACAATGCTATGCTTTGATCTATTGCTTCTCAGCATTCT
Source organism: Bufotes viridis (assembly GCA_033119425.1). Classification (NCBI taxonomy): domain Eukaryota; kingdom Metazoa; phylum Chordata; class Amphibia; order Anura; family Bufonidae; genus Bufotes; species Bufotes viridis. Next base: position 61,715,839 of record CM065592.1, read on the forward strand.
ATTAATGTGTACAGCCCCCTATACTGCATGCTGTACCGGAGGCATTAGTGTACATTTTGATCAAAAGGCATAAGCCCACTCACCATGGAGTATTGAGTGCAGAATGTTTGGGGGGAAAACTAGATTGTTTTTTATTTTAGCACAAGGCCGCAACATAACAAAATGTGAAAAAAGTGAAAAAGTCTGAAAACTTTCTGAGTGCATTGTAAGTCAGTTAGTGTCTAGACAGTAAAGGGAGCAGATACAAGCTAAGAACAGTCCTGGACCCTAGAACCAGCCAGAGAGGAGCAAAAGCATTCCAGTGTTGGGAGGTGGTGTGTGTAGAAGCTCTGTGGAGTTAAGATGCCTACAATAATTTGACAGGCTCTACAAAGAACTTGTTTAGGAGATTTAAAGGGATATTCTGGTTGTTAGAAGTTTACCCCTATTTATTGTGAGTATTGCAACCTGTCAAAAAGTGTCAGAACCTCTGATTTTGGGGGCCACCCCATGGTTGCATAGAGAAATTGAGAAGTGTTGCACCCCTATTTCTAGATGCTTGTGCTTAAGTCAGCAAAGAAGTGCTGAATATTTTTGGAAATTAGGACAACTGACAAGGTATTTTTGGTCTGTGTGTTCATACAGGTAGTGGCATTGGTACTTGCTGCGATAGAACCTATACACTGCTTCCTCTTGACCAGCATGGCATATTAAATTTCTTAAATTTCAGAATTTTCTAGCTTCGCTGTCAGTATGAAACACATCCCAAGGCCAGAACTGTAATGTGCAGTAGTTACTGCTACCCTGTACATCTGGCTGCTAATTTCACATATTAACCTAGGGAGTCTCCATGCAGAAGCCTCCATCTGCATTGACAGACAAAATTTCCCCAGCTTCTCCTTAATGGGAAAATTGGAAATAACAATGTGATCTAGTTAGAGGCTGAAGATATTGAAATTGATAATGAACCGGTAAACCTAGTTCAGTTCATCCGCAGTCCATGTCCTATAAATAAGTGGGAGAAAGTCAGCATGTCATATAGTTTATATTAATGCTACAAAATGAAAGTCGATATTCACCTTAGAACACGTTTTATAGCTTAGGGTACTTTCACACTTGCGGCAGAGTGATCTGGCAAGCAGTTCCGTCGTCGGAACTGCCTGCTGGATCCGTCGATCAGGATGAAAACTGAACGCATTACAAAAACGGATCTGCCTCTCCGCTGGTCATGCGGATAGACGGATCCGTCTTGATTAAAATGCTGCGCTATTATCTCCATCTAAAACGCTGTTCAGTGACTGAACTGAAGACATCCTGATGCATCCTGCACAGATTTATCTCCATTCGGAATGTATTAGGATATAACTGATCAGTTCTTTTCCGGTATTGAGCCCTTTTGACGGAACACAATGCCGAAAAAGAAAAATGCAAGTGTGAAAGTACCCTTATGTATGATGAATGTGTTAAATGAATGTATATAAAATGCAAGGGGGCACCTAGCCTTTCTGCTGGCTGAGGCAAAAACTGAACCGGCGCCCCCCCTTCCCAATGCCAATTTCTTAATGTAACCCCTTTGCCACAATGAAAGCACTCATTGCCCGTGGCCCTTCGGCTGCCCCTCTCTTGCCCCTACCTGGTGCTGCCTAAGGCGATCGCCTCACCAGGCCTCATTGGTGGTGCACCCCCGATAGAATGGTAAATATACACCTTCAATAGCTGTTGGCCAAACGTTCATTCGGAGACAGATTTCTCTCCTGATTCCCAATACACATAGCTGCTTGATTCAGCCAAGCATCTAAGTACTTTCAGTGGGGTGAGAACAAAAAGATCAGGCAAAAAAATACATTTTCCTGGTCTATCTTTTCCCTGACATCATGAGTTGGGGGAAGAATTGGAGACAGTTGATAGACAATAAATTGTGAGCCGGTGCAGCTTTCTTACATCTCCTCCCTATAGTTCCTGCAGTGGGATACTTTGTGTGCAGCTCTGAGGCTTGAAAAACTGTGAATGCAGCTCTACACTATAAACCTTCAACTAGAAATAAATGCAAATTATTAAATTTTTGGTAGAAATCAAGAGATTAGGGTAACAATAAATCTAATGACCAATAGTCCATTTACTCCAAGGACAGTCCTTTCTTCAAATTGTTAAAAAAGAAACCCCTTAGGGTCCTTTCTCATCATCCTATAAACTACATAAAAATATTACTTATCACCTGAATTACTTAGACTTTACTGCCTGTGTTATATTCCAGAGCTGTACTCATACCTCTGAGGACTTTAAAGGGGTTGTGGTAAGAATAGAAGTTATCCCTTATCCTGTTGATATGGTACAACTGGCTGATCGCTGGAGGTCCGACCGACAACACATGGATCCTTCTGCAAAAAAGAACTTTAGCATTACTAATCCTGCCTGTGATGATAATGGAATGACTGCTGTAAATGATTTGTGTCGGCCTATTATTAGACTTTATCACCAGTGTTAAAAGGTCACTAACTTTTCACAAAACTTTTGATATGTCATAGAGACAAATCCATAGTTTAAATCGGTGGGGGTCACAGCGTTCAGACCCCTCCCTGATCCCTAGAACAGGTGCGCTATCTCTCCACGCTGCATAAGACAGACTCCGTTGAAGTCTATGGGCCCATCTTAGGCCCCATTCACACGTCCGTAGTGTGTTGCGGATCTGCAAATTGCGGATCCGCAACACACCATGCCGGCACTCCCCATAGAGATGCCTATTCTTTTCCGCAGGCTGCGGACAAGAATAGGACATGCTCTATCTTTTGCGGAGCCGCGGCCGGATGTTTCGGGGCCGAAACCCGGAAGTTCGGGGCCACGGCTCCGCAAATGCGGAAGCGGAGAGCACATAGTGTCCGGCCCCATTCACAATTAATGGGTCCGCATCCATTCCGCAGAATTGCGGACAAAATTGCGGACGTGTGAATGGGGCCTTAATTCCGTCCTCAGCAGTGAGCAGTCAGCACGATATACACGCTTCTCCCCCCCAGTTCTTTTTAAATGTCTATGAAACATCTCAAATGTTTATTTGAAAAGTTAGTAAAACCGTTAAAACTGCAATATTTCAGGATTTTCTTTATTTAGATAGTGACATGGAAAATTCTGAAAATACCAAAAAATATCAACATTCTTTAGAAATATGTTTAATGTAAAAACTTGATGAAATAATAGACACTATTCTGATGACTTATTCCTTTTCAATGGTTTTGCAGAGAGTAAAGATGAAGCATTCCCTGTTTGAGCTCCTGGTCGGCACAGATTGCATTCACCTTCCGAGGAACAGAGAAGATGGAAATCAATATAACATGGATGGATGCACAGCCACCCATAGGGAATAAAGCTGGCGACCTTACACTCTTTTAATATTAGCTCTGTTCAATTAGCACTGGAAGTGCTCTTCTGTGACAGTTGAGATCTCAGTTAGTGCCTGAGTCCTGAGGTCCTTTGTAGGTTTTTTACATTTTTTTTAATGTCTATGCATTTAGCTAAATAATAAAATAAAAAAATGTCAGATAAATCTGTCTCATGTCCTGGGGGTTCTGCAGCATGTTTTACAATGTCTCGGCGCTCTTCCTCCCCCCTCTCTTTTCAGGAATAAAAGGGGACGTATGGCGCAGCCACGGAGCTCGCATTGCTTCAGACCACTGACATTTATGCTAATGTGATATTACTGTCACTTCGAGATCTGCCTGCAAAGTGTTTGGTTTTGTTCCATACCAGAGCAAAACATCTGTCTGTGCCTGATTTATGTTGATTGCTGCACAAGAAATTCTGTTAGATTTTACACCGTTTTTCTAACTACCTATCTTAACTGTCAAAAGAAAACTTATCATAATGAATTAGGTGTATGGAAGAGTCTGAATATTCCTGTGTTACCATTCAAGTGATAAGCTGCGGTGTGATTTTCAGCGGAGAAAAAAAAAAATGAACAAATTCTTGCCGAAATAAGAGAAACACAAAAATATAGAAACAATTTGTGGTTCAAAAAATTTAAATTAAAGGGGTTGTCTCATTTCAGCAAATGGCATTTATCATGTAGAGAAAGTTCATACCGGGCCTACACTAATGTATAGTGATTGTCCATATTGTCTCCTTTGCTGGCTGGATTCATTTTTCCATCACATTATACACTGCTCATTTCCATGGTCATGACCACCCTGCAATCCAGCAGCGGTGGTCGTGCTTGCACACTATTTATTCATTTTTCCATCACATTATACACTGCTCGTATCCAGGGGATATGGCCACTGCTGCAGCACAGATACGAGATAGCCGGGATCGGAGCCCTGTGCATGCGTACCTATGCATGGTCCCAGCAACTAGTGAAGCCGGTGATTTTCTACTATAGTGTGCAAGCACGAAGGATGGAGTGGGCTCGGCATGCATGTTGGTACCTGCATTCCCTGGATTCAATGAAGGCCATTTTGGCACCAAAGATGACAAAATTAAGGTGGACCCAGCATGCATGTGGAACCTACACTCCCTGAATTTTATGGTAGCCGTCATGGCACATAACCGGTAGAATTTAGTGTTAGGTTCCGTCTTACAGAGATCGCCTTGATGTGTGGCAGACGGGCCCAAATAATTTTGTACAAAATGTATTTGCCAAGCATCTCATTTACAAAATAAGCGTAGCATTAGCATTAGAATACTTTCTTGTACTTTATTTGGTTGGCAGGGTGCTGTTGCATTGTATGTTTTACCTGGTTCTGGTAGTTGTCACAGGTATCTGGAGCCCTGTTGACTGCAGTGCATCCCATAGGAGCTGGAGGTTGCACGGGGGAGGATCCATAGAGCTAATGCAATGATCAAGGTGGTCCCACAGATGCTTAGGTTCAAGTCTGGGAATTAGAGGCCAGAGTAGTACTTGGAAGTCTTGGTAATGCTCTTCCAACCAATGTGGGACATTTCTAGGCCTGTGACATGTCGCATTGTCTTGCTGGAAGATCCAATCCGCCACAGGGGAGACAATCAGCATGTATGGGTGTACGTGATCCGCAAGGATGGATTCATACTCAACTCGATTGAGATTGCCTTCCACATGGATGAGTGGACCCAGACAATGCCACGAAAATGTTCTCCTGACCATAACGCTGCCACCACCAGCTTCTGTTCTTCCAGCGACGGTTGCAGGGTGTTTGTTCTCTGATGTTTCTCGTCTGACATGCCAAGGTTCATCCGTCGGAACAATCTGTAAACGTGACTCATCAGAGAAGGAAACCCTTTGCCAATCAGCAGAGGTCCATTTCCAATACTGCCACAAAAACTGGAGCATTTTCTTATCAGACTCATATTCCTCCTCAGACCTTAGAGCAGAAGCAGCCCCCCCCCCCCCCCTCCATCAGACATGTGTATCAGATTCCTCCTCAGATGAGACACCCAAGCTCCATCAGACCTCTGTAGACAGTGTCGGACTGGGGTGCCTAGGGCCCAACAGTGGAAATTATTCTAGGGGCCCACCCTACAGCTACCAAAAAGAAATATTGTCCATTTTACTGTCAATGTTCTTCCCCATACTGACTAGTTGTTTGCCGACAGCAGATAAGGATTACACAGCACAATCTACTTCCGGTAAATGATAATTTTTATGGGCGATCGAATTACGGTACCCAATGAATAAGCGTTTCGTTCGTTCAGCCTACACGGCATCCACCGCAGCCATTACGCCCAAGAGCTACTAAAGTGAGCAACATGGTAACCGGTGTCACAGTGAACTACACCGTGACAATATGTCTATCTTTATTTTATTTTTTTACAAAAATCATGTTTCCACTTCTGAAAGCCATATATTTTTTATTTTTCTGTCAATGATCTTGTGTAGGGGCTCCTTTTTTGCAGGAAGAGTTGATATATTTATTGCTGCATTTTTTGGGTGCATATGATTTTTTGATCGTTCAATATTACACTTTTTTGGTGGCAAGAAGACCAAAAAATGGCTGTTTTTTTTTCTTTTTTTTTTTTTTTATGGCATTCACCTGAGGGGATAGGTCCCCTTTTTATATTTTTATAGATCAGGTCATTACAGACGCAGCGATTTCTTTTTTCTGTTATTTATAATTTTATATGACTTTAATATGAGAAACCTAGGTATCCTAAAGGTTAATACAAAAAAAAAAAACACAACTAAAGCACAAAATGAAACAAAAAATACTGTATTTCTTTACATTTACGTCTACGGAGCTGTGTGAGGACTCATTTTTTGAGGGGCCGATCTGTACTATATTGATACCGTATGTTGGAGTGTGCATGACTTTTTTAGCAATGTTTACAAAATTTTTTTAGCATGCAAACATAATTGTGATATAAAATTACAGCATATTGCAGGAAAACTACAACTCCCAGCAGGTCCTGAAGGTTTGCATCTCACAGGGCATGCTAGGAGTTGTAATTTCCAGAGGGGAATGCAGTAAAATGTGAAATTATGTTTTTATTAAACTATAGATTTACCTATATTTTATACTGTCTTGGGGGACTGGCGGCAGCCTGTGATGTCCACTACTGAGTCCCAGGCAGCTTCTGTTTCATGGGGGGCACAGCAGCCCCACCAGCACGTCTGCACACTCAGGAGCACAGTAAAAGCCTCTAAACAATTTTAAGCAGTATTTTTAGCCGAGGAGGAGTACGAATTTTGCGGTAATTCACATATATAATGCATAGGCCCACGTAACGTTATGAGGCTGATATTTCTGCAGGGAACCATTGCTAGTCTCCCGTGCTGAAATAAATGTAGACAATTTTACATTTTTCCAACATCGAACACAGTGCCCACCTGACGCTGCCATACACAGCGCCCGCCTGACGCTGCCATACACAGCGCCAACCTGATGCTGCCATACACTGCGCCCACCTGACCCTGCCATACACAGGGCCCATCTGATGCTGTCATACACAGGGCACACCTAACGCTGCCATACACAGGGCCCACCTAACGCTGCCATACACAGCGCCAACCTGACGCTGCCATACACTGCGCCCACCTGACGCTGCCATACACTGTTCCCTCCTTACGCTGCCATACACTGCGCCCACCTAACGCTACCATAGACTGCGCCCACCTGACGCTGCCATACACAGCGCCCACCTGACTCTGCTATATGGGGGAAATTGGGATTTTGTCATTTTATGCACTGTTTTGCCCTGCAAATGTCATGTGTCTCTGTGTACAGGCCTGCTAGGGGTGTAGTTCAGCCTCCCAGACAGTAGAGGGAGCTAGGGAACCCCTAGTTCATATAGCTAGGCCCAGGCAGGGAATAGGCAGTCCAGACCCTGGAGTCTGAGAGAGTTCCTGCTCAGTTGCAGTTTATTGTTGGAGCTAGAATAGTCCAGGAGAAGGTTCCCTCCTGAGTCCTGCAATCAGCAGAGAGAAACCCAGCAGTGCCATTACCCAGTCCAGCTAGAGTCAAGCTGAGAGGCAGAAAGAGAAAGTCTGTGCAAGAGGATATTACAGATCAGAGGGGGTACTTCAGTTTTCCCCAAGGATAAAGCCAGCAATTAGGCATACGGGCCTTGGAAGTTTTCCCAGTCAGGATCCTGAGGAATGCAGCCTGTACTGTGAGTCTATTTAACCCTCTGTGTAACCTTGCCACGCTGTACCTGCCAATAATACTGTGAAGACTGCTGTATACCAATTGTCTTCTGTGGAACTACAAGGAGTGTGTATGAAGTTGCCATTGTTCAGTAAAGAAGAGTTCTGTTGCACCTCAAGTGTCTGCACCTTCATTATTCCCACTGTCAATCGGTGTGCCACCGTCACGAACTTAAAGGGACCTGGCCACAAGCACCTTAAATCAGAACACCAAGGACACCTCACCTAACATCCAGCCTGTGTCCCTCAAACTAGAGTGTACCCCAGAGGACCCACGTGTCAGCCTCTCCATCACTGGCATCCCTCTCTCCCTTACACCGGGATGCTGCACTTTGGCGTCACGAACAGGATACGAATATTTCTGCGCCATAGTGGAATCTGAACTGTGTGCCTTAATTGTCTGCCAAGTGACTCATGCCCTATCTGCTTTATTGAAAAATCTCGGGGCCAAAGAATTGCGCAAAACTCATTCCAGCAGTGCTCCTATGCATCGCGCTGGTCTGGAGAAGAAAAATGGGGTGAGAAAGTGTGGATTTATGGATTATTCCGTGTTTCAATACCACTGCTTGCTGTCAGTGAATTGATGAAGTTATGCTTAAAGATGGCCGCCTGAGTTGTGGAATTGTATGCTGCGCCACCTTCCCGTCTCTGCAGGAAGAAAAGTGGACGCCCCTCTGCCGAAATAGCGGGAAAACCATTGTGCCACTCCCCATATGCCAAGTGGGGCCTGCCTACCTTGGGCCCTGAAGTTCAAAAAAGCCGCTCCTTGTCCTGGTGAGTGTGAAGCTCCGCCTCTCCAACCAGGCGTCCTCGCGGGAAGGGACGTTGCGCATGGGCTTTCTGAGTACGTCTTCACGCATCTCGCGAGACTGGGACCGCGCTATACCGGTGTGAGTAAAAAACTTCTGGGGACTAATTATACCAGTACCGGAGGGTGCCTACATTAATAAACGAAGCCTGAGAGAGGCCCCGGATCACGAGAAGGGACTTAACTCGCTGGCGAGTACCCCCCCCCCAGCAAGGATTTGGGCCTGCACGCCGTTGTCTTAAAGGGACCATACCTATATCGCGGTTGCCGGCAGCAACACCTGATCCAATGCAGGCCTGATCCTTCTCTATAACGGCTTATCCTTGGTCAAGCCACGTCATGTCCGCCTCTGAGGAAGCGGGGAAGTCTGCCTCCAGTGAGCCTACGGCCGCAGGCGCTACTGCAGCCCCCAGCATGATGCCGCTGATGATGCCATATTGTTTTGGGGCCCCCTGGTTTCCACGCTATTCAGGGGAAGCCCATAACTTAAAGGACTTTAAAGACAAGATCATGGCCTTGTTCCGGCTCTATCCTATCTCTGCCGAGCAACAGATGGAGATCCTTTTAGCGCAACTAGAAGGGGCCGGCTGCAGAGAGGTCATGTCCTGGCCCAGCTCCGCAAGAAATACAATGGAACAAATTTTTGACCGCCTCAGCACCACATTTGAAGCCAGGACGGTGTCAGAAGTAAAGATGCGGTTCTTCAGTATAAAGCAGCAGCCCGGTGAGTCACTCCGTGATTTTGCTTTGTCCCTACAAGAGGCCTTAAGAGCCGTTGTTCATGTAGACCCCCGGGAAGCTGAAAACCAGTACCAGACCCTGCGGGAACAGTTTATTGCGGGTGTAAAAACTGAGCATTTAAGGGGCCAGTTAAAAATGTTGTCAGCCCAACACCCCAGCAGTACATTTCTGGACTTTAAAGAACTAGCCATCAGTATCCTGGGCCAAAACCTGCCCACTGAGCCGGCGGTCCCCCTTGAACAGCCTCTCTGCAAGCCCAAGAGTATTGATGTAAATCCGTCAGGGGCCCGCCAAGACACTCAAGCTCCCACCTCTGGCACAGTGGCTGCATTGATGGAACAGGTTAACTATCTCACTAAGAGCCTTGAGAAAGTGTGCAAGAAGATAGAGGAGTGGGAGAGACCGTTGCTGTTGGAAAATGAACTCCCATTACCTCAGAGGCCTTTTCCACCTGCATATCAAGAGGTTTATCCCAAAAACCCTGGGGGACGATAGAGTGACCGGTTTAAGAACCGTAAACGGCCCGTCTGCACTTATTGTAAGAAATCTGGCCATACTGAACCCACGTGTTGGCAGTTAAACGGGCCACCCTCGAGGTTAAGGACCGCCCCTCGGGAGGTAGAACAGTAGGTCCAGAAGATCCTAGCTGGATCCCCAGATATGTGGGATCCTGTCCAAAGATCAATATACGGATTAACGGAATACCCTTTGAAGCCCTGCTGGACACCGGGTCCCCAGTCACCACCATTCAACGACCCACCTTTGAAAAATTCTAGGATTCAAGCCTCCTTACCCAGCCACCCAAGTCCTGGCTGGAGATCATCGCTAGCAACGGCAAGCCGGTAAAAGTTCATGGGTTCTGGGAACCTACCCTCCAGGTGGGAGAAGCCACCTTACCGCAGCAAGGTGTGATTGTGGTGCAAGCCGGAGATAAAGGGGGACACCCCGTTATTGTAGGGACTAATGTCTTCAAAATTGCTACTCCGAGGTAGTTGAGGCACTACACCAATCCTTGCCTTCAGCTTCATCTGCATCTAAGAAAGTCATTCAAAAGACTATTAGTGTGCTGTGTGCCCAGCAGGTTCGCAAATGAAAGAGGGGAAATCTGCACTGCCCGGATCCGGGATAACCGACCGGTAATTCTGCCACCAAATTCTCAGACGCTCCTGTGGTGCCGTGCTGTCCTAGGGATCCAGGGCCAAGACTATCAAGCCCTAGTGAGCCTATCCAGATGGAGAATCATCCCTTTGTGAGAGCCGCCAAGAGCTTGGTGACCGTCTCCCAAGGTAAAGTACCTGTCCGTCTGATTAATTTCAGTGATCACCCTGTTGCTCTCACTAAGCACTGCCCGGTTGCTCAGATTTTCCAGATCTCCTTCCAGGATGTTATCTGTCTGCCTATCACAGAGATGTCTCAAGCTGCACAGAGTGGCCGCATCCCTGCCAGCAGTTCTCAAGTCCCCTGGTGGGAGGAACCTTATGTGGGGAACGAATCCACCCCGAAGTATCAAATAGAGGGGGTCCTGAATCTGGTAAAGAAACACCACCAAGCCTTCAGTAAGCACCCTACGGACTATGGAGAGGTCAGTGTAATCAAACACACCATACCCATTGGCTCTCATCCTCCCATCAAGGAAAGATACAGACCCATACCACCTACTACGTACCAGTCCGTAAAAGAGATGATACAGGAAATGAAGGACTCTAATATAATCCGGGACAGTCATAGTCCCTGGGCTGCACCCCTAGTTCTTGTCCGTAAGAAAGACGTCAAAATCCGATTCTGTGTGGACTATAGAAAAATCAATCAAATAACCCACAAGGATGCTTATCCATTGCCCCGCATTGAGGAATCTTTGACTGCCCTAGGGTCATCAGCCTATTTCTCTACTCTTGATTGAACCAGTGGATACTGGCAGGTACCAATGGCCCCGGAAGACCGGGAAAAGACTTTTGGATGACGGACTTACTGTACATTTAAAGAAGTGGATACCACAGAAAAGCAGAATGGAGATTTAAAACAATATGTTTCACTGTCATTTTCAATATTGGACACATACCATGCGTCAACCGTTAATCTCGTTGGCTTGATGTTGTTGCTACCATCACATATGTCACCTGGGAAAGGAAACTCGATAAGACAGAAATGTTTTCATGGAACGATTTATTTCAACAAAATTGTTATTTTTCTTCAGGGGTTAGTATAGGGGTAGATGTGGGGGAAATGCTCCTGGCACATACGCCAAATATGTCTGTTGATTTCTATGAAGCCTGATAGATCACTTATGAGTTTTTCTGGCATCTGGAGACATTTGCCATCTCTCCTATACAGTAGGGCACACGACACTACACAATATACACACGATGCTGTTTGCATACAGGTGCATTAGTCAGAGTCCGTTTTTCGCTAACGTGTGCTGTCCATTGATTTGAATGTGTCTGTTCACACATCAATATTCTTTACTTATTCACTGATCATGAGTAACCACATGGAAGTCCTGAACTGGGTCTCATTTCCCAATTTGAAAGGGAAATGAACTAATCAGGGCTGGGCTAAAGACCCCACAGCAGAAGCATAGGCACCTGTACAGTATGTATGTACTTGTTAATATAGGACCAACGTAATTGTCTCACAACAGGTTCCTGGGCTGAAAATTTTAATTGTCTACAGACAAAAAATATCCACTAATCCTTGTCTACGGCCAAAAATAAGTCCATCTAATCTATTGGTTTATCTTTTAATGGTACTTGCTGTAGGAGTTGTAACTCTTTATGGCACTGCACAATAGATAAGACCGTCTTTCTTCAGCCCCTGGCTTTCTGCTAGCGTTTCTAATCTGTGTTCCATTTAATAGATTTGGTTGCTTTATTTGTACTTATGTAATGCCTTCTTGGTCCTTACATTAGAAATATCTTTTCCGAGCCCTCTATTAGGCTTATACCATTTAGGCACCGTCCTCTTTGAGACATTGTATTGCTATATACAGCTTGTATATGCTCATAATGTGGGATCTTGAGTTATATCAAGAATTAAATTGAACACTTTTAAACTTACATTGCACAGAATGTTCCATTCCTTTGGGTTATTTCAATTGGGAATTGGCGTGATGTTTTAAAAGATGAGATCGAAATGATAGCGTGATTTAGTATTATTGGTGAACATTTTCTGAGCAAAAAGAGCACTTCTGAGTAGTGCGTGACACCAAAGAGAGCCCCTGAACTAGGTATTACACAGTGTCTTAGCTTTGCCCACAGTTCTTTGAAGGTTTTGGCTCATGATAGATATTACTGGCATATAGCTAGAATGCCCAGTTGGAGTGGCCTTCACCTGCTACAAGAGCAAAGTGGCAGGGGTGCAGGTGGTGCTGTGCCACTTTCCCTTCTGGCAGCTCCATTTGGCTATCTTCAGAGGCATAATGTTCAATCCTTTATAGTAAATGGCAAACCAATGGCCATCTGGAAGAAACCAAGTGGAGCCTGCAGGAGACAAAGTGGCTCAGCAGTTACCTTGCACCAGGGAAAAGTCACACCGGTCTTATTTTTGTAGTGGCCTCGGCAGATACGAAGATTTTCTGATGAACCAAAATGTTCAGTATTGTATAAACTGATATTTGTGGCCCAGAAAGGGACTGAGAACTGGAAGATGTCTCACTAATCATAGGTGAGACATCTAACCATAAAGGATTACCTGCCTCTATGGTAAAAATGCTGCATCCTTCTCCAGAGTCGCTCTACACTGCAAACCACAATCGAAAGGGTTTACAGAATGTATATGCTTTGATATATTGCCTTTACGACATGTATTTTCACACGGTATTAATGGGCCAGATCCACTGCCACCACTAGATGGGGCTGATGAGACACTCTATATACAGTGCCTTGAAAATGTATTCCTACCCCTTGAACTTTTCCACATTTTTTCACATTACATCCACAATCTTAAATGTATTTCATTGGGATTTTATGTGATAGACCAACACAAAGTAGCAAGTATGTGTGACTTGAAAAGAAAATGATACATGGTTTTCAAAATATTTAATTAATAAATAAAAACCTAGAAATTGTGGGGTGCATTTGCATTAAGCCCCCTGAGTCAATACTTTGTAGGACCACCTTTTTCTGCAAATACACCTGTGAGTCTTTTGGGGTATGTCTCTTCCAGATTTGCACATCTAGAGGCAAAAGTCTTTGTCCATTCTCAAGCTCAGTCAGATTGGATGGAGACTTTAGGCTCTAGGGCACATGTGTCCAAGATGTGGACATGTGCCTGGATAAGCATTTCAGCAGATCGATCACCTGTGCAAGTCTCCATATTCCACAGTGGATTTTCTAGATGTGTACTGTGAGTACAGAAACATGTTCAAAAAAGGTGCAGAAGAGTTAACCTGCCATAAGCGGACCACCCTTTGGTTGCATTGTATTTTCTAAAATATACACCTTACTTCTGGATGCTTATGTCAGAGTCAGCAAGTGAAGTTTCAGAGTAAGGAAGACTTCTTAGAAGAAGCCCTTTGGTCTATTACTACTTGTGCATCTGTCAGACCTGTAACATCTGTGAAAGTGCATTTTGTGAACAACTGCTGGTCCACGGCATGCTAAGAACTGTCCTAATCTGTTTGCATTTGAATTCTTCAGTAAAAAACTGTTGTGCTGCACTATTGCCTCGTCATTGCTTCCTGCCGAGCACTTCAAAACCTTCCACACCAAGGGCACCTCAACTGTGATCAGACAGAAGAACCCCAGAACCAAAGTGTGCCCTGAAGGGAAGAAGAAGTGTGCCCTTGCCATCAACACCAGCCAAGGAAGTGCCAGACCTGTGAGTACAACTACTACTACACCCATCCAGCCACTCACACAAATGTCCCTGCAGCCCGGTCTCTGCACAAACAGCCCTAAAAAGACAGTGAGGTTACTAGGAGTATTATCAGGCCTCGTGTCCTTATTATAACTCCAGGGTTGGATAAGGCTACAAGTGCAGACATAATAACAAACCCCCTGCAATGACTTGGCCCATGGATTGCAGCAATAGCTTTCCCTTTGGCTCAGCGGATGGTGTCCTTCACGATTTTGGAGTACTTCTTATTTAGGTTTGTTTTGCTCATATCTCTTTGCTTTTGTTCTCTGCAGAAGAAGTATAAATTATCTAGTAAGGTTGACCTGGGGGCGTAGCCTTAGGGGAGGCCGACATGATGGGGGTTTGGTTTAGCGAGGCAATGGAGTGTTAGGCATTGGTGGTTAAGTTAAAGGGGGCAGGGTACGTGGGATTTAAGTGAGGCAGGGAAGGTGGAGCAGGCCACATTTTAAGGATCTTTTGTAAAGCCCCCATCCCTCCCTTGATATTTTTACAGTTTTCTGGATTGTTGGGGTTTTTTCTGGACACAGCATGGGGAATGGGCTGTGGTTTTTGTTGTGACAGTGAAGGAGTTTTAAAATTGGTGGAATCAGAGGTTATAGAGGATGGGAGGGCTCCACATGTGGGGCTTGACATCCATGGTTGGAGTTTGTTGTGGCAGGTTTTAGGCAAGGGTTACATGGCAACACTGTTTGCCCGACACCTGCCGTGGCCAGAAGCGGGGATCCCATAAAAATAAATGGGATCGCCATGGCAGTCGCAAGAAATCCAGGCAACCTCATTTATTTCTATGGGATCACCGCTACTCAGAGATCCTGACCGCGACAGGTGTTGCCGTTTAGCCCTTGCCTTAGGTGTCCATCAGTTGGTTGCTCCGAGGTGGCGCTCATCAGCTGGAGACAAGATGAAGTGCCCTGTATGGGGGTAACTGGAACATTTGGGGTTTTAAGGACCTCTCTCGTCCTTTTTCATATGTTATATATATAAGTTGAATGTTTTTTTACGTGCTGTTGCATATGGAGCAATGTAATGTCTTGATATTTAATTGGTCTAAATAAAATGACGGCTGTGGCCGATTTAATCCAACTTGTTGTCTGTGTCCTATTGGGGGAATAGGTAATTAAGGTAGAGCGGAGAACAAGGTGAATAACCAATACCATCGTCATGTTGGAGCCAAGTTACACGAGTCCAATATAGTATGGCGCCTCAGAATTGTATGAAGCGATAATACAACACCTATATGAATGTATGGAGTCATATTGTACCTCCATATGCCTCCGATTTCGTCCAGACCCATACACTGTTTATTCTGTTGGATTCCATCATATTCTGTATTATAGAGTAAATCAGCCTTAGAAGCATTACTGCTTAGGGACGAATACCCCAACAATGCGGTGCTATACAAGGCACTATATGGCAGCACAGAGTATCTATAGCTTCCACCATGTGCCTCCCTATAGAAGTGAGCAACCCACCTAAATCTCCTATTTTCATGGTTATTACTCCGGTTGGGGGGGCACTTTATTTTGATTTTATTTCTATTTACATGTAATTGAAGGCCCGAGGGCCTCTGTTGACAGATCCTTTCCTAGTAATACAGAGAAATATGACATTTTGCTGACATTTAATCATATATTACGCATGAGTTGATAAAAAAAATACCTGCAAGAAATGTATAAAAAGTAAGACCTGCTTTCAGCATTGCAGATCTTTCCCTGCAGTGTTCTGCGTCCCCAGAGATACTATGTATCAATTTGCCGAAAGGTTAAACTTCCCCATCGGAGAATTTCGCTCCTCGGCCTTTTAAGCTGCTTTTGCTTTAAGTATCATATTCTTGAAACATTCCTGCAAAGGGAGCCTTCAGCCAGCATGCGTCTTAAGTGATAATCAGAGAAATCCTCTATCACATGTTTGTGTACTGTGAGTTGGCATTACTGGGATGAAAAGACATGCAGATGTTGCCCAAATGCTTCCATTAAGTTAATCTTGCTCAGAAGAGCCCTTATGCTGCCAAGTACTTAAGATTGTCACTTGGGATTTAGATGACATTTTTGTTCACTGCAGAGGACCGGTCATGTGGAGGAATCTGCAGGACTGATAATAGGGTTTAGAGAGGAGCATGAAAATAGATTACTGACTGCAATAAAACAAAATACAATGCAGCTCTTTATTGGTTCCAAAGTGCAGCTCAGCTTCAAAGTCCATGTGCTGCCCTCCGCTCACTCGTCCCCCAATCTGCACTTTGTTAACCTAGATAGTACCTGCTGCTAGTAATCCCAGGATTGTGTCACTGCCGCCATCACAGGGATGCTGGAAACACAGCAGAGGTGGCCGGATGAATAAAGAAAACACGGCACATGCAAAAGACAGATAAATGATAGATAGATGGATAGATAGATAGATGGATAGATAGATAGATAGATAGATAGATAGGAGATTTATAGATAGATAGATAGATAGATAGGTAGATAGATAGATAATAGATGGATGGATAGATAGATAGATAGATAGATAGATAATAGATGGATAGATAGATAGATAGATAGATAGATAGATAGATAGACAAATAGATAGATACGAGGCTAGATAGATACATATGAGATAGATACAAGGCTACAAGATAATACAAGATAATAGATGGATAGATATGAGATTTATAGATGATAGATAGATAGATAGATAGATAGATAGATAGATAGATAGATCATAGATGGATAGACAGGAGATTTATAGATAGATAGATAGATAGATAGATAGATAGATGCAAGGCTAGATAGATACATATGAGATAGATATACGAGGCTAGATAGATAGATAGATAGATACATATGAGATAGATACAAGGCTAGATAGATACATAGATAGATAGATAATAGATGGATAGATATGAGATTTATAGATAATAGATAGATAGATAGATAGATAGATAGATAGATAGATAGATAGATAGATAGATAGATACAAGGCTAGATACATAGATAGATAGATAGATAGCCTCACACATTAAAGTAACTGCAATGCTCTTCTGTAGGCATATTTATCTAGGTCTATCAAGAGGACAATAAAGCTGTTACACCGAGAAAGACAGAGGTTAGAACTGGAGAAGCTAGAGTCTACATTGTAAAGCATAGCAGTTAGGGTCCTTTCACACTTGCGTTCTGAGGATCCGGCAGGCACTTCCGTCCCGCCGGATCCGTCAGAACGCAAGTCGCCTGAAGCATTAGAAGACTGATCAGGATCCTGATCAGTCTTCAAAATGCTTTCAGGTTACTATGGCAGCCAGGACGCTATTAAAGTCCTGGTTGCCATAGTAGTAGTGAGTAGCAGGGGAGCGGTATACTTACAGTCCGTGCGGCTCCCGGGGCGCTCCAGAATGATGTCAGAGCGCCCCATGCGCATGGATCACGTGATCCATGCGATCACGTGATCCATGCGTGTAGGGCGCCCTGACGTCACTCTGGAGCACCCCGGGAGCCGCACGGATGGTAAGTATACTGCTCCTCCGCTCCCCACTACATTTTACCATGGCAACCAGGAATTTAGCGTCCTGGCTGCCATGGTAACCATTGAAAAAAAGCTAAACGTCGGATCCGGCGATGTGCCGAAACGACGTTTAGCTTAAGGCCGGATCCGGATTAATGCCTTTCAATGGGCATTAATTCCGGATCCCGCCTTGCGGCAAGTGTTCCGGATTTTTGGACGGAACAAAAAGCGCAGCATGCTGCGGTATTTGCTGCGTCTAAAAAACGTTCCGGTCCTGAACTGAAGACATCCTGATGCATCCTGAACGGATTTCTCTCCATTCAGAATGCATGGGGATGATCCTGATCAGGATTTTTCCGGCATAGAGCGCCGAGGACGGAACTCTATGCCTGGAAAACAAAAACGCCAGTGTGAAAGGACCCTTAGCAAGGTAACCTGCTACTTCAGGTATTCAGGTTTGCTGCTGTGAAGGACACCTGAACACAACATGGCCAGTCTCTAAAACACTGTATCCTGCAGTGGGCATTACAGCCACTATTACAAAAGTACAATTGTTCGCCATAGATTCTGCAGTAAGAGACTTGAGATAGATAGAGAGAGTAGAGGATCATAATTACCATCCTTGCCTAAATCCATACACCATTACCTGGGAGAGAATTGCACTTTGTACAGTTGGAACTGTGTCTGCTTTAATTGGATGTACTACATCCATTTTGCACTATAGTAAAAGAGACATTTGCTCTGCAACATCTGGCCTGGTTACTGACGCTTGCACCATAAGTCAGCCATTGCACTCCACACACCCCGCCTTGCACCCATACAAGCATCTAACATCACGGTCACCCTGACTACCATCAGGTAGGAGCCTCAGAATCGGGGTGTGCCCAAGGGAAAAAAGTGTGCACCTGCGCCCTCCCTTTGCTGCACAGTCCCTAGTGAGTAATGGTCTGAGGCAGGGGCGTAGATAAGGGGGGGGATAGGGGGGTTCAAACCCCCCCCCCCCCAGAACGTTTGCCCTTTTTTTTTTTTTATGGATGCGCTGCGTCCATGGTGGAGGACCCGGCTCGGCTCATGCCGGGCCTGTGCGGGTGCGGGCGGCGCGTAGTGATTCAGTGAGGTGAGCAGTCCTTGACTCACTGTTTGTCACGTGGTGCGTGTGGCGCGCACAGGCAGTGTCTAGCTAGCAGAGGAGAAGAGCTGCCGCCTGCAGTGCTTGCGCCCGCCCGCCCCACGCCTGGCCCAGGCTGAGTCAAGTGAAGTCACTGACACTGAGTCAAGTGTGACACTGACAACAGACTCAGTGACAGTCAGTGTGAGTCTGTGACTGACACAGAGAGAGCCCCCCCAGCCCTGAGGACTCCTGAGAGACCGCGCCACGCCACCCACATTGCTTGGAGGGAGGCTTGGACTGAGGACTCCTGGTCCTGGAGACTAGTAAGTGCTCACTGCTCAGTGAGACTGTGTGAGAGAGACTGGGGAGATCAATTTTTTGTCAAGACTGTCACTGTGATTTATTTTATTGGGGGGTGATGCAACATGATGGAAATATCATATTGTTGCATCCATTTTTTTTAAGTGTAATACTGATCTGTCTGTGTGATTTATTTTATTGGGAGATGATGCAACATGATGGAAATATGGATGATTTTACTTCAGTCCCTGTCCCCAGTCCCCACACTGTGTGGGGACTGAAGTGAAATCATGGGGACTGGGGACAGGGACTGAAGTGAAATCATCCATATTCCCATCATGTTGCATCATCCCCCAATAAAATAAATCACACAGATTAGTCTTACTCTTGAAAAAAATTGGGGAGTACTGGGGAGATCAATTTTTTTCAAGAGTAAGACTGATCTGTCAGTGTGATTTATTTTATTGGGGGATGATGCGACATGATGGGAATATGATTGATTTCTGCATGCAAAGTGCAAATTAATGCATGTCAATGCTGCTGCAGCTATATTGCTCCTCTCTGTCACAGTTCCAGGCTAGGTTGCAAGCTGCAGCACATCTTCTCGTGTGTCTGTGCTCCTGATAACGTCTTAAAGGGTCCATTCACACGTCCGCAATTCTGTTCCGCATTTTGCGGAACAGAATTGCGGACCCATTAGTTTCAATGGGGACAGACGATGTCCCGGCCGGGTCCGCAATTGCGGACAAGAAAAGGCATTTCTATGAGAGTGCCGGCATTGTGCGGTCCGCAAATTGCGGAATGCACATCGCCGATGTCCGTGTTTTGCGGACATTTTGAGAAAGCTGAACCCCCCCCAGGAAAAAAAATTATCTACGGCACTGGTCTGAGGGAAGCCACTGTGATAGCTAGAGCCACTATCACTCCCATCCTCTGCTCCAGCTCCTCATGGGCTCACTGCACATGGACATAGACATAGAGGTTGTACATGAAATTAAAGGGGTATTCCCACATTGCACATTTGTGGCATATCTACAGGATACTGCTGTAACTCCCATTGAAGTGAATGGAGAGAGCCATGCACATGGACAGCCAGGTAGCTTTAAAGTCGGTAATGTTAGGAGCATATCTAATGATAAAAGGCGCTGGGCTCCCCAGAAAAATAGCATATCCAACCCCTATAATGAACACACAGACCCCTCCCCCCCCCCCCCCCCAACAATGCCCAGGCCCCTTGTATACATTATTCTTACCTGCTTCCCGGCACCCACATGTCTCCGGATCCCTGCACGGCCGTCACTGCATCTCCCCTTCGCTCGAATCAAAACATCTGGCAATGGGGTTGAAGCAGCCACCAGTAGGCCGCAATGGATACCAGCCTCCCTGGCATCGCAAGTGACGCAAGGAAGGCTTGTGCAGGGGCGGTAGTGCAGGAATCCTGAGCGACACAGGTGTCGGGGAACAGGGTAAGCGTGGTAAGTATAATGTATACGAGTGGCCCTGACATTGGGGGCATCATTAGAGGATAACCCCTTTAAAGCCTCACAGGACCCATTGTCATTTTATTACATCAGGATTCAGGAATTGAAGGACAAGGACATTTTTGTGCTGAATTTTATTTTACTGCCTAATTTTTTTTAAACATTAGATGTCACCTTTTAGCAGGATGGCGGCCAAGTCTCCGCACCCTTCACTTTTCATCATTCCCCTGGGCTGCCACAATGAAACTAAAATTTTAGTAAAGCACCTAAAAGATCCGAGGCATAAGGAATTATATTTAATTACTTTCCCTAACATCACGTAATATTCAAAGTACATTGTTTAACGTAAATTATCTTGGAAAGTGGTTTAAGAAAACAGTGAAAAAATTGTTCTTGTGGTGATTTTCTAATTGCCATAGGGTAAATCAGGTCAAATGCAGAGAGTTACAGGCTGCAAGCCACAGGCCCAGCCATGATAATATAGATGATGTAAAGTCGCAGAGGCGGGGAGGTCCGGGCTGTGCTCTTCCGAGCCGGCACATTGCAGTAATAGAATTGCACCTGCGGAGGATCATTCCCTGTGCGCTCTTTCAGCCCAGCAGGCGTAACGATGTTGCTGCATCACGTCAGCTTGGGTGTGCTCCGTTCACTGGGGGAACAGAGCTTGGTGAGTATTATTTTTTTTTATTTTTTTAACAACACAGGACCAGCACTGATGTTAGGGGTTCACTGAGGGGGAGCCTTAATGTGTGGGGGGAGTATTACTGTGTGGGAGCACTAAGGGGGAGCATTACTGTGAGGGGGCACTAAGGGGGAGCATTACTGTGTGGGTGCACTAAGGGGGGGCATTACTGTGTGGGAGCACTAAGGGGGGAGCATTACTGTGTGGGAGCACTAAGGGGGGGCATTACTATGTGGAAAAACTAGGGGTAGCATTACTGTATGGGAGCACTAAGGGGAAGCATTACTGTGTGAAAAAACTAAGGGGGATCATTATTGTGTGGGAGCACTAAGAGGGAGCATTGCTGTGTGGGAAAACTAGGGGTAGCATTACTGTATGGGAGCACTAAGGGGAAGCATTACTGTGTGAAAAAACTAAGGGGGATCATTATTGTGTGGGAGCACTAAGGGGGAGCATTGCAGTGTGGGGGCACTAAGGGGGAGCATTACTGCATGGAAGCACTAAAGGGCATCATTACTGCGTGGGAGCACTAAGGAGGAGCATTACTGTGTGGGGGCCCTAAGGGGGAGCATTACTGTTTGGGGGCACAAAAGGGGCATAACTGCTCCATGGGTGCACTAATGGGGCAATCTGCTGTGTGTGGGCACTAAGCGGGAGCATTACTGTATGGGGGCATATGGTGGCCTAATTACTACGTGGGGGGCTCTAAAGGACCTAACTACTGTATGAGGGCACTAAGGGACCTGACTAATGGGGACACTTTGGAGGCAAAAGTACTGTAAAGGGGACACTAAGGGGGGCATAACTACTGTGTGTGGGGTTGTATGGTAAACATAAGTTGTTTTGACTAGTTGCAGGAGGGGGTTAAGGGGAAGTTGCTTGGGTGTGTAGCTTTTTGTAGTTACGCCCCAGTATTTTAATATAATACTGCTAGACAGTGACAATACCATCTTGAGTGCCCAAAGTATACTGCTGCATAGTGCACAAATACAGTAATATATTCGACAATACTCAAATAAGACTGCCATACAATCCTCAAATAATATTATTCCCCAATATCCAAATAATACTGCTATATAGTATCCAAGTAATGCCACCATACAGTGGATTATAATGTTCTATACTGCCCAACTACAAAGAACCTGCAGTCCTTAAATATTGCCTCAATTCACACATTCATATTACATGTACATACAGTATAAAGGGGTTCTCCAAGATTTTGCTACAAAGAGGTTTCCTCTGTACACTGGTTTGCAGTCATGGTGTGTGCACGTGTATGTGTAGGGTCCTGGGGTAAGAAAATCTGATTTATAAGCTCCACTGAGGCCGGGTCTGATATCAGTGCATACAATTCCTTTTTATAGAGCAACATTAAACGTTGGAGCTAAATAAATAAAGGGCTGGAATAATAAAATGGTAATTTATGATGCTATAAAATGTGCAGCCATAGCATGAGCGCCATTGTGCCCCTACTGTGTGATATTACAGCCTCATATACCGCAATATGATGGCTGAGGGAGTGGAAAATTATGCTGCTTCTGGAAGCAGGAGCCAGACGAGATTGAGGTGGTCCATGCTGTCTAGATACCCAGCTGATACAACACTTATTAGGTGAAAGCTGCGGTTGAGAAATTCCATGATTCAGATCCTTAGGATCAGAGCACCCGTTTACTCCCAAGACCCGCCATGCTCTACATTCTGACCTCTTCTGTCTCATCACTGACAACCTCTATAAATGGGAAGTCTGATGAGAGGATTGCTCTGGATCCAGCTACCCGGACCCTTGCCAGGGGAAGTTTCCACCATACTTGTCTGCTCATGAGGGTAATTAGCTATGGACCAGCAGATCCATACTACCCCAAGGCCGTTGTCTGTTTGAATCCCCTGTGATGCATTTCCTCTATCACAGGAATGGCCCATCCAAAAAAAGGGAGCTATTCCTCTAATATATTCCTCCTCATTTATTAGGGAATTGTTATTCAAGCATTGCCAGACCACGGTAAGTTCTTTAACCTGTTATTCTGCCATGATGATCCACTTAAAGTACTGGAATGAGTAATTACTTCCAGTTTGGGATTAAAGAGGTATAAACAATACCACAAGGGGGTCCCAGTGCCCACACACCGCAGCCACCTTCTCATTTTTGAGCCAATGCAACAATCGGCTATTTCAGAAAAGAAGATCATGAAGTCCTATTTTTCAAAAAGTTGAAAGTCCCAGAATCTGACCATGACTCTTAAAATGTATATTTAAAATGTATAATAATAGTAATAATAATTATTATTATAATAAATGCCACTATTGTTTGAAAAAAATTACCAATTGTGCAGCGCCCGAGACTGCCTGAGTGTGTACATGCAACCTGCAAGCATTGTGGGTGGAAACAGGGAGTGCCCGCTACCGGATAACCCCTTTAAATGGCTTGCTATAGGCTTATACCCCCCCCCCCCACCAAACCAGCCGTGCGGGTATTAAGAGCGATGTGGGTGCCAGGGAGCGAGGCAAGTACAACCTGGGTGAGGGGCCCGTGCTTTAGAGGGGACATTATAGGGGTTGGATAAAGATTACATGGACTCTGCAACGATTTATTGCTCTAAGGCTAGGTTCACACGACGACATTTGTCGCGCGACTTAATAGGGCACAACTTCACTGCAACATTTGTCGCACTTTTGTCGCGCGACAATTTTTATAATGAGAGTCTATGGTGTCGCAGAAAAACCCATCTTGAATGGATTTTTTGCGACTGTCGCGTCGCAGTCGCAGCATGTTGCATGTCGCAATGCGACACCATAGTCTCCCATTATAAAAATTGTCGCGCGACAATAGTGCGACTTTTTGTTGCGCGACAAATGTTGTTGTGTGAACCTAGCCTAATGCATCCAAATTTAGCCGGTTCATGACCAGGACATTTACATACACCCCCACCCACCCCCTTCCTACCAGGCAAATTGTCAGTTTTTTAGTACATGTGTCTTTGAAAGCCATAACAGTTTTTTATCTCCTTGGTTATATAACTAACATTTGCGCCTTGTTTTCAGTAATACAGGAGCTTTATTTTTATGTCATTTTTATTTTAATATGTTTTGGGGGGGGGGGGGGTTGTTATCAAAGGAAAAATGTAAAAGAGGTGAAAAATAGTGTTTTTCAAATTTTTTATTTCATTTTTTTAATAGCACAACGTGCAGTTAAAATAGTTTATTATTATGTCTCCTTTCCATTTTGATAGATGGGATGTATGGACTATGCTCGCTGGGGGCAGGATAGAAGCTGCAGGGCTGCATTATCTTGGTCATCAGTAGGTATTGGCATAATCTGTGCAAGTAAACACATCTGCAACAATCTCAGCTCTGCTATGCTGTAGCTCTCTCTCAGCTATGCTTGGCTGCATAAATAGAAAACTCTTCCTATTCTGCTGGAACTTAGCTCTAGTCTGTCTCTTACTTGTAGTCCTAGAAACCTCTTGTCCTGGCATCAAGCTCTCTTAGCTTGGGAGCTTGGTAAAGCAATGCAAGCCCAGGAGGGGGGATGCAACCATGTAGACTTCAGAGGCAGGGCCTCTGGGCCTAGCAGAGCCAGGGCCGGCCCCCTTCATTCTGCAGCCGCCCGAGCGCTCTATAGAGAGCCTCAGGCGGCTGCAGCACTGCCCGGGCTGGCGCGTCCATGAGGGCGCACCGCCCAGGCGCAGCAAGAAGAGAGGAGCTGACAGGAGGGAAGCGCTTAGCGCTCCCTCCTGTCAGTTCCTCATTGTAGCGTGGCCGAGCCCTGTATGGTCCGCGGTACAGGAGCATCTGCCTCCTGTACCCGGCCAGACTGACAGGAGGTGCGCACACAGTGTGTACTTCCTGTCAGTCCGCCCGGGTACAGGAAACTAAAGCTCCTGTACCCGTGGAGCATACCAAGCGCTACACCAGAAGTAAGGGGGAGATTGAGAAAGAGGATGACAAGGGGGGTGAGAAAGAGGATGACAAGGGGGGTGAGAAAGAGGATGACAAGGGGGTGAGAAAGAGGATGACAAGGGGGGAGATTGAGAAAGAGGATGACAAGGGGGGTTGAGAAAGAGGATGACAAGGGGGGAAGAATGAAAAGGGGGGAGAGAGAATAACAAGAGGGGGAAGAGAATTACATGGGGGGGGGAGAATGACAAGAAAAGGAGAGAGAATTACATGGGGGGGGGGAGAGAATGACATGGGGGGGAGAATGACAAGAAAAGGAGAGAGAATTACATGGGGGGGGGGGAGAGAATGACATGGGGGGGAGAATGACAAGAAAAGGAGAGAGAATTACATGGGGGAGGGGAAGAGAATGACATGGGGGGGGGGGGGAGAGAAAACTGGCGTTAGTTAAAGGGGTTCTGCAGTTTATTTAAACTGATCGGTGGGGTCCGACACTGGCAGTAGGGCCTCGGCCTTCTCGCTGTTTACCGCAGGCGCAGTGACGTCACGACTAATATCACTGGCCTTGGCGGGGTTAAGCTCTGTTCACTTTAATGAAGCTTAGCCCCACTCAGGCCAATGATACTAATCGTGACGTCACTGCGAGAAGGCTGAGGCACTACTGCCAGCACCGCTGCCTTCTCAAACAGCTAATTGGCGTGGGTCCCGGGTATCGGACCCCTGTCGATCAGTTTAAATAAACTGCAGAACCCCTTTAATTTGGCAGATCATATGGGTGGGGCATTGTGATGTCACATGGGGGGGCGGCAAACTTTTCTTTTGCCTAGGGCGGCAAAAATCCTTGCACCGGCCCTGAGCAGAGCAGGCAGTGATCTGCTAGCCAACACACAACCTTTCCCCAGGAGGGAGTAGGCTAGACTGACTTACTGGCTAACTAAACTCATCCCTCTCTAAAGAGGGCTGGAAGGAACTAGAAGGGGCTCATGTACACGGCCATTGCTCGGTTGTTCCGTGCATTGGGGGACCACGATTTGCGGTCCCCAATGCACGGGCAACATCAGTGTGGCTGCCTCAGACGAATCCAGACCTATTCAACTTGAATGGGTGCATGATCCGTCCACACCGCAAAAATAAAATTGAGGTGTGGAGGCAAAGAGAGAAACCCCACGGAAGCACACCGTAGTGCTTCCGTGCCTACGTTCCGCACCTTGCGGCCTGCAATATGAGCACTGCCGGGTAGCGGCGGTGTGCATGAGGCCTAAGGATACCGCCACTCGGTCAAGTTTCTTGATGTAGTTTTGGAAGCCAAAATCAGGCATAAACCCCCCAAAAAAAGGAGAAGTCGTATCTGTCCTTTATACTTTCTCTCCTTTTATGACCCTGATTTTTGGCTTCCAAAACTGCATCAGGAGACCTGACCGTGCGGCCGTTCCCTAAGAGAT
Organism: Bufotes viridis; assembly: GCA_033119425.1. Classification (NCBI taxonomy): domain Eukaryota; kingdom Metazoa; phylum Chordata; class Amphibia; order Anura; family Bufonidae; genus Bufotes; species Bufotes viridis. Next base: position 61,742,217 of record CM065592.1, read on the forward strand.
GAGGGACAGGTGCAGGAAAGTATGACGTCGGTGTTTGTAGTCTGTAAACGTGGAGACACATAGATATGCCTAAGGGCTGTATACACAAAACGGAGTGTTAAATTCTGCAGGAAACTTACAATCTCTCTCATCCACAAACAGCTGTCATTCTAGCATGTAAAGGGTCACACAACGCGTCCCGGGCTCTGGTCTAACTTTCGCTGGCTTGTGCACCTGCGTGTAATGGACGTGTGCTTTCTGTTTATCTGCCCCTCGGTTTTACAATAACATGAAATGAGCAGTAAAACTCATCGGAGCTGCCAAAAGAATTTGAAATGACTTGACAGGAAAATCTCTAGGCTACAGAATGCTATTATAAGTACAATATTCTCATTAAAAACTCGGCGCTTTCTTTCCTCCCAGAGGGCAGAGTCCTCGTGAGACTGTCCCTCTGGCGTAACATGTGATAGAGCTAATCTGTCTTCACTTGGACAGCGTGGTGGATATGCAAACCCAGGTGGCACTAATAGGTTTACTGTAATAACTGTGGAATTGAATACAGTGTGCTACACAGAGAGAAATTCCCACGGATCCATTTTATCGGCAGAAAAACTTCCACCACCAGACAATGCGGAGAATGGAACGGAAAAATTTAACGTATCCATACTGCGCAGCACGCAGGGGGGGTATAGGATGTTATAAGGGCTATGTCCATACAATAGGAGACTAGAACAGGTGATAACTACGCTACTATCGCTTTAAGAGTATCATTCCTGTCTCCTCCGCTTAGAACGGATGCCTTAGGGGTTGTAGGCGACATAAAGGAAAAGAATGCAATGGCTGCTACATTTCTGCTATTGTATGTAATACCCGGCAGCCATGCTTCCATTGCTATATATGGATACCGTAAAATATCACTATCACTGGAGAGGTCATGTAAGGTAAGGCGCCTGTTATCAGGATCAACTCTACCAGGTACAACCCATGGACAGATGTAGTGCTTTTTCTAGATTCAAGCAGCTATGTTTCTGTCATCCTCTTCAAAGATCACTTCTTAGCAGGATCAACCAGGGGAGGACTGGCAATAAAACCTACAGAGAAATTCCCTGGTGGGCCGATGCCCTCCTCATGGCTCTAGGCAGGGTACATGACGATTGGATGCTCTCAGCATTAATTAATACGAGTACTTGTGTTCCTTGCTGATGTTCGGAGGCTCCCTCTTAAATTCAACTGTATCTCCATCCTTAGGATGATACAGTTGCATACCGTGCTATTTGGTTCTGCTGGGGTGGTACTATGGTATAGCTGGCCCCACCTACTCTTGTTGTCACTGCCTACTTGTGTTGCCCCACCTTCTTTCAGTTTGGACCTGCCTACTACACAGGCCACTTTTAGGTCTTTTTGCAGGGCCACTTTAAGTTCCCAGTCCGTCCCTGGGATTGACCCTATTAAACCAGGTATATTCCCAGTTAGGGTCGTTCCGGCTGGTTAAAATCATAACTGACTTGTGAAAATTAGTTGGGAGTTCCCAAGATAAAAATACTTTCATTGTTTATGCAAATGAGGGCTTCAGTGCACTGCAGTGCCCACCCCTGGGTGCACTCAAGCTCTCATTCGAATAAGGAACACAAGTCTTTTTTCTCGGGAGACTCCGCAAATGATTTTTACAAGACGGGTATCATTTTTATTAGCAGAGTCAACCCAACCAGGCAGCGTGCCTTATTTAAAAGGATTGATCCCGCTGACAGGTGTTCTTTAAAGGGATTATACAGGATTAGGCCTCTTGCACACGACAGTATTTTGCGGACCGTATACTGGCAGTTTTTTCAGTTCAGTATACTGACAGTATACTGAACCATTCACTTTAATGGGTCTTCAAAAAATGCTGAACTGTCTCCGTATGCCTTCCGTTTTTCTGTTCCGTTTAAATATAGACCATGTCCTATTCTTGTCCGCAAATCACGTTCAGTGGTTCCATTCAAGTCAATGGGTCCGCAAAAAAACAGAAAGCATACGGAAAGGCATCCGTATGTCTTCCGTATCCGTTCCGTTTTTGCTGAACAATCTATTGAAAATTTTAAGCCCAGCCCAATTTTTATTATGGAATTACTGTATACTGTATATGCCATATGGAAAAACGGAACGGAAAACTGAAACAAAACAGAAACACAACGGAACCAAAAAATGGAAAAACGGATACGATAAAAACGGACCGCAAAATACTGAAAAAGCCATACGGTCGTGTGCAAGAGGCCTTAGACAAACATGGCTGCTTATAGCCAGAAACAGCACTACACTTGTCGTCAGGCTGTGCCTGGTATTACAGCTCAGCAACACTGAAGTGAATAGGACTGAGCTGAGAAGGAAAGCTATCATGTTTTTTATTAAAGGGGTTGTGCAAGAATGGGAGGGGGGAGGGGGGGGTTGCAACCCCACATACACACACACACACATTCACACACACACAGTTTATCAGACCTGTAAAGGAAGCTTACTTACCTGCTTCCTGATGCTGGCATCTCAATCCTTCATCTCCAGGCCTGCGATGCTCCGCTGGGCTCCCATGGTGTAAACATCTGGTTTGACATAATCGGGGCCAATCACTGGTCGCAGCGGTGACCGGCTCCCCTTACGTCTCGACAAGTGGTTACATGATGCAAGTGGATCCGGTCTCTGCCGTTGCCAGTGATTGGCTGCGGCTATGTTAAACCAGATGTTTACATCAAGGGAGCCCAACAGAGCATCGCAGGTCTGGAGGAGCGGGGAGTCAACATGGGAAAGCAGATAAGTAATCTTTCCTTTATGGGGCCGGTAAAGTGGGAATGTTTGCGAACCCCCGCCATTCTTGTACAACCCCTTTAGCCACATTCACACAACCTTGTTTGTGCTTAAATCCATGAAAAGGAGGTCAGTAATGCCTCTGTGAAGATGTCCGTGATGGATCTGTGTTGGGCCCGTGTGTCCAGTATTTGCTGTCCGTGTATGATCCGTGTTTCCCTGATACTGCACAGATGAAAAATAATTTTTAAAGCATCTCTTCCTAATGATATGTGAAGCGCAGATGAAACACGGATGGCATCCGTGGTTTTCACAGACCCATAAGCTATAATGGGAGTGAACACGGACAAAATAAAACATGCGAAAAAAACGGACCCACGGACCGTGCTAAAACACTGATGTGTGAATACACACATTAAGGCCTCATGCACACAAACGTATTTTGTTTCTGTGTCCGTTCAGTTTTTTTGCGGATAGGATGTGGACCCATTCATTTCAATGGGTCCGCAAAAAATGCGGACAGCACACCGTGTGCTATCCGCATCCGTATGTCTGTTCCGTAGCCCCGCAAAAAATATAGAGCGTGTCCTGTTCTTGTCAGTTTTGCGGACAAGGATAGGCATTGTTATGGTTTTTTACAGTATAAATCAATTTCTGAAGTTATTATGCGAAGTCTCGCAAGACTTCTCGAAGTAATAACTTTGGCTCATTGGAGCCAATACATTCTAATACTGTACGGAGCGCTTGCTCTGTACAGTATTGAAACAAAGTTTTATGCAAATAGACTTCGGATCTCTCATCCGAAGTCGATTTGCACATCCCTAATTATAACCATTCAGGTGAAATATGATATATATTATTGTATCTATTAAATGAATGGGGCTGACCTGCAATACCAGACACAACCAATGGACAAAAGTGGTGCTGTATCTGGAATAAAAACAAAAGGCCTGTTTTCTCATCTCCTACAAAGGACTAAATCTCATTTCTATCAACCTCAATATCCTGATTATTACAATGGAGTATTTTTAGAATATTGACCAAGAGTCAATGTACTAAATGGAAGTAGACTATAGATTTTAGATGTAGATGGATTGGATGAATCTTAATCAACTGATTGAGTGGGGACCAGATGCATCGGTGATGAAATAAAAAAAGGGAAGGGCAACTTTTACCTGCAGGCTATCTGAGACACATGTTCTAGGAGAACTCGTCAGTTTTCAGAAATCCATCCCTAATTTACAGACCATCAATAGGTTTCTATTGTTTCCCACAGTTCTGAATGGGTTTCACTGAAAATAAATTGAGCTGAAGAAAGCGTTGCAATCTGACGGAGACGTTCCTGCCATGAAAGGAACACTTGTGGTCGCAGGATGTCCTGTACATATCACTGAGCTGTTAGTGTCCTTCCGATCACTACTAGGGGTGACCGACGGTGGTATGCGATGGCTCCACAGATCATCACACCGGCAGTTGGGGCAGTGTCTCACTCAACAGAAAACGCAGAACTGAAGTGCTCACCATGAGGCCTCCATAATCCAAGCTGACCATTATTGGATCCCAAACATACCCTGGATTTGATACGGTTATAAAGATGATACGGTTCCAGTCCGTAGCAGCCCTGGTTTCTCGTTCACCAAACGAAGGGGGTCAATGAAAGGACAGCATGGGCGCCATGACACTAAGTGCCTGGAAATGGTCCGGGCAGAGACAAGAGTGTGTAATGAAGGTGCCACTTGTGTCTGGATGGTCGACAATTGTGGGAGCTGCTCATGCTTTTTGGTGAATCTTTGCCACTCGTGCACGCCTTTACAATGGGGCCAGGTTCTAGTTCACAACAGCCTAGATGGTGTGCAATTTGTCGAAACGATTATCCTGCTTCTCGCAGTCCAATGATGTGCTCCCTCTTAATGTCTGTCAACGGGACAAATGTCTTAGAGTGCATCGTAGAAGCATGTCTAGCAGTCAGCAATCTCTCACCAAGAAGTACACTACCCAAAAGTAGCCCCTGTGAGCCTTTTTTTTTATAGGAGAATAATTTGTACTCTCTTTTGAGGCAAGACCGCACCTGTAATCATTTACATATATGCCTGTGACATAACTGCATGCCGAGTTGTGCAGCAACCCAACATTTCTATCTGGAATGCGTTATTTTTCCTTGTCAATAAGTGTATTTGGTCAAATTCAGAATAAACGACTAAATTCTAATCCTTCCCCAAATCAGCCCACATGTAAAGTCAAAATGAAAACTGGCAATGGCCTTTTTTGATCATGCAACTTATAATGAAGATGTATAATATGCAGGTCGTAAGTTTCTCAGCCTCTTGGAGATCTGCAAAGCATTATGGTGTCCAACAATGTCTTCAGTGCCCTAAGGCCAGTCACATCTTAAAGTGTCCCTGGTCCTTCCTGATAATTTCCAGTAAATTAAATCATGCAATTAATTCATGTAGGAGTACAGAGCCAACAGGAAGTGTTTTGCTCCCGGCATATACACTTATAACCTACCAGCCAGCACTTGTTCATGGTTAAGGAGGCCGCAGCGTCTTTTTGTTATATTTTTTTATTGCTTATAATTTATTAACATCACATATTACGTAGGAAATAGTGTTACTTTTATGCAAAAATCATTTATTTACCAATTTTTATTAGAAGTATTACATTATTTTAGTACATCTACCACCCTGTAGTACAAATGGATGGAAGGGACGTTTTTTATAGAAAATGGGGCCCTGAACAATAAGCAAAGTAGGGCCCCCCTTGCCAATTTTAGATTTAAAAAAAATATATAATAATAATGTCTTATAAAACCCACATAATTCCACTATATAGTTCCCAAATAATATGCAGCATTCACATTCAGTTAAAATTACCCTGTTGTTTCCAAAATCCCCTTAAACTATGGTAATCAGTAAATATCTTAAAAGATGCTGATTCTGAATCTGTTCTTTTTATCCTCCTACCATTGCCGCCTCCTCTTCAGTGTCTTCTTGCCTGGGCCTGTAATCCCACGTATGTGCAGGTGAACATCGGCGTGTGCCGAGATCTGAATGTCATCTGCGCTGATAAAACATTTACCTGCAAATGATGATGACAGTGAGGAGGCCTGGCTCTGTCACTTAAGGGGAGGTCGGAGTGGCAAAGGGGAAAGATAGTGCTGAAATAGTGCTTCAAGGGGCTAGACCTACCCCTTGGTGCACTGAACACTTAATTAGTATATAAAATAAACTAAATATTTTTTGACAAGAGAGGGGTCATCTCACTCAGCATGATCAACGCTAGCAGGAACTAATTCTGGTTTAATAGGGTTGATCATGCTAGCAGATGCTCTTTAAGCTAGTTACTGATTACTGTAGTTTGGCAGGGGGAAGGGGGTGGGTTCGGAGGTAGCAGAGCCCCTTTAAAAAGCCCATATAATATGACCACTTAATGTCCAAAATTCAATTCCCAATGAATATCACCATGCACCCCTAAATAATATTCAAAGGCTTTGGGTTGAAGGCAATACTCTAAGAGCCAGAAGAAACATGGGTGAGTCGGCCTAGCCTGGATGCACTCTAAGGTAATGGGTGTCTGTCTGGGCTGTAGTCCCTCACCTGCAGCAAGGTTTGTATAGCTCTGATTGCTGGTCACTCTGCTTACTGTAAACTCTGTAGCTTTGACGATATCTGTAGTTTCTGGATTCTTCAGTCTCTCTGGGGAAGTGGTCTCACAGATGAGTTAGTTTTCTGGCCCCTAAGCCCTAGACGTTGGAGCAATAGGGGGTGATTCCTCGCTTCTCACTGTCCTAGCTAACACTCTCCCTCTTAACAGAAAGCAGGACCAGCCCACTCCTACCTACTGCCCATGTCCATTTGATTGTATCCACCCGCCCCTTAAATTCCCGGCTACCTCCTAATTTCTAACTTGCTGAATGCTCGCAGCCACCATCTAAGCAGGAGAGGCAACAGAGGAGGGATATCATGAGATATTTTGCTGCAACTTTGATGGTATCTTTATGTCATGTGACCACTGCTCAAGAAGGGGGAGTCGCAGAACTAATTGAAAGGGGGGTGTTTTTAGTAAGTCAGTTTTAAAGTAGTATTTTTTATTGACTGCATATCTCCTTTAATATAATAGATTAGACTTCTAATGTTAATTACGGGGTCATAAATGGAATATAAATAAATTATTATCACATCAAGTCAGTTCCACTTTAAGGCTTATCTCCCAATGCCTTGTCAGGACTGAATTTATTGTAGAAATACTGCAAAATGTACCAGCTCAGAATAATACGAAATGGAAACTGACAAGCACTGGAACTAGAAGCCTTAGAGGGTATACAAGCCGGCAGCCTATCTCTTGAGACAGGGACTTATTATGAAAGAACGGTCGTGCGGAGCCCAAGTGCCAGCCGGGAGAAGGAAACATAAAGAATTCTTTGGCGTTTTCTCAAAGGATATTCTTCTTCTGAAAACAAATGTGAACTTCTCGGAGATGAGGAAGCATATGCACTAGAGAGGAAACTCTGATAATGAATCGAGGTATACACCTGTCACAACCTAACGTGTTGTGCGGGGTTTATTAAGTCGTAAAATATTACTATTCGGCAAGTGACAGCATAAATTCTCTGTTTGTTAGTAAATTAAAACAACGAGCTGAGACATATCTCATATCTCCATCTGGAAGGGGTCTCTGTGGTACAGCCCTCGCTCTGCTTCGTTTCCCGGTGCTATGTGTTTCGCCATGACCATGTGGTTTGGTAGTTAGCGAGGCCCAGTTTTTAAATCTCTTTTCAGGACTTGTCCTCCATGGGGAAAATTGTCTTCCCAGAAATAGTCTTAGTAGATGGAGATTTCTTAAAACGAAATTGTCAGATCCAGCCGCTGGTGGGAAGTTTTCCTCTCCAGATCTGCCCTAGATACTTTATATTCTCGTCACATACTTTTCATCGCTGCCCTATCAAAGTGAGATGAAGTGTTTAAATATAGCAAATAGACCAGAAGACGTGACATTTTCTTAGGTAGAATTAGTCATTTTAAAGCTTGCCCTGCTGCAAGAAATGGTAAATAACTGTCACGGCGGGAGGTGGGGAAAACCCCCCGCCTTGCAATGTCCGCGGCCGCTGGGCCAAACGGGCTAAAAGCAGGGACAAGGGAACCGCTAATCTAGCATGTCCCTAAAGCTGGCCCTGGTCTCCTACGAGTATGGGCCGACCCCAAGGGTGGGAGGGCCCATACGACAGGAACCTAAAGCCCTGGACAACCCTGCTCGACCCTGGAACTAACAGGGCAGAGACCACCTGCTCCCCCAGAGACACGGAGGAGCAGAAGTCTCCCGAGGCCCCTCTGCAGCCGGGACCCGAACAGTGTGTGCCCGCACGGCAGGCAAGTTACATAGGAAACATATACAAGGAACCCACACTTACCTGCCGTGCTGAAGACTGAGAGGCAGCGCCAGGACCTCCCGGACCCCCAAGCGGACATCAGATGCCTGGGGGGAGGCCTGGCCGGGCAACACACCATCCGGTATAAGCTATACCCCTCCGGGTAAGCAAGCCCCTTCCGGAGCAACATACCAACAAACTGCAACATACAAACCCACAACAAAGACATAACCAAGTGAGGGAAAGGGTAAGCAGAAGCACACAGGAGGGGAATACAATCAAACAGAGGAAACAATATACCAAATAAGGGTGGCTCACGCAGACATAAAGGTGGGATCCAAACACACTCCAGCCATGCTCACACCATGGCAGAACAAACAAAACTGACCTCAGGTTCCACACACAAGGTAATAAGGAGGCCTGAGGTCACACCCACAATGCAGCCACACCTTAGCCACACCTTAACCCCGTGCACGCCACAAATACACAGAAGACACTAAACAAGGGAATCGTGCACAGGAAAGGGGGAAAGACACATATGCACCACAAGTACCAGCGGCAACCACATGTGAGGCGACAAACACACAGCCCTCACATGCGGCAAGAACACCTCGCCGCCGGCAAGTGCATGCGGCACAACAAACACGACCGCAGCCTCGGTCGTGGCGCGCTGGTTGCCAACGGCAACCGCATGCCGCAATCACGAGTCACGACCCCAACGCGGGTCGTGACACTCCCACCCCTCAAAGCCCCCCCCAACAAAAAAGGACAGTTGGAAGGGCAAACCACCAGGGGAGGGGGGGGGAGGGGCAATGCAAAGTAACGACGGCACTGCCCAAAAGGTGCCCGTCTCTTCCCCAAGACTCCCGCCAAGCTACCTGGACCACCAAAGGCCCCAGGCAGCCAACAGAACAGGCAGTCTGAGGAAAAGCACCGACACCTAGTCCAATTCAGGGCAAAAGCTCCTACTCCAGGTCGCTGCCCCCAGCCATACTCCCAAATCCGCACGCAGCCAGATTGCAAGGGAAATGTAGGGAGCCAACGACCGGAGCTAGGAACCCTGAAAAGGAGGAGGGGAACCCTACGTCCGGCTCAGGGGGGAGGCTCCTACTCCAGGTCGTTGCCCCCAGCCATACTCCCAAATCCGCACGCAGCCAGATTGCAAGGGAAATGTAGAGAGCCAACGACCAGAGCTAGGAACGCTGAAACGGACGAGGGGGGGGGGGAAACGAGGAGGACACCACCACGGACACGGTAAGGGAGGTGACGGGGGAAAAGCCACCCAGCGTGCCGTAGACAGTGTTAACCCCCGAGACGTTCTCCCTCCGGAGAACGCGCACACGTGCCCAAAATAGCAGGCGACGCATGCTGCACCCTCTTTCGAAGGCCGGAGTCGCGGAGCCGTTATTTGGTATAATGTCACGGCGGGAGGTGGGGAAAACCCCCCGCCTTGCAATGTCCGCGGCCGCTGGGCCAAACGGGCTAAAAGCAGGGACAAGGGAACCGCTAATCTAGCATGTCCCTAAAGCTGGCCCTGGTCTCCTACGAGTATGGGCCGACCCCAAGGGTGGGAGGGCCCATACGACAGGAACCTAAAGCCCTGGACAACCCTGCTCGACCCTGGAACTAACAGGGCAGAGACCACCTGCTCCCCCAGAGACACGGAGGAGCAGAAGTCTCCCGAGGCCCCTCTGCAGCCGGGACCCGAACAGTGTGTGCCCGCACGGCAGGCAAGTTACATAGGAAACATATACAAGGAACCCACACTTACCTGCCGTGCTGAAGACTGAGAGGCAGCGCCAGGACCTCCCGGACCCCCAAGCGGACATCAGATGCCTGGGGGGAGGCCTGGCCGGGCAACACACCATCCGGTATAAGCTATACCCTTCCGGGTAAGCAAGCCCCTTCCGGAGCAACATACCAACAAACTGCAACATACAAACCCACAACAAAGACATAACCAAGTGAGGGAAAGGGTAAGCAGAAGCACACAGGAGGGGAATACAATCAAACAGAGAAAACAATATACCAAATAAGGGTGGCTCACGCAGACATAAAGGTGGGATCCAAACACACTCCAGCCATGCTCACACCATGGCAGAACAAACAAAACTGACCTCAGGTTCCACACACAAGGTAATAAGGAGGCCTGAGGTCACACCCACAATGCAGCCACAGCTTAGCCACACCTTAACCCCGTGCACGCCACAAATACACAGAAGACACTAAACAAGGGAATCGTGCACAGGAAAGGGGGAAAGACACATATGCACCACAAGTACCAGCGGCAACCACATGTGAGGCGACAAACACACAGCCCTCACATGCGGCAAGAACACCTCGCCGCCGGCAAGTGCATGCGGCACAACAAACACGACCGCAACCTCGGTCGTGGCGCGCTGGTTGCCAACGGCAACCGCATGCCGCAATCACGAGTCACGACCCCAACGCGGGTCGTGACAATAACCCTTAAAGGGAACCTGTCACCTGGATTTTGGGTATACAGCTGAGGACATGGGCTGCTAGATCGCCTCTAGTACGTCCGCAATATTCATTCCCCATAGCTTTCTCTGCTTTTATTGTGTAAAAAAAAAACATTTTATATATATGTAAATTAGGCAAATAAGGAGCCCAATGGGCTGTTACTAATGTTTCAAGAGCCCAGCCACGTCCCCTGTGAAGGAACCCAGCACCGCCCCGCATCCTCTGAATCTCCTCCTTGCTCCCCAACGTCACAAAGTTAGAGCGTTGTAATCTCGTAATGCGCGAGCTAGCGCATGCGCAGTGTCGGGATAGTGTTCCTTCCCTGTGCTGGCATCAGAATGAACTGCGCATGCGCTAGCTCACGCATCGCGAGATTACGGCGCTCTAACTTTATGACGTCGGAGAGCAAGGAGGAGATTCGGAGGATGCAGGCGGTGCTGGGCTCCTTCCCAGTGGGCGTGGGTGCACTCCGAGAGTCAGAGAACGCTGGACTCATCTCTGAAGCATGGACGAGACAGAACTCAAGGTTCATTTACATACATGGCGGGAACATTTATTTTCGTTTTTTCTCTGAACTGATTTTAATATCATTATTAATGTATTAAAAAGTATTTTTAGAAAAGTGAGTGGATAAATAGGCTTAGAAAATTATGCCAGGTTTCCCTTAAAGGGGTTTTTCAGGATTACTATGGTTTTTAACAGATATTCTCATGTAGTTGCTTACGTCATGTACATCTTCACCATGCTTTTTATTCAGTTTGGACTCTCCTGACCCATGTTCACCATGTAAACAAATCCCACTGGTTTGTGTCCATCCTGTATGTAGCACTTCCTGTTGCTGTATCCAACCAAACCCATGATGCACTTCTCCTTCCTTTCTCACAGCTCCAGCACCGCCCAGCTAGTTTATAGCTCCTCCCACCAGCTAGTTACATAGACACTCCCCTATCACTGTCCCACCCCTAGACATCACAGGAAATAAGAAAGAGCTGAATGGACATGGTCATGTGACACAGTCGAGAAGAGAAGGTAGGAGCAATAAAAATAAAAGAAATATGCTACTATATTACAGCAACCATCACAAATGTTTATCTTAAAGGATATTGATACAAACCATAAAATCCCTTTAAACAGCATATGTCATGAAATGCGTTTTTATCTATTATATCTGATATAATAAATATATTTTGTGTTATCAGAAGGTTATTGTTTTCTTATCACTTACAATGTGGTCATCCTGCAATTTATCTGTATAGTTTAATCAAAAAGACTGTTCATGAATAATAATTAGGGTTTCTATTTTTATAATAACGTAGTACCTTTCTGAGCAGCGGCTAATCTAATTGGTCAGATGCATCACTGAAGCTCCTGGCTTTAGGCCAGGTTCAGATGAGCATGTTCACTACATGAAACGCCCTGCATGAATTTAGTTGATTGGGTATTATTTGGAAAGACACAGCACTGTCTAAATAAAGTATCACAGCTGAATATCCATATTAGAGCAAAGAACAAGTCATGAGTAGGAAAGAACTGCCTGTAGAGATCAGTTGGCTCCATAATTCTCAAATGGAAAAAGTTTGAAACAACCAGGACTCTTCCTAAAGCTGGCCACTCCTTGAAATGAAATAATTGGGGGGAAAGGGCCTTGGTTAGAGAGGTGACCAAGAACTCAATGGTCACTCTGGCTGAGCTCCAAAGATCCTGTGTGCAGATCGCAGAGACTTCCAGAAAGTCAACCATCACTGCAGCACTCCGCCAATGTGGGCTTTATGGAAGAGTGGCCAGAAACAAGCCTCTCCATAGTAAAAGACACATGAAAGTTGGAAAAAAAAAGAATGTAAAGGACATCAGACGACTGAACCGTTTGTACTGAGATATTGTTAATGAAAACATGATCCACAGTAGTCTGGACCTCAGACTGACAGAGCTTGAGAGGAAGAATGGCAGAAAATCCCAATATCCAAATGTGCAAACCTTGTGGCATAATACCCAAGAAGACTGGAGGCTTTAATTGCTGCAAAAGGTGCTTCAACCAAATCCTTAGTAAAGGGTCTGGAAGCGGATGTCAATGCAAGACTTTAGTTTTTCATTTTCAATAAATTAGCAAATATTCTTTTTTATGAGGTATTGAGTGCAGAATGATGGGAAAAATGTGAACTTTTTTATTTTAGCAAAAGGGCGCAAAAAAGTAAAATGTGAAAAAAGTACAAAGGTCTGAAGATTTTTAGAATGCACTGTATATTCCATATAAAACATCCAAAAGCAATATTGTTTGGACCCCCATTACCTATACTAGCTCTAGGTAGGGGGTGCACCTGGTGTTGTTCTTTCCCATTGGACACTCGCTGGTTAGGGTCTGCTGCCTGTTGGAAGATGGGGTGTCCTTGGTGTTGATAGTAGGTAGCAAGGCAGGAAACAAGCAGAACCAGAAGAACTCACAAAACTGTTGCAAAGGAAAACTGGTTTAGTTGCCCCAGCCACCAGTCAAATTGATCCTTTCATCTTCGGTACTTTGCACCGGTTTTAATACACCCCCCCCCCCTCCCAGTCTTTCCTGTGCAAATGGAGGAACAGTTCTTGAACAGTTATCACAATTCCTGAGGATGAATTGATGGGTTAACTACAGGAGATGGCTACATGAGTAGAGGTATTGGCTAAGCTCAGGCCCTCTCCAACCTGTTAAACTAACCCATCCAACGCTCTCTCCATCCCAAATAACCACGCACAGCCACTGTTCGGATCAAATCGGCCATAGCAGCCGTTTTTTATTAAATGACATAGATAAATATAATAATAATAACATAACCATTTAACTTAAAGGGCTTCTGTCACCCCCCTTAACCCATTTTTCACTAGCTGACATTAGCTATTTGCTAATGTCAGCTGAGTTGAAATATATATTTATTACCTTGTCCGAAGTTGTAATTTACGTGAAAAAGCCACTTTTATTATATGCAAATGATCTTCGCTACCAGCAGTTGAGCGCTTACTGCTAGCCGACCTCGATGAGTCATGCACGCCCTTCCTCGTTTGATAGCAGGCCGGCTTTCTTCCTCGCACTGGCCTGTCTGAAGATAATCCGCGCCTGCGCCGTACCGCTCAGTAGTCGGCGCAGGCTCTCTGAGTGAAGGACGCGAGCTGCCGCTCCGTCTCATTGCGCCTGCGCCGATTACGTCACCGCTACACCCGCTCCCTTCCGGGTGTAGCTGTGACGTAATCGGCGCAGGCGCACTGAGGACGGAGCGGCAAAGCTCGCGCCCTTCACTCAGAGAGCCTGCGCCGACTACTGAGCGGTACGGCGCAGGCGCGGGATTTTATCTTCAGACAGGGCCAGTGCGAGGAGGAGAAAGCGCTGGCCCTGTCTATCAAACGAGGAAGGGGGCGTGCATAACTCATCGAGATGCGGCGGCTACCAGCAAGTAAACGCCCAACTTGCTGGTAGCGAAGATCATTTGCATATAATAAAAGTGGCTTTTTCACGTAAATTACAACTTCGGACAAGGTAATAAATATATATTTCAACTCAGCTGACATTAGCAAATAGCTAATGTCAGCTAGTGAAAAATGGGTTAAGGGGGGTGACAGAAGCCCTTTAAACCTGACGAGGGAGGTCGTAGAAGCCACCTAAATGAACCTTACCCGGCCAAGACCACCACGGCAATTCCATCTTGCCCCCAGCCGCGTACCACAAGCTTGGGGACACCAACTGATGGACACCACACCAAGCCAACCTGGTGCCCCAACTCTGAGAGTCCAGCCCCACCATTGAGGCCCTCTCATTCGCCTGTACCATCCAGTAGCCCCAGCTTCTATGACCTCCCCCTGCCACGACTGCCGCAACAAACGCAACTCCCTACAGTCTGTAGGACAATCCCTAAAATCCCCTTAGAACCCTACCTAAAACTTAGACACATCAAACTTTGCAAACATACTCTTATCAGCAGGACCTGTAACAGAAATGCCCTTTAACTCCTCATCATCAATAGTATTATGTTAATAAAACAATTAATCATATATATATATTTTTTTAATATATATATAGCACCCAGCCTTCCCAGCAAAAAGTAACAACACAAGGGTGGGAGGGGGATAGATGCTCTCTCCTGCTTTCCCAAGATGGCGCCCGTTTTCCCACTCCCTCTTTCATTTAAAGCCTCGGCCACGCCCCCTCTCAGACCACTCCCCGCATCACGTCCACACTTATTAACCCTAACCTACCCTAGCCCTCGCCCTCCGAAACCCCTCATGTCGGCCTCCCCTTAACTCTGTTTCTGTCCGGCCTTACTGAGATGTACTTTCAAATTATCTGTACTATACATTCCAATCCAGCCAAAGGGTGAGTCACAGATCTAATAGTATGTCTGGGTTTCCTTCATCAACGCAGACTCATTTGCAAGCAGCAGGGATACGAACAGGAGCTGGAAGACTTTAGACCTGGACAAGTGCTCCAATATGGTATAAACAGGGGCCGAGGCCTTTATAATACTTTGCCAAGCGCTGTGAAGTCTAATAGATTTATGCGTTACCTTCACAGATTTCACACACACCATTTTTTTTTATAGCTGCTCCACCTTCTTAGAGATGCTTTCTGGTCTTGTCCCCTGAGCCACAAACATGGTCTGTGGCTGTTACAGGACTACAGATGATGATAGCTTCTTACACTCCAACTAATAGGCTTTCACTAACTTCACAGGAAAGAGCCAAGCTCAGGGGTCAGGGCCCAAGTCTTCCTGAAGACAGCTAGCAAGGGACTAGACCTAACCCTTCGAAAAACAGTACGGAATACAGTAAAGCAATAGAAACACAAGGACCATGGCGCATTACATATAATACACCAGGTTCAGTCATTAGCAGTGCCTCAGTAGGTCACTGCATAAACATTTTCTTCTCATATTTCAGCACCATGGAGGATAAAGTTTCGCATGCTTCTTTTGGTGTTTTTTTTCCCTGCATCTTTACACCCCTTCAACTAGTCAACACAAGACCTTCTAATTCTCAATATTAGTGAAGCAGCTGTCAGACCCCCACCATTGTGGGGCATCATTGATATATCATAAATGTCTATAGTTGAAAAACAATTTTAGGTGAGAACCATGTTGGGTAGCTGGCAACTAGACTCCATTATGGACTCCATAAGCAAACATATGAAGAGTTTTGCATCACCGGCATGGACAAATATTTGAAGATCTACTTCATTCACTGAATCAGGTTGTATGATCCAAATAGACAAATAATTATATTTAACATGCCATTTAACAATACAGTTGGTGTCTATATTAGTTCCCTACTGCATTAGGGAGATGACACTGAGCTAATATTGGGCAATGGGGCCAGAAAATATGCCAGATGTATCTTTCAGGCTCCACTGACTATGGAGATGCTTATACCGCTGTGTGCATAAAAGCCAATGGCTCCACTGACTGCTCTTGGGCCATATTGACAACTGTTTATTTTCTGCATTTCTCGCTCTCCCAAATGCTATCCTTTTCTGGTCCCATGTCATAGACCCTCTAATTACATGCACTAAATTTCTCAGAGGACTTGCACAGCTTGTCAGAAGTTGCCTGGTAGAAAAGAAAGCTGGGAGGCCATGAAATCTATATTTTTTACGATATGCGGCTCCCCAGTTGCAGATAAAAACTGATCTGCGGTTAAATAAAGCGAAGAAATAACTGAAATCCACCTGGAAATTAGAATTTAGAAATCCAGGTCACTAATCTCGATTGGTCACTGGCTTCAGAATGGAAGCAAAATTTCCCTCTAAACGAGAATGTCTCTTACTGTCTGCAAAATTCAGGCACGTTGCTGGGTTCAGCGTAGGTTGAACTGTTCACTAGTGTTGCCCCAAATTTTGCCCCGAATTTCAGGAAAAATTTGATTCGCTGTGAAGCTGAATTTCCTCGCGCTTCATGGTGACAAATCTATTTTTCCTGAAATGGTGCTAAAAAAACCCCACATACTCTCCTTATCCATTTGCTCGCGAAGAGGCTGTCACGGTTATTTTAATTGCAGGAACCATGTATTGAATGAGGGCCGCCACTAGCGATGAAGTCACCGCAATCCGTCAATCAGGATGGATAAGGTGGGTGTGTATTTTTTTAATTGGATTAGCCCCTGAAAGACCTTAATTTTATCTCAGATGCCATGGTCAGGGATAAACACGGTATCTGGGGGATTCAATGACGGGGGACGTTGCAATCGTCGTTCCTGGTCATTGCGCCTGCTACATACAAAGAAATGCGCATCATGACAAAGTAACTCATCACAAAGCGAATTTCTTTATGAAATTCGCTGAAGCAGCTGAATCGAATTTTTCAGAACTTCGCTCATCTGTACTGTTGACCCAATGTCCATGTGACCTCAAATAAGATGAAGATACATGCACCACAGTTACTCTTCACTTACAAAAAGACTCTTTACACTGCTCACAGCATGGGCGTAGCTATAGGGGGTGCAGAGGTAGCAGTCGTTACCGGGCCCCGGAGGGTGAGGGGGCCCAAAGAACCTTGTGCCGCATAAGAAAACACACAAAGCACTGAGGGAAGGGGGCCCAAGATGGACTCTTGCACCAGGGCCCATGAGCCGTTAGCTACGCCCCTGGCTCACAGCATTACTTCTTGCCAACCGCCTGCTCGTCAGAGAAAGAGACCGCTGCATTTATATGCAGCGATCTAGTCCACAGTATGGCGAAAAGTGATTGCTAATGCCATCGCTCTTTCCCATACAGAATCATTGTTTGCTGGCAGCAGAAGCTGTTTAGACAGTATGATTACCCGATGAATAAGCATTTCGCTTGTTCATTAGGTAATCAGCAGCAGTATTAGGCCTCTTGCACACGACCGTATGGCTTTTTCAGTGTTTTGCGGTCCGTTTTTTTTCAGATCCATTTTTCCGTTTTTTGCTTCCGTTGTGTTTCCGTTTCGGTTCCGTTTTTCCGTTCCGTTTTTCCTTATGGCATATACAGTATACAGTAATAACATAGGAAAAATTGGGCTGGTCTTAAAATTTTCAATAGATGGTTCCGCAAAAAACGGAACGGATACGGAAGACATACGGATGCACTTCCGTATGCTTTCCGTTTTTTTTGCGGACCCATTGACTTGAATGGAGCCACTGAACGTGATTTGCGGACAAGAATAGGACATGTTCTATATTTAAACGGAACGGAAAAACAGAAAAACGGAAACGGAAGGCATACGGAGACACTTCAGTATTTTTTGCGGTCCCATTGAAGTGAATGGTTCAGTATACTGTCAGTATACTGAACTGAAAAAACGGCCAGTATATGGTCCGCAAAATACTGTCGTGTGAATGAGGCCTTACACAGGCAGATTATCACTAACGAGCGTTCCAACCAAGGCATGTTAGGGATGATCTGCCCAATGCTCGAGCAGTGTAAGGCTACTTTCACACCAACATGGATCAGCTTCCATTCTTATAATACAACATCTGCCTCCGTTATGAACGGATCCGGTTGTATTATCTGTAACATAGCAAGAACCAATATAATTGCATGGGTCATACTATAAAAATAGACATCAATCCACAATGTATACAGAAAAACATCATAGTTTATTAACAAATATGTAGAAAGACATGATTGACATAACTCAGGACACAAAATTAAAATCAATTAAAATTACATCCTATGCTGGCGGTGCAGAGAGAACGCACAGGTCTATCTTAATCAATATTTCATGGCAAGTGCACCATATTATAATAGGATATGTATCAATATTGGTAAGTATAATGTATAAGTACAAGTAATGTACCAAACAGTTATTATTAGCAATCTTATACAAAAGAATGTAGGCCAATTAGTGTACCAACCAGTAGGAATAGCAAAAGACGCCCGTCAATGCACCGCCAGCATGGACCTGACGCGCTTCGTGAGCTTTTTCAAGGGGACCCTTTGAAAAGCTCACGCAACGCGTCAGGTCCATGCTGGCGTGCATTGACGGGCCTTTTTGCTATTCCTACTGGTTGGTACAATAATTGGTCTACATTTCTTTGTATAAGATTGCGAATAATAACTGTTTGGTACATTACTTGTACTTATACATTATACTTACCAATATTGATACATATCCTATTATAATATGGTGCACTTGCCATGAAATATTGATTAAGATAGACCTGTGCGTTCTCTCTGCACCGCCAGCATAGGATGTAATTTTAATTGATTTTAATTTTGTGTCCTGAGTTATGTCAATCATGTCTTTCTACATATTTGTTAATAAACTATGATGTTTTTCTGTATACATTGTGGATTGATGTCTATTTTTATAGTATGACCCATGCAATTATATTGGTTCTTGCTGTGTTTGGATGTGTGGGTCACGTGAAATTGTGGGACAATATATCGGTTACTTATCTGTAACATACCCAAGACGGATCCCTCATGAACTCCATTGAAAGTCAATGGGGGACGGATCCGTTTTCTATTGTGTCAGACAAAATGGATCCGTCCCGATTGACTTGCGTTGTGTGTCAGAACGGATCTGTCTTGCTCCGCACCACATCGCGGACAGAAAAACACTGCTTGCAATGTTATTCTGTCCGCGATGGGGACACAACCAAACGGAACAGAATGCATTCTGGTGCACTCCGTTTCGTTCAGTTCATTTTCACCCCCTTTGACAATGAATGGGGACAAAACGGAAGCGTTTCCCCCGCTATTGAGATCCTATGACGTATCTCAATAGCGGAATTGAAAACGCTAGTGTGAAAGTAGCCTAAGGGGGCCTTAACAGAAGCCCAAGGAGGAAGTAGAAAGGTGCATTCATTGACCGCTAGCATCCAAATCTAATTTTACAGTAACTAGAGCAGAAAGGTAAACGCTCACCATAACTGTCTCCTAAGACTAATGCTTAACGTGAGAACTAAAGCTGAAAAATGTCAAAAAATGTAAACTCTGACAACAATCTCTGGTCAATGCTCAAGGATGAAACTGCTTCAAACACTTTTCGGTAAGTTGACAGCATGGTGTATCTTAGGAACACGATATTGAAGCATGCAGCATCTGACCAGGAATGAGAAACGACTTGTTCCTGGTGAGCTACATTCCTATAACTTCTAGTTTTCAAAAATAACAGAGAATGGGTAGATGATACTTATCTTCCTATTCCCGGCGTATATATGCACTAGACAGCAAGGGAATCCAGCATATAGCATTTACCAGCAAGTGTAGTTTGGACTCTTCAAGGAAAATACTTACTACCCTGCCTTTCATATATCTCTCCCGCATCCGTGTGCGTTCTGCACCTGTATGTCTATTCTGCAAAAAGTCAGAATGGGACATACTTGGCCACGAAATGCGAACCACTGGCACATTGAAATCACACAAATTGGTGCAGAATTTTTGTTTGTAAAGCTGCACCTGTGTGCACGAACCCTAAGGCCACCTACACACGTTGCGAAAATATGTCCGGTTTTGCTGCACGGATTCCTGTGCAGAAAAACCTCAACGTAGTGCAGCACCAGCAAAGTGTTTGGGATTACACAAATCTCATGTACACTTTGCGGATTTCTTCCACTTTGCAGATTCTTTCCGAATCCGCAGCATCTCAATTATGTTTCTGGTTTTAGCTGTGGATTTCACCCTTTTCAACGGACCGGATTTTGGTGCGGTTATGCTGCAGAAACACACAGAAATCAGTGCGGATCTTATGTGCAATCACTCACACAAGTGTGCACGTGGTCTAAGGCTATCTGCACACATGTGCAAGTTTACAAACTGTACAGGCTTCTGTGTGTTTCCATGCCAAATCTTCACCAAAAACCTCATGTGTTACTTGGCGGTTTTGTTGCAGATCTGATGCAGATTTGCTGCAGATCCCCCCATTGAAAAGGATGAAATGTGGTTAATTTCTGCACGGAAGAAAAAAAAGCTAAGTGTATATGAGATTTGTCAAATCTCATTCACTTTTCTTGTACTGTATTACCCACATACACAGAGGTTTCTAATGGCATTTTTTAGCACTTTTGCTTTTTATGCGCATTTTTTGCACTTGCGTTTTTTTCTGTTAATATTAGATTTTAGCTGAAAGCTTATAAAAAATGCCTGCATTTTTTGGTTGCTGGCATTTTTTTCAGTTGGGTGGAGGTTTTTCTACCTGGTGTTATTTTTAAATGGCACTTTCAGACTTTTTCTTATGCCTTTCTCTATAGGAAAAAAAAGTTAACACAAAAACACCATTTAAAACGTCATAAAAAACATGTGCAGAATGGAAATACTATTTGTTTGTGAAGGAAGCCTAATACAGATTTCAATTCATGATCACTACCAGAAAAGTAATTTAAAGTAATAAAGCCAGGGTCACATGTGACTGAATAGCTATGGTACGGATTTGCCATCGTGGATTTACATGCATTTATCTGCAGCGTTGTACAATACCAGCAAAGTGGATGAGAATTTCTGATTGCCTGAATGGAGTCGGGAAGGAATTTTAAACTCCCCTTAGGGTGGGTTCACACTAGCGTTATGGTTTCCGTTATGGCCTTCCGTTATAACGTGGTTATAACGGAACATAACGGAATCCATAAGACGGAAGGACGGATCCGTTCTTTTGCCCATAGACTTCTATTATGACGGAATGCAAAACGGAAGCCTTTAAAAGGCATTCCTTTTGCTTTCCGTGAGAATAGAAGTCTATGGGAAAGCATAACGGATCCGTCTGGTTCCCGTTATGCATGACGGATAACAAAGTGCTGTGGACAGGACTTTGTTTTCCATCTTGCATAACGGGACCCAGACGGATAGACTTGTATTATGACGGAAAGCAAACGGAATGCCTTTTAAAGGCTTCCGTTTTGCATTCTGTCTGGGCATTCCGTTATTTTCGGAAAGCAATAACAGAAACCATAACGCTAGTGTGAACCCACCCTTAGGTGGGGAAAATTGGCTTCTACCTCACAGGTTTTTTTTTTTTGCCTTCCTCTGGATCAACTCGCAGGATAACTGGCCGAACTGGATGGACAGATGTCTTTTTTCGGCCTTATGTACTATGTTACTATGTTGCGTTTTAAAAAAATGCAGCAGAAAAGCTGCAGTATTACTGATTTGAAATCTGCACTATCAGTTTAAATGTTACCCTTTCTAATGGAGCGGGTGAAATCTGCTGGCTTTTTAGCAACATAAAATGCATGTAATACACGCAATTTTGTTGCATTTTTTCGTACATTTTATTCCACTGGATTTCTTGTCACTTATCAACTCAGCCTAAGGCCTCATGCACACAAAGGTATTTTCTTTCCGTGTCCGTTCCGTTTTTTTTGCGGACTGTATGTGGAACTATTCATTTCAATAAGTCCACAAAAAAAACGAAGTTACTCAGTGTGCATTCCGTTTCTGTATGTCCATTCTGCAAAAAAAATAGAATATGTCCTATTATTGTCGGCATTACAGACAAGGATAGGACTGTTCTATTAGGGGGCAGCTGTTCCATTCCGCAAAATACGAAATTCACAATTCACACAGACGCCGTCCGTATTTTTTTGAGGATTCGTGTTTTGCGGACCGCAAAATACATACGGTCGGGTGCATGAGCCCTAAAGCATTTAAAAAGTTACTCAGCTTCTGATTTAGATTAATTCTGTACAGGAACCATAAAATAATAAATATAAAACAAACAAATAAATAAAAATCAGAAAATAAATGAATAAACAAAACTATTTTATGAAATTGTAATTTTTTATTTTCTGAATTGCTCAACTTGGTGCCAGTAATAATACCGCTCACAAAATTGACCTATTGACCACTTTCTGTACTTTCCACAAAGTGAAAGGGTCATAACCGCGTTATCGTACCCAAAATGCTCAACTTTCATCCTTATTTAATGTGTTAAAGGCATTCATACTTTGGAGAACAGGACTTAATTTATTTTGTACAGCTCATTATCTCAATGGTCATCATTCATTGTAATGACAAGCTGATTGTACGTACTTAGCAAGGCAATGACGTCTGACACTGAATTGTGCTATTGTGTAGCTGGTAGGACTGCCCTGAGTTCACATGTTGCAACCTTGCAAGTATCAAACTGACAGAGGGTATGTGCTTGTATATGCTGCATGCAATACTGTTATATCAGGGGCACTTCTGTAACGTGGGAGGGCATGACAGGCGGGAGTTAAAAAGCTTAAGGGGAATGTATAATCTTTTTAGAAATAATTTGCCAATGATATATTTTATTTATTCTTTTATTAAAGAGACATTTGTCCTGAGCTCTTGCAAAAGCAGTTCCAGAGATTTCCTTTACAGCATGCGCCTGGACATAAGAAAACGGAATTAGGGTACTTTCACGCTTGCGTTGTGAGGATCCGGCAGGCAGTTTCGTCTCTGGAAATGCCTGCCGGATCCGGCAATCTGTATGCAAACTAAGAGCATTTGTAGACGGATCCGGATATGTCTCACAAATGCATTGCAATAACGGATCCGTCTCTCCGGTTGTCTTCACATACGTAACACCGACTGATTTTTTCCTGAATGTGAAACTGACACGGAAATGTGAATGAGGCCTAAAATTTGTATTAATTATGCATATAGTAGGGTCAGATTCATAGAAGCACAAAAAAGTACCCAGTGAAAAGCCATACGATAAGGCAAAGGTGTCGGTAAAGCCCATAAAGGTACCGCTGCCACATAAGAAGGAACCAATGTTATATTTAGGCCTCATGCACACAACCGTTTTTTTATGCTGTCCGCAAAAAGGGGTTCTGTTGTTCAGTGATCCGTGTCCGTTTTTGCCTTCCGTTGTGTTTCCGTGTGTCTTCCGTTTTTTTTAGCGGACATGACCCAAAAGATTTTACCAAAAGACAGGCTGACAATTTTTCCCAAGTGCCTGCCAAGGGATCCGCAAAAAAAACGGACACGGAACGCGGATGACACACGGATGGCCATCCGCATTTTTTCACGGACCCATTGACTTGAATGGGTCCGTGAACCGTTTTTCATGGACAAGAATAGGACAGGTTATATTTTTTTGACGGACTGGAATCACGGACCACGGACACAGAGGACAAACGGTGCATTTGCCGAGGTTTCCACGGACCCATTGAAGACCAATGGGTCCGCAGAAAATCAAAAAACAGAGCAACGGACACGGAATCAAACAACGGTCGTGTACATGAGGCCTTACACCAATAGGGGAGAACTTATTTCATACCTGGGAAATGTTGGTCCAGCTTGGGGTTTAACCCCGGGCCCCAAAGATGCAAGAGAACAGCAATAGTCACTGATTTTGGAGGGTGTAAACGGATGTTGTACAGTAACTCTGTAACTATATGTTATGTAACGTTATAAACTGCACTACATGTCCACTCTGTCATAATGTAGAAATTAGATTTGTAGGTTGTATTATAGAAAATGAGATTGAGTAGCAGACAGGAGCAGCTTGGCCATGTGCCTGTCATGTAATATATACAGTTTAGTACTTGTGATTCACTCTTAAAAATGTTCTCTTGCTCACATTTCCTAAACGTTGTCTCAATCATGTGCCCTGAAGTTGCTGCGGGGCCTAGAAGGTATTATACCTGTCAACACGAGAATGACGGATACAAATCACATACATCCCCTTAAATAGCATAGTGGAAACATTATCAAATTGGTGTGAAAAGTTTTCAAAAAGTGTCCAGATTAAAAATAAAAATAAGGACCGCGCTGTGATAACTAGAGACATGCGAAGTGTATCCTTCCAATAATCCTAATCGCAGCATGGAAGTAAGATATAAAAGCAGCTTTCAAATGTAACTTATATTTATTCAATATATTGCCTTTCTGAGGGACTCTTAGGTCAGAAAGAGGTATTTTTGTAAACTCGATATATTCATTTTTTTACAAATTTTTGGGCCATTTTTTCATTTTCATTTTCAATACTGTGCCATTGAAAATGAAACACAGAATATTTCCCTCTATAGGAGTTAGCACAAAGAGATAAAATTACTGTATAGATAGGAAAACTATGGCCAGTTTACTGCTGCACTGAGGGAAAGGTGCTATCTGCTAGTATAATAGTAGATTATAGAATTTAGGGTGACAGTATGATAGTGCTATTATTCTTTTGATAGGCCCAGATAAAGATGGCCACAGAACAGCATTGCATTGATCAGTAAAATGTGTGATGCTCTTATTCTGTCACTCATCACCCTTCCCTCTCTGGCCTCAGTGATGGTCTGAGTGAGAAAGTCAAGTGAGCTTACTAAACAAAGAGGAAGTTAAAGAGCCAGGACAGGAAGTAGAATAGATGGAGTGACTTTAACTAATTATATCCAGAAAGCCATCCTCCTGCTTTTCTGTAAAAAATATATATATATATAATATTCACATGTAGGTTGTTAATATGTGAATAAAAAAATTGGAGGGTATTGTCCCTTTAACCCCTTCAACCACTGTGATCTACCTGTACATCATAGTGGCTGAGGGAATATATGGACTGGGCTGCTGCACTGATCTCGCTCCATACATGACGAGTGCTGGTTGTATAATACTCATTTTTAAAGTAGAAAAACAAAGAAAAAAACGATACAAATTTGGTATCACCGTAGTCCGACTGCAGAATAAGGACGTCATATCATTTTTAGTGCACACTGAACACAGTAATGTCAAAACCCAAAGAACCTTGTTGGAGTTGTGTATTCTTTTCAATTTCACCCAAGAAAGATTTTTTTCCAGTTCCCATTTTCCAATACAAGACATGGTGATTGAAATGGTGCAAAAAATAAGCCCTCATATGGCTATGTGAATGGAAAATCAAAAACGTTATGGCTATTGGAATGTGAGGAGATAAAAACAAAAATGGGTAAAATCGGGTTTGCGGCTCCTGTGACAATAAGATAATCCAGGCAAGTCTGGTTCCCATTAGCCCCCAGCAAACAGCTGATCTTCTGGTGGAGGCTTCTCTGGCATGTAATAAAGACAGTGGTTTTCCATTCTGGCTCATAGAAAGGCTTGGACTGGCCCACAGAGGTACAGGTGAATCCCCCGGTGGGCCCCTGAGCAAGGTGGGCCCCTTGTCATCCATCCCCTACACAGTAGATTTACTGCACTACATATTGATAGGCGGTGTACAGCACCCTAAGAAACTACCCAGTTTATTATTATAGACACGTTCATGTGGGTGAGATGACTTCTAGGTACAGAGGCAGGACAGCCAGCGCCCTTCTTTCCCCAGGACCTGCCTTAGCAAAGTTGCTGCAGGGACCCCATAATCAATTATCTTGTAACGTCTTGCTGCTGTGTGAGCAGGAAATCTTTGGATATATCCGTATGGTGGGCCCCCAAAATATATTTTACTGGTGGGTCCGACATATAGAGGTTGGGTCATGAGCGGTAGACCGCCTTCTATAACGTCCATATTCCCTAATGGACTATATGGGCAGGGGTTGTCTTCATCCAAGCCTTCACAGGTATCAAATTCCAGAATATTGAATGTTCATAGAAAGTATATTAAATGTAATGGTATAGGTAGAGAACAGCCAAATAAAATGTACTACTATTAATTTCCTTGTCAGATGAACCTTCTGATTGAAGAACCGACCACCATCCTCCTACTTCAGGATCTCAGATCAGACTATGAATGAAATGATGGGTTAGAGGAAATTTATTGTAATTGTCATGGTTCCTATGTCTGATTCTGGAGGCTAATTGTCTTCTTGAATAATAATAATATACTAGAATCCTGTTGCCGGTTGTTCCACCGCCACCTCCATCTTGCACCCATGGTCATTATCAGGTATAATCTGTGCGTGTTCATGGGTCTGGGTGCCACGCCGCAGACATATGTTCTGCAATTCTACTACTTCTGGAGTGATTAGTGAAGCTGCACAAACAGTTCTTTTTCCTTTAACAAAGTGAAGGTGTGATTTTCTCAGGTTCGGTGAGAATATACACACATATTTTTACAAAGCAATCTGTTTCTCTGTAGATGAATGTCCGCAGGGTCTGTGAGCCGATCTGAGGTGTTGGAGTCATACCATGAAATTCTGAACAGAAAGAGAAAATAAAGTACAAGCGTCAGAAAGTGGATGTCAGGCCCAGTGTAGCTTAAAGGGGTTCTCTGGGAATTAAGAAAATGAAAATACTTAAATATTACTTTATTATAAATATATTCTCAAATACCTTTCATTATTTATAATAGCTCGTTTTGTCTGGGGAGCAACCTTCAGGGGAAACAAAATGGCTGCTGTCCCATTAGTTCACACAGAACCTGTCCTGATCATACATGAGGACGAGTTACTTTACAACACTGAGGTAAAGAGCTGCCTGATTCTCCTCTCTGCTCTACTTGTCAGGGATTATGATCCTGAATACAGATGATAAGAACTTTAGCTGAATCTCCGGGGAATTTAGTTCATGAAGAGACACGAAGTACAGAGAGGACAGACAGGACAGACTGTGGTAATGGAGACTACAAGTGCTGCTGCCCATTAGCCACACCTCACCTCCTCTTATGTCTCCTCATCATCTCCATTCCCACAGAGATTCACCTGTATTCAGGATCATGATTCCTGAGAAGCAGAGCAGAGAGGAGGATGAGGCAGCTCTTTAGCTCATTGTGGGGAAGTAACTTGTCCTCCTGTGTGATTAGGACAGGTTTTGTGTGCACTGAGAGGACGGCGGCCATTTTATTTCTCCTAATAATTGCTCTATAGACAAAACGAGGCATTATAAGTAATGAAAAGTATTTGGGAAAATATTTATAAAACTAATATTTATGTATTTTCAGTCTTTTAATTTCTGGAAAACCCCTTTAATGTAAAAGGAGGGATAGTCTATACCTCCCGTAGGGTCAGCACTGCTCAAGGACTGCTGTGTTAGCGCAAGTCCTAGAAGGGACCGCCAGCTAAAGCTCTTGTACATTCATAATAGTCATATAAACCCGCCAATGACAACACTACAGATAGGAAATAATGAGCTTTGCTGCCCTTCCTATTCCTGAAACTTTGTAACAGCTTGTGATTGAGCAGAAGGTCTGAGTATTGTGAGACAGCCTGGTTGCTGAGGATATTAGTAGTAGTAGTTAGTAGTAGTTATGTAGTGTACCCTTAGCTATCTTCAGCACCACAGTGTGATAACAGTCATAATCAGAGCTCCAAATAATGTTATCTCACTACTGATGTGTATTCTTATATAAGGTAATAGTACGCAACTGTTAGATCTTAATACCTCCATACAGCAACAAAATAACACCCCCATACACTGAATAAAACCACCATACACCTACTGAATAGTATCACTGTACTGTATATAAAGTACACCGAATCATACCATCATACACTGACTGACTGACTTATTATACCACCATACAGGTGTATAAATAATACCACTGTACTGTATACACAATATACTGAATAATATCACCATACGCTGATTGAATTATACCACCATATACCTACAGAAAAGTACCATTATACTGTATACACAATATACTGGATAATATCACCATACACTGACTGAATTATACCACTTTACAATTACTGAATAGTATCACTATACTGTATAAAGAGCACACTGAATAATACCATCATACACCTACAGAACAATACTACCTTATACCTAATGCATAGCACCACTACACTATATATACAGTATAATATGCTAAATAGTGCCACCGTAAAGTGACTGAATTATGCCATCATACATCGATGCAAAAAATTTAGCTTTTTAAAAAAAGGGGGTTTTATTACACAAAAGTAGTAAAACGTAAAAAAAAAAAAACTTTATGTATTTGGTATTGCTGTAATTGTACTGACCCTGAGAATAAAGATATTGTGTTATTTATGCCAAAAAATGAACGCTGAAAAATTTTTAATATAAAAACTCAGCGGCAGTATTGCTGTTTTGTCACATCTCCTTCCCAGAAAGAGTTAATAAAAGTTAATCAGAAAGTTATGTGTACCCCAAAATGGCACCATTAAAAACTACAACTTATCCCGTAAAAAACAAGCCGTCATACAGCTGCTTAGACAGAAAAATAAAAAAGTTATAGCTTTTGGAAGGCGACAATGAAAAAAGGAAGAAAAGGGCTTGGTCAGAAAGGCCCAAAACTGATAGTACACATTCACTTTCCCTTCATTCTCTGGTGCAAACTTGGCCCTCCAGCTGTTGTAAGACTACAATTCCCACCATGCCCTGCTGTAGGCTGATAGCTGTAAGCAGTCATTGCATGCTGGGAGTTTTGCAACAGCTGGAGGGCCGAGTTTACCCATCCCTGCTCTAGACCAGCCTAAAGTCGGACATTTATGTCTCCCTCCTTTATCTCCCCTCTATGGCCTCACAAATCCCTACTTTCTGACACGAAAATGGCAGCTATTTAGGTAGCATAACCGACGCAGTGTCCCAATCACAATGACCACCATGCTGCCACTCTAAACAGTGCCTTGCCAGATAGATGTTCCTCTAAGGGTCCACTTACACGTCCGTAATTGGTTTTGCATCTGTTCCGCAATTTTGCGGAACTGGTGCGTACTAGGGATGAGCAAATCGATTTCAGATGAAAAGTGGTACATTAGAACCGAACTCGAGTTCGGTAAAAGGTTTTTAACAGTAGAAATAACTTCTGATCCCCGGAGCCAATACATTCTAACACTGTACGGAGCGCTCGCTCTGTACAGTATTCTAACAAAGTTTTATGCGAATCGACTTTGGATGATACATCCAAAGTCAATTCGCTCATCCCTAGTGCGGAAAGATTCATTTCAATGGGGCCGCAAAAGATGCGGACAGCACACCGCGTACTATCCGCAGTTCCTTTGCCGTGCAAAAAAAAGATAGAGCAAGTCCTTTTCTTGTCCACAGCCACGGAAAAGAATAGGCATTTCTATCACAGGGCTGGTCATGTGCGGTCTGCAAAATGCAGGCCGCAAAACACTTGCGGACGTGCGAATGCGCCCTAACTGTTCTTTGCCAGGTGCCCTGTATAGTTTTTCACCAAGAAGAGGGATCAGGGGAATATTAAAGGGCTTGGCCAGGATTAGAAAACCATGGCTGCTTTCTTTCAGAAAAAAAAGTGCCACAACTGTCCTTCATGTCTCCAGTATTCCAGTTCAACTGCATTGCAGTGAAAGGGAATGGGCTACCATACCACACTCAACCCACGAACAAGTGTGCCGCTGTTTTTGAAAGAAGGCGCCATGTTTTTCTAATGGACAACACATTTAACACATGACTACATGCTCAGACTACAAAGAGTTTGTAGTCTGTAACCATGGAGACACAGAAGCTATATATACAAATCTGTAGATTTTTAAGCATGATTAGAAACTATAGTAATTTTTTTTTTTTTTTTTTATATTTTCATGGAAAATATCAACAAAAACACACAGGACAATTCATCTATATCCTAATTCATATGTCTTTGGCTTCACGTAGTCAATGTGGCACTCCTCTAAGCCCCCACAGCAGTCAGACGTACTACATAATCACATCGGAGGTGGTTGCTATAGAAGTCCTAGAAATTAGACGTCTTCCTGATTAAATTTCAAGGTGTCTGGAGCAGATACGTTTCTCCTTGTGTTCCTTCTTTGTGTGATGGATTTTTGATGTCATGTAATATTACTTCATTGCTTCTACAGCACTTGTACAGTGAGATTTAATTTTCCATCTGCACATTTTCCACAAGAGCAGATACTTCTTTCTCGTTCATATCTGATAAACAAGTTGATGAAAGTCTTCTTGCCCCCAGTGCACCTGTTATCACATCCTGCATTCCTGCTACTCGAATCTCTGAATGAGTCACGGCAGCAAACAAGACAAAAATATTGAAATCAAAGGTATCTGTGATACGTTTCTTAAGTCAATATGTTAGAAGAGAGTGCAACGCAAATAAATCCTAAGGATTAAAGTGCACCTGGCGTGGAGCAGTGCACTGCAAACATTGGTTTCCACAAGATGCATCAACAATCCCTACCCATATACTGTAGGAGCAGCTCCTGGTTTGGAAGGCCCACAGTGTCCATGCATTACATGGACGGCCATCCATTTAAATGGTGACCCACGTAGTGTTAGATTTGCAGTGGCACGATATATGTATACAGATATAGTAACACAATAAAGAATACATGGAGGGCCAAAAGGAGGGGATGCAGCTGCAGTTTCCCTACCTATGATTGTGCATTGAGCCACAGGGGCGATGTGGAGGATGGGAGTGGTGGTACTCACAGATCAAACACTCCCTAGGCTGCGCAGTGAAAGGAAGGGTGCACTTTTTACTCCCTTCGGGGCACACCCTGGTCTTGGGGTTTCCCTGTCTGATAGTGGTTTGGGGTGCCCTTAAAAGTGATGATTTGTCAGGTGCAAGGCAGGGTTCCCTGCAGCGTTGAGGTAATGATAAGGCAGTTTTGCAGTAGAAGAATCAAGTTCAGGTACATTTGTCACAGTTCTCAGCATGCATGGACCGGCAGTTCTTACACAAGTGCAAATTCTGCAGTTCTTACAGGTTACTCAGCTGCAGTGACAGTTAATAGGCCAAGATGTGTCTTTTAAGGGGATATCCAAGAGCAAACTTTTTCCACAGACCTCTTCAGAGTAGCTGGACCCACGGTGGGGTTCATACTTACAGTTGTGTTCAAAATTATTCAACCCCCAATGCTGTAAAGGGTTTTAGGGAATTTAGTGTACATTTGTAATTGTGTTCAGAATGAAATCTTACAAGGACTTTTTAAAGAACCAAATGCAACTAAAATGACATCAATTGTTTTTGTAATACAGTATTAAATGTTTTTTTTGTGATTTCTTCATTGACACAATTATTCAACCCCTTAAAGACGACCACTCTTAAGAACAGAGGTTATTCAAGTGTTTTCGATCAGGTATTGAAAACACCTGTGGATGTCAAGGAGCAGCAATCAAGCAGAATAAGCCCCAATTAGGCAGATGTAAAATGACTGTGATACTCAGCTCCTTCTAGACATTTACTGGTGTGTTTACAGACATGGTGAAGTCAAGAGAATGGTCCAGGAAGACAAGAGAAGAGGTGATGTCTCTTCACAGGAAGGGCAATGGCTATAAGAAGATTGCAAAGATGTTAAACATACCAAGAGACACCATAGGAAGCATCATTCGCAAATTCAAGGCAAAGGGCACTGTTGAAACGCTACCTGGTCGTGGCAGAAAGAAGATGCTGACTTCGACTGCTGTGCGCTACCTGAAGCGCAAAGTGGAGAAAAGTCCCTGTGTGACTGCTGAGGAACTGAAAAAAGATTTGTCAGATGCGGGTACTGAAGTTTCAGCTCAGACAATAAGGCGCACACTGCGTAATGAAGGCCTCCATGCCAGAACTCCCAGGCGCACCCCCTTGCTGTCTCCAAAGAATAAGAAGAGTCCACTGCAGTATGCCAAAAGTCATGTGGACAAACCACAAAAGTTTTGGGATAGTGTTATGTGGACTGATGAAACAAAATTAGAACTGTTTGGGCCCATTGATCAACGCTATGTTTGGAGGAGGAAGAACAAGGCCTATGAAGAAAAGAACACCTTGCCTACTGTGAAGCATGGCGGGGGGTCAATCATGCTTTGGGGCTGTTTTGCTTCTACAGGTACAGGGAAGCTTCAGCGTGTGCAAGATACCATGAATTCTCTTCAGTACCAGGAGATATTGGATGAAAATGTGATGCAGTCCGTCACAAACCTGAGGCTTGGAAGACGTTGGACCTTTCAACAGGACAATGATCCCAAGCATACCTCCAAGTCCACTAGAGCATGGATGCAGATTAAAGGCTGGAACATTTTGAAGTGGCCATCGCAGTCACCAGACTTAAATCCGATTGAGAACCTCTGGTGGGACTTAAAGAAAGCAGTTACAGCGCGCAAGCCTAAGAATGTGACTGAACTGGAGACTTTTGCCCATGAAGAATGGGCGAAGATACCCGTAGATCGCTGCAAGACACTTGTGTCAAGCTATGCTTCACGTTTAAAAGCTGTTATAACTGGAAAAGGATGTTGTACTAAGTACTAAGATTGAATGTCACTTGGGGTTGAATAAAACTGATAATGATGTGAGCACAGAAAAGACATTTGTGGTTATTTCATTATAAATGTTATGTTATATTTGTCTGACTTACAAGTGCCTCTTTGATTTAATTGTAAACAAGATGACTGAAATGATCAAAATCAATGTCAAACTGGCCAAAACACTCAATTTCAGTGGGGGTTGAATCATTTTGAACACAACTGTACCTGGTCTACATCACTCCATAGCTTTCTCGGCAAATCCTGGGTGACTGGGAATCAACAGCCTGTCACCTGTCACCCGTGAAGTACCTGACTCAGTGATGCACCGCATGGGTGATTGGCTGCAGCAGCTTTCTTGAGAGATACAGATTTATGATGTCACATCCTGTTATCTGAATCCCACCAGTCTGGGGCTTATCCCATGATTAATGTAAAAAAAAGAAAATCAGACAGCCCTGTACCTCACATGGATCCAGAGATCTCCACATTCATTGCTCTTAAGATTTATATCAAACTGACGGCTCAAGGGGAGTGTCTTTTCTGCTGCAGCTCAGGGAGCGTGTCCATGCTCTCCTTATCACAACTCAGGAGGCGTGTCTTTTCTGATGCAGCTCAGGGAGCGTGTCCATGCCCTCCCTATCACAACTCAGGAGGCGTGTCTTTGCTGATGCAGCTAAGGGAGCGTGTCCATGCTCTCCCTATTACAGCTCAGGAGGCGTGTCTTTTGTGATGCTGTTAAGGGGGCGTGTCCATGCTCTCCCTATCACAGCTCAGGAGGCGTGTCTTTTTCTGATGAGCATGTGCGGCCATCTCAGTGAGCTGAACAAAGAAATAAGAAAAAAGACAAACAGCAGGTGGCGCTATACAGATACATTTTATTGAATAACTATGCAAACATTTTGATTACATGCAATTACAAAAGTATTCAGATCCAGGTCCTGGCTTGAAAACTGTAGAATATTTTTAGTGGGAGAACACCTTTGACACCTGTGATGTCACAGAAGCTGACAGCTGTTACTTGACGGAAAGCCATCTGTGTCACACCATCTATCATTTCATATATACCTGATATCAACATTTATCTAGGTTTCTTTATTTCTACTAATGTAAAAAAACAGCAGTCCTACTGCCAGTAAGCACATGACAAGTCCACCTCAATTTTAATGAAACACAATACTGTGCTATATTAGCAAGCACCGCCTGTCTGGATGATTACTCCCACTTCAAAGTTCTTCTCCAGTGTAAGCACTGCCAAAAACATTGTAAATGCTAATCTATGATTGTAGGTGAACAAGTTCTTCCCCCTTAAGCCATCTGCAAGCAAATAACATGGGATCCCTTTATCCAAAACATAGTCTTGCTTTAAAGCAGTTAATACAATAAGTATTAGGCCTCATGCACACGACCGTTGTTTTGATCCGCATCCGAGCCGGAGCCGCGCGGACCCATTCACTTCAATGGGGCCACAAAAGATGTGGACAGCACTCTGTGTGCTGTCCGCATCCGTTGCTCCGTTCCGTGGCCCCGCAAAAAAAAAGAGCATGTCCTATTCTTGTCTGTTTTGCGGACAAGAATAGGCATTTCTACAATGGGCCGCGTTCCGTTCCGCAAATTGTGGAACGGAACGCAGAGCAGCTTCCGTGTTTTGCGGATCCGACATACAGTCGTGTGCATGAGCCCTTACTATGCAATGAACAGGGCATTTCACATAAGGCATTATTGCAATATACAGGCAATAAAAATAGTCATTTTTTTATGTACATTCCTCTCTGGTAGTGCCCCCTGCATTTTTTTCTCGGATGAAATTCTGGTCAAACTCCTGTATTCAGTGGAGCTTCTCTGCTCCCTTCTTCCTCCCAATGCTGGTGTAGTTATCATGTAGAGATACAGGTGAAGTCCAGACATCTTTTATTCATTTATCCCTATTTCTAAATTCATAGTAATATATAGCGGATAAAAACTAAAAGTGGCCCCATTTTGTACTTAGGTCCAAATTGCTGGAAGGCAGGGTAAGCAGTACCATATTATGGCACATGATACCCCCCAACAGAGCCAAATACCACAGTCCATCACAAAATACTGCAGCCAGCAGCACAAAATACATCCCCAAAAACCTCCACTGGCCGGTCCTGGGCATCGGCCCACCAGGAAATGTCCTTGTAAGATCTATGGCCAATCTGCCACTGATAGCGATATCTCTCTCTAGACCATGGAAAAGGAAATTGCAGGGGGAGGACACTGTATACCACAGTGCTATTTGTTAGTAAAGTATCTGTGGCTTTGTGTGACTATCTGCGACTAGATTCTATGCGGGGGAAGAAGGGTTTAACAAGAGGGGACAGCAATGCACTCCTGGGAGATGCAGCTACTTGATGGTCACATGAGATGAGCTGCTGCCCACCCACAGAAAGTAAAGAAAACCTGAGCTGCAGAGTAAAGAAGCTTAAATGGTAAAAATTACATTGCACAGTTTTTGCATTTTTATAGCTAAAAAAAATAGTATGTATTACTCCAATTTTTTTTTTTTTTTTTTACAGAAACATTATAGGGGTTCCCCAACCCCATTGTTTTTTTACAAACCACTGTTACAGAAATAGCAAAATGAATAATTCCTTTCCAATCCCCATGCTGATGCTTCTCTAGTGCTACGCTGGATTCCCATTCCCTTTCATCCCTGTCTCAACACCAAACTCTTTAAAGAAGTTGTCTTACCATAAATATTGATGGCATATCTCTAGAAAATGCCGCCAATGTCAGATAGGAGCAGGTCCCAAAGATGGGACCCACACCTATCTCTAGGATGGAGCGCTTAGCAATTTTCAAAAGTCCAATGGAAAGAATAGAGAGCGCATCGCGCAAGCTTGGGCACCACTCCTTTCACTTCTATGGAACTGCCAGAAATAGCCAAGCCAGTGCTCAGCTATTTTTGAAATGAATGGAGGGTGGTTGCGCATGCGGGGTGCGCTCATTTTCACTTTGGGAGCTCTGTTCTAGAGATAGGTGAGGGTCCCTAGCGAATTGTCACCAATGTTTGAGGTGAGACAACCCCTTTAACAACTGGTGGCCCTGATGGTATGCACGTCCTTGAACATAGACTAGAAACTGGTATCCACAGCATTTGAATGGATGAACTCTTGACTCTGTATAAAGGTATGTACTATGCAGTGTACTGCACCTCTTACTATTCTTGATTCTGATGGAGTAGGTTGGAACACAAGGTAGAAGTCCTTGCAGAGCATATGCCCAAGTGTTAGGTCTTTGGAGGGGGCACCAACCAACCAAGATTTATTCATAGGATAAGGAACTGAATCTCTTCCCTAGGTGAAGACCCATCTAAGACTCCTAGACCACATTCCGTTGAATAGTTTGATGTTGTGTATATGTTTCCTGAATACATTTAGTCAACATCTACCAAATGTTCTGCATTGAATCTCCTGCGCATTTTCTGCTGATTCTCTGTCTTAGATCATTCCCACACAGGACAGAGTTATGACAACAATTACATATGAAGAATAACTGCCAGTGATGACATAGCAGAATCATCCATTTGTTGTGTAGATTTACAGGTAGTCATAAATTGCTGTAGACGTTTAGAGGTCTCTTTGATGCTTGGACATGCTGTATATTTTCATGCTGTTTGTGGTAGCTGTTTGTCACCACAGTCTTAATATATTATGTGTATTTCCCTCATTAGGTCCGCTGGAGGAGTCTCAGTCAATCATGATGATTTTCGGCTTGGGAGCAATAACTCTTTTTGTGGTTGTGTTTTTTACTTTGGGGTTTCACCACGAATCTTCATAATTACTGTCTTGTCCCGTGTAGGAGCCAACTTGATTTACTGCTCTCTACAGTCAGGAGAAGGAACCACAAGGGGATGTTTGAAAATGTTCCTAAATGTCACCAATGGCCATAAACTCCTATCGGAGAACATGTAAAGCACAGGTCCTTAGAACTAGCTAGATATTCTGCAGTATAGTGTCGTCTGTGACTGAGATATTATGTAGAATTCCAAAGACTGATAGAGAACTTAGATTGTGAGCCCCATTGGGGACAGCTTGATGCTAATGTCTGTAAAGCGCTGCCGAATATAGCAGCGCTATATAAGTGCAAAAAAAAAAATAATAATAAATAAATAAAATAAATAAATAAGTAAAAATATGCAAGTAAGCAATGCAAAAGGATAAAATCGCTAAACCTAACAAAGCCTACAAGAATGCAGCGTAAAGCGCTGTCACATCTGCGGCATAGCCTCCGTTTATAACAGAGGTCAAAGCATGGTGTTGTCAAATGATATATCTCATTCTCAATGGTGCCTGGTGGACCTCATTGACTTACAAGGTGGAGCAGACTACCGGAGTTACTGCATCTGGAATAACGCAGCAACCTGCCAGATCCCTATTCACTATAATGGGATCCGGTGGGGATCCGGTGGGTTTCCAATATAAATGCCGGCATTCTACCAGAAAAAAATACGCTGCATACGGTATTTGCTGGCATTTATGGTAGCCTGCTCCTTTGTCAGAACTGACTACTAGATTTACCTGCCATAGTTGGGACCCTGCCTTTAGCTGCATCGTATTCAAATATTAAAGGCTTATATAGTACATGAATCCGTATTCCAGTAAAACATTGAATGACCAGATAGAAATGCTAACGTTGCAATCACTGACCGGACTCTGACTGAAGAAGTTAATCCTGTGTCTCATACAGCGATTTTTTTTCCATAGAACACGCTGCAGGATGACATTTCTACTTCCCTCTATATAAGTTTAGGACTTCCAGTTCCCACAGTATTTTCTGAGCTTTCTCATAACTATATCTTTTGTTCCTTTTTTTTTTTTTTTTTAGAAAATGTTACCTCTAGCACAATAATTACTACCCAGAAGTTCACCCACTCATGATACTCATCAACTGCATTCAATGGAGCAAACCTAACCTAGTCATAATTATTGAGCAAGGCGGCCTGTACATATTGCGATCCAGCCACTGGATCCACGTACGGATTTGCTGGGCTGCACCTGTACCCGCCATTTGAAGTACAGGTGCAGCAGCCAGATAGCACTGTATACAGGCACCCTGAGGGTACGGCCACAAGGTCAGGCTTCCTGGTGCAGTTTTGGAAGCCAAAATCAGGAATGGACCATAAAAGGAGAGAAAGTATAAAGGACAGACAAAGCTTCTCTTTTTTGAATCCAGGTTTCAGCTTCCAAAATTGCATGTGGACTGTGTAGCTGTATCCATAGGGTGTTTCAGACACACCCATTGCAGACAGGTGCATAAAGTCATACACTATGGACAAAGACTGGTAGTGGTATAGATCATACTGAAGAGCTCAGCCATTCAAGAGTATAGCCACATGTGACATTTACCCTGTGGATTTTCCACAGCGGAATCACATGAGGAAACCTGCATCAAATGCAGAAGAAGCAGAGTGTGGAAGATTTCAAAATGTTTGCACAACAAAATCCATATACAGTACTTGACCTGAAGTGAAGATTTTAAATCTGCAGCAAGTCTGTGGAAAGTCTGCCACAAGTGACCGTACCTTAAACATAGCATGACATTTCTGATCTGCTAGATCGGCCCCAGTCAACTTTAAGTGCTATAATTGTGAAGTGAAAGCAACAGCGCAATCATGGAGTGGTAGATCATACAGAGTGTTACCTCCGAGGAGCAGAAAGTGCCTATGGTCTGTTGTATCACTCAATATAGAGATCTAAACCTCCCTGGTAGGCTTAACCTCCGCACAAAAACTGTGGGTCAGGAGCTTCATGAAATGGGTTTGTATGGTCAAGAAGCTGTACATCAACCTAAGTGTTAACCCGGCTTCCCGTGTGGTCTGCACTCCTGCCGCCAGTATCTCTCTGGCTCAGAGTTCCTTGTGTGCATTTTACGGTGTGTACAGGCGTGTCTCTCCTCTTTATATGAGGCAGCATGTGCACTCCTTCAATCTTCCCCAGCCTATGGGTAGTCTGCAGGAGGTATTTAACTGTGCCTCCTTCTACAGGAAGGCGCCTGAGCAACTTTGGTTCCTAGCCTTGTCTGGTTCCTGTGGGTGAAGATGTTTCTGTGATTTCTGTCATTACTGTGTACCGGACTCTGTATCTTGCTTAATGGACCTTGCCTTACTGCCCCTGCCCTGACCTCGGGCCTTGTTCACAAACTTCGCCATATTGCCGCCTGCCCTGCCTCAGACTCTGTACCCAGACCTTGCCTTGCCTCCGTCTGATCAGCCTCTGGCCACCTAGCACCCTCTGGGTGTCCCGTACCATCTGGAGGCCAGTCCAGTGGGTCCACAACCCAGGTTCTCGTTTCCTCGTGTTCCAGCCCCCCTCAAAGTTAGGGCCTGGTGTATCCCTCATGAAAGTCTATCCTCACCATCAGGTATTTTAAAGAACGCGGGGTACACTTAGTCATCCCCCTCTGAGAAGGTTTGTCACATGGGACAAGGGGTTCACACAAGCAGAAAATCTCAAAAAGTTGAAAATTTTGTGATGCGTTCAGTTTTGATAAATTCCCCCCATGTTATCAAACCTGTAACCACTGGCCCAAGATTTGTTCTTGAAGACCATATCGAAAGACATAGGCCTCATTCACATCTCCGTTCGGAGATCCGGCGGGCTGTTCCGGCATAGAGCAGCCTGCCGGATCACCGGAACCCCGTTGACTGCAATGAGGTCCATCTGTGATCCGTTTCATTAACGGCATAAATGCCGGGTTTCGGCCGGACAAAAAAACATTGCATGCAACAGTTTTTTGTCTGCCAGACGCATTTTCGCCAGATCTCCAAAGAGGAGATGTAAAAGCAGCCATAGTCTATCACGCTGCGATAACTTTAATCTATGCAATCCCAGAGTATCTGGAATTTCTGCTAGAAATGCTTCCTATAGTACATGAATCCGTATTCCAGTAAAACATTGAATGACCAGATAGAAATGCTAACGTTGCAATCACTGACCGGACTCTGACTGAAGAAGTTAATCCTGTGTCTCATACAGCGATTTTTTTTCCATAGAACACGCTGCAGGATGACATTTCTACTTCCCTCTATATAAGTTTAGGACTTCCAGTTCCCACAGTATTTTCTGAGCTTTCTCATAACTATATCTTTTGTTCCTTTTTTTTTTTTTTTTTAGAAAATGTTACCTCTAGCACAATAATTACTACCCAGAAGTTCACCCACTCATGATACTCATCAACTGCATTCAATGGAGCAAACCTAACCTAGTCATAATTATTGAGCAAGGCGGCCTGTACATATTGCGATCCAGCCACTGGATCCACGTACGGATTTGCTGGGCTGCACCTGTACCCGCCATTTGAAGTACAGGTGCAGCAGCCAGATAGCACTGTATACAGGCACCCTGAGGGTGCGGCCACAAGGTCAGGCTTCCTGGTGCAGTTTTGGAAGCCAAAATCAGGAATGGACCATAAAAGGAGAGAAAGTATAAAGGACAGACAAAGCTTCTCTTTTGAATCCAGGTTTCAGCTTCCAAAATTGCATGTGGACTGTGTAGCTGTATCCATAGGGTGTTTCAGACACACCCATTGCAGACAGGTGCATAAAGTCATACACTATGGACAAAGACTGGTAGTGGTATAGATCATACTGAAGAGCTCAGCCATTCAAGAGTATAGCCACATGTGACATTTACCCTGTGGATTTTCCACAGCGGAATCACATGAGGAAACCTGCATCAAATGCAGAAGAAGCAGAGTGTGGAAGATTTCAAAATGTTTGCACAACAAAATCCATATACAGTACTTGACCTGAAGTGAAGATTTTAAATCTGCAGCAAGTCTGTGGAAAGTCTGCCACAAGTGACCG
Organism: Bufotes viridis; assembly: GCA_033119425.1. NCBI lineage: Eukaryota > Metazoa > Chordata > Amphibia > Anura > Bufonidae > Bufotes > Bufotes viridis. The sequence goes on from CM065592.1 coordinate 61,782,597, forward strand.
TACCTTAAACATAGCATGACATTTCTGATCTGCTAGATCGGCCCCAGTCAACTTTAAGTGCTATAATTGTGAAGTGAAAGCAACAGCGCAATCATGGAGTGGTAGATCATACAGAGTGTTACCTCCGAGGAGCAGAAAGTGCCTATGGTCTGTTGTATCACTCAATATAGAGATCTAAACCTCCCTGGTAGGCTTAACCTCCGCACAAAAACTGTGGGTCAGGAGCTTCATGAAATGGGTTTGTATGGTCAAGAAGCTGTACATCAACCTAAGTGTTAACCCGGCTTCCCCGTGTGGTCTGCACTCCTGCCGCCAGTATCTCTCTGGCTCAGAGTTCCTTGTGTGCATTTTACGGTGTGTACAGGCGTGTCTCTCCTCTTTATATGAGGCAGCATGTGCACTCCTTCAATCTTCCCCAGCCTATGGGTAGTCTGCAGGAGGTATTTAACTGTGCCTCCTTCTACAGGAAGGCGCCTGAGCAACTTTGGTTCCTAGCCTTGTCTGGTTCCTGTGGGTGAAGATGTTTCTGTGATTTCTGTCATTACTGTGTACCGGACTCTGTATCTTGCTTAATGGACCTTGCCTTACTGCCCCCTGCCCTGACCTCGGGCCTTGTTCACAAACTTCGCCATATTGCCGCCTGCCCTGCCTCAGACTCTGTACCCAGACCTTGCCTTGCCTCCGTCTGATCAGCCTCTGGCCACCTAGCACCCTCTGGGTGTCCCGTACCATCTGGAGGCCAGTCCAGTGGGTCCACAACCCAGGTTCTCGTTTCCTCGTGTTCCAGCCCCCCTCAAAGTTAGGGCCTGGTGTATCCCTCATGAAAGTCTATCCTCACCATCAGGTATTTTAAAGAACGCGGGGTACACTTAGTCATCCCCCTCTGAGAAGGTTTGTCACATGGGACAAGGGGTTCACACAAGCAGAAAATCTCAAAAAGTTGAAAATTTTGTGATGCGTTCAGTTTTGATAAATTCCCCCCATGTTATCAAACCTGTAACCACTGGCCCAAGATTTGTTCTTGAAGACCATATCGAAAGACATAGGCCTCATTCACATCTCCGTTCGGAGATCCGGCGGGCTGTTCCGGCATAGAGCAGCCTGCCGGATCACCGGAACCCCGTTGACTGCAATGAGGTCCATCTGTGATCCGTTTCATTAACGGCATAAATGCCGGGTTTCGGCCGGACAAAAAAACATTGCATGCAACAGTTTTTTGTCTGCCAGACGCATTTTCGCCAGATCTCCAAAGAGGAGATGTAAAAGCAGCCATAGTCTATCACGCTGCGATAACTTTAATCTATGCAATCCCAGAGTATCTGGAATTTCTGCTAGAAATGCTTCCTATAGAGCCCATATATGGGCATATTATTAGGCCAACTATCGGGAACAAACTCTTGTACCTGATAATTGCCTCTTGTAAACATGCCTCTGATCACCTGACATAGAGCAAACGCTCATTTGTGCTGCTGACAAACAATGAAACTGTACAGGGATGAATGATCGTAGTAACAGTCATTCATCCTCATATAGCCTCGATAATCGCTGTATGCAGGGGAGGATAGGCCATAGACCTTACAGGGAAATTTCCTGGTGGGCTGATGCCCAGGGGGCCGCCTGAGCCCTCCTCACGGCCGGCCACTGGAAGTTTTTGTAGATGTATTTTGCCAGTATTTTGTGATGGACTGTGGTATTTGGCTCTGTTGGGGAGGTAAAATGTGCCCAATATGGTATTGCTGGCCCAGTCTACTTGTGTTGGCCCAGCCTTACATCAATTTGGACCCAAAACGGGGGACACTTTTGGTATTTTTTCCAGGGCCACTTTAAGTTCCCAGTTTGCCCCTGGCTATATGCAAATGCAGCCAAAGCTACTTTCACATATGCGGTACACCCTTCTGGCATAAGAATTGGCCTGACAAAAAACACTGCATGCAGTGTTTTTTTCCAGCTGAATCCTGGTATATTTGCCAGGTAGCGGCTGCATCTCTACCGGACCAAATTATAGTTAATGCAGCCAGTGGGCATTCTGTTACCCTACGGCAATGCCGGATGCAGAGAGCCACGGAACAGCCTGCCGGATATGTGAAACTAGCCTAAGGAGCAGGGCATGATCGCGAACGAACAGTTCCTTCCCATGCATTGCCCTGTAAATAAGCCCTTTGATTTATTATACCACTACATTCCTACAATATTCTCATATTCCAGAAAACATGGTTTTTAGGATAGTTTTCCTCAACCAGTGTCTCAAAAGCCAGGCTGATTGTATATGGAAAATTTTTGGGGGGGGCCTCTAGGAGTACCATACAAAAGCAATGGTCACTGATACATCTCCCCATCCTCAGGCCCATTAAGTTGTGACCCCATCTTATGAAAAAAAGGAAGGATACAGTTAAGATATTATCCTGACCACCCTGGAGGCCTCATTAGGTGACCATTCACTCTTTCTTCTACAGTAAAATGTTGTATCTTAAAGTGTCACACAATGAAGGTATTGTATTAAGGTAAAGGGCTGTCTGGTCCATAATAGGTATTGAGACTGTATGAAATAGACGTAAAAACCATTGTTCTATTATTGTCTGACATATTTTTACATTGGGCACTTCCCGAAGACTTCTACGTTCTCAGTATGATATCATGATGAATCTTCCCCTTCTAGCCCTTTGCCTACAGTCCCCGCCGACTTCTCTATTTCTGCTGAAAACATAGACATCTCTAGACTGGCAGAGGAAGTAATTCTCATCACTTAAGCTAAAGGTGGCTTAGTTATAACGATATTACACTTCATTTCACACATCCCACCCCATTATACTAAATATCCAAAATAATTCAGCCTTTTATTAAGGTTTCATCAGATGCATGCAGAATGGAAAGCCTCTGGGGTGCAATATCCAAGGGAATCTCAGCAAGAAATCACACTAGATAAGCACTGTCTTAAACGGGTTGTCTCACAAGTACATTTTCATTTACCCTGAGTCACGGAAAACAACTAAGGTATCAATTGGACTATTTTAACCCCTTCCCGGACATATAACTATACATCCATTTTAGTAGCACCTTACCACAAATGGGCATACAATTAAGCCCACTGCAAAGGGTTGGTACAGGACTGTGGCCACCTGCTGCAATGGGCGTGAGTTAACCCCTTAGATGCTACAGTTATTAGTGACCACAGCGCCTGGGCAGGGCGCTAGCAGCGGTAAACAGTGAGAAGGCCGCGGCGCTTCTGCAGCGCCGCTGCCTTCTCAAACAGCTGATCGGCGGGGGTCCCGGGTGTCAGACCCCGGCCGATCAGATGCTGATGATCTATCCAGAGGATAGATCATCAATTGTAACAAAGTGAACCCCTTTAAGAGACAAACAGGTCATTTGTTAAAGGGGTTGTCTCGCTAGGTTATGCCTCCATTGCCGTATAAGTGCAGTGCCATGTCTATTATCTTTGCCCGTACAGATCATCAAGTTATAAATTATATAATAAATATCAATTTAAAATTTTACACCAAGAAATGACTATTTTGTACTATTTCTTACTCCCGGTTTCTCCCCAGTCAGCTCCACTGTCAGTCTACACCTGGATATACTAGAATAAATGATATCATTAAAAATATTTAGATGCAATAAAAATATGCTTAAATCACACCCTCATCAATGCCCCCATATCTGTGTCCACACCAGAAGAAAAGGATTATAATATTTTATGGAATAAAATTGAAATTGGGAAACTCATTTCTGGGTGTGTACTAATTGCTTGAAGATCTATACAGGCACAATATTATGTAAATTAGCATTTTGCTTTTACAAGCAGAGTAGCATTAATACATCCATTAAAAACCCCAGATAGCTAAACAGCTAAAAAACTGTATAAAATATTGCCAGTTAACAGTTCATGAAAAACTAAGTGAAGATCACAATCAAGTAATTTTGCACTCCATGGCATATAGTCATCCCTTTTTAATCTGTAAGAACCAGATCAACAGGATCAATCCATATCTTCCAGCACAGCATCAGTTCAAATAAAACCAAAGTAAAATACAGATAATAGCTTATGTTTACGCATTTTGGTTGCCCTAGTCCTTACTCATAGTATGTGGAGGTGTGGAGAACAGGCAGCTATGGAGTCCTGACTATATTCATGTTACGCTCACATCAAGAGGATTGAAAGTGAAATTGTCTATCTGCCATGGTTGGTTCTAAATACCAACATACAGTTTGAGAACCCCAACCCAAATTGTCACACGACCAATCAATCCTCCAGCCAGGCCTGCACCCACTGACCTTGGTTCTATCTTCTTGAGGACCAAGCACACAGCCGTGACCCCACCCATTGATGGCTTCCAGGTCACACAGCTATCCTCAGCCTGCATCGTGCCCACCATATACCATGCCCTTGTTGAGTGGAAGTTTGGCAATTCCTCCTCACAGTTTTACCAAAAAGTTCAGACTCATATGCTGATCTGCCAATGTCCTAACTAAGGATGAGCAAATTGAATCTAATGAATCGATTCGTCTCATCAAGAAGAGTTTTTCACTGGTGAATAGCACCTACCTGCTTCTTGTTTGAAAGGGCCGAAATCTCAGCCTACCCTGACAATCTCGCTCCAGTACCACAGCTTCAAACAGAAGTACAAGCAAAGAGGCTCTGTTTTTGCTTCCGGAACAGAGACTGTTCATGCTCTGCTACCCAGAAGAGTAGCAGCGCATGCGCAGTTGCTACTCCTGTGGTGGAAGCTTTTGCACTTGTGCCGCTACTGAAAACAGCGGTGCAACACAGTATTGTCAGAGCCAAGCAAGGGGAGCAGGGACAGCCCCTCAAAAGTAAAGAACTGTTACTGGTAAGATGAATCTCATCCCTAGTACTAACTTATAGCTTAGGGAGGTTGTGCCTAAACATCATCACGCCTGGCCCTGTCAATGGCATTGACACTAGCAATGGGATTGGCACTAACTACAGTGGGCTGCATAATCTAAGGAATCTCCCCATCCTTCACCCATTACACCCAGAGAGGGGGTATGGTCTTTCCTGGTCGGATTTGTAGGATACAGACCTCAAAATAGTCACCAATTGGCAGCGAGTGGGTTGTAGCAAAGAACTTGCAACAAAATCAGGAATGTATCCATGGGTCAAAAATGGATTAGCAGTAAGGAAACCATAGCGAAAAGAAGAGCCACAAGTCGACATCAGGAGTAGAAACACAGGAACCAGGTGACAAATCCAAAGAGTGAAACAGGAAGCATACTCAAAGTTCAAGTTCAAAGTCAGAAGCAGGAGTCAATAACACGAAAACAATTAGCCAAGCAAATATGTACCTTAAAATGGGCCACCAGTTCTGAGATCATTGCTGGATAGGAGGAGGAAATTGGTTGCCTAGCTGGAGCAACAACCACTCAAGGGGAATCAGTGCTGAAGCTAAGCAAGATGAATAACAATATTCACAAAGTTGTTGTAATCCAGTAGAAGTGGGTGAAGAGAGACCTCAAAATCTCCACAACACTCCCTACACTAACATGGGTAAGATTTAGCATGGAGGTTTATTTTAAAGGTGATGTAAGCATGGAGGTTTACTTTAAAGTTGTTGCCCAAGACCTGAACCAAAATTGGAGATGGCCAGGCATGGTGTGAGAATTTAAAAAAAAAAAACCTCTTGCAAGAACTGGTCATCATGATTCCTACAATGCAGTTCCTGTCCCTGCCACTGCTGGCAATCAGTGACCGCGGTCACCTGCCCTACCTTTACACGTAGCACCACCAGCAGTGATATGTATTTAGGTGGCACATGACACTTCTGTCCAGGTGGAAACCAGAAGCAGCAGGATTGTAACTCAGTGCTGCACGTTGCCCCTCCAGTCAGTGTAGATATTTGTAGAACAGAGCTTCGGGGTTGAACTAACCCCTTCATCAGGTCCGAGTTGTATACATATCAATAAAGTTTCATCACGATACTTCTGGACAGGGGCGGACTGTGAACTTAAAGTGGCCCTGGAAAAAAAAACAAAAGTGGCCCCCTGTGGTAGGTAGGCCCAAATTGACAGAAGTCGGGCAACACAAGTAGGTGGGGCCAACACATGTAGGCACGAACAAGAGAAGTAGGCGAGGCCAGCAATACCACACTGCAGCACAAAATACCACTCCATTACAACCATATACCACAGGACAGCACAAAATACTCTTACCACAGCCGCAGTATTCAACAGTGAGGACAGCGATACAGTTGAATTCAGGGGGACACCTGTGACCACCAGCAAGGTACATAATACCTGATGCTCCCAGCATTAATTAAGGCTGAGAATATCTGATCGTTATTTACCTGACTGGCGGTCGTGAGGAAGGCTTGAGTGGCCCCCTGGGCATAGGCCCACCGGGAAATTTCCCTGTAGGGTCTATGGCCAGTCCGCCTCTGCTTCTGGAGTACTGTGTCCCAGCTTTGCCCTGCAAAGCCCTGCATCTTTTCCTGGCCTTTCCTGTTCTACAAAGCTCCAACTCTACACGACCAGAGAGACAGAAGCGGGTTACACTCCCTGTTTCAGCACTACGGCCCTAAAATCTTAGGGAATCACTATTCCTCCTACGTTCCTGCCCATGGTTTGCTCTCCTTTTTTCTTTGCTTCTAGACAGGAAGTCTTGTGAGTGTTACAAAATATGTTCCCCTGAAATCTCAGCTCTGAAGAGGTCCTGAAACACATGCACAAAATTCATAACTTAAAGCTCCTGGGCTAAATACAAAATCTGATTTATAAAACCAGTGTGTCTTATGTGGCAGAGGGGCGCTGAGCCCCCTCAGGCTCCATGGCCCAGATGCAACCTCTTCCATCTGCAGCCCCTATAGTTATGCCCTGGCATCAGGTTTAGAAGTTCTTTCAAGGCGTAATAACACGTAAAGTGATAATATATACACTATCGACAGAAACATTCGTGTTAACCCTTACATTCTAATGGAATCAGATGCAGATACCATTTTTTAAACCACATCATGTCAGCCTTTTCCCTAAGAAAAGGGACTTCATGCTTTATTGGAAGAGGAAGCAGATGTTAACGACTTGCTTGCAGATGTATAGAACTCGTAAAGGAAGAAAAAAGGTGCTGTCCCCATTCTAGCATATACTTAGCTGAGTATTAAAATGTAAAATCTATGAGTCACAGACATGGCTGCGATTGTCATCACAAGCACAGGTTCTGAACTCCATAGAAGACCATCACAGAGTTCTTCCATCCAGTACGCTGTCACTATTTGAAAGGTTGAGACATAGGTGGGAATTTATCATTCCCCCATGACAGTTTTTTGGTGTCATAATATCACAAACCCAGTGTTTGTGACTTTTTAAACACCATTGATCCTAAATGTAGGTGCAAGTGGTGTTTCTAAGATGCCCTCACCACTTTCTGAAAAGAAGGACTGGCAAGGGTAGAGAAGGGGAGGGACCAGCACATTTCTCTTCATTTACGCCTGTTTTCTGGGTGCTCCCCAAGGGAAGAAAGCGTATGCCCTTCATTCTCTACACAGCTCCAGGGAGGACAGCCACCGTAAACCACCACCACTCCTATCAGAGCTACAACTACAATTCCCCCGTGGGGTTGCTGCATACCTAAAGGTCTGACAAGTGGTGGGTCCAGTTACTCTTTACTGCGTTGCTTCCATATCCTCTATTCTCTCATCGACTACATTGGGGAGGGATCAAAAATGTGAGGCTCTCCATCAAAGACAGAGAAATACCAAAATCCCATTAAGGAAAGGTGAGAGCCCCGGCAATTGGACATATCCTATCAGTAGGACTTAAAGGTATTTTTCCACCATAAAGCAATGGCATATCTGTAGAAAATGTCAGGATCCCGTACATAACAATATGGAGGGATCCTCATGGGATTATGATCATCTCAGGTTAAATGGCTGTTCGTTTTGGCGGGAATTTTCCCGCCGAAAGTGAATGGTCAAGGTGGCTAAAAATAGCCTAGTATCCAGGGCAGGGAAGGTTATTATGAATTGGCCCGTTAGCTGTCCTATTGTGGGATTGTTGCTGGGGATAGAAAGATTAGGAGCCCCAGCAACAGTTAGGCATTGGCTAAGGGTTAAGGGTGTTTTGGGTCCAAGTGGTATATAATTGCGGTGGCTGGCGGCTTCGTGCTGTCAGGCGGACTGCAATCTGAGGAGCTGAGGCCTACCCGCCCTCCCTGTTATGTATTGTTGCCACTGTCACTTTATTAGAAGGAGGGGTAAAGTTGCTTGCTGTCAAGTGGCGAGTGGATGAGTTGATTATGGTAGTTAGGCCGAGCTTATGGCTGGTCTATTCTGTGGTTTTAAAGTTATTTGATTATTATACATCTATGGTGTAAGCTATTCTTTAATAAAGTTGGCCGTGGCCTAATTTATCCATGCATTTATGTGTCCACGTGTCTTATTCTAAATGTTAGCTATGGGTTAAGTTATTTGATTGCGAGATTGTATGATTTATAATCCCATGCCATTACTTTCCAATCAGTAGGAGTGCGGTCTCTGGGGAAGCAGTTCTGCCCCTTTACCTTTTTCCCTGCAGAGCTGCGCTCCAAACCCCCCACCTGTGGAGAGGCGTGACTGTTGACTTGAAATGAGCTGTGATGTAGTTCCCCCATACAGCAGGTGGCATGCAGCTCTTTGGCACCTTAAAGGCGTTGTCCCACAAAAAATATTCAACAGTTTTCAAACCAGCACTTGGATCTGAATACTTTTGTAATTACATATAATATGTCCAGCTCCCTGCAATGGCCGCACATGCTCAGTTCCATCCTTTAATTGCCTCCTGAGTTGTGATAGAGCAAGAGCTGCAGCGGAATGGACATGCCCCCTGAGCTGCAGCAGTAAAGACACTCCCCTTGAGCTGTGATAGGAAGAGCATGGACACGCCCCCTGAGCTACAGCAGAGAAGACACTCCCCTTGAGCTGTCAGCTTGATATAAATCTAGCTGAGCAATGAATGGGGTAAGATCTGGATCCATGTGAGTTACACGGCTGGTTCGAGCTTTGTTAGGAAGAGGTTGTCATGTACTGTATGATGTCTGATTTTCATTTCTTACATCAGTCGTGAGATAACCCCTTTAATTCTCAGATTCAGTGGGCTTCGGAAGGAAAACCGGATGTCTGAATTACACCATTTACTTTAATGTGGCCGTGCACTATCCAGATGAAGTCAGGACAGCACAAGGACCTAAAATACTGTTATGTGAATCAGGCCTTAAACAGTTTTCCCAGGATTTTGATATTGATGGCCTATCTTCAATATAGGCCATCAGAATCAGATCGGTAAGGTTAGGCAACCATAATCATACAGATCCACCACTCTAGTTCTGCTCTCTTCAATGAGTCCAGCAGATATAGAGTTTGTATTGATGGCTTCCTGGAACTTTTTATTATCTTACATTTGTCACTTCTAATCAAGATCTCACTCCCACAAATTAATGGTAGAGGGCAACCATTTCCACTGCTGCTTTCCGAGGCTCACCACAGTTTGCCAGGTAATTCCTCTACTGTGTCTAAAAAAGGCAACTTTTCAAATAGTGTTGATTAAAACTGTACAACTTTTTGTGTATACAGCTCCTACGCAGAGCTATGCGTCTTCATAGTTACAGGCTACAAACAAACCCTGTGTGTAGTCTGATCCTGCAGTCTTACAACTTAGGAAATGACTCCAGGGATACAAGACTTTCCAGACACATGCTCTGCAACTTGATATAAAGGCCATGACCGCAAAATGCTCCCCAACCTAATACTGGCCTTGAATCCTAACTGTGCACATAGGTGCTGAGCCCCAAGCCTCAGTGGTCTCATAAGAGCGTCACCCAAACTGCCCCTAATAGTGCCCTTATCAGCCACAGTGTTCCTAAAACAGTGCTAGACATAGTCCTCATAAAATTACCCACCATAGTACCCCTAAAAGAGTACCGGCCACAGTGCCTACAAAGTGGTGTCAGAAGATTGTCAACCACAGCCCCGCCAAAGGTCCTCTGATGGCAGCAGGGCCAGTCTTCGCCCTGTTTGCCCGCATAGCAGAAGGTGTGTACTTGCTCACACATTCATAGACAGTGCCCTGGGATATTAAATTTATGGCCAGAGTCGGACTAAAGTCACTTGGGCCCACCAGAGGAAATTATTCTGAGGGCCCACTGTCTGTGTATATAGGACCTTAAGGACCCTGTTTTATTAGGGGTCCATTCATTTCAGAGCTTGGGCCCACCGGAGGATCCTTTGGTACTCTGGTGGGCCAGTCCGACCCTGTTTATGGCCATGAAACTTTTTTATAGTATGAGGTTGAACTACAACTCCAAGATGCTCCGACTGGAGGCTACCACTGGTCTGTATGATCATACGTCAGCTATCGCAAGCTCATCTGCTCTCACTTGTATTAGGTAGTTGCTATTTAAACAAATGGTCTCTTTCACACATCCGTGTCTGTAATGGCGATGGAGACAAAATGGTCGGTGGTACATCCGTGAAGAAGTCCAAGAAGGATCCTTGTTTGGGCCATGCTTCTGTTTTTTGCCATCTATGTATCATTTGTATTCCACTGACACTGCTAGGTTGAAAATAAATTTTTAGAGCATGTCCTATGAATGGTCCATGAAAACCACAAACCAAACATGAATTCCATCCATGTTGTGTCCTTGGTCACAGACCCATAGACTACTACTGTGTCAGGGATCCGTAATCATGGACCAAAATAGGGCATGCTTCAGTGATGCCACCACAACCCATGATCCGTGGAGAACCGCTGATGTGTGAATACACATATTAAAGTCAACGGTTACGCGAGTTGTCCATGGAGACCATGTCCACAATTCTCTGAGGTGTGAAATAGGACCTTAGCCTTAGCAAAGTGACTTCAGGTGGAACGTTTCTAAACTTTGCTCTGTCTTTACATACAAAGCACAGCCGTCTCCATACTCTACCTGGCAATTCAAAATTGCAACGAGAAGCCAAAGTACTCTGAAAGCTACACGTCCATAAAACTCAACCCTCTAGTTATTGACCCTTATTGCGGCATAAGATCCTTTTTACAACCATGGGAATGTAGCCATTGAGGTCAGGGTCCCCTGCGCTTCTCGATGACGCAATGCCAAGATCCAGGTGTACGGAGCAGGGGTTCATGTTATTATTTCACTTTATGGTCCACCTCATAAATCAAAAGTTATTGGCAGGCGCTTGGCGTCTAAGAGGTTAATCCCTTACATAAACAGAACAAGACTATTAAAAAGTGAGAAGTTCATGAAACTTTCTTCTGCTAGGACTGTACATTCCAGAGGGACACAAAGCCCCAGTAACGGGCGAGCCAGACCTGCAGACAGAAATGTGTGCCATCTCCCACACAGCCCGCCAAAGAGTTTTATGGCATTTTTCTTCATTGGTGATTGCTATAGAGATCCCCGCGTTGCAAGTGGCAAGAGCGTCTCAAGTGCTGGCCTGTTTCAGAAGAGCAGATTTTCTTGATTAATAACAAAGGGTTTTGTTGGGATCGGAGCTGTTTCCCACCATTTCTATGCAGTCCCAGCAACACAAACTGTGTTCATTAGCATTTCAAGGAGCTTCATAATAGTGATGCTAAGAAAGGCCACTCTCGATGGGTGAAATCCATTTTGTCCTCTCTGGTGACATCTGTTCTAACTTTTAAAGCCAGAAAGGAAGCCAGATAATGCCAGCCAGCCTTTTGATTTACTGTATTGGCACTTGTAAGGATTCTCCTGCATCGTGCACATAAAGGCGCGTAACCTCAGTGTTTACACATGAATGTGTAAGTGTACACATCCCGCCATTCCCACAAGACGCCGAGTGCTGGAATCTTTACCTTTCCGCTGGGAGCCGTAATCATTCCGATGGGCGTCATATCCCAACACATGACAATGGCTATGAATAGAAATGCTCTATGCTATGGCTCTAGCAGATTATGGCTGCCCATTTATTTGTTCCATGGAGGATGAGGGGAACATATTGTTTAGACACCTGTGTAGGATTGGCAAGAGTGCATATATGACTAGATAGATAGATAGATAGATAGATAGATATGAGATAGATAGATAGATAGATAGATAGATAGATAGATAGATAGATATGAGATAGATAGATAGATAGATAGATAGATAGATAGATATGAGATAGATAGATAGATAGATAGATAGATAGATAGATATGAGATAGATAGATAGATAGATAGATAGATAGATATGAGATAGATAGATAGATAGATAGATAGATAGATAGATATAAGATAGATAGATAGATAGATAGATAGATAGATAGAATATATAATAGATAGATGAGAGAGATATAATAGAGAGTAGATTGGAGAGATAGATAATGAGAGATAGATAGACAGACACATAGTAGATAAGATAGATATTAGATAGATAGATAGATAGATAGACACATAGTAGATAAGATAGATAGATAGATAGATAGATAGATAGATAGATAGATATTAGATAGATAGATAGATAGATAGATAGATAGATAGACACATAGTAGATAAGATTAGATAGATAGATAGATAGATAGATAGATAGATAGATAGATAGATAGATAGATAATGCATAGATAAGAGATAGATAATAGAGACTAGATAGATAATAAGAGATAGATAGACTGATTGATAGATAGATAAAAGATAGATAGATAATAGATAGATGATAGATAAATAGATAGATAGATAGATAGATAGATAGATAGATAGATAGATAATGCATAGATGAGAGATAGATAATGAGAGATAGACAGACTCAGTGTCGGACTGGGGTACCTAGGGCCCACCATTAAAATTCATTCTGGGGGCCCACTGTAAAGCTACATGCATATACTACCTGTCCACACTATCCCGTTTTTTATATGGACATAGGCAATGTACCGTATAGCATCTCAGCCAGCCTATCTATATGTCAGTCTACTGTGCCATGTGCCACTTGAAGAGGGGGTGGGGGACTAGGGGCCCACCTTGCATAAGGGCCCATCGGGGGATTCACCAGTTCCCCTGTGGGCCAGTCCGAGCCTGGACAGACTGATAGATTGATAGATAGATAGATAGATAGATAGATAGATAGATAGATAGATAAACCCATTAAGAGGCCTTTAATGTCTTGCCATTCATTATAAAAGCAGGAAGGGATAGTAGTTGTAGTAGTAGTAGTAGTAGTAGAAATAGTAGTTCTAGTAGTAGTAGTTGTAGTAGTAGTAGTAGTAGTTGTAGTAGTAGAAGTTGTAGTAGTAGTGGTAGTAGCAGTGGAAGTAGTAGTTCTAGTAGTAGTAGTTGTTGTAGTAGTAGTAGTTGTAGTAGAAGGTGTAGTAGAAGTGGTAGTAGTAGTAGAAGTAGTAGTGCTAGTAGTAGTAGTAGTTGTTGTAGTAGTAGTAGTTGTAGTAGAAGGTGTCAGAATATACTTCACTACCATAAACTCTCACACTCACCCACATTTTTGACACCACGGCCCGAGCGGAGTACAGATGACAATTTTGCCACAAATGTAGAAGAAGAAAAAAGGACACTTTTATAGATGTATTTGCACCCTTCTTCTGGCCCATTTTACTCCCAAATTGTATCTTATTTGCCATTGGTTCCATGTCTTAACCATTTGCACCAGATATTAGAGCCTTTTGCACCAGGCATATCAGTTTGTGAAAGTGAAGTGGATGTTGCTTTCTGTCTGACCAGGACTTAGATTAAAGGAGTTTTTCTGAGATTTTAATACTGATGACCTATCCTCTGGATAGGTCATCAGTATCTGATCGGTGGGGGTCTGATACCCGGGACCCCCACTAATCGGCAGTTTGAGAAGGCATCGGGGCTCACAGTAGTGCCGTGGCCTTTCCACGGCTTTGCCTAGGTCATGTGATGTCTCGTTCATAGGTCACATGACTTAGACGCAGCTCAGCCTCAGTGAAGGGAATGGGGCTGAGCAGCGAAACCAAGCACAGCCGCTATACAATGTACGGCGCCGTCCTTGGTAAGCTGGGAGAAGACCACGACACTACTGTGAGCGTTGAGGCCTTCTTAAACAGCTGATCGGCGGGGGTCCTGGGTGTCGTACCCCCAGCAGATACTGATGACCTATACAGAGGATAGGTCATCAGTAAAAATAACTCTCAGAAAACCCCTTCACTGAATTGCAAGATGTCACCAATTTTTTGTGCAATCTCATTTTTGCAACAAAAACCCACAGGCGCAGCCGCCACACCCAATTTTAACTTCTGTGTACCAAACTGACGTGCATCGTGCAAATGGCTCTAAATTCTAGATTACACATTGGGGCAGATTTTTTAATCCTGTCTAAAATTTGGGAGCAATTGATCCTTCCTTTTGTGGAAGAATATTGGCACAAAATAGTCACAAAATAATGTAAACTGTATTTTTGCTGAAAAATTTGGGACTTCTTGCCATTAGGGGACTTCTTAGGGGTTGGGCTGGGCTTCTTATCAATTTGGACCTGCATGTGCCTCACATTAAGGCTACATTCACACGACCGTAGTGTATTACGGATCCGCAAATTGCGGATCCGCAATACACCCAGCCGCACCCCCCATAGAAATGCCTATTCTTGTTCGCAGGCTGCGGACAAGAATAGGACATGTTCTATCTTTTGCGGAGCCGCGGACCGGAAGTTCGGGGCCGCGCTCCGCAAATGCGGAAGCGGAGAGCACCTAGTGTGCTCTCCGCACCTCGTCCGGCCCCATAGACAGTGAATGGGTCCGCACCCGTTCCGCACGGTCGTGTGAATGTAGCCTAATAGTAAGTAACCTCATCATGTGTACCTCACATTAATGGTTAACCCAATGTTGCCCATTATTTGATGAGGGGCTTGGGGCCACTTACTTTTAATGTGAGGTACATGGGGGTACTAATGTAATAGCACCATGTACCTCAGATTTATAATAGGTGACCCCATCTTCTCAAATTATGGCTACTGGCAACATTGCGGTTAATGAGTCACATTAACCCCAAATCTTGCTGGCTGCCTGATACGTATACATGTTTTTTTGCCTGCCTTTATTTTGAGGCAGGCTAATATTCTTGCAGTGTGTGGGACGTGATGTGGGCTGGGACCCTGCGCTTGCTGCTTTTAATGGCTGGGGACTGGAGAACACAAGGAGGAGGATGCTACCGTTTACCGAGCACAAGCTGAGACGGTGCAGCGGTAAACCCTCCCCTGTCCCTCCTCCTACTTTAATATCAGTCACACATTCATTGTTGGCAGTGGTGCGGCGCGTCAGAGCCCGCTTATTTTATTGGGCTCTGTGGCGGCTGCGTCATGGGAGGGTGGGATTCCCTCCCTCCGTCCCTACCTCCTTCTTCACTGACTCTGGCCATTCTGTCTGATGTGCGCGTCGGGCGTGCATACGCCTGGCGTCTCCGCTCCTCTCTCCTCTGCGGCCCGGCAAACTATCTTCCAGGGCCTGGTCCTGGGCCGCGGCCCGGTGATTGGGGACAGCTGCTCTAGATCACTTTTTTGCACCACAATTTTGGCACATTCTAAGCCCTACTCCTTTTTCTAAGCCAAGGCAGCACTCCCACTCAGGCAGCCTGAAATCATACAGGGATGGTGTCTTCCTGGAGAAGAATTCTTTTGCTTTAGCTTCAGCTTGGCTGGCTTACACACCAGCAACTACATGCACGTCTTCCCTCTTGGCTTACTTAAAGGGGTTTTCTGAAACTTTAATCCTGAGGACCTATCCTCAGGAGAGGTCATCAGTATCTGATTAGTGGGAGTACGACACTCAGGACCCACACCAATCAGCTGTTTGAGAAGGCAGTGGCACTCACAGTAGTGTTGTGGCCTTCTCTCAGCTTTTCCTAGGCCAAGTGATGACATGTACAATGTATGGAGCTGTGCTTGATAAGCTGCCAGAAGGTCGTGCCACTCACAGGAGCGCCAGTTTCTTCTCAAACAGCTGATCGGTGGGGGTCCTAGGTGTCAGATCCCCACCGATCGGATACTGATGACCTATCCAGAGGATAGGTCATCATTATCAAAGTCTTGGAAAACTCTTTCAACAAGAACTCTCTTGCCCACCACCCAGCAACTATCACTTATGGCTGCCAGTCAATTATTTCCTTCCCTTATACGGACTTTTGAGATACAGAGTGCATAGTAAAGTCACATTAGCCATTTAAACCACTGAAAGTGCATAATTAGCAATACAGTAAATGTTCTGACACTTTATCAATTAACTATGTAATAACGTTAGCAGTGAACCATAATGCATTATGACATTAACCCTTTAGCAGTGACCCAACGGGTCATTGCACTGCTATTTATTGCTCCCCAAATAAACCTTATGTTTAGTGTTTAAATTATACAGCTATACCACGCCTAAAGGAGTTAGGCAAATTTGCAATCCTGGTGTGACGGGGGATTTTGATACTTATGGGGGATAATTGCCCACCCCTGCTTCCTTCCTGGATTATTCATGAGGTTTTGATGTTTATATTGTTTTATTATATTACATATTCAAGATTTATTTAATCTAGTCATGACATTCCAGCCTGTATCTGCAGTACTCTGCAGAAACAGTAGGGACCGCTGCTAAACTGACCAGCTTCTGTATGGAGGGTCACTATTGATGTCCTGCATACTGGGGAGTGACTAGTATCTCCTTTTGGCCTCTTTCACACGGCCGTAGGTGTCACGTGCCCGTATTGTGGACCACATTTTTGGATCCACAATACATGGGCACCGTTCCGTGGCCATTCCGCACCACGGATGCAGACCCATTCATTTCGATGGGTCCGCAAATTCGGAGGTGCGGAACAGAACACTACGGAAGCACTACGGAGTGCTTCCGTGAGGTTCCGTTCCGTACTTCGGTCCCGCAAAAAGATAGAACAAGTCCTATCTTTTTGCGGAACGGGAAAATCGCCAACCCATTCAAGTGAATGGGTCCGCGATCTGCTGCGGCTTTCCACGGTCGGTGCACGTGCATTGCGGGCCTCAATTTGTAGCCCGCAGCACGGGCACGTGACACCTACGGCCGTGTGAAAGAGGCCTAACACTGTGATAGGTATACCGGACATCACTACAAAAGAAAAGTAACCTTACATCGGAGGCCACGTGATGCTCAGTCGCCACTGGAAATGGGGGGCATATTTCTAAAAGTAAACAACTTGCTAAGTTACTTTTACTTGTGAGCTTGACTCACTAGCAGCAAAAAAAGAATTATCTTGGAAAGCCGCTATAAACCAGAAATTAAGTATGCAGTTTTTGCCGCGATTGGTGCAATTATTTTTTTTAACAGGCGCAGAAGTCTTTCTTCCCTTTTGGCTGTATTTGCCTACATGTGTGAACCACAGGGCTCCAGCTATTCTTTAATACATGCTTTGACCCCCATAATGATGCACATCTAGGGACATCTGCCATTCAAATGTCTGCAAAGGTATGGTGACAATTCCTGAAGTAGCTATATTGGCTTCTCTTAGTGGTTGTCACCTCTAAAAAATAATCAAAGAAGACACAAATACAACCGAGAAGCGTCTTCATAGTTTTTTGTAACTAGACAGAAGACGACCACTCTAAAACTAAAATCTATGGTGATATATATATCATATATTTATATTTTAAGAAAATGCCGTCTAATAATAACAATATAATGAGACATTCGGCAAATACCCTGAAATACCCTGAAATGAGGACTTCTAAAGTTTTCTCTGCTGTGAAAAGAAAAGTTACAGATCTTGTACTTTTCAGAGCAGTAACAAAAGTGGTCTGACAAAAAAAAAACATCCAGGCAAGATTAAAAGCAAAGTAAATCCTGCCAGTTTGTACCACTTCAGGCCATCTGTGCAGGATCGTTCCTGGGTCTTTTACACTGGTCATCTTGAGAACAAAGTGGAAACCAGATTCCAGCAGTTTTTTCAATTCACTATTCATTGAGGGTCTCATCGACTCCATATGGATCCAGCCAACTGCTGTGTTAAATCAGGACCTTTTCCCAGAATTGACATGGTAATGAAGTCGTGGTATTACTTGCAGAAAAGACCTCCGTAGGTATTCCCTTTTCTTACAAATCCAGCCTTTTCACCCCATTCACTCCCGAAAATTATCTCATATCATTACAACATCTGTGGGCAGTGTTTTTTATGTTGTTTTTAGGGGGGTGTTTGGCATGGTTTATTGCTCTCCTGTGCCGTACAAAACTAGTTTATCAGGCAAACATAGTTCTCTGACATAATGATTATATATATATAAAAATAAAAATCCCCTCCTGCCCCATAATCCTTCTCCGCTCCACATTTACATTTACATTCATTAAAAATTCTGCCTTTTGTTCTAAATAGGCTTTTAAAAGGCTACGTTTTCTACGCCACAACAGTTGTCATCACTGTTTGCAGCAGGACTTAAAGGGATACTCTAATTAGCACAGTAACATACCACAGAGGCACGGGCGTAGGAAGCAGGGGGGACGGGGGGGGTCGGATCCCCCCCAGGAAATAATGCGGGGGGGGGGGGGGACAGGTATGCAAAAATTCCCCCCAGCGGCAGCGCAATGTGTGTGACGGTGGCGGGGCACAGGGAGATGAACGCTTCCATTGTGGAAGCGTTCATCTCCATAGTCATCTGTATCGCCGTCCTCAGGACAGCGATACAGATGGCTGTGCTGCGGAGCAGGAGAGGCGTCTCCCTTCCCTGCAACTCTGATAGGCTGCAGGCCTAGTGCCGGCAGCCTATCAGATGTTGGTACAGGCGGCGGTGACGTCATCGCGCCATCTGTGAGCCGTACAGTGCGGGACACAGGCCGGAAGCGGTCTGCATCGCATCGCTGTGACTGATGGAGGTGAGTATAAGTGTCTTGTTTTGTGTGTGTGTGTGTTTTTTGTTTTTTTTAACCGGACCCATTGGCCCATAAGGGGTGGGTTTGGAGAGATTTCTGGCACTTGGGGGGGCGGAGAGATGTGGGTGTGGCTTGAGGGTGGGCGGGGACACAGGGGCCCCATAAGTGCTGTCGCCCCCAGATTTTTGGGGCTTCCTACGCCCATGCACAGAGGGAGTGTGTATTATTTCTAATATGTACGAGGGGTGTTCAATAAGTTATCTACCTGAATATGAAAACAAAATTTCCAGAGAAAGTTAAACTTACTACTTTTCAATGTAACCCTCACTTCAACACATTTATTCCACTTCACTTCCGGTGATCGGATGTCCTCAGAATAGGAGACTTCTTGCTGCTGCAGGAACCCTGTTACCGCCTCTCTGTGAGCATTATCATCAGGAACTCGTTGCCCACGCAGGTTCCGAAAGAGAAAATAATCACTGGGAGCCAGGTCTGGACTGTAAGGTGGATGGTGAAGCTCCATGAAGCCACATTCCCTGACAGCAGCTTGTGATGTGCAAGACTTGTGAGCTGGCGCGTTGTCGTGAAGCAGTAGCACACCTGACAATTTCCTTGGCGTTTCTCTTTGATTGCCTCCCATAATGCCTTCATTGTTGAAGCATAGGTGTCTCCAGTAATTGTCTTACATGTGGGGCATGAATTCTAGTAATAAAACACCTTCTGTGTCCCAAAAAACTGTTGCCATGATCTTTGCAGCTGACTGCTGCACACAAAACTTCTATGGAGTTGGTGACCCCTTGTACTTCCATTACATCGACTTGTTTGGTCTCAAGATTATGTTGGAGGACTCGTGTTTCATCACCTGTAATAATTCGAGAATAGAAGTCTCCTGGATTTTCTCTAACCATGTCTAAATTCTCTTGGCTAAATTGCCGGTGAAATTGCAAGTTTTTTTGCTCAGGCATCAACATTTGTGGCACCCACCATGAACTGACCTTTGACATCATCAAAACATCAAGAATGATACTGGAAACTGTGTCAACTGAAATGCCCAATTTATGAGCTTCGACACTGACTTTGACCTGACGATCTTCCGAAATCATAGCCCCACTTTACGGCACATTTCCTCTGGAGATGCTTTGACAGGGCACCCTAAACAGGTGTCATCTTCAAATGATTACCTGCCCCATTTAACCTTGGTTGCTTGGCTCAAAACTTTACCTGGTAGTAGGGAGGTGCATCATCACCATATACAGCAATCATCTTTTCATGGATTTTTTTAGGCTTCTTTTCTCCGTTTGTAAAGAATTTACTCAGAACGAAGCTCCAACTCCATCACTTTCTTTGAAGACCCGCACTGTACTGCACTTGCCATCCTGTCACTTCCAGTGCTTTCATCAGGCTGAACTGCTACTGAGTGTGTTGCATGTCCAGACATGTCTCAACCTGCACAGACAAGCTCAGCTCTCTAACAGACAGAACATGCTGGGGTAGATATCCAACCAAACCCATGATGCACTTCTCCTTCCTCTGCCACACCTCCAGCACCGCCCCTAACAGCCAGCTAGTTTATAGCTCCTCCCACCCAGCTAGTTACATTGATACTCCACTATTACTGCCCCGTCCATGGACATAACTACACAGGAAATAAGAAAGAGCTGCATGGACATGGTCATGTGACCACGGCCCAAAACAGAAGATAGGGGCAATAAAATGGCGGAACATTTGGGGCATTAATTCTGTAATTTCTTCTGTTACAAAGCTGTCACCTCTTCTGACATATATGTTTTAGTAATTATCTGTATACCCTATGTCAGGGCTTGCCAACCTGTGGCTCTCCAGCTGTTGTAAAACTACAACTCCCACCATGCCCTGCTGTAGACTGATAGCTGTAGGCAGACTGGGCATGCTGGGAGTTGTAGTTTTGCAACAGCTGGAGAGTCGCAGGTTGGCCATCCCTGCCCTATGTAATAACAATTCTGGAGAATCTACTCCTAGAACTCTATGTTGTACCATTGCTCCATTATTCCTACTAGAAGTCATGAATGAAATGCCATCAGTCTGCAATAAAGGTCCAAATGGGTGTTACCAGTTGGGGGTGTGCCCCTGCACAGTCTGATAGTGGCAGTACTAATTGGATAGTGTCAGTACACAGAGGCAGTACGCAACAGTGTAGTTAGCCTGGAGGTAGACCATGCAGTAGCTGTGGGGCCTAGGGTGAGGGAGACTAGCACTAAACTCTTTCTCAAGGGGACATAAACCACAGCATTTTTATACAGCCACCACCAGGGGTAACGGAATAAATTCCTATGCACTGAGACCCCCCTAGTGGAGGCTGCAGGTAGCCAGTTTTATCATGTACTAAAGGAAAGCAAGAGATTTAGAGTTGCCAGTTGTCTGGAGCAAATATATAAAAAAATATGGTGTTCAGAATGAGCGCCATATTTATAAAGCAATTGCTCCACTTTCTCCAACATAACAATCAGATAAAGTGGAGCAATTGCATGACTTTTTTAATTAAAAAAATAATCCTCTACTTTGTAAAAAAAAAAAAAAAAAAAAAAGACGTAAATCTCATGCGGAGATACCATAATTTTGCTATGGAGCCCTATGATATTTCTGTATACAACGGGCTGCTCTTGCACTGGGGGTCTAATATAATCACAGCAAACTGTGCATGGGATTTGTATGTTCTTCCCTTGTTTTCATGGCTTTCCTTCAGGTATTCTCCTCCCAAGCTCCAAAAACATTATGTCTTTCCTGTGTGCCGGGAATCTCCGGATAATACTTTGACCCTTTTCTAAAGGAGTCCAGGGTGAGAACTGAGCAGTCCCAACGTGGTTGATACAGTCAGTCAACAAGGTCCCTAATTACTCATTGTTGTTGTTTGGATGTGACCACCTATTTGGAACATGCCCTAATCATTCCGATCTAGTGATTCCTGCCATATGTCTAGGCTTGGACCAGCAAATTACTGGATTTACAGACTCCCGATAGGCTGATATTACCGCCTCACTGATAAAATGAGCCATATTACCTTGTAATTGTTAAAGGGACAGAAATGTGTATAATATTAACATGGAGTTCTTTACATACAATTCCTAGCCAGGAGTTATATTGCCCTCCATAGTGCTCCCCGTAGTAAAATTGCCCCCTGTAGTTATGTGCCCTCAGTAATGCCACAGTAGTTATAATATGCCCTCAATAGTTATAATGCCCCCTTTAGCACCCTCTGTATTTATAATGCCCACTGTAGTGCCTCCAGTAGCTATAATGCCCCCCTGTGGTGCCCCCCTTATAGTTCCCCCAGTAGTTATAACGCTCATTGTAGTGCCCTCAGTAGTGCCACAGTAGTTATAATATGTCCTCAATAGTTATAATGCCCCCTTTTGCACCCTCTATATTTATAATGCCCACTGTAGTGCCTCAGGTATAATGCCCCCAATGTGGTGTCCCTAGTATTTATAATGCTCCCTTATAGTGCGCCAGTTGTTATAGTGCCCCCAGTAGTAGTGTTGGGCGCGAATATATAAATCGCAAATGTTTATCGCGAATATCGTCACTTCCAGAATTCACAAATATTTAGAATATTGTGCTATATATTCGTATTTTCAAATATTTTTCATTTTTTTTCATCTGAACACATGATTCCTCCCTGCTTCTTGCTTGTGGGCCAATGAGAAGGCAGCAATGTCTTTGTCTGAGTTTATCAACATCCCTAGCAACCAATAGGAAAGTTGCCTACCCCCTTACTATATAAGAACCTCCCCAGCAGCCATTTTCTGCAGTTTTTTACAGTTATAAGAGAGACAGCAGGGTCATTGCTGTGCTCTGTGCTTTACTGTGTCACATTACATTAGATAGTTAGTTAGTTAGTTAGTTAGTTAGTTAGTTAGTTAGTTAGCTCATATATATGATACAGATAGTTAGTGGGAGATAGTCAGTGTAGGTTACATTGATTTATAGTGTAGCTGGTTCCAGTGCAGGGTGTTAGGTAGTGTCATAGGTTCTGCTGTCCATACATACATACATACATACATAGTGCTGTGATGTCACAAGTTCACCACAATACTTAGTGCACCAATCACTAATATGTAGCCAGACCTGCTAAAATGTGAAGTTGCCCGTATTGCACAAAAATATGCGCATCAATTGCCAATTTGCACAATCGCAAATATATCGGAGCACTCTATCTGCATATAAAGCTATTGTAATGTTCTGCCAGGCCAACTATTTTCTCCAGTCTCAGGAAACTTCTAGCAGCTTGAAAAATGTAGCAAAAGTGACCCACGCCTGTATTGCGCGCGCATTACGCGAATATTACACTGCCGATTTTTGCAATCAAGAAAATAATCGCGAATTCTCAAATTTGCAAATATATGACGAATATTCGCCCGAATATTCGCAAAATATCGCGAATTCGAATATTGCCCTTGTAATAGTAATAATCACAAAGAAAAAATATCAAAATACTCCCCTCACTCCTGCTCTACGCCACCGTCTCTGCAATGCAGACTCAGGCAGCCACAATGACATCCTCGTGCTGACTGAGACCCAGCGCAGGTGGTTGTGGTGATGTCATCACTTTACAACTGCCTGTGCAAATCTACTGCCTCATAGGCTTCAGGCCTAGTGGCCTGTGACCTATGAGAGTGAACTGCAAATACAGGAGTCATCCCTGCTGCAGTATTCAAATGCAGGACCCTAGGCAGGGTGGCTGCCCAAGACACTTATTGTAACTCACATTTGCCTGAAGCTAGTGTTTACTGTAAGGTTGGGTTCACATCTGCGTCCTTAATTCTGGCAGTCTGTTCCGTTGGGGGAACCGACTGCCGGAATCCACTGTATCATACATGCCGTTCACCACCAGATCCTATTACAGTGAATGTGGATCTGGTGGTGCGAGGTGGTATCCGGCTGTGCGGGATACGGTAAACTCCAGCAGTCTGTTCCTCTGCCTGAACAGACTGGCGAAGAAAAACCGCAGATGTGAACCCAGCCTTAGGCTACATGCACACGACAGTTGTTTTTTGCTGTCCGCAAATCGCGGATCCGTCTTCCTTTTTTTTTTACATCCACATCCTTTCCGTGCGTCCGCAAATTTTGTAGGTTGTGTTTCCGTGTGTCTTCCGTTTTTGGCGGATCCGCAAAAAAAAAAACTGAAGGCTTAAACCAGTTTCTTAAAGTACCTGTACAAGTTCTCTAGTTTCCAAGCAACCATCCGCAAAAAAAAACGGATGCGGATGACAAACGGATGGCTTCCGTTGGTCATCCGCATTTTTTGCGGACCCATTGACTTCTATGGGTCCGCAAACCGTTTTTTGCGGACAAGAATAGGACATGCCATATTTTTTTTGCGGACGTGAAATGCGGACAGCGGACGCGGACAGGAAACGGAGGAGGCATCCGCACTTTTAACGGATCTATAGAAATGAATGGGAAACCATCGGATTTGCAAAAAAAACGGAACGGAGGCCGCAAAAAACCACTGCCGTGTGCATGTAGGCTTCTGTGGATTTTCCATCTCTGATCATTTCTACTCAATGCAAATCATGCTGCATGGAAAAGATAACAATGACCTATTCTCAGGATTTCCTGTTTCAGGATGCCTGGCAGCTTGCCAAGCACAGCGCCGTACATTGTATAATGGCTGTACTTGGTATTGCAGCTCCACCTCATTCATCAGTTTCTTTTCGCAGATAACCCCTATAATTACTGAACTGATAAGTTTGTAAATTTACGGGCAGCACGGTGGCTTAGTGGTTAGCACTGGTGCCTTGTATCGCTGGGGTCCTAGGTTCGAATCCGACTGAGGACAACATTTGCATGGAGTTTGTATGTTCTCCCCATGTTTGTGTGGGTTTCCTCCCAAAGACATACTGATAGGGAACTTAGATTATGAGCCCCATTGGGCGCAGTTGGAGGCTAATGTCTGTAAAGCGCTGCTGAATATAGTAGAGCTATATAAGTGCATTAAATAAATATTGCCTTATGCAGACGGATATATTATGGCTCCAAACAGCCTCTATTTACATGGAGAAGTAATAGGGCAGCCATAAAAACCTATAGGGCTCTACTGTACCTCCACATGCCTCTGATTTTATATGGAGCCATCCAGCCAATAACGGCATGCTACACTGAACGCCATATTAGGCTTGATGCACACGTCCGTTAAACCCGGATGTAACCAGGACTGGATTTCTTCTTTACAGCAGGAGCGCACCGCGCTATTGGTTGCTTTGACGCTGTGCGCTCCCTGCTGCCGCTGCAGTACAGTAATACACTGGTATAGATAATACTGTCCTACAGAGGTGGCAGCATAGCAACCAATGACGCTGTGCGCTCCTGCTGTAAAAAAGAAATCCAGTCCTGGTTACCACGGACTGGTAACGTCCGGGTTTAACGGACGTGTGCATCTAGCCTTACTCATCAGTTCTGCCCTAGAAGCAACACTCAAATTCTAACAACCCTAAACCTCAAACTGTGAAAACCAAGTTCAAAGTTCCAATATTTAAGGTACCTATAAGACAATGGGGGCATATCCTAGCGATATGCCCCCCATTGTCCATGATGAGAGAACCCCTTTAACTAATTATTTTTTATTTTATTTATTATTTATTTTATTTGTATTTTATTTATATTTTTGTTGATTTTCATTTTTATCGAATATTTATACTTTTTATTTTAGCAGCAAAGTTTTTCAAGACAATCCTATCATATCTTACTTATTTTCTATTATTTATTATCTTGTATTTTGCAATGCAATCAATAAAATTACCGGCATGCAGAAATTTTTTCTGCGTGTTCATTAATCCTTTACAAATGTCGCCCCACTATAGGACCAAACTAAAAAACTGAATGTCATTTGGTCGCTTCCCCCCTGCCGCAGTTCAAAGGATGTACTAATCTGTTCTCAGTGAGTGAAAACAGAAGGGCTCAGCGCAAGCAATGGACTCCATCACCGCGCAGAACAAAGTCAGCTTACCGGCTGTGACCTCTGGGCCAAAGCATTTGTAAACCGGAGAAATAGCTTGACATAGAGGCGAACTATCCAACCTCAGCATTATTCAAATGAGTGCAATTGTCAGATTGGCGCCCATTGATTGCACATAAGCGAGAGATCTACTACATTTCACTGACCCGACCTGACCTGACCTGCATTGTTCATGGCCCAAGATGCTTGTAGGTCTCCATATAAACTATACGTCCACATGCCAAAAATATATTAGGGTTATATTTACCGCAATTATATATATATATATATATATATTTTTTTTTTTTTTTTTTTAAATAAGAGATTGTAAAATAAACTACACACAAATGTGAACCAACCTCCCCCATGATGCCGTCTGCTCCCCAGCAGAGGTCTCATTTTCCTTTGCCCGCATGTGAAACGACACCCCCACCCCTAGTACCTGTTATGTGACAGACAGCACAAATCACTATCTAATTAGCTGCGCAGAGGAGCTGGTTAAGTAAAACAGGTTTATGGGATTTGGGTGAACATGTTTTGAAGATCTGGCCACATTTAGATATGAAATGTCATTCTGTCTTTCACAATATGATGCTCAGTTTTGGCATAAAAGGGTCGTTTCACTACGGCAAATAGCATTTATCATGTAGAGAAAGTTAAAGGTGTTTTCCTATCTCAGACAATGGGGGCATATCGCTAGATTATGCCCCCATTGTCTGATAGGTGCGGGTCCCACCGCTGGGATCCGCACCTACAATAAGAACGGAGCGGGGAAATGAATGGAGGGCGTACCACGCATGTGCAGCCACCCTCTATTCATTTCTATGGGGCCGCTGAAAATAGCCGAGCACTGGCTCGGCTATTTCCGTCTGCCCCATAGAAATGAATGGGAGCATGGGCCGCGCATGCGCGGTACGCTCCCATTCGCTTCTATGGGAGAGGTGGGGTGCCGCGCTTGGTGGTGGATGGACCCCGGGAAATCCGGGGTCCTCCAGCCACAGCGTTCCCCGCTTCGTTCTCGTTGTAGGTGCACGTCCCACCGGTCCTAGCGATATGCCCCCATTGTCTGAGATGGTAATACCCCTTTAATACAAGGTACTTGTATTGTTTATTGTGATTGTCCATATTGCCTGCTTTGCTGGCTGGATTAATTTTTCCATCACATTATAAACTGCTTGTTTCCAGGGATTACAACCACCCTGCAACCCATCAGTGGCGGTCGTGCTTGTACGCTATGGGAAAAAGTGCCGGTCTTGCTTGGTGAGCTGAGAGAGGGCAGCGGTGCTACTGCGAGCGCTGGTGCCTTCTAAAACAGCTCATCAGTTGGGGTCCTGGGTGTCAGACATACTGATGACCTATCAGAATTTCGGTAAACCCCTTTAAAGGGCATCTGTCAGCAGATTTGTACCTAAGACACTGGCTGACATGTTACATGTGCACTTGGCAGCTAAGGCATCTGTGTTGGTCCCATGTTCATATGTGCCCGCATTGCTGAGAAAAATCATATTTTAATATGTGCAAATGGGGGCGTTGCCATTACACCTAGAACCTCTGCTCTCTCTGCAACTGCTGCGCCCTCTGCACTGTGATTGACAGGGCCAGGCAGTAATAACATCATCATGCCTGGTCCAGTCAAGCAAAGCGCAGAGGCCACGGCAGTAGCAGAAAAAGCAGAGCCTCTAGGTATAATGGTAACGCCCCCATTGCTCCTAGAAGCTTATTTGCATATAATAAAACATCACTTTTGTCAGCATAGCGGTCACATATAAACATGGGGCCAACACAGATGCCTTAAGCTGCCAAGCGCACATGTACCAGGTCAGCCGGTGTCATAGGTACTGATCTGCTGACAGATGCCCTTTAAGTATGAAGCACAATAAGCAGTGATAGCTCACACAGCAAATAGATGGAGGTCCACCGCACTAAATCTATAAAATTAGAAAAACCTCAACATAGTGTATTCCTTGCAGCTTATAAATTAAGATAAAAGCTACATCTGGGCATACACAGGGGGAATGCTGCAGAGGAGGACATCGGGGCAAGACGGTAGATTTGTTTCAGGAAGAAAAATCAATAGCCGCCATAACTAATGACAATTCCCACAAGACATTGTGTAAGAGCTGCAGACATTGCACCAGAAAAGCAAATATTTAGTATGAAGAGTCACCGTGGTCAGATCTCTGGTCCTGGTCTCCGATGTGTGTTCTATAGTGTGCAAATACAGGCATATCTCACAGGTTTAGCAGCAAGGTCGACTGCATTTGTATTTGCTCTGTTTTATAAAGGATTATACAGTGAGTGGACTATACAGGACTATAGAGGACTATACAGGACTATGTAGGACTATGAAGGACTATAGAGGACTATACAGGACTATGCAGGACTATACAGGACTATAGAGGACTATAGAGGACTATGCAGGACTATAGAGGACTATGCAGGACTATGAAGGACTATAGAGGACTATAGAGGACTATAGAGGACTATACAGGACTATAGAGGACTATAGAGGACTATAGAGGACTATACAGGACTATACAGGACTATGCAGGACTATACAGGACTATAGAGGACTATACAGGACTATAGAGGACTATAGAGGACTATACAGTACTATGCAGGACTATACAGGACTATAGAGGACTATACAGGACTATAGAGGACTGTACAGGACTATACAGGACTATGCAGGACTATACAGGACTATATAGCGTGATAACAGAGTAATGCCTGGTTATAGGATGATATGTAATTGACATTTTCTTCTCATTTTGGACAGTAGGACATCAGGATTCCGTCGACAATTTACTACATAATCTAATTCTACTGATGTGGCCATAGGGGTTGTCCACGACTTAAAAATTGTTGACCTTCCCTAAGGATAGGTAATCAATATCAGATCAGTGGCAGTCTGATTCCCAGTACCCCTGCTGATCAGCTGCTAGAAGAGGCCACGGTGCTGAGGCCTCTTCATCGCTCAGTGAAGTACATCCATGCCGTCAATGGACTTTCTGTAGCCCAGTCCCATTTAAGAGAAAGGAATTGAGCTGCAATAACAAGTACAGCCACTATACAATGTACGGCGCTGTGCTTGGTTTAATATTAAGATGCGACTGCACCCCTTTAAGACATCCACGACCAAATATTGATGACCTTAACATAAGGGTATTCCACATATTATCAATTTTCTAAGGTGCAGAGTCCATTACAGTTATTAGTGTCTAGCTACAAGCCGTGCGGCTGTACAGCCATCACACGACCAGGAAAAGTTTATATCCACTTGACGTAAACAATGAAGGGTTACCATTGGAGAAAAGCAACTGGAATAAGGAGAAAGGGGAAGCCAAATCAGGAAAGGATGTTGTCCTCATGCCAAAAGCCCTTAAAAATGGCCATACATGGTGCAACATTTCAACAATCAGGCCATGTATGGGGAGATGCCAAGTGTTTCTGATAATCAGATGTTCAAAAAGCCTTTTGCAATGGTCCAGACAGTTAAAGGGGTTTTCCGGTACATAGATATTGATAGATGAGAATAGATCATCAATATGAGATCGCTGGGGGTCTGACATTTTGCACCTCTACTCATCAGCTATCATAGGCAGCCACCAGCTCCAGAAACTAGACAGCGGATGGAAGGCTCTATCCACTGTGTAATTTCCGGAACGGGCCTACTGCATCTCATTCAAGAGAGAAATCAGAAAAAAAATCACTATTGTTTAAATGCATCAACAGGAGAGATTAACATGATTAACAGATCCTAGAGCCCAAGTCCCTTTCTCCAGGTGCCCGGGCCTGCCTCCATCAAGAGCCAGAGCCTTCCTGTCCACCCTCTCCTCTTTGAGATCATTGTCTTCAAAAAACTCTGCCTGCTTGGCCGCTATGTCCTCTGGCAAAATCTCACACATGCGCAGGAGTAGGACAGCAAACTGCCTGCCCCTGCGCAATGACTTCCCGACAGTGGGCATTGTACTCATTGGAGTTACAGTGCTTGCACGAGATTTTACAAAAGGATCAGGAGGGTGGAGTTTTCTGAAGACAATGATGTTGTAGAGGAGGGGGTTGTAGAGCGGACAGGAAGGCGCAAGGGGCAGTAGTGGGAACTTGTGAAGAGATGGGTTTAGGCTTTTGATGAAGGTGGCTTAGGCACTTGGAGGAGGTGAGCTTGGGCTCCAGGAACCACCCCACGCCCCCGCTGAGAACTTTGGAGGCTTAATAGCATACCAAAGTTCATTTTCTGCCATTCAGAAAGATGGGATGATGATCAAGCAGATTGTGAGAAGGAAGCGTTCCTTCCCGACAATCTGCTGAAACAAAACAGCAGCGGATCTCAGGGAGACCAACTACAAAAAACACAGCGGAGCCTCATCTAAGAGTCTCAACACAGAAATCCAAAGTGCAAAGCTCCCTGGGAAACAGTAATATGCAAAATAAATGTGGAGCCCCAGTATTGGGTCTACAACACAATGAAAGCCAGATATCCCTCAAAGGAAGGAAAACCGAGCAAAGAGGTGTCTCCATTACAGAGATCACCAAATCCACCATATTAAGTGGCCTGAATGTCAAGATCCCGCTTTTTTACAAGCCTTAAGGATGTGAATGTCACGCTCTAATGTGGGAGGGAAACCCCACACCAAACATAGGAGGGAAAGGAAATTAGGCCTGAAAACTAGGGAAGGAAGATGGACACCTCCTAGGGAAAGCCCTAACCAAAGCCCTGACTGACTACCAGACTCAAAGGATAGGTGAGTTCATACACAGGAATACCTTAAGTCTTATCTAACCCTAAAGGACCCTGGTACTAATGACAGGAATGAGAAAACCCGTTCCTTCAAAAGGAAGGATGAACGGGAGTCTCCATGAGGCCTAATACAAAACAACAAGGAAATGCAACACACAGAAAAAGTCAAAATAAAATACAATTGTGGGAAAGGCAACTATAAATAGGGAAAGTTAAATGACCACAACAGCAACACCTGGAGGTTAAGGGGGTGGCCAGTACCAGAAACAGGTAAACATGTCAGATCAAACCACGTGTTGCCAGTCTCAAAGATCTCCTGCCACTCACTGTCGCGGGGACATCTGTGACAGGGGAAGACCCAAGGGTACTTTTACACTTGCGGCAGGACAGATCCGACAGGCTATTCAGCCGCAAGTGGCCGTGCACTGCTGTGCTGCCGCTCCGTCCCCTTTGACTATAATGGGGCGGGGGCGGAGCTACGGCGCAGCACGGCACTGCACGGCCGAAGATCGCCGGACGAAAAGTCGGACATGCAGTACTTTTCGTTCGGCGATCTCCGGCCGTTCAGTGCCGTGCTGCGTCATATCTCCGCCCCCCGCCCCATTATAGTCAATGGGGATGGAGCGGCAGCACGGCAGTGCACGGCCACTTGCGGCAGGACGGATCCGGCAGGCTGAATAGCCTGCCGGATCCGTCCTGCTGCAAGTGTAAGAGTACCCTAAGCCAGTTATCCATCCACAAACAGCTGTTTTGGGTGTTGCCCCTCATTAGTGCGGAGTAGGATTCTGGATAACCGGGAGACCAACTACAAAAAGCTGATCGCTAGTGGAGGAGACCAGTACATTTACATTCAGCGATCTCCAGAGTATGGGAAGGAGTGATCACTAATGCCATGGCTCTTCCCCATACTGTCTCATGGTTTCCCGGCAGCAGATGATGTTTACACAGCACGGTCTGCCACTGGGAAACAATGATCTTTTGTGCTGCACAAAAGATAAAATTATCATTGGGTAATCGCGGTGCATTAACACCGCCAGATCATCGCTAACCAGCATTACTAGATGATCCACTCAATTGTCGGCCCATGTAAAGGGCCCTTAACAAAGGTAGAGTTTTAATGATGGTACACAGCTAGAGTGCATGGCCATTAGCTTTGGAAGTAGGTGACAGATACCTTTTAATGAAAAGGAGGAAAGCTGATAAGAAGAGCTGACAATCATATTAGTCATCTGAAACAATGGGGAGTAGAGCTGGAGGCTGTCCTGGTCTGCCCTGAACCTGCCCTGATCAGATGATGGACTCTTTACAGTACAGCTATCAGATCCATGGCTTGTAAGTGCTCCAGAGTGTCCATCACACGACCAGAACTGAAGGGATCGGGGATACACCCGACCAAATGTTATTTTTATACAGAATATTATAGTTCATGGCAGCAGAATGAGCCAACATCTGAGCGCCTGCCCCTGTCCTTCTAATGATGGAATGAATAGGCTCCACTGCTCGATATATCCTTTAGGATAATAGATTCTCAGACTATATTTGTTTCAGAACTGAATCTGAACATCCTTCTGAATTTCCTCTTTCATTTCCTCCTCCAATTATAATACTATTTGCATATTTGTTCTGTAAATACACAACTCTATTCATATACTGTCACTGTGTACACTAATCAGCAGGAGAAATCGTAGGATTGGTATGTATCTCGTGCCATCTGAGTGGAGGCAACTATTAATTGTTTATAATAACTTTGATATCTGTATGTAGATAAATATTAGATAGATAGATAGATAGATAGATGATAGATAGAGATAGATAGATAGATAGATAGATAGATAGATAGATAGATAGGAGATAGATAGATACGAGATAGATAGATACGAGATAGATATGAGATAGATAGATAGATAGATAGATAGATAGATGGATAGATAGATAGATAGATAGATAGATAGATATGAGATAGATAGATAGATAGATAGATAGATATGAGATAGATAGATAGATAGATAGATAGATGGATAGATAGATAGATAGATAGATAGATAATGCAACCAATGTCGCAGTTTCTTGGGCCCACCAGAGGAAATTATTCTTGGGGCTCAACCCCAATATCATCAATAATATCTAACAGGTTTCACTAGTGGAAACTGATTATCTCAAATGGGTTTTTTCTCCTGGACCTTTGGGGCCCACTATGCCCACAGTATGTTCTCCTCGTGTTTGTGTTTCCTCCGGTTTTCTCCCACACTCCAAAGACATACTGATAGGGAACTTAGATTGTGAGCTCCATTGGGGACAGCTTGATGCTAATGTCTATAAAGCGCTGTCTGAGATAGATAGATAGATAGATAGATAGATAATAGATAGATAATAGATTGATAGATAGATAGATAGATAGATAGATAGATAGATAGATAGATATAGAAAACAATTTTGCAGCACCATAGAAAACAGCAACGGAGTGCCAGCGGCTGTAGGGTCGATCCAATGTCCCAATACTCATACAAAAAAGAAAGGGTCCACGGCACCTCCAGTGACAAGTGTCTTTTATTTACACCAACACAACCGAAACGTCACGTTGGTGTAAATAAAAGACAATTGTCACTGGAGGTGCCGTGGACCCTTTCTTTTTAGATGGATAGATAGATAGATAGATAGATAGATAGATAGATAGATAGATATGAGATAGATAGATAGATAGATAGATAGATAGATAGGAGATAGATAGATAGAAAGATAGATAGATAGATATGAGATAGATAGATAGATAGATAGATAGATAGATAGATAGATAGGAGATAGATAGATAGATAGATAGATAGATAGATAGATCATAGATGGATAGATAGATATGAGATAGATAGATAGATAGATAGATAGATAGATATGAGATAGATAGATAGATAGATAGATAGATAGATAGATAGATAGATAGGAGATTTATAGATAGATACATAGATAGATAGATAGATAGATAGATAGATAGATAGGAGATTTATAGATAGATAGATAGATAGATAGATAGATAGATAGATAGATAGAGGGATTGGTGGACAGTAAACTTTACTTTAGTGACCAATGCCAGGCAGTCAAACATGGGTGATCATAGACACTGGTTCTTTTCTGTAAGAGCACTGAGACTATGGAGCTTTCTGCCAGTGCAGGACGTGATGCACAAGTTCAGGAAGAAACTGGATGTCTTTCTTGATAGTAAAAAATACTGCATGTCATTAGATTTCTGGAGAAGGGGCGTTTTGGAAAATTGTTACATGTAAACGTAAAGTCGGTCCCTTATTAGTAGAAATTCCTCATTGCTGTACAGAAAGGATGCTCTCACCATGCCTCACTCGTTTCCTAAGAATCCAGGACCATGGCCCTGCATGGAAACAATGCCAACCGCTGAGCCAGAACGCTGAGCACTGGATATTACCAGTCACCTAATTGTATACATATGTCATAGGACTAGGATGAAGCCGGTTCAGTACGTGGGATCTAAAGGAATCTTTAAAGCTTTTCTCCAAGCTATGGATATTGATGGACTATGCAAAGGATAAATCATCATCAGATCGATGGGGGTCCGACACCTGGCACCATCAGCAGCAGCTCTGGAAACTATACATTGTAGGGAGAGGAAGCAGAAGGCTCTGTACACTGTGTAGTATCCAGTCCTGGTATATGAAGCTCAGGCGCAGTACCCTGCCATGGCCACTACACGGTGTATGGAGCACCCTGAATAGTTTTCGGAACTGGTGGCTGCATGATCAATGGGGTGCTGGGTGTTGGATCCCCATTGATATGATATTGATGACCTATCCTGAGGATGCTTATGACAAGAACATAGTCTGGCCTCTGTACAAATGCCTATTCAGACCACATGTAGAATATTGTGAAGAATTTGGGGCACCTAGCTGAACTAGAGATGGTGCAAAGGGGGCCACCAAGGAAATTCAGAGAATAGATGGATTGCAGTACCAGGACAGGTAATCAATCTCTGGTCATCATACACAAGGACTCTTTACTGTAAGAGCACCGAGAATAGGTCATCAATACAGTATTTGTAGCCTGGACAACCCCTTTAAACATTTCAAAGGTGGTTCCAAGACCAACAATGGTGAGCGAGAGAGTTCAGGGGACAGGGGCAGCTTAAATGTCCCGAATTTACCAACTAAAATGTTTGGTAATTTTGGTCATCTGCTCCTGCGTTATGAAAGACAATAGTAGAGTAGATGTTGGAAAGGAGGGGAGTATACGTGGATATGGCATGAGGTTCTAAAATTCAATTGTCAGAGGCATTTATCAAAATTATAATAAGAGGCCCACAAATATACTATTATGACATTTTTAGTCAAATTCTTCTGTAAAGCCGGCCATGCATCCCCTTAGTGCGGGTCATACTTGCATAGCCTGGGAACATTGGGGGACATTTTGGCTTAGTTGCCCATAGCAACCAATCAGATTGAATGTTTCATTGTTCACAGCTCCTTTGGAAAATGTAAGGATCAATCTGATTAGTTGCTAAGGGCAACAAAGCCATTTTTCCTTAGCACCACTTTTGATAAATGTCCTCCTGCAGTTCTTCATCATTTGCATCACTTTATAAAGTTGTCTCACTTCAGCAAACAGTATTTATCACTAGCAGAAGGACCCGGCTTTGCACGGGTATATTTCATCTATTTCATTTAATGTTTGTGTGTGTTGTTAAAAGATATCAACAGTATCTCCCATAACAGTGAACTCCACAGCCCCCCCACCCCTTAACACTGACCCCCCACAGTGCCTAGCCTTCTTAAAATGGGACCTCTACAGCAGCCCATCCACTTAACTTTGACCTTTACAGCAGCCCGCCCCTTTAACAGTGAGTTTCACAGCACCCTACTCCCTTGACAGTGACCTCCACAGTGCCCTCCCCTTTAACAGTGACCTCCACAGTGCTCGTCCCCTTAAGGCCTCTTTCACACGAGCGTGTCCGGATTAGGTCCGGATGCGTTGCGGATGCGTTCAGTGAAAACTGTGCGATTTCACAGACAAAGCCATTCAGTTTTGCCTGCGATTGCGTTCAGTTGTTCAGTTTTTTCCGCGCGGGTGCAATGCGTTTTGATGCGTTTTTCACGCGCGTGATAAAAAACTGAAGGTTTACAAACAACATCTCCTAGCAACCATCAGTGAAAAACGCAACGCACCCGCACTTGCTTGCGGATGCAATGCGTTTTTCACGCAGCCCCATTCACTTCTATGGGGCTAGGGCTGCGTGAAAAACGCAGAATATAGAACATGCTGCGATTTTAACGCAACGCACAAGTGATGCGTGAAAAAAAGCGCTCATGTACACAGACCCATTGAAATGAATGGGTCAGGATTCAATGCGTGTGCAATGCGTTCACATCACGCATTGCACCCGCGCGGAAAACTCGCCCGTGTGAAAGGGGCCTTAACAGTAACCTCCACAGTGAACTCCCCTTTAACAGTGACCTCTACAGTGTTCGCCCCTTTAACAGTGACCTCCACAGTGCCCACCTTTTTAACAGTGACCTTCACAGTGCCCGCCCCCTTAACAGTGACCTCGACAGTAAATGCCCCTTTAACAGTGACCTCCACAGTGAACCCCCCTTTAACAGTGACCTCCACAGTGCCTGCCCCTTTAACAGCGACCTCCACAGCAGCTGCCTTTTCAATAGTGGCCCCTGCCCCCTTAACATTTTTATCCGCAGCGCCCTGCCCCTTTAAAGCTGACCTGCAGCAGTGAAGAAAAATAGCTGGGTTGTTATGGAAACCTAGTGTAAAACTGTGTATGTGGAGACTGCAAGCTTCTATTGGCTGATAAGGGACATGTGACCGTGTGTATGGCAGTTGGGATATGAAGAGATCAACAATATTGTAAAATGTGAACACCGCTCAAACCTTTGCATTTAATCCTGACCTTTATTTTCAATAAACACAAAATTTACAAGGGATGTGAAGAGAAAGACCTGCAGGCTTTTATTGGCTAATGTAGGTCATGTGCCATATTAGCATTTTTTGGCAATATCTCAGGAACGGTACGTGCTAGAGAGCTGTGACCACAAGATTTCTTTCCAGGTAGCAAGGGATGTGTATACCATGTTTCATTGAAATCGATGGTTGCGTTTTTGAGTGATCGTGGAACATACATACATACACACATATATATGTCCTTCTTTATATAGATGTAGAGAAAGTGATTACAAGCCATTTACTAATGTATTGTGATTATCCATATTGCTTTCTTTTCTGGCTAGATTCATTTTTCTATCAAATTATCTACTGCTCATTTCCATGGTTACGACCACCCTGCATTCCATGAGTGGTGGTCGTGCTTGCACACTATAGGAAAAAGCACTAGCCTATGCGCACTCCAATAGTCCCGGCCACCGGAGAGGCTGGCGCTTTTTTCTATATTGTGTGAGCACGACCACCACTGATGGATTGCAGGGTGGTCGTAACCATGGAAACGAGCAGTGGATAATGTGATAGAAAAATGAATCCAGCCAGCAAAGGAGACAATATGGATAATAACAATACTTTAGTAAGTGCCTTGTATTAACTTTCTCTACA
The DNA here is from genome assembly GCA_033119425.1 of Bufotes viridis. Lineage (NCBI taxonomy): Eukaryota > Metazoa > Chordata > Amphibia > Anura > Bufonidae > Bufotes > Bufotes viridis. The sequence goes on from CM065592.1 coordinate 61,819,645, forward strand.
TGATAAATGCTGTTTGCCTAAGTGAGAGAACCCCTTTAAGCTTCATTTTTTTGACCATTTACTAGATGTGAGAGTAAAAAAATAATAAAAATTCTCTTTGAAGGCCACAGCCTAACTTTCCTCCTCAAATTAACTTTGCAGCTCATTGTAGATTGGAGGGTTAAATGGCATCATTACACAGATGGCAATACCACCTGCAAAAACAGGCCATGTAATGAAGACAGAGGGGACCAGAGAGCATCTCATGGGGCATCGCATCCTACTGAATGGCCTCCGCTCCGCTCATCCAGATTAGATAGCTGCAGGCTAAATACTTGCTCAGCCGCTGACTTTTCCACCTACCTCCCCAGAAAGATGCACTCCTGAGCAAGAATGATCCCTTCATTGGGCACTGGGGAATACCCCTCTACCGCGAACTACTGTCCCTATCTGGAGTTAGCTGGGCCAAGGGCGTAATTGCCCCTATGGAGCTAATTGATCAAAATTCATGACATTTGAGGCCTAGGAAGAGTCCTCATTGATGCACCACAGCCTCTTCAAATAACTGATCAGCGAGGGTACCATTACTCGAATTGCCACCGATCAGGTATTGATGACCTACCCTGAGGACAGGCCATCAATATCAAAATCTTAAATATATGTGGTCTCCACGCCAAAATCCCAAACAAATGACAGTAGAATACAGGGGCGGATTGGCCATAGACCTTACAGGGAAATTTCCCGGTGGGCCGATGCCCACGGGGGCGTTCAAGCCCCCATCTCTGCCGCTGGCTGGGTACAGAATACACTATCAGTGGTAATTAACTCTGTGAGAATCAGGTACTCATGTACCCGGCCAGCGACCTCACATGCCCTCATGAATTCAACTATGTCCCGCATCTCACCTCCTAAGCCTCCTGCTCCATACCTTAATCAGAGACAACTGGAAGAGGGGGAGAGAAAATGGCCGCCATGGCCAACACAGAGGGATACCTTTTGGGGCAAGATATTGTGCTGCACTGTGGTATGTGGTATTTTGCTCTATGGCAGGGATACCCAACCTGCGGCCCTTCAGCTGTTGCAAAACTACAACTCCCAGCATGCCTGGACAGCCTACAGCTACTAAGGCATGAAGGAAGCTGTAGTTTTGCAACAGCTGGAGGGCCGCAGGTTGAGCACCCATGGTCTATGGTATTGCTACCCCCCTACTTTTAGTACCCCGCCTCCTTTCATTTTAAACCCTACTACCATATGGGGCCACTTTTAGGCTCCATTCACACGTCCGCAATTCTGTTCCGGACCCATTCATTTATATGGGGACACAGTATGTCCTGCCTGGATCCGGAATTGCGGATCCGCAGTTCCGGGTCCGCACTTCCGTTCCACAAAAATATAGAACATGTCCTATTTTTGTCCGCAATTGTGGACAAGAAAAATCTTTTTCTATGAGAGTGCCGGCGATGTGCGGTCTGCAAAATGCGTAACGCACATTGCCTGTGTTCGTGTTTTGCGGATCGGTGGATCCGTGGATCCGGAAAACACACATGGATGTGTGAATGGATCCTTAGGTATTTTTTACGCCCCTGGTAGAATACATGTACATGTATCAATGGAGCAGAACTGCAATACCACACACAAGCTGCGGACAAGCATGGCGCTGTTTCCGGTAGAAAGGAGCCTCTTTTTTCTAGTTCTGTACAACCCCTTTAAATAAACTACTCCTAAAAATCGAATAAAGTTTTCATTCGGAAAGCTGCTAGTTTCAAGCAGTGACGTCGCTAATGAGTTTTGATCATTTTCACTCGTAAACTCGTTGCGGTTTCGCCATTTTATGGGAAAAAAATGGTTTCAGAAATAAAACCAAAAACAAACATACTTCCAGTAAAAAGTGCTTTTCTCGAAAAAAAAGAAAAGAAAACTAAATAATTCATAACGGAGATGAATTTGGCTAGAGTCGCGCGCAGCCCACTGCCCACCTTGAAAGGAGCAATTAAAAAGAAATATGTTCAAAGAATGACATTTATTGGTTTTTAAAAGCCACAGTGAAACACGGGGAAAAGCATGACTTTTTGGGTTAAGAAGCCCTCCATCAGCCTAATTCCTTAATTGCCACTTTCATGGTGTGCACCTGGCTCTTGCAATGTTGTTCATCTCTAAAGGCAGAAATGATTTTTCACTGTTAAGTCTTTGGGGGCGGCTGACATGATGGATGTCTCCACTGTCAGGAGGTGTTAATTTACTGTGGCTGGGGGGTGAACATGGAAGACCTGCAATGTTTAAATTACAGCATACCATCCGCACAGTCACCAGCTCGATCTGCTTCCCCATACCTGCCCTGCTTTTAGATAGCGTGCTGTCATTGTTCCTGCAGACAGAAAGCAGGAGGAAGGTCTTGTAGACAAAACAGAATAAGGGAGCATTCGCCCGTTGCGAGAAATGTAGCTAACAAAATCGGCAGGGATGTTGCGCATTTTTTGGCGTGAAGCATGGTGCCGATTTTGGTGCAGATTTCCTGTATGACAATCTCTCCATTCAATTCAATGGCAAACTCATTCTGCAGTAGAACACAGTGCGGAAAAATCCGCAACAAAATCCGTTTCCGTTTTTCCACAACGTCACCCACTGCAGAATTAGTTTTGCCATAGGATAACATGGCGGAAATCTTGATGTTGCGGATATTCTTGCATTATTCTCCGCAACTTGTGAAGGCACTCCAACCCGTTTTGAAAACGGGTTTATTTAATGAAATTTTCGAGTGTTGTTGAGAGTGTAGATTTAGAAGGTTTAAAGGGGTTGCTAGAAGTTACCCCCTGTCCACAGAGCCTGGGTGAAGTGCGCAGGAGCCAAATTTGAAGAGTAACAGCACATGCGCGAAATGTTGTATGAGATTTTACTTATGCTCCCATGGCTGCGGTCAAGCCAGAGAGGCCGGAGGAGGGGCGCGGAAAGCTTGATTTGTGCTGCCAGCTCTCCACCATCTTGACTTGAATTGGCTCATTTACATAAATGTTAGAACGTTTTTTGTTTTTTTTGCATGAATGAGATAATGATGGGCCATAAGAAGGAGACCAATGGAGACAGCATCAAGAGCTTTATCAGGTACTAGGGCCATTCAGGAGACCAAGAGCAGGTGACATGCTCCCTTAAAACATGTTTTTGCAGTGTAGGTAAAACAAGGAACCACACTTTTTTAAGCAGTTCCTGACCACCCATTGCAGAGATTGCATCTGCAAGCCAGTCTTGCAGCTGCAAGAACGGGGAGCCCACTGATAGTGACAGCCACTCCTCATAGAGAGGGCTTTTAACAGTCCCTGCCTTTCCCATCGCTCTATACCCATCACTGAACAAGGACTCTGTATATAGATCTGCTACGGTACTAGTGGTCATGTGATTGCCGAGGGCCAGGAGTCTGCACGAGCTGCTGGGTCTCATCAGACCCAGATCAGCTCTGCAGTGAGGTTGTATTCCCCCTGTAACTAGGGCTACTATGTCAACTCCAGGTACAAGAGAAATCAGCAATAAAGTTAAATAAATGTAATGTTAAATGTCCCAAAAAGGTCTTGTAAAATGAAAAAAAAAAAGACAAAAATAACTAAAAAAAAAACACCACCACATGCCACACTGCAGCTTCTAACCCCACCCTGACAAACCATCAAATATATACATCAAATATCAAATAACAAAACAACCATTATAGAAAGGGAACATATTTTAAAAAATATGTTAATTGCACATTGTGTTATTAACAAACAAAAATGTGAAAAACAATGTTTTTTCCTTTTTTTTCTTTACATTTTACTGGTTATAAAAAAACAAAAACAATAAAACATAAAAATGAGATAAAAATAAAGCCCTATGTATGACTGAAAAAAGGCCAAAAATAATTTACATAACCGAACAGCAGGGGCGTTGCTAAGGTCTCAAAGGAGCCCAAGCCCCAATCAATATGGCCCAGTTCTCCAAATTGCCCCCCAACCCCCCTCCCGCCGTACACCGCATTTTTCTGTACTTGCTATACAGCAGCACATACCTCTCAGATCCAGAGCCTCCCAGGTGACGTCTCCTCTGATGTAGATCTTCTCTGTCATCATCTTCTCCATTTGGTCCGGACAACTTCTTTCAGCTGCTCCTTGTCTCTCTAGCTTCCTCACATTTCTATCATTATCCCCCAACCTAGAGTCACCACAGTGTTATCCTGCTGCTCGCTGTGCTCCCCAATACCCCCAAATACTATCCTGAAGAAATATCAGTGCCCCCATAGTAATACTGCCCCCTACAGTGCCCCCAACTGTAAATAACGCTCCCCAAGAGTGCCCCCATTAGCCCTCCAGTATTAATAATACCCTCACAGAGCCCCCAGTAAAAATAAGGCCCCCTATTGTTCCCCCAGTGGTAGTAAAGCTATCTACAGACCCCTCAGTAGTAATAAGACGGATCTATAAGTCCCTCCTATAGAGCCCCCAGTAGTAATAAGAATGCCTATAATGTCCCCTGGATTTATAATACCCCTACAGTGCCCCCAGTATTTATGCTGCCCCCTACTGTTATAATTGTCACCCTTAAGTGTCCCCAGTATTTATACTGCCCCCTGCAGTGCCCCATGTAGTTATATTCCTCCCTCCACCATACAGTCCCATGTAAATAACATCACACCATCTCTCCTGTCCGCTCCAAAATACAGTCCCATGTAAATAACATCACTCCCTTCACCCCTCCAATATATAGTCCCATGCAAATAACACTATTTCCCTCCCTCCGCCATAGAGTCCCATGTAAATAACATCACACCATCTCTCCAGCCCCCTCCAATATACAGTCCCATGTAAATAACAACCCTCTCTATCTACAGCCCCCTCCAAAATACTGTCCCATGTAAATAACATCACCTCCTCCCCAGCCGCCTTCAACATACAGTCCCAAGTAAATAATATCACCCCCTTCCCAGCCACCTCCAACATGCAATCCCATGTAAATATCATCCTCTCAATATTCAGTCTCATGTAAATAATATCATTCCCCCCCCCCACCAGCCACCTTCAACATACATGTAAATAAAATTGCCCCCTCAATATTCAGTCCCATGTAAATAACATCACTCCCTCCCTCAGACCCCTGTAACATTGAGTCCCATGTAAATAACATCACTTCCTCCCACAGCCGCCTCGAACATACAGTCCCATGTAAATAACATCACCCCCTCCCACAGTAGCCATCAACATACAGTCCCATGTAAATAACATCACCCCCTCCCACAGTAGCCATCAACATACAGTCCCATGTAAATAATATCACTCCCTCCCACAGCCGCCATCAACATACAGTCCCATGTAAATAACATCCCCGCCTCCCCCAGCACCCTCCAACATACAATCCCATGTAAATAACATCACCCCCTCCCACAGTCGCCTCCAACATACAGTCCCATGTAAATAACATTACTCCCTCCCACAGCCGCCTCCAACATACAGTCCCATGTAAATAACATTACTCCCTCCCACAGCCACCTCCAACATACAGTCCCATGTAAATAACATCACCCCATCCCACAGCCGCCATCAACATACAGTCCCATGTAAACAACATCACTTCCTCCCCCAGCCCCCTCCAACATACAGTCCCATGTAAATAACATGACCCCCTCTCCAGCCACCTCAAACACCCATTTTTATGTAAATAATATCTCTCCCTTCAGCCCTAACATACAGTCCTAGTTAAATAACCACAACGCCCAGCATTGCTCTGCCTCTCCCTTCACTTACCTCTTTCCCGCAGGAGTTCTCCACTTCACTGCCGTCCTCTCCTGCACTGGTCACATGATGGTGACATCATCGCAGGTGCTTCTCAACCACTGCCTGTTTTACTGGTCACATGACCTGTGATGTCATCACAGGTCCTTCAGCTCTTCCAGTGCATTAGATTCAATTGTATTGTCGTCCTGAGGACATACAGTTGTATCTAGGCGGCAGGCAGGGCATTTGGGGCCTGGGACAAAACATCAGGGGCCCAGGCCCCGAATGTTTTCACCTAGCAACGCCCCTGCCGAACAGAAGAAAGTTTCTGGCTTTCAAAGACGCATGTACTAAAAAAACAGAAAACGTGTCTGGCATGGGCGTAGCTATAGGGGGTGCAGAGGTAGCAGTCGCTACCGGGCCCAGGAGCCTGAGGGGGCCCAAAGACCCTTGTGCTGCATAAGAAGACACACAAAGAACTGAGGGAAGGGGGCCCCCAAGCTGAACTCTTGCACCAGGGCCCATGAGCCGTCAGCTACGCCCCTGGTGTCTGGTCAGGAAGAGGGGTAAATTGACAGATTTTGAAGTGGTTAAGTATCTTCTTTGTAATGAACACATCAGAGACAATGATTGATGTAGTCACACACGTACATTATATGTGCGACGATAAGGAAATCATCTGAACACGACTTAAAGACCAAAATTGGAAATATAATTGTATTATAAATTATATAAAAAGTGAATTATGCTCAGCCTATGTATGAGGCCTTGAATGAATTCATACCAACCAACATGGAATATAGGAATTTCTTATAAAAGCAGAAAGTATTTGCATGCGTACTCCAGCACATATACATACACACTCCCGTCAGGAGCCCAGAAATGATGTCAGTATCTACAGGGGGGGTTTCCTGCTATTTCTTTTTCTCAGTGCCTGCTGCTTGACTTATGTTTAGCTCAGTTTCATTAGGACAGAGCTGTGATCTGTGACTACAGTTTAGCTACAGTGCCTACAGGGAGTCTGAGGTAGTCTAAGACACTCCTCCTGTCTCATCATTGGTTCAGGCTGCTCTTCCCTGCAGCTCTGCCGCCTCTGATTGGCTGCTGTGTGTAATACAGATCCAACACAGAGTCAACAGGAAGTCGGTGCATAGAGAGCTGCTTTCTGTTACAGCAAGGGAAGAACGGTTAGAAAGTGCAGATTACGAAATCAGACAGTAAGCGGCACATGTATACGGAGGGGAACGAGCCTTAGTAAGTAGGAGTCTGGAGGATCGATTTTATCCTCATTCTAGGATTGTGAATAGAGACATGAAAATCCCTAGTGGTAAACCTTGCGTCAAGAAGCCCTAGTGTACCGCACGGATACAACCTCATAAGTACAGAGCAATTTATTCCAACTTCAACACAATTGCTAAAAGCTGGGCCTTCACATTCAATAGCTTTCCGCCAAGCGACTCTTCGGCCGACACCTATATCTAGCGACCACCGCCTCCCCATACACATAGGCTCCGCCGAACATGCATGTTTATTCTGTGGGGAAAATTGCTTATCTCCGGGGGGAACCAAAGGATCGGCAAAATATAATAATGTTGCCAGGTCTTTCCCCCAACATCATCGATCAGAGAAGAGTCTGGAGTCCCCCACACACATTAGAGTGTCGAACTAGACAATTTTGAAAGTTGTCTAGAAAAGGAGTATAGATTAGAGAAATCTTAAAATGTACTGAAGGGCACCAAAATTTTAATACAAAAGGTTAGTCTAAGGTAAGCCAACCAAAAGGTGGCATAAGGGAAAAAATGTACATGTCTAGTAAGATATGCCAAATCTATCTCACACCATGGACAACGGTGATAACTCTGGTGATCTTCTGCCTTTCTGGTCTAGTTTTAAACTGTCTAATTTTAAAGGATAACTGTCATATTTATTTATTTTTTTGCTAAAGTGTAGGGCAAGTGATAGGTAACATTTTTGCAATAGACTTTATTTAGCCAAAACATTTATTTTTGGTAGAAAACTGGGGCTGAAATGGCCCTTAGCAGCGCTCTCTGAAATGAGCGTTGCTATGGCCATCCGTCTCCTATTAGAAAAGGGGAGACGTGCTGTGCAGGCGCTGTGCTTCTGCCTCCCATGCCTCCCTGGTAGGCAAAAGGCTGGGCACAGGAGTCTGAGGAGTTAACATCACATTTATATTCCCCCTTTCTATGCAATCTAATGTTCCGGTACATTCACTGACCTGCGATCCCTGTGAAAGTAACTCATGAAGCAGCAGCCGGAAGTAGAAGCACTGTACGCAGTGAGCCGGTGGCTGCTTCATGAGTGAGGAAGGTGCAGCTGAGAAATCCACCAACATCTCACAACTATCACTCCAGAAGTACGGGAGGATAGGTGATCAATATCAAACTCTTTAAGACAGTAATAATAAATATCTTCATAATGCCATCCAGTCACCTTGTAGTTTATAGATCAAAATAATTTTACTTTAAGAGGCATACGTGTCATAGTGGCACCCCTTGAGGACACCGTGGGCCCAATTCAGATTGGAAATATTCTCAAATCATAAAAAATGGGGCATAAGCAGCGTCAGACTGGCCCATCTCAGCACCATAGGATCCTCTGGTGGGCCCAAGCTCTGACAATAATGGACCCCTATCAATACAGGGCCCTTAAGGTCCTATACACACAGGGGGTGGTGGGCCCAAGACACCTCAGTCCAATGCTGGGCATAAGTGGCTAGGAGTGTGCTGGTGTCAGGCAGCTTCTGAAAGGGGTCTCATTTTTATCCTGACTATGAGGCCCCTTGTCCTCTGTGTAAGACACTGCTAACAAACAGTATTTCAGGGAGCCAAAGAAGGTAAAAAAATAATTAATCAGTTTACAGACAGAGATAAACTATAGCGGAAAAACGTACGCAGCAGGTTTTGATCACCGTGAAATCAGTAACATGAAGTAAACACTATTTTTGAACTGATCAACATCTGATTTACTATTTTTACATATCAGATAGTAGGAAAGAGATCCCAAAGTAGATATGAACAAAACCAACAAGCTGACGGCGCTATGCGTCTAAAATAAACCATTAAGGCGAGTGAATCTGATGATAAAATAGGCAAAAAAAGAGTTATCAGGGCACATTTACCAACCACAGGAACTGTGTACGTGCCCTGTGTATATTATCCATCTGGGGTGAGGAAGGTGCAGCTGAGAAGCCCACCAACATCTCACAACCATCACTCCAGAAGTACGGGTGGACCTTGCCGTGACTGTGGGGGCATGTTCATTTAACCACTTCAGAACCCGGAGGAATTTGTGATTTTCCTTTTTATTCACTAGTTATCCAAATCATTTTTGGAAAATGTGTGGTTGACATTTTTACTGTTTTAATAGCATAAAGCAGTACTAGAATGTTACGGGCATGGCCAGAATTGGCTTTGCCCCTCATGGTGTCATTGAGACATAGGATGTTTTTTGTGGTATTTGCTTCCCCCCCCCCCCAATTTTGCTTATTTTCTCCTCAGTTCTACAGTAAGCCGGTGACAGTTCAGACAGCGTCTGGTTGCTGGGCATATTTCTAATTTTAACTGGAACCTGGATTGGTGGAGTGCCTTTTGTGGCGGGAAGTTCGGCTATTTATGGTGGGGCTTACCTTGAGGATGTAGTCACTGTGTCAAGATTCAAGCTGGGAGTTCGTACCGCCCGCCCTCCCTAAAGATTTGTCGCGGTCTTTGGAATTTGGGGGGGGGTAGTCACTCAGCCTTCTGGATGGACAATAAGATAAGCTGTAATGGACTTTATTATTTATGGGTATTTAAAAGTTATATTGGTATATTCAGTTTTGATAAGTTTATGTTACCCCCAAAATGTAATAAAGACCACGGCCATTTCATCCACACTGATGTTTGTTTCCTATTTTATTAGGTTATTTATTAGATTTGTTTGGTTATTGTTGAATATGACACCATAAAGCCTTCCCCTTTCTGTACGTCTTGATTTGTTGGGTGTGGCTAGAGATTTCGTTTGGTATTATGTTGTATTTTTGCCTTTATTTTTTACTTTTTTTTTGTTTACAATTTTTTGGATAAATAGATTTAAGGAGGCCATGGGGGGGGGGGGGCATTTTCATTACTTACATAATTTTTGTTTCATATGTAACTGCCCTTATGGTTTTGGGCATCCTACAAGTTCTAGGAATTATTCTAAAATCTGTTTATCATTACCCCGGGGCAGATATAGTATTTTTATAGCCCCAAGCAAAGTTATGTTTTGAGGGCTTCAGTTGCGTCCCCATCAGCCAGCTAAGATCTGCTCCCGACGGCCCTCTAAGCCCCATTCTCAGCTTAGCAGCGCTGCCTGGACACTTTTTATGCTGCTCCAGGACCCCGGCTGCAGAGGCGGCATAGCTGCCCATTTAAAAAAAAATCCAGGTAACCACTTGTGGCCAGCAGGGGCCACTAATCTCTGGGGCCCCAAGCATTTGTTTGGTTCGCATGATGGTAAAGTCCGCCTCTGCTATTACCACTTACATTGAAGACCTCTAGATCATGAACATTTTTTTGTCAATTCAAGTTTCCCCAATTCTTAAACTGGTTTGTCACTTACAGGGATGAATCTGCCTCTAACTTACTGTATACCAGTGACATGGTTTTCCTTAAAGGGACATAAAGCTAGACGTGAACAGGGAAAAAAATCATTTGGCAGGATTTTCTGAATTAAACAGCAATGACTTTCATAAGAATCCTTACATTTTAGCTGGGGGCCAACCGATAGGTGGGGCTTAGTAAAGGATCATTGCAGACAAAGCAATAGGGGAAATGTCGCACCCTACGAAAATGCTAAAGACTGGTCTGAACTGAGGTCTGTGAAAAGAAGAAGTTGGGAAAAAATGGACGCCTCCTTTTTCTACGATGTACTTTACAATATGGGACTGGACAGGATCAAAGCAGGAAGATCTCATCCTCCTCGTCTATTTTTTCCTAAAAATCCTGGACACAATACATAAAATAAAGAATAAAGGGGATCTTTACTCCAAATCACTTTCCATAAATAGGATTCTTGTGTGGTGATTTATCAAACTGGTGTAAAGTAGAACTGGCTTAGTTGCCCATAGCAACCAATCAGATTCCACCTTTCATTTTGAAAAGTAGCTGTCAAAAATGAAAGGTGGAATCTGATTGGTTGCTATGGGCAGCTAAGCCAGTTCTATTTTACACCAGTTTGATAAATCACCTCATTTATTTCCTATACTTTTTATTATTCTTCCATGTAGCTATGAATTTCCCCAAATTTTCCTTTGCCAAATGGGACTGGACAGGATCGAAGCAGAAAGATCTCATGCTCATGGTCTATTTTTTCCTCAAAATCATGGACACAATACATGTGCACAAAATGTGCGTAGAATACTCCAGATCAGTTTCCATAAATAGGATTCTTTATTTCTTATACTTTTTTACGACATTTCCATTCAACCATGAATTTCCCTTCCCCCCGTACAGCGTCCTACATGGCGTATGCGGTACCACAGTTCATCTCATCTGTAAACGCAGTGTATGCGATGACGTGAATGAATCTGACACACCGCTACGATGCCTGATAGGTGTATAATTACAAGGAATAATCAGAATATCTCACTATATCTCTCTAAATTTATATGATTTACAAGAGGCGCGTCAAATAAAGAACTGAAGGGAATAATATGCTCTCAACGTCGTTGTCATGATTGAGTTTGACGCTCGCATTTACACTGAGATGAGAAGTGGCGACAAAAGTATCTAATACTTCTTAATTACACAAGCTGCCAGCGCTATCATACGACTAATTAAATCAGACCATGTTAAGGACAGACCGAAGCGCAGAGCTTATGGCAAGTCTTCCATTATTATCTACGTGCAGGTGGTGATTTAGCGCTCGTGTAATTGGTAGCCATGATCCACCTGACGGTCACTTGAAGATGTATGGAGAGGGTTGTTCTCCAACGTGGAAAATTGTACAACAGGCTTTCAACATGAGAAGGTATATATTATCGATTCATTTTTTATGAGATCAGAGGCAGCCATTTTATGGGCTGGGCCAGTATTAAAGGGGTTGTCCAGGATTAGAAAAAAATGTCTGATGAGATAAAAAGCAATTTCAATGCAATATTCTACAAGAGCGTGGCATGTGCCATATGATGTTTTATTTCAATTGGTAACATCAAATTGACTTTGATTAATTTTAAAGGGGTTGTCCATTTTTCTCATACTGATGACCTATCCTCAGGATAGGAAATCGATATCAGATCAGTGGGTGTCCGACTCTCTGTACCTCCCGTTTGAACAGACCACAGTGCTCCTGCGAGCGCTGCATTCTCTTCATTATTTACCTGCGGGGTGGACTGCCCATAGACCCTACAGACTGGCCTTAGACCGTTAGACCGATGTCCCCTAGTTTAGGCCCAAATATGTGCTAACCTTCACCCACACAACAGTATGAAGAATATGGCCCAATCTGACACTTCACTGATTTGGTGTTTTCTTCTGTATGTTTTCATACGCTGTTCAGTATGGATTAACGCATCTGTAGTCTAGAGATAAGAATTGCACCCATACATCAATTTCTCCATTTACACAGATCTGATTATTCAATCTTCATCGACGTACATGGGGGAGAAACTGATGAACATATGTTATCCAATGATGCATGTCTTGATTTTGTTTTGGGGGGTACTATCTCTCCTTATAGAGGGCGTCTTAATCGGCTTGAGGAGACCTATAGGCCATACATGCTCCTCTGGAATTATGGAAAGATGGGTGGCAAATGAGCTCTTAACAAGCTCTGCCTCTGATGCCACCAGATGTAAGGCAGATATCCTATAAGTCAATGTTCAACCCTTTAAATAGGCCTTGAGACATGACTTGGATAATCAATAAGCCAGCATCTCATCTGCAGACAGCCGTTTCGGGGTGATTGTCCCTCTTCAGTGAAGAGCAGAGAGTACTGGCTTAACTAGGTGAGAGGCCTAAGTCAGGATGCCTGCAGATGAGATGCTGGCTTCTTTGTTATCTAAGTCATGTGTCAAGGCCTAGTTAAAGGGTCGAACATTGACTTATAGGATAGCTGCTTTACATACAGTATGGTGGCATAAGAGGCAGACGTTCCTAAGAGCTAGTGCGTTTTATGGAACCGCGCGTTTCCTATCCAATCAGGAGAAAACCTTTTTAAGCTCAAATCATCCACTTCAATACATATAGGCAAAACATCAGGTCCCACAGGTATTCTTTTCAACCAGACGTTCCTGTGGGATATCAGAAAGCGCACTGATAGTGAAGCACTGTAACTCAATGCTAGCAACACTCGTATGGTTATACTCACGAGCACAGGTGACCATGCAGGCACATCAAACTGATCCAAACATCTCTTTTCTTTCGATGTAACTATATGGAATATTTAAATCGCTCCAATAGTGAAGCACTGTTTTCAATACCAGTATACAATGAATTTATTATACTCACAAACATATGTAAAATACAGGCAACAAATTAAAACCAATCTAGCGATCTAGGATTTTGTTTCTGGGCAGCAGATCTCTGTTTGCATAGGACGATCTGCAGCCGAGAAATGGTGATTATGGATGCTGCATCAACATCGCTATTAACTGATGATCTTCAGCACCTTTAAGTAGGCCAGTTATTAGGCATAAGCATTCATACAAACGTTCATTCCAAATAAATGGCCCTCTAGATACCGTGTAATGGAGTGCTACTTCCCTGTGCGCCGAACAAGCTCCCAGGAGACCCGGGTATTCTGGATTTATAACCCCTTTAAGGCTACTTAACCCACTTCCAAAACACCATCAGGCCTTGAGGGATCTTATGTTGACATTGATATCATCAAGTAAATATCACAATGGGTCATTCATTTGAATTTTATATTCAGGAGCTCGTATATTTATTACCCACGTCCCTGTATAAATTCTTCCATGACATAGGGCGGGATAATTAACTGTTCTCCGAAGGTATTCCGCACCTTGGAATGAGGATGAGCCATCTTGGGAGTTACTGGGAGGCGCTTGCGTGTGGCACATTATCCCATTATCTTAGGCTTTTATCCTAAATTGACAAACACAAATCTCAGCCTTTTGATGTTTCCAGGTGACACTCCTAGATGACATCTCCGTAGCTCATGGACTCGTTTTGTAGAGGGCAGAGCATGTTTTCACAGCAGCATATTAAAATGACATCACTGTAATTAAAAAGGGTTGTCTGGTGGAATAAAACATTGTAGAAAAAGGGCTAAATTTGTTAAAAAATAAAAGTAACATTACTTAACCAATCCCCTCGAATGCTGTTTTACTGTGTCGCCTCTGCTTCATAAACCCCTCTTAGTGCGGGGAATGTCCGTTCAGCCAATCAGTGGCCGCAGCGGTGACACGCCTCAGCTAGTGATTGGCTGAGAGGGCATTCCCTGCTATTTCCTGTGTGTCAAGAAGGGCCTAGGAATCAGGAGTCAACAAGCAAGAGAACGGCAGCCGTGACAGATGGGTGAAGACCGGTGAAGTAATGCTTCCTTTATTTTTGAAAATTATTTTGCCCCTTTTAAACAAAAATGATCCTGCTGGACAACCCCTTTAAGAATACACTGTATATATCAGTTAAACGTCTCCTAAACACCACCAGCTCTTTTATCTAGACCAGATTTGTCTGTTTTGGGACCCGCACCAATATCGGGAACGGAGCCCCGCAAAGGGGTGGCTGGAGGACTCTGGTCCAGCCACCACCAAGCGTGCTCCCCACAGAAGTGAATGGGAGCACACCGCGCATGACGGGCCACAGCTCCTATTCACTTCTATGGGCTCAACGGAAATAGTCGAACCGGCGCTCGTGTATTTTTGGTGGCCCGGCCCCATAGAAAATAAATAGAGGGCGGCTGCGCATGTGCAGTGCACCCTCCACCACTTTTGGGGCTCTGTTCTCGATGTAGAGTTATGCCCCCATTGTCTGTGATGAGACAGCCCCTTTAAGATATCCGATATGTTCTGATATTCAATTTATCTTTCAGCTCTATGCGGGCTTACACTATAAACCCATGTCTGAGAAGGTTTCAATGATCGCAGTAGTAATTATTCATCCCCACACAGAAGGGATGATTGATGCATGGTAATGCGGTTCTATTGCAATTGAGCCGTCAGGCGATGATAGGGAACGTTCCTCCCATTGTAGCTTGTAGCTCTGTGCCAGTGTAAATGGGCCCTTACCTAGTTCATGGAGCCTGAGACCACCTTTAAAGGGGTTCTGCAGTTTGTTTAAACTGATGATATAACCTCTGGATAGATCATCAGCATCTGATCGGCGGGAGTCCGACACCCGGGAACCCCGCCGATCAGCTGTTTGAGAAGGCAGCGGCGCTCCTGGAATGCTGCGGCCTTCTCACTGTTTACTGCTGGCCCATTGACGTCATGACTTGTATCAACTGGCCTGGGCGCAGCTAAACTCTGTTCACTTGAATGGAGCTTAGACGCGCCCAGGCCAGTTGATACAAGTCGTGATGTCACTGGGCCTGCAGTAAACAGTGAGAAGGCCGCGACGCTCTAGGTGCGCCGCTGCCTTCTCAAACAGCTGATCGGCGGGGCTCCCGGGTGTCGGACTCCCGCCAATCAGATGCTGATGATCTATCCAGAGGATAGATCATCAGTTTAAACAAACTGCAGAACCCCTTTAGGATATCCTCTATGTTCTGAAATTCGATTTATCTTTCAGCTCAATGCTGGCTTACACAATAAACACGCGTCGTCTTTAAGAAAGGGACAAAATAGGACAAACCTCAGTGGAAGGCAGGTGAATAGGTTGGCGGCAGGTGTTGAGTGCCAACAACCGACATTAGAGAGGCTGTTTATATCCTAGTAGCTATAATTATGCCGCTACCCTACATTACTTAACAACCACGTATAACATCATCCGAGCAATGCGTCTCCCTCATACTGTACTCTTAAACTATTCCGCACGTCAAAGCCATTAGCGTAGATTTTTCTCTACATGGGAGAAAAGCCCCCAACGGTGGTAAATTAAGTTCTTTTTCATCGACTCATCCCGTAGTGAAATCATTGGCCTTGCTGCACCTTCTAGACAGGAGACGGCACCAACATCTGGTTGTGATAAAGTAGGCCGCCGTGTTATGCTAAGCAGCCAATTACCGGCCTACAGGAGGTAATCTGCTAAAGTAGGAACCAGTGGATGCACTCTGTGACTTCTGTACATGAGAAATAGCAAGGCTCCATTTTCCTTCTAATAATAGTTTAAAGGAGAAAAAAAACCTTCTCCAAGTTCCCCGTCTCCTGTCAGCCTCTCTGCTCTGTAAGCAATCAGCTACCATCTTGCTAACATTGAGCTGTCTGCAGATGTTACCAGGGAGGAAATGTGTCAGCACCTGAGAACAGGACACGTTCTGACGGAAACAAGCTAGCAAATTGCAGACCGAGATAACTTGGATCAAATGCACATGTCAGAGGATGCATTGTCTCTTTTAACTCTTCCAAGGAAAGGCCGCATTGTTACAGCTTCGTTCTTTCTTCCTCCAGCGTTCAAATTTTTGTTGGCTTCAAATTTCGAAAGAAATGTATTCGCCACCAAATAGCTTTCTTGCATATGACGTATTGATTTTTGCTTGATTTTGCATTTCGTGTTTGGCGTGCCGGCGGAGCTTGTCCTTGAGCAGGTAGCTTTGAAGCAGGCGAGCTGACTGACCCGCAGCTAAATTAGTAAGCACATACAGTACTTTGCATTGTCTTCCACATTTCTTTGAATCGATCGACATCTTCTCTCCCACGATTGTGTATGATTGATTTCAATTCATTAAAATTTGATTGCCGTTGGCTTAAAAGGGTTATCGGGGAATAAGAATTTTTTTGCAAGTGCCCCCAGTCTGCCTCCGCAAATGGAAGATTCATAATTACCTGCTTCCCGCCACTCCAGTCATCCATGTTTCCTTCTGCATGCCCATGTTGCGGTCCCTACGTTAGTGTTTATTTCCACTGCCCGCAACATGGGCATGGTCACAGGCTCTGCTGCAGTCAGTGACTGGTTTCAGCTGTGTCGTGCTGCTTGTGGCCATTTCACAAGCAGCAGAAGCTAGTTACTGGCTGCAGTGGAGCATGTGACCATGCCCATGTTGGGGGCAGTGGATGTAAACACAACACAGGGACTGGAACATGCACATATGGGAGGCATCATGGAGGACCGGAGCGGTAGGGAGGTAGCTAAGTATGAATATTATGTTTACAGAGGCAGGCTAGGGACAATTTTTCAAAAAAATCATCATTCCCGGAGAACCTCTTTAAGGTTGGTTTCACACACAGTGTTTTTTTTTTTTTTTTCTTTTTTTCATCAATTTTTGTGCCAGTTTTTAGTACAGTTTTTTTCAGCCAAAGCTAGGATTGGATTGAACAGGAATGGGAAGTAGAAAGGAAGGACTTTGGGCTTGTTCACATCTGCATTGAAAGTTTTATTTGAGGCTTCACAGACTCTGTCAAAAAGACAGGACAAAGAATTGTAGTCAATGGAGTCAGTTCAGCTCCGTTTGTCTCACTTATCTGCCGGATCTGACCTCAGCAGTGACATGTCCCCACAAGGTTTCCTGACCTAGCAGTAGAAAGGAATGCAAATGAGTTCTTAACAAGCTCTGCCTCTAATGCCACCAGATGTAAGGCAGCTATCCTAAAGGTCAATGTTCCCAGAATTCCAGAGGAGCATTTATGGCCTATAAGTCTCCTCACGCCGATTAAGGCGTTCTCTCCTCAAGGAGAGAAACCCCCAAATCCTGACCTAGCAATGACATGACACTTGGGGACACATCAACGCTGAGGCCAGTCAATGGCTCCAGTGATGCATGTGACCACACTTGTGCAGGAACTGGACAAAAGAGGAACCAGTGAAGGCAGCCTGGAAATCAGGGAGGAGGATCTGAGCAGTGGGGCCCAGGTAAGTATGGATTCGCTGAGGGGCAGAGTAGAAAAAAAAACCTAGATAATCCCTTTAAATGCATGGAAAAAAAATTTAAACAGAGATAAAACCCTTGGGCCACTCCTCTCTTCTCTCTAATCATGGTAGACCTGTGAAGAGGTCATTCAAATAGCCCATGGAATAAGGACTAAAGGGTCTCTTGGACTGGGGTCTGCCTCTATAATGGGCCTCATAGGAGCTGTATTTTTTGCACAAATCAGTAGTACATATCAATGCAAGACCTTTGTGATCTTATAGGGTTATGATATTATGGTAGTTTGGGTCAGGGCGTTACAATCATCTGAATGAGGCCTAACACAGTGAAGTAGACAGTGTTGAGGGATGAGGAGGGGGATGCAGCTGCAGTTTCTCTCAATCTGTGTTTCTGACAGGGAGGAGCTACACAGTATGAAGGAGACATCTCATTGGCTCAGACAATGGCGCACAGCAGGGGAAGCTCACCCACTCAACAGGCGGGAGTACATTTATTTTTATACTATATCTTTAAGACATTTAGGTAAATGAATGTGAATAAATTGATAATAGATGTTTTGCCTACTTATTCTTCTCCACTTGGTTCCACCATAACTAACCTGTTTGGCATTGGATATATGATAGCCTTCACCTATATAATTTTCTTCTCCACATAGTTGAGCACGAGCCTGCTAAAGTTCAGGAAGAAAACCACATGACAGTAAATTGACTGTATTACTATCGGCCACACCAAGACATGCACACGATGACACATCTGTACTCACTGCAATGAACGCCGGCTCCATGACACTGAGGGCTTTGTGTGACGGCCATGACTAATGTCACTCAATTGTAGCTTTGTCATCCATAGCACATATTTTATCTTTCATGTTTTCTAGTACATTTCTGGATAAGCAGAATAGATGTCATCAATCTAGTTCTGCTGTTTTATAGAATATTTCTGTACACAATATATTTCATCCATTTCATCCATTCCTATTAAATCCAATGGAAGAAATATTTTGGGTAGACCCAAACCATTATTTGGAGAGACTGGAGCAGAGATGTAAGTGCAAAACCCCATAACTGGACCACCAACTATCATGTATGGCATATAATATCTTTTAATATGTCAGAGAGGGTCTCTAAACTTCCTTAGGCACCAGGTGTGACTGACACCTTTGCATCCCCTTTAGCTATGTCCCTAAACTGGTCTACTCTACCTATATAACCGAGAAGGTCCCAATGTATTCACTCAACTGTCCCAGATCCAACGTCGCGTGCAGCCACACCTCCTCCCACCTGCTCTGTCTCTTCTTCTGTGCTTCAGATTGCCACTGCACCTGGTGCACTCTGATGACGTCATCCATATAACCCCAGCTTGGGTGGTGCGACATCACTTAAATAATTAGGTTGTTCCTGGGGTTCCCACTACATAAGCTGCCAAGCTTTCAGGTCCTCCAGTTCTGCTACATCATTCCTCCATCTCTGCTACAGCAGCCCTCCATCTCTGTTACATCAGCCCTCCATCTCTGCTACATCAGCCCTCCATCTTTGCTACATCAGCCCTCCATCTTTGCTACCTCAGCCCTACTACACCATCCATCCACCGCTGCTATATTAGTAATGAGTAACCTCCCTGCTCTGATCTTCTTTAGTCACCTAATAGTGACTAAAGGCTCGGCTCAGTAAATGGAAAATGTCTGACTAAGATTGCAACTTTTTGCCCTTAACTAAAGTGGGAACGGCAGCTCTGGAGCACAAACTGCTGCCCTGTTATGTGAAATACTGAGTCATTGAAGTTTTTAAGTTGGCAATAGAGACACTAGTGTTTTATTAGAGGATTGCACTTGATTTCCCTACATCTCTCCGGCTCATCACTCCATCTTATGAAGGGAGATCAGAAAAAGGGATATAGATGAGCTCCATATAAACAGCATATTGTATTGGGAAGCGCCTGCCATGTCGTCATCTACGTAATGGGTTTGTGTAGAAATTGTGCACAGTGGATGCGACACTGGTCCGTCCTCTAAGCCAGATGCCTATACACGATCGCCGGCTGATTCTTGCCATAGGAAACAATGCATTTTATTTCTGTGGGGCCGCATAATTTTCAGGATCATGACATGTCCTTAATTATCCCCTGGGAATGGACAATGGAGGGTGTGTATCCAAGTGACACTATATCCCTTACTGAAATCATTCCTTTCAATGTGACATTTGTACACACACATGCAACATTATAATATATTCACAGCTTGATATGGAGCAGATTCCAGAATATACTTTACAAGTTCTTGTATTCCGCAGCACTTTACAGACATTATCATCACTTGCTGTCCCCAGTGGAGCTCACAATCTAAAGGGCCCTTCACACGGGCCGAGAATCTTAAAGATAATCGCTAATGAGCATTCATAGGAATGCTCGTTAGCGATAATCTGGCGGTGTAAATGTACCCAATGAACAAGCAAAACGCTCTTTCATCACATAATCTGATCACTTGTGTGTACACAAAAATCATTGCCGGCAGAAGATTGTGCTATGTAAATATGATCTGCTGCCGGCAAACAAGAAGTCAGTATGGAGAAGAGTGATGGCATTAGCAATCACTCCTCCCCATACTCTGGAGGAGATCGCTGCATATAAATGCACCAGTTTCCTCAACCAGCGAACAGCAGATTGTCAGGAAGGAACACTTCATCCCCCATAATATGCTGCTCTGTCGTCCCATGTAAAGGGACCTTAAGTTCCCTATCAGTTTGTCTTTGGAGTGTGGGAGGAAATAGGAGAAGCCGAAGGAAACCCACAAAACATGGGGACAGCACACAAACTCCATGCAGATGTTGTCCTCAGTCTGATTCAACCCCCCTAAGGATTCACCTCTGAGAGAAGGAAGTATTGAATTATTACAGAAGGTTGAGGACCATAAAGGTCATGCTGGACTGAGATAGTAAAGGTAACACACGCATACAGCTTTAGACCTTGCTGCATGTTGGTTAGGGTTGCTTGTTTCTGGCACCCTACATTTTGGCATTGCAGAGAACTATTGGGGGTTTCCACGCCTTTGGTCAATTTGGGAAGTTTGCTAGTATCTATTAAGAGGGACTCAAGTAGGACCACCATCATTACAGCCACTGCTTATCTACAGCCTTTGGAAAAAGCCTCCTCTGTGAGATATCTGAGAACTGGGCATACTGTTGATGTCTGTACTACAACCCCACTTGCTATAAACAAGCCTGCCTGGTCATTGCCTTCACCATTTGTGGTGTCCCTCCATTCACTGCACACATAGTTCCTGGGGAGCACTAGAGCAGGGGGTTAGCCACCATGAGGACTATAAACATGCTCATTGCCACTGCCACTCCTATCTTCCTCTCCAGCCCTGCACACCCTCCGCCTGTGGGCTGCTGCACTGCAGATAGATAGATAAACAGAGATAGATAGATAGATAGATAGATAGATAGATAGATAGATAGATATGATTTAGATATGATTGCGTTATACTATGTATATTGTAAAAATCAGTACAAATAATACTAAGGAGATGGGATCCTCTGAGAATCTGGAAACACCCTTGGTGTGAAATGCTCCATCATCTCCATCAATATTTATCTGACAGTAGGGAGTCAAAACTGGTCACTGGCCCTCTAAAAAAAGGTTACGAAATCATTCCACCCTAAAAAGCTGTAAAAGCACCTAATAATCCACACACAAAGTCTTTATATCTGGCACTTGTTACTAGAACATGTTTCTGATAAACAGGTTTTCTCACCACAAGTGGCCCCTTTCATATGACAGTCCTAACCTGACTCCAGAAACTCCAAAAAAATGCTGATTTTGCAGTAGAAAGCTGCAACCAGCCAAACGTCTCTCCTACGGCTCCTACTACAGGAGACATGTAGTATTACATGGCAGCCATTCATATGGGGGCTCAGCTTTGCTTCAACTCAGAGGGTGGTCCCAAGCATAGGACAAACTGTAGGCATCAGGTCTTCATTCCTTAACCCTCAGTTCACACTTGCGCGTTTTACAGCGCATTTGAACGCGCTGTAAAACGCATAACCGATGCAAACCAATGCTTCCCTATGGGACTGGTTCACATTTTCGCGTTTTACAGCGCGTTCGAACGCGCTGAAAAACGCCCGACGCATAAACAAGTACTTGAGCTTTTTTTGGGGCGTTTGTGGCGTGTTTTGGCCCATAGACTTCAATGGGAACGTGCAACGCTTGTATTTTGCGCGTTTTTGACACTGAAAACGCGCCTTCGAACGCACGTTTATGAATTTGCAACATGCTGAAAAGGCCAAACTTCATATAGATAGGGATATTTGGTCATTAGACAACACTGCAGTCAATCACACTATTGCCAAAAACGCGTACAAAAACGCGTGGAAAACGCGCGTCTCAGAAACGCTCAGGTCTGAACCCAGCGTAAAGGCTGTATTCATCTCTTTTAAGTCTCTGCAACTTTGCAATAAGTGTTCAATTAAAATCCCCTACTGTTTTGTTTCTACAGCTCCATAGTTGCGAACAGTCCCGAATTTGCAGTAACTAAATTTCAGAGAGTGGTGAGTAGCATTTTTTCAAAACATATCAAAACATAGCACGCTCTGGATGAGCATTGGCAAGCATTTTTTTACCTTACACTTCTGTGCAGGACTTGAAAAATGGCAGGAAAATTGCATGTACAAAATGACACTGAATACAAAACTCCACTAAAAATGCCACTTCAAAAAATGTTTTTTTTTATGCATTTTAAAATGGCAGAAATATGATTATGTGAATGAACTCTAAAAGGGGTTTAAAAAAAAAAAAATCGGTAAAGGTAGGAAGTGTTATAAAATAATAAATGGAGACTCACCTGTTTGGTCCCCTGCAGATCAAGCACCCCACCCCCCTCCCCATCAGTCTTTGTTTTCCTGCACTGGAGTGATGACGACCTTGACTACCCTAACACTGGGTTCAGACCTGAGCGTTTTTGAGACGCGCGTTGGACGCGCGTTTTATCGCGCGTTTTTTGGCGCGTTTTTGGATGCGTTTTTTATAATAGTGAACGCGCGTTTAACGCGCGTATGTGTGATTGACTGCAGTGTTGTCCAATGAGCTCAGTGAGCTCCCTTTATGAAGTGTAGCCAATCCATGTGTGTAGGGAGAGTGTGATTTTGGGAGCACTTGTTGCAGCAATCCAGCTCGAACGTTTAAGAAGAAGGCGGCTCAGCAGGCGACGGTTTTGGGTCCACCCGGTAATAGCAAACAGGGTTGATCGTGGACAGTTTTGGGCACTGTATGCCAGTCTACGTGCCCATGAGGACAAATTTTTCCACTACACCAGGATGTCCATCAATAGGTTAGTACGTGGACCAACCTATTCCTTTTTGTGTAATGTGTGTGTGTGACTTTTTTTTTTGCATTTTTCGCATCTTGTATGTAATTTTTGGACCCACAGCTTTGACGAGCTCCTGTTGCTGGTCTCCCCTCTTTTGCTGCGTCAGGACACCGACATGCGGGACAGCATTCCACCTGTGGAAAGGCTGGTCATAACATTGCGGTGAGTCGTCTAATATAGTGGCATTTGTGGAGTGTATGCACTGTTGTGCAAATTTACCGTATTGTAACTGCCCTTATGACGGAATGTTTGGACATAGAAGTGTGTTATGCGGGTGGATGTCATGTATCGTATGGCGTTATGTGGTGTAATTTTTCCATACATACATCCCCTATCCACATTTGCGCATGTCGATATAACACATAGGAGCACACTTTTATTTAATTTTTAATGTTGCCATAAACTTAGTACCATGAACTTTTCACTCTCTACACTGGCAAACCAATGTAAACATAACATTTGTATTACAAAACGTAAACACAAACATTTGTGGCTTCCGTCACATAACAAAATCTAGTGCAATTTGCACAACATGTAACCAATACATTTTAGGGCCTGGTGGTTATAGGGCCTCATAGTGAGATGCAGAATAAGGTGGCTCTGGGTTTCTGGTTGTGCCCGCTGGCCCATGTGATGGCTGGCCGCCTGTTAAATCGGTGGTGGTGTTAGTGTGGCTTGCGCTTGGTTGCGTGTTGTCCGCATTATATGTGTATGGATGCGGTGTTTGTTGTGGCCATGTGTCTGTTGCTTGTGGTGTGTATGTGTGCGGTGCGGATGTCTGTTGATGTGTTTGTGGATGTGGTGCATGGTGTTTTTGTTGAAATTGCGGGCCATAGTTTGGCCCATATGTCGACCAATATGGTGGCCCATATTGGGCCCCATATTGTCCCGCTTGATTTTGGGGGCCAAATGTTGTCTGCTGGGGGCCAGCATTTGATGCTGTTGTCCCACAGCGGGAGGCTGCAGGTGAGACTGCTGTCTCGGCGGAGGCAGTTGTTGGGGCTCCTGTAGGATGGGACCTGCTAGTGGCTCCTGTGGCATCCAAAATCTGTCTAGGGTCAGCGTGACCTCTTCCCTAGCCTTTGTTACCAGGAGTCTCGGGACCTGATTAAATTTTTCCTCCAGGCTGATGAGGAAGTAGCCATCCGAGCTTAGCCTGGGCACCGGATGGGAAAGGGCGTCCAGGCAGCCAATTAGCCGGTCCTCTTGTTTATCCTGGCGCCTCTTTTTGGACGTGGCTGGCGAGTGGATTCGGTGGCGTGCGGAACTGTAGTGGGTGGGCTCGGCTCCCTTGGACTATTTCTTTGCCCTGATGGACTCAGGGCCCCCATTGATGGGCCAGCCTCACTGTCCATTGTGTGTTGCTCCTCCGCCTCCTCCTCGTCCTGGGGCTGGCTGTGTTCCCAGCTGCTGTCGGTGCTTGGGGATAGAAACAATGTGTCAGACTATAGATTCGGTCATGTCATCACACATCCAATGCACATTGGTTCTGCCTTTTACTCACCTCCGCATTTCGGTGCAGGGAATCAAAAATGACATTTGGGCCGCGTGGACATAGGTGCTATGTTGTCCCGGGGAAGAGCCACTACGCATTTCACGTTCTTTTCTCCGGTGTCGGATGAATGCGTCCTTCAGACTTTTCCACTTGGACTTTAGAGTGCTGACTATAGTAATAGGTGACAAACAAAGTAAAAAAGTTGAATCTTATTTTTTCATATCTTTTTGGCAGGTATTTAGCAACCGGCCAATCATTGGCCAGTCTACAATTCGCATTCCTGATTGGAAAATCTACAGCCAGTATGGTTGTCCGGGAAACGTGTGCGGATATTTGGAGCGTCCTTCATCCGATAGTGATGGCTAAACCACAGAAGGAGGACTGGCTTGAAATTGCGGAGCATTTCTACAAATCATGCAACTTCCCCAACTGTCTAGGGGCTATTGATGGGAAGCACATCCGCATTAAGAAGCCCGCCGGTAGTGGCAGTCAGTTTTTCAACTATAAAAAGTATTTTTCATTTGTTCTGCTGGCGGTGTGTGATTCGAACTACCGTTTCAGGTATATAGACGTTGGTTCATACGGTAGTAGTTCGGATTCTGCTGTGTTGGGCCATTCAGCATTTGGACGAATGCTTCTTAATAATGAGCTGGACCTACCGCCACCCCAAACCCTGCCTGGGACAACTTCGCCACCAATGCCGTTTGTATTTGTGGGGGATGAGGCCTTTGCGCTGATGGAACATCTAATGAGGCCGTACTCAAGCCGGGGTCTGTCCATTGCCAGGCGGGTTTTTAATTACAGGCTGACACGGGCAAGGCAGGTTGTAGAGTGCTCTTTTGGGATATTAGTCAACAAGTGGCGGTTTCTACATACCCCAATACATTTACAATTGGATACTGCAATAGCAGCAGTAAAGGCAGCATGTGTCCTTCATAATTTTGTCCGGGAACGTGATGGATTTAATTTTGAGGACTCTCTTAGCCATTGCTTGGAGAGTACGCATCCATGCGGGGTTCGTGGTTCAACACATAGTGCGGCTGTGCGTGAGCACCTGACGGCATTTTTCATGTCACCACATGGAGAATTACCATGGCAATTGGAAGCCATTTGAATAATTTACGGTCAGCTTGACCTACACTCATATGTGTCAATATACGTTTGTTCAGATTTATTTGTTTTGGGTGTGCTTTGTACAGTAAAAGATGTTAATTGGCGACCAATGGCTCTGTAGGTTTTGGCCGCCAACGATTACCCTGAAATGTTTAATACACCTTATCCCACACAAGTCGCCTCTTAGTAATGTGTTTTACTGGGTGCCAAAATGAGAAGGCGAGTTCTCAGTGTTTGGGCCCACAAGTCGGAAAAAGCCTCACTAGGGCGCAATAACGGATTCCATCAAGGTGCCACTTCCTAGCATATTTGAAATATAAGACCCGGTACTTTGGCCCTCTACTTTAGCCGCCAAGCAGTGTAATTGTCATCACGACCCCTATCAAATCCCAAATGCTGTTTGGAACAACACAACACACTTGTTAGGCCAATATAATAGCCTAAACTAACAGCACATAAAATAAATTGCACGGCCATGCTAAATACAATACAGCATGATCATATTATGGCTACTGGCCCATTGCAGTGCTAAAGATTGTGGGTGAGGTAGCACCAGTACTGTGCTGAGGACCTAGACAGGAGCATCCTAGGTACCGCGGAAACACTTTGATAACCAAAAAAGCCGCATCCCATAGGACGCAAACATTGCCAGTATAGGCAACCCCAAGGAGCGTGCAATACAACCATTATGACCCAGAAAGCATGGGACACATAGCGACATGGACCATGCAGGGTATAGGTGGGGACGACAAAGTAAAGGGGGAGGGGAATCAATGCAATAGTTAAGTGGCACAGTATTCATGGCACAATAAGGACAATGAGTGAACATATAGTATCGCTAGGATGGGGTGGCACCGTCCCTGTAGCTGTCAAAAATGCAACAAAATAAATTGCGCAAAGGCTTCTGCACGTCAAACACATGCAAGCATTTGAAGCGGTGCATTCTAACAACAGCTGGAGGGCTGCAGGTAGTGATGGCCAGGGCCTTGACACAAAAGTGGAGTTTCTACGCAAATGAACTAAAGTACTTTTAGTTTCACATTAAACCACACTGGCCATTACCTTTGGCTTGTTTGCCATTCTTGCCAAAACTTTGCCAGTCTGGCCAAATGGATTTTCCAATGTCCTCCCACGCCATCTGGCGGCTACGCCGGTTCTTGTAATGCGCATCTCTTGTGTCATACAAGCAGCGTTTAGCTTGCACAAGTCGGATGAGGCTTTCTGAGTCACAGAGAACTGACTCCTCCATGCTGGCTGCTCTGGAAACAGTGATGTGCACCTGGTATTTATTGCTTTCCGGCATGTAGTAAAATCCAGAACGCGCGTTGCAAACGCGCGTTTTTGGTGCCAAAAACGCCCCATTGACGCGCTTATCGCGTTCCCATAGAAGTCTATGGGAGGAAAAGCGCGACAAACGCCCAAAAAAACGCTCCAGAACGAGCTTATGCATCGGGCGTTTTACAGCGCGTTTTTACGCGCTGTAAAACGCTCAAGTGTGAACCACTCCCATAGGGATGCATTGGTTTTCATGTGTTGAGCGTTTTACAGCGCGTTTGAACGCGCTGTAAAACGCTCAGGTGTGAACCAAGGGTAAGTGATCACTGCGGCCTCAGTTGTCACATGAAGTAGCCGGAGATATCATTTCTGCAGCACTGGAAACCGACAGGGAGCAGCAAAGCAGCAGCGCTGGAATGGAGTGAAATTGGATAGGGGAGTAAGGCCTCTTTCACACTTGCGTTGTGAAGATCCGGCGTGCACTTCCGTCACCGGAATGCACGCCGGATCCGGCACAACGCAAGTGAACTGAAAGCATTTGAAGACTGATCAGTCTTCAAAATGCTTTCAGTGTTACTATGGCAGCCAGGACGCTACTAGCGTCCTGGTTGCCATAGTAGCAGTGGGGAGCGGCATACTTACATTCCGTGCGGCTCCCGGGCGCTCTGAATGACATCAGAGCGCCCGCGCGCATGGATCACGTGATCCATGCGATCACGTGATCTATGCACTGGGGCGCCCTGGCGTCATCCTGGAGCGTCCCGGAGCCGCACGGAATGTAAGTATGCCGCTCCCCGCTCCTCTACTTTACTATGGCAGCCAGGACTTTAGCGTCCTGGCTGCCATAGTAACCATTGACAAAAAGCTAAACGTCGGATCCGGCGATGCGCGGAAACGACGTTTAGCTAAAGGTCGGATCCGGACTAATGCCCTTCAATGGGCATTAATTCCGGATCCGGCGTTACGGCATGTCTTCCGGATTTTTGGACGGAGACAAATCCGCAGCATGCTGCGCTTTTGTCAACGTCCAAAAAACTTTGACATACTGAACGGAAGACATCCTGATGCATCCTGAACAGATTGCTCTCCATTCAGGATGCATGGGGATAATCCTGATCAGTAGCTTTCCGTCCTAGAGCCCCGAGGACGGATCTCCAGGACTGAAAGCTAAAACGCTAGTGTGAAAGAGCCCTAAGACTTCTTTTATTATTTTATAACGTTCATTGCCTCGGCTGATGTCACATATCTGTTTTTGGGCTCTTTGCGGTTTTTGGTGCATTTTTCCCACATTTTGCCACAAAAACACCAGTTCCAAATATTGCATTGAAAATATTTTTTTTATGGAATTTTTGGAGAAGTTTTTTACAAATTGCAGCTTCAAAAACACATGCAATGTATGTTGCCATTTTTGCATGGCTTCTTTTTATTAATGCTTTTTCCCCATACAGCTGTACAGCTAAACTGACATCACAAGGGGCACATACAACAAAATGTAAGGCATGCAAAAAAACTTCATTTAAACAACAGGTGCTAAAACATACTTTTTAGCAGCTATCTGTCCCTTTCTTTCTTAAAAGGCTGGTACCCTGGCCAAAGTGCTGGTGGCCCAGGGTCTGTGGCAGAGTATCCCTGTCTCAGCATCTTCTGATCACTCGTGCAGTCTGGCAGAATCTCTCCTACTAAACACTAGTCCCTCTTTCCACCATTCCGTGCGGCCCCCAAACATCTGGTAAAAGACATGTAGGTCTATGTCTTATGGCTTCTTACATATATCTTTCATGTATTCTCCTATTAGATGGGAGTTAGAACTGTAACTAGATATTTATAGTATATACTGTATGTTCAATATGCCAAAAATACAGTATTTCAGTTGGTAATACCCCTTTAAGTTTTATTTTTGGCCCTTGGAATTGATTCAGCCTGACAATGTGGCCCCCAACCAGAAAAGGTTGTGCACTCCTGCTCTAGAGACTAGGGACTCTGACTGCTCTACTTTTATACAGTTTCTGATACAGAATCTTCTAGTGGGAGGGGTAAATCTGGAGAACCATAGCCTAACAGAAACAATGTTGCAGTTTAAGGCTGCCATAGAATTGTATTAGGCCTAAATACAAGTCGATGGGAATGACTAAGCATTTTTTAGACCAATTTAGAAGTTTTCTAACTTTGGCAACTTTTTTCTGACCTATTTATATAGGTGCTCCTTTTTTTGCAACTGAATTTAGCACAAAAACAGTCTAATTTCTACTCCACGCCAGGGCTGGCATACTTTTCTTTGTTTTAAGTGGAGAAGTGCAACTTTTTTTCCATTACAAGTCTCACTTTCGTGGAGACTTGCAACTTTTTTCATTCGCAAATAAATTAGACCAGTCTAAATCAATATGAACCTGTCTAACTGAACAAGAACCTCTGGTGGTCAGACTTATAAAAAATATGCCTAGCCTAATTCATCAACTGCTGTACAACTTTTAATAAATACTAGGTAAAAGAAAGACAGACGAATGAAAGAAAGACAGTCTAATTTTACACCTAAAAACAGGCGAGCTTGATAAATGTGCCACACTTTGTTAGTTTTTCCCTCCAGAACTCCGCTCTGCATTGTCCTTTATGACAGCAGTTAGAAATAACTAGCTTCTTGATGCACAGGCTGGCAATTCCCAAAGTCTCTTATGCCTTCAAAGTGCACTAAAGAAGAGAGTTGATGGCTTTGCATAGCAGCAATAGGGGCAAATGTCAACAAACTCACAAACTCCAAAGTACCCTCACTCCAGGGCACTACAGCAGCATCCAGCAGGAACCTGAGTTCTAAGTGGATTACAAAGATTGGGGCCTAAAAGGAAACTTCCTGCAACTCATCCACAGTGATTGTACAGAAAGCAACTCTTTTGAAGGTCAATCAGTTATTTCGGTCAGTGTGAGGACGCCTGTGAAGGTAATGCATGTATATGGATTATGGACTTTACAGCACTTTCATTAGGTGTAAAGGTTTCAGGTCCCTAGTCACATGAGAGAGACAGATTACAGGTCTGTTAAAGGTCTACACCCCACAGTGACCATTGTAACATTGAAGAATTATTGCCCCACCAGGCTGGATTGACGTGAACATAGTGATATAGAAAGAGTACATCTGGATGTCCGGTTTTCCCATATTGATGAGCTATCCTCAGGATAAGTCATCAATATCAGATCGGCTAGAGGCCAACTCCCGACACCCCTGCAGAACAGCTGAAGAGACTGTGGCAGTATTGCAAGCTCTGCGTTCTTTTCACTGTTTAACTTTACATGGTCAACATTGCAGTGGCGGTGCAGTGTAGCGCAATGTCGGCATCATGCAGGCAAAGAATGGCAAGGACACAGCGCTTGCAAGAGCTCCATGGTCTCTTCAAACCACTCATCAGAAGGGTTGCCAATAGTGATGAGCGAATTGACTTCAGATGAAACATTCAAAGTCGATTTACATAAAACTTTGTTTCAATACTGTACGGAGTGAGCGCTCCGTACAGTATTAGAATGTATTGGCTCTGATGAGCCGAAGTTATTACTTAGCGAAGTCTCGCGAGACTTCGCATAATAACTTCAGAAATTGATTTATACTGTAAAAAAACAATTTCCCGAATTTGCGTTCGGTTGGAACAAAGTTTTATGTGAATCGACTTCGGATGTTTTATCCGAAGTCGATTCGCTCATCCCTAGTTGCCAGGACTCAAACCCCTGCAGATCTGATAGTGATGAACTATCCTGAGGACAGCTCATCAATACGGGAAAACAGGACAACCCCTTCAATTACCTTTGCTCTGACAGAAGTTTGTTCAAACTGTTAACAAGTACTGTGCCTGTATTTACCAGTAAATGTATGTGGATACTGCAGGAACTTTCAGTAAATGGTCCCATCATGCAGCTGCTCTCCACCCTCTATCTCCGCACTCACTACCACCTCAGATCCCTGCCCTCCCCCTCATTACAACCCCAACACTAAGGTCACCCCCATCTTACATCTGGCAGGAGACCCCTCTCACTAGGCTATGTCACGGGACCCCCTTCTCACTGTGTACCCAGCACTAAGGAAGCACCAGAGTAAGATTCCTGTCACCATCCAGACTACAACTCTCATCCTGCCTTCTGGCACCCTTCCCACACCATGCCCAACATCGCATACCAAAGAGATCTGCATAGTGGGTATTACGCATGGATTTTCATGCGAAAAATCCACGGTGTAAGGGCTCATGCACACAAAAGTATTTTGTTTACGTGACCATTTCAGTTTTTTTTTGCATCCGTATGCAGAACCACTCCCTTCAATGTGGCCACAAAAAATACAGAAATGACTGCATGTACTGCATTCCGCTTCCGTATGTCTGTTCCGCAAAGAAATAGAACATGTCCTATTGTTGTCCGCATTACAGACAAGGATAGGACTGGTCTATTAGGGGCCAGCTGTTCCACAAAATACAGAATGCACACGGACGTCATCCGTATTTTTTTGCGGACTGCAAAATACATATGGTCGTGTGCATGAGCCCTAATACAGGACCAGCTGAGGAATTTTCCACGATTTTAAAATCCACAGCAAGTCAATGCGGAAAATGTGGAAAATGCGCATCAAAATCCGCAAAAACAAATTCATATTTGGGTGCAGGTTTGGGGAAGAAACTACACTGCCATGTGCATATACCCTTAAGGCTACATGCACACGACAGTTGTTTTCCCTGGCTTCCGTTTCAGTTTTTTTTTTGCGGATAGTATAGGAACCCATTCATTTCAATGGGTCAGCGATAAAAAAAATGGTGACAGTTCATCTGTTTGTGTTCCGTGTCCGTTGTCCGTGTTTCTCTTCAGCAAAAAAAAGTAGTGCATGTCCTACATTTTTCTCATTTACGGACGAGGATAGGCATTTATTACAAGGGATCTGTGAAAACAAAGGAATCCTCCAAAAAAACTGACGGACCATCAGTTTTTTTTTTTGCGGATCCCGATTTGCAGACAGCAAAAAACAACTGTCGTGCGCATGTAGCCTAACCGAATGTTTTGGGGTTCTCAGAAAACCCCATGAAGAGACCCCACAAAAACTGCAGCGCTCAAGGCATGCAATTAAAAAAAGAAGGCAACAGGCAAAAGAAGGCAAACCCTCTCCCAAGCCTGGACGCATTTCGTTTTTTTGTTTTTTTTTACATGAAAGGGTTATAAAATTCAAATGTCTGGCATTCCCTTGCAAATCTGAAACAATTAAAAAAAAATTGATGTCAGGGTGCAGACAATGTAACACTTGTGAAGAAGAATGGAAGAGGGGCATACAGGTTTGATGTATGCACAACATCATAATATCAAGATGTAGCAGAGCTCGGAACAAATCGCCTCTTGTTGTAGAAATGGAAATGAATTCCCACAGACGAAGCGGGCCAAACACTGCGCGGCTTGTGACTGGCTTTCCAGTGTCACGATGAGAGGAATCACTGTAGTTGAAGAACTTTGAAGGAAGAGGCCTGATTGTGTCTACAAGCTAATTGTCCTGAGCGTGCAGCTGCAGAGAGCTGGATCAACTGCAGCTGAAGGAGCGAGCAGACTTCCTGACGCCAGCCTGTAGTGCTCCCACCAACATACTGGCAGATCCATATTGTTTTGCAGACATTATCTGGTCGGCTTCATTTTTCACTTGAATTTGCGACTTGAATGAAAAGTGGAGCGGCATCCCTTTGAATTAAAAGAAAAATAAAATCTGCTGTGGATCAGACCTTGTGGGAAAACACATGAGAAGCTTGAGAGAGACGCTGCTTATTTGTTAAGACTGTATTTACTGCAAGTTCAGCAAGCCCCCCGTATCCCCGGTGTAACCCTACGCTCACCCACCCCTTCCCCGGCTCTGTGTGTCCACAGTCCATTGCTACATACCAGTCCTGGGTGGGTCAATCCATAGGGGTACATGCACACAGCAGCGCAGAGCAGTGCAGTTAAAGCACCAAATTTGCCCCAGATCTCAAATTTTGCATTGCACCAAAAAGGGCAAAAGCCTTCAAGAAACGCCATAAAAAAAACACCTATGTGTGACACCATCCATAAACCGTCTCCCTGTGGTACATAACTCTGACATCCGTACTGTGTCCTGGCACCAAAGTGTATAATAATTAAAATATTCTGGAATTTCTCCTGACCAGAAACAGAAGGCTGAGTAGAGAAGGCCAACTCTGAGGCGCCTGTGACTACAAGACAAAGCGACAGCAGAGTTTACTGTTAGCTTTTTTTTATTGGACTGTCTTCAAGTCTTTTTTTTCATCCATGTTAAACACTTTTTATGACTTGTCTGGACTATTTGATGATCCGGTAGTTATCAGGCCAGAATAAAGGAATTTTTTGCATAATATTTTACAGGGGTTGCCCCGTTGGGCATTATGGCCTATCCACAGGCCATAAATGTCTTATAGCAGGTATGGCCAACCTGCGGCTCTCCAGCTGTTGCCAAACTACAACTCCCAGCATGCCCAGTCTGCCTACAGCTATCAGCTTGCAGCAGGGCATGATGGGAGTTGTAGTTTTAAAACAGCTGGAGAGCCGCAGGTTGGCCAGCCCTGTCTTATAGCTTTAAGTACCACCTCCTTTCTCAAGAACAGGTCTTGGCTGAGAGCTACAGGGGAATGGAGAGGACGCTGTGCATGCCGAGCATTCTTCATTCATTGCTATGGGACTTCTGAACATCCCACTTGTGGCTGCGCTTGGTACTGCAGCTGTACTGTACTGCAGGATCAAGCACAGCCTCAGTGAGGGCTCCTTCACTCACTCGGCTTTTTTGTAGCGCACCAGCAAGAAAAAGCACCAAAAGCCCTCAAACATGCCAGAAGAAAACCTATTAAGTAGACTTGGCATTCCAGAAGGTTACTACCGAAAACAGTTGGAAATACTCCAAAGTGTCCATCATCATTGATAACCAGACCTTCAGAGGGCATCAGGAGCAGAATGGCCATAGACCCTACAGAGAAATATCCCAATGGGCTGATGCCCGTCTGAGCCCTCCTCAAGGCCACAGATTGGGTACATAATGATCTGATGCTCTTAGCATGAATTAATGTAGGAGCATCAGATGCTTAGGCACTTGGCCAGCGGCTGCAGTTGCCCTCTTGAATTCAAATCCATCGCCATCCTCAGGACAGTGATACCCTTGAATACTGTAGCGAGGGAGGTGGTATTTTGTGCTGCACTGTGGTATTTGGTTTTGGTGGGGTATTTTGTGCTGCACTGCGGTGTTTCTGGCCCTGCCTACTTGTGGTGTTTCACCTCCTGTCAGTTTGGACCGGCCTACAACATGGGACCACTTTTAGGTTTCCAGGGCCACTTTAAGTTCCCACTCCGCCCCTGGAGGGCATAGTCGCCCCCTCCAGGGAACAAGTTCTGGGGAGCAGACTGATCAAGTGTAGACTAGCTTTACAGGTCATGGTATCATCAATTAACCTACATTTACCTTCCTTGAAAGGATAACAATGTGTCATCTGGATCTTTCCGTCAGTTTCTCTGTTTCTTGGAGAACAATACAATCCTTGATGCTGGGTACTAAATGTCATAGGCTCCACAGTAAAGTGTGAGGGTTCAAAGCCAGGAGCCCATGCTACACAAATTGGCTGTATTCTTAGCAGGAGTAGCTGAGTAATTTATTGGTAAGGCCACTGTCTATTCAAAGTCTTTGAAGTAGGTCAACCTGACTGGAATTGCAGTTTCATTGCACTTTATGACCTTGGGGAAGTTTGTACATCTCATTATGCTAACATCAATGTGAAGGTTTTATGTTCTGTTAAATTCTGAACCTTCTCTTAACCCACAAGATCATGAGCAGTACCAGGTCACGCTTGGTACTGGCGAAGGGTTTGCTTGGTACAACTTCAATGCAACATAAATCTAAAAACTGGTTAGAAATCCATAATGTTCCTTATGTAAAAAACTGTGATTGTTCAAGAAAACCAAGCCTCAGCTTCAGAAGAAAAGATCTTTTGTCTGCCATTGTCACAACTTGGTTCGACTTTCTTCTGGGGAAGGCCACCAACATAGCTTAGTCACTATTTTTTCTGTTGCCTTTGTATCGCCAATATATTTCACTGCTCAACATAAAGATTGGCACCATTCACATTAGTTCTTGTCTTAGTTTTACTATTTTAGATACATACAATGGTCAATCTCATAAGAAGGCAACTAAAGGGGTTTTCCAAAAGTTCAAAATTGTTGGCTTATCCTCAGGGTAGGTCATCAATATCCGATCGGTGGAAGGCCAACTCTTGACACTACCGCTGATCAGATGAATATGAGGCCATGGAGTTCCAGTGAGCACTGCGGCCTCTTTACCACATACTGTACCAAGCATAGCTCCATACAAGGGACGTAGCTGCATAGAGGCCATGTGACTAATGAGGAAGAAGCCGCAGTGCTCACTGGAGTACTGTGGGCTCTTCAAACAACTGATCGACAGGGTGCCGGGAATCGGATGCCCACTGATCAGATATTATTGACTTTCCTGAAAATAGGCCATCAGTATTGAACTCCCAGAAAACATCTTTATTCACAGTATGTTTTTTTAAGAAGGGAAAACAAAGAACCAGGGGAAGACCCAAACAAACAAGAGGCAAAACCAAGGATTTGCCATGTAATGCCCTCAGCTCCATCTGCGCAGTCTGCATGAGTCCATGGGACTTATCTCCAGGGCTCATTGTAATATCTGAGTTCTTTTACTACATAATGCATACATACTACATTGTACTATTAGTGGCCCTAAACCTAACCACTGGTTTGGTATGAAGAATGATCCTGAGCTCCCCCTAGTGGTTGCTATAGGCAGCCAGAATTTTATCATTTAGATATTGCTGTTTGAGGAAAAGCAGGGGGCTTGAAGCTCTGTATTTAATAGGGGAACTCCGACCCCTATAAATATTATTAGAAAATTAACTATTATGATACTAATTGCCACAGAATTTTGGACTTATTTAGGGTACTTTCACTAGCGTTATTATTTTCAGGCATTGAGTTCCGTCCTAGGGGCTAAATACCGGAAAAGAACTGATCAGTTTTATCCTAATGCATTCTGAATGGAGAGAAATCTGTTCAGGATGCATCAGGATGTCTTCAGTTCAGCCACTGCATGTTTTTTGGACTGAGAAAATACTGCAGCATGCTGCGGTATTATCGTCGTCCAAAATTTCGGAACACTTGCCGTAATGCCGGATCCAGCATTAATTTACATTGAAATGTGTTAGTGGATCCGGCATTAAAAATACCGCACTGATGGATTGTTACTTCCGGTCTGCGCATGCACAGAGAAAAATGTATAAAAAATTTGTAATGGATCCGTTTTTCCGGATGAAAACCGGAAAGACAGATCTGTTATTGCAATGCATTTGTGAGACGGATCCGGATTCGTCTACAAATGCTGACAGTTTGCATACAGATTGCCGGATCCTCACAAAGCAAGTGTGAAAGTACCCTAAAATAAACAAAAAGGAACTTGATAGCAGCTCTGTAGATAAGTACATACATAGGCATAGTTAACCTTCAGAAATATATAGATTTTCAACCTATATTTGATTTCAGTCTTAGTAATATTACTGGAATGGAAATAAAAATGAATCGGAAATACAATCATAGGAAACACAGTGGTAGTGGCAGAAATGAAATCACGTATGATATGATCTCCCCTAGCATGTGCTACTAATTCCCCATCAACACAGTGACAACATCCCTATTTATGGGCTCTCCGTTTTCTTTGTCATTCCAGTTTCCAGACCCCACATATTGGAATAATTACATATCAGTGTAAAGTCAAAGAAGAAGTGTGGACCCAGCCGACACTTTAACGCTGATTGTTAAGTCAATATGCTGAGTCTTCAATAACCGTAAAGTGGAACCACTTGCATAGACATTGGCCATACTTTGGGAGTCAAAATATGAAAAGTGTCGTTTCCATCAAGTCTATGAAAATAGAAAATAAATGATATTGGCCATGTGCCATCGTCACGTAGATGTTGCACAAGCCTTCCTGTACTACAAAGTCTGATGAAGGTTTCTGTCCATCCCAGGAGAGGCCTTAGCAAAGGCATGACTTGAATTTCCTGGGCTCCAATGCAAATGGGGTCCCCATCACATGTCATTTATAGTACTGGTATCATCATATGAGACTGCTTGATGATTTGGTCCACTCATGGTCCAGGATACCCATGGGCTGAAAGACATTAGCACTTTTTGGCAATAAGAGTCATGGCCACATTAAAGAGGTTTTCTGAGACTTTTTTATTGATGACCTATGGTCTGAACATGACATCACATGGCCTAGGCAAGGCTGCAAGATGGCTGCGGCGTTACTGCAAGCGCCTTCTCAAACAGCTGATCGGTAGGGGTCCAGGGTCTCGGACCTCCATCGATCAGATACTGAAGACCTATCCAGAAGGTCATCAGTTAACAAATCTCATAAAACCCCTTTAGAGGAGTAGTCCACCGTTTATTAAGTGATGGCCTATCCTCAGGAACAGATATCACGAGCTGATGGTGGGGTCCGACACCCAGCGCTCATCACCAATCACTCAGTCCGCTAAAGTAGATGGAGCTGTCTGCTTTGGGCGCTGGAGCTATTGCCAAAAAGCTGATCAGCCAACGTGTGGGGTGTCAGGCCCCTGCCATCAGTTAGTGATGGCCTATTCCTAAAAAAAAGTCTTTTTTATGGAGTAATAGAAGCTGAACGGTTCCTAACCTCTATTATATGAAGAAGCCTCTTGTGACTGATAGGGCCCTCTTCCTGACCCTTATCATATGGAGAAGCCACTTTTGGATGATGGGGTCCCTCTTCCTAACCTCTATCATATGGAGAAGCCTCTTGGGGGCCGATGGGGCCCTCTTCCCGACCCTTATCATATGGAGAAGCCACTTCTGGATGATCGGGCTCTCTTCCTGACCCTTATCATATGGAGAAGCTGCTTGTGGCTGATGGCTCCCTCTCCCCAACAATTATCATAAGCTGTAGTTCGGGAGCGTCATTGATATACACAGTGTAGATGCTGTAGTCACAACTTTGCCCCTGTATTAGAGAACTGCAGCACTTTATGCCACTGTTTGTAACTTTTTCTTACACAATGATGTCCTCCTGCCATACAGATCTAGTACCATTCAGGTCAATGGGCTGTTGGTGTAATGTCACACGAACTGGAGTCTCCAGATAGGGGCAAGAAATGTGTCTACCCTCCTCAAGTATGGAGGCCTCATGTACACTGCACAGAGCCTCTTTATGGTGCTCCATATGGCACCGTATTATTCAATGCTGTCTCGACCCCACTATCGCCATATACCCAGGGGTTCACAGAGGCTATGCCATTTAATGCCTACATATACTGTATATTACGTGGACGTCTTAGACAAATCTTATCAGGTGAAAGATGTGTGTGCATTAAAGTCCAGTGGCTCAGGCAGCAGGTTCTATCCCAAAGCCAATTTTACAAGAGAGGTT
Source organism: Bufotes viridis (assembly GCA_033119425.1). Taxonomy (NCBI): domain Eukaryota; kingdom Metazoa; phylum Chordata; class Amphibia; order Anura; family Bufonidae; genus Bufotes; species Bufotes viridis. The sequence goes on from CM065592.1 coordinate 61,858,026, forward strand.
TAAATACCTTAAGTCCTGTGATGTCCTATAATTGCATGACTCAGGGACAGCAAACCTGTTCTCCAAAGATCGTTACACTGCATAATTATCCATCACGTAGACATGACCTTATGGGACTGTGCAAGACTGATCTGTGCAGCTTGACAGGAATACTTTGCCTGTGAGTGATACCTTCAGGGTTGGCAGCGTCATTAATAAATCACTGACTGGAGCAGATCCCATAAGTGCTGGACCGGACATAGATTTATTATAGCTCATACTGCACCGTTCCCATCTGATCATCTTTATCAAAATGAGACAAGCAACACCTGGATTCGGCGAGATTCCCCCACAGAGAGGAGCGGAGCCGCACATCTGCTGAGCTCTCACGTGAACACAACTTCATGGGTGCACACACCATTACTCAATCCTAGTCACCAGCTAGGCTGGGTCATGCACATAACACAAGGCTGGAAGAGCTTTGAACCTAATAGCACAATTATTTCATTACATGCACAGGATTATCACATTGTGGTCACAGGTGGTTTCTCCATCACTGGTGACCACCATGTTTCTCCTACGTTACAGAAACCTATGGTACACGTTCAGCAAATAAAATGGAAAATCCATAGATTTCCTTGATTCCCACATTTTGGGTACCTTTTTTTTATCACTATACTATGCAGGATATTTATATACATATATATATATATATATATATATATATATATATTTTTTATTTTTTTTTTAACACTAAGGGTCTGATGTATCATGGGTAGAGATGAGCGAACTTTAAAAAATAGTTCAGTGTTCGGCGTTCGGGTTGGGGTAATCGTCGCATCCCGTTATGGATTCCACTACCGCGGATTATCTCGGCATATGGAATCCATAAGGCGGCTTCCACGAACCTGAACTGTTGAAAGCCGAAGGACCTGGGGTGACGTCACCGTCATGTGATCAGTGCAGGGGCGTGGCTCAGCACGGGATCAAATCCAGTGCTGATCCACGCCCTCTGCACTGATCACATGATGGTGACGTCACCCCAGGTCCTTCGGCTTTTCAACAGTTCGGGTTCGTGGAAGCCGCCCCTTATGGATTCCATATGCCGGGATAGTCCGCGGTAGTGGAATCCATAATGGGATGCGGCGATTACCACAACCCGAACGCCGAACTATTTTTTAAAGTTCGCTCATCTCTAATCATGGGCTGTTTACTCATTTTTGTCTAAGAAAGTAGCACGCATCACACTCTGCAACTTTTGAAAGCCATATTTTACAAAACCTGCCCATTTTACGCCACACATGCTAAAATAAATGGTAATTTGGGGCTGAAAATTTGGGTAAATTGTAGCTGAAATCTAAGCCAGCTCAGTCAAGTGCAGTGTAGGATTGGAGATGCTGCAGAGACGTGAGTCTCTGAACTAATTTGGTGCATCTCGAACAAGCGAGCCAAGACTGTACCAAATGCCAGTCTTAGTAAATTGGGGCCTAAGAGTCAATGGGTTATGTATAAAACTTTATGGCAAGCTGCTGGATGGATCAGGGCTATACGTTAGGAGTACACATCGGGCAATATATGGTGGACGTAGACCACAAGCAAGTGTGTACCGAGTCTAAAGCCGCACTCCGTTTTCGGTACCCGACTAGCCATATCTCAGGTCCCTGAACTCTTCGGCTCACATTTACTAGGACTGGAATAGCTCATGCCAGTCTAAGGAAAGGATATTTCGAGTGATTTTTGCTCTCTAAATGAGTCTGCAAATTTCTAAACTCCCTAAAAGGTTATAAAATCAAATCTACAGAGATAAGCAGTCACAAATACGTGCCAGAATTTTCCAAATTTACACCTGCCAGTAGTTATCTTACTACATGTGGCCTAATCCATGTCTCCTTTGAGACCAATTGACTCTTTTTTTGTCAGTTAGTGAGCGACCGGAAAAGTTACACATTTTTCAATATATTTGTCAAGTCTGTGGCGCAATTTATACCACAAACTGGAGTTATCTACTTGAGTTTTGAAGGTTAATGGGGTTAAAATGGTGATGGACCCACATTTGAATATACGTGGTTGCACATTTCAGTAGCGCTCTCTTGAATGAATGAATGAGCTAACGTGTAATATATGGTCGCACTAAGGCCTTAATCCGTGTTCTTCACGGTTAGCATACGAATCCATTGAATTTAATGAATATATTCAGACGCTTTTTTTCCGTGGACCAAAAAAGCTGGAGGCATGCACTACTTTGGTCTGTTTTTAGGACCAAACACACCCATTAAAGTCTATGAGATCTATCAAAACTGGTGTTTAACAGGAAACTGGCTTAGTTGCCTATAGCAACCAATTAGATTCCACCTTTCGTTCTCTAAAAATCCTCCTTTCACCCTTGAAGAGCATCTGACAAAAAGAGGATGCCCAGTGGACAAAAAATGGACACATGGAATCAAAACGGATACCACATGGACATGATCATGGACAGAAAATTTTGGCGCGGACAGCTGCATCGAAATTCCTCCAAAACCCAAAGCTGCGTCCTTTCTGCCTCCCATACATTTCAGTGGGAGGCAGTGCTGAGGATCTCGGAGCCGCAGCTTTAAGCAGAAATGACGTGGCCGCCAGCGAATTTTCTGTGAAATTTCAGCACACCTGTCCAAGCCAAAATTCCACTGAAAAAGTTGCAGCATGAACAGCCCCTTAGTCCTCCAGAGGGGGCAGCATTTTCCTCTCTAGCTAATAGAGGGACTTATAATGCCCTTTAGTCCAACTCCCTCCATAATAAAATATAGGCACATGTCTGACCTAGGTTTTGTCAGGTACAACAATTTTTTTCCAAAAACTAGGTACGATAACGCACCCTGACTGAATCCAGTTTCTGTCCACCAGCCCTCTTTGTGTATTCCGGCGAAAAGGTTATGTAAAACTCTACATCTGGAATCACATGCTGTTTTCTCTCTGACAACTCTTTTTGGCAGTGAAAAAAAGTAGGAAAAAGGTCCAATGTAATAATAGCAGGCACATTTTAACCATTTATATCCTTCGATTTTCTCAGTACCATGCCTACATAACATGTGACAGGAGGTTTAGTCACATGGCCTAATGGTAAAAGCGGAAAAAGAGGGATTATTATGTGTCATGATGGGGCGTGACCTGTGCTTGCTAGGGGTAAGGCAATTTTTGTCCCAGTTTTTCCTAAAGTTGGCCATATGCCTTAGATTAAAGTCTACTGGACCCAATTTTAACCAACAAGTTAAATGGAGGACTCCTGGAGGCAGGTGGTTTTAACATGCTGTTCCTTTGTTCCCTCAGGGTCTGGTGGTGGTCTCAGCTATATCTCTTTCCCCAACTTGGCCAACATGTACCTTCTATAAGGTGAACCTATATGGATTTCCAGGATCAGGCAAAATTTGTTCAAGATGGGGGAAATGGGTGTACCTCCTGGGCCAGTTAGTTTTAAAGCGGTGACCCTGGAACAGCAGGGGGATTTTGCAGTTCAGTACTGTGCCTTTAATTATTTTGCGCTATTTGCCACACTTGGGCAAACTATGCCCAATTTTGGATAACCTCCTTTAAGATTTAGGATGGTTTTAGGCTGTAAACTCATATGGGCAGTGCGCATGGGCGTAGCTATAGGGGGTGCAGAGGTAGCAGTCGCTACCGGGCCCAGGAGCATAAAGGGGCCCAAAGACCCTTGTGCCGCATAGGAAGACACATAAAGCACTGAGGGGAGGGGGGCCCAAGCTAAACTCTTGCACCAAGGCCCATGAGCCGTTAGCTACGCCCCTGGCAGTGCGCTCTAGTCAACATTATCTGTTATCCTCATATTGTAAGGTTGCTGTCCAGCTGGCCCTGATGGGGCACTCCTGCCACCCATCCCATTAATCCTGCAGTCAGGCATGCCCACCCAGGCAGTCACCTTCTGTAAGCAAGATGGTCCCATGCCTGCATCAATCTGGCCTTTATAATTGGTGGCACCCCTAATTGACCTCTGTAAATGTCCGAGACCAATCAATGGAGGCTTGACCTACCAGCTCATGCCCCCCTACAGATAAGTGGCCCTGCCAAACCAGCCAGAGGTCCACCTGCTGTTGCCCTCCTGAGGTTAACTTCATGAGGGTGAAGTGTAGCAGATGGTGCTAGCATCAGAAGAGTGATGTGACTCTTTTCATACCTATCTTGTTCTCAGAGGTGGACTGGGAGCTTAAAACTGCCCTGGAAAAAAATAAAAAGTGGCCCCATGCTGTAGTCAGGGGTGCACCACCAATGAGGCCAGGTGAGGCGATTGCCTCAGGCAGCACCAGGTAGGGGCAAGAGGGGGGCAGCTGAAAGGCCATGGGCTAAAGGGAAGGGGTTAGGTTAAGAAATTTGAATTGGGAAGGAAGGGGGCGCCGTTTCAGTTTTAGCCTCAGGCAGCAGAAAGGCTAGGTGCACCCCTGGTTGTAGTTTGGTTCACACTGATAGACGGCAGGCCAGCATTAGTAGGTGGTGCCAGCAATAACATATTGCAGCACAAATACTGCCCCAGCAGAACCATATACCCCAGTGCATTACAATATACCTCCCCAGAACCTCTGTGGTGGCCAGCAGCAGCTGCCATGTTGGGCCCTCCTACTCCAGTTGCCTCAGGATGGCAATACAGTTTAATTTAGGAGTCGGGAGGGCACCTGTGACTGCTGGCCACGTCCATAAGTACTCGACGCTGCCAGCCTTAATTAATGCTGGGAGCTTAAGATCATTACTTCCCTGGCTGGAAGCCAAGAGTAGGGCTCTGGCCCACCGAGAAGATTCCCTGTAGGGTCTATGGCCAGTCTGCCCCTGGGAGTTCATGTGGCTGGAAGCTTTGAGCCCTCATGATAACCTACTCTAGGACCTCAATGACAGTGTCATGTCCTGGCCTAACCCCTATTACAGTTCCCTGTTCATCGTTGATCATGTATAATAATTAACCCATTTTCTTACCTCAATTAGGAAAGGTCATTATAGTCTTTCATGTGATTTTTTTTTTTGGCACACAAAGCGTGACCCCTAAAGAGCATGCCCACCAATCCTATTATCAATGACTGATGTGAAGACATACAGAAAGTCCCAGGGGACTTCCTCAATGAAAAATACCATTCACATGATCCTTCAAGGAAGAGCCAGAGATTTCTGAGAACTGTTTAACGATGGCAATAAGGAACAGATAAATTCTATTAAGTTATCAATCACATCATAAATGAGTTGCTGTTAATTGCGATTATCCCATTGGTGAATCTGGTTACTTCCGATTTCCAGAATCTGTGCAGTATAAGGTCTTTGATAAATGCCCCCACGATGACACTGTGCCTGGATGTCTCGGAGAGGAGAGCAATGTGTAATTATCTCCACAGAGTCAGCATCTGGCTGGATGGGAAATGAGGATGTTGTTTCTAGGTCGGTTACTGCCCTATCCAGCTTGACAGGATCTGTAAGGACGGTTCCCGATGCTTTTGTATTGCATTATTGTTGATAGTGAAGAGAAGGAAATAAACGCGGCGTTGTACAGGGGAGCACAATACCAAGAGCCGGTTCTGAGAGCGCCACATGAAAGGGGAGAAATGGAGACCCTTCAACAAACAGCTTAGGGTCTAAGTAGAATACAAACAGAGCAGAGCGCCAGGATTACACCACTGTGTGCACATCCACCGTCTGAGTGCCTGTGATGAAAGCTACAGGAGAATAGGGACGGATAGATAGATAGATAGATAGATAGACGGATAGATAGATAGATAGATAGATAGATAGATAGAATGAGATAGATAGATAGATAGATAGATAGAATGAGATAGATAGATAGATAGATAGATAGATAGATAGACGGATAGATAGATAGAATGAGATAGATAGATAGATAGATAGAATGAGATAGATAGATAGATAGATAGATAGATAGATAGAAAGAATGAGATAGATAGATAGATAGACGGATAGATAGATAGATAGATAGATAGATAGATAGAGTAGATAGATAGATAGATAGATAGATAGATAGATAGATAGATAGATAGATAGAATGAGATGGATGGGTGGATGGATAGATAGATAGATAGATAGATAGATAGAATGAGATGGATGGGTGGATGGATAGATAGATAGATAGATAGATAGATAGATAGATAGATAGATAGAGATGGATGGATAGATAGATAGATAGATAGATAGATAGATAGATAGATATGGATAGATTGATAGATAGAATGAGAAGGATAGATAGATAGATAGATAGATAGATAGATAGATAGATAGAAGGAGATGGATAGATAGATAGATAGATAGATAGATAGATATGGATAGATTGATAGATAGAAGGAGATGGATAGATAGATAGATAGATAGATAGATAGATAGATAGACAGATAGATAGACAGCTTAGGGTCTAAGTAGAAAACAAACAGAGCAGAGCGCCAGGATTACACCACTGTGTGCACATCCACCGTCTGAGTGCCTGTGATGAAATCTAGATAAATAGACGGATAGATAGATAGATAGATAGATAGATAGATAGATAGATAGGAGATAGATAGATAGATAGGAGATAGATAGATAGATAGATAGATAGGAGATAGATAGATAGATAGATAGATAGATAGATAGATAGGAGATAGATAGATAGATAGATAGATAGATAGATAGATAGATAGATAGATTGAAATGCATTAATGCATTAATGCAAGTTTTTCGGAAAAACTGATCCGGCTTTCTAGTCTGCGCATGCGCAGACCTTTAAAAATGTGAAAAAAAATAAATACCGGATCCGTTTTTCCGGATGACACCTGAAAGACAGATCAGGTATTTCAACGCATTTGTCAGACTGATCAGGATCCTGAACAGCCTGCAAATGACATGCGTTTGCATACAGTTTTCCTGATCAGGCAGGCAGTTCAGGCAACGGAACTGCCTGCGGAAATCCAACAACCCAAGTGTGAAAGTATCCTGCCCATTTCTGTAGTATCCTCCACAGACAGTTCCCTGGTGTCACTGGAAAAAACAAGGCTCCGGCAGGTTGGATGTCTACATTTCCTACTCTACTGTTGCTGGCATAGTGCTGACATATTCCGCAGTGCTGTACAGAGATTGTCTCGAATCCACATTGTTTCCTTGATTCTAAAATTCACATTTTACTTGGGATTTTAGTCTTTTGTGCTATTTGGCAGTGGTATATCTAAGGATGGGGGGTACACCCTCGGTGCTGCCAGGGTGGTAGTCAGCAAACCTCTGGTAAGATAAATCAGCTTCGAGACACTGAAAGAAATGAGACAGCTCATCTGCTATTGACCTTTCTCTAAGTCTTGCACGCTCCGTGTCATGCCACTTAGTAAATCCATACGGCACCATATTACAGAGCAACATTTCTGGCATCGTATGACAGTATTTCTTCTGTTTGATTCCATGTGTGCTCCCTTATATTTTGGACCATGTTACCAGAGATAAAATAGTAGCATTAATTCAAGAGGGTCAGGTGCAGTTTATTTTGTGCGCCCAACCCAGCATCTTACGTATTCCTCCTCTGTACTACCTCTGCTACACGCATCAGCGGTCAAGCATCACCTTCCCAACCTAAACGTTCCACAGCCATGGTCCATGTGGTTGCTGCCATCTTCAGAAAGTATTGGATCTTCTACTTGGTCATCTATGCCCCTGAGATGTCCTCCTATCTTATCTTCTAGGACTGCCTGACTTGCCTTAAAGGGCATCTGTCAGCAGATTTGTCCCTATGACACCGGCTGACCTGTTACATGTGCACTTGGCAGCTGAAGACATCTGTGTTGGTCCCATGTTCATATGTGCCCGCAATGATGAGAAATATGATGCTTTCATACATGCAAATGAGCCTCTAGGAGCAACGGGGGCGTTACCGTTACACCTAGAGGCTCTGCTCTCTCTGCTACTACCGTGTCCTCTGCACTTTGCTAGGACCAGGCAGTGAAAGCGGCGTCACACCTGCGCTTTTAAGGCTCTTCACGCGGAGATATTACCCACATCGCTCCTTCTCAACAGGAGAAAAAAATGTCAAAAGTGACATATTCACCACAGCAAATAAAATATTCTCAGTTTTGAGTTTTCCTTTTGAAACAACTGGAATCGAAGAGCGAAGCAGAGCGCACAGAAGCAGAGCCGCCACTTCACAGTCATATATTTCAAATGAACCAGCAGTAGCTTATCCCCAAACTAATTATACCCATTATTAATGAAACCAGGTGTTTAATTGCATGTAACTACGGAAATGGAGCCTGAGCTTCTTGTGACAATATTCCACACATGTTCTGCATTTCTATAATAAGGCGCAGTTATAGAGGAACTAAGACTAAAAAAATATTTGGATATGTTGTAGAGGCGGGGGGACTAGACGGACTTATCATATATTTTCTTGAAGGCTGGCTCAGAAATTCTTAACCATGAAGTACGGTTCCATATCCATGTAAGTGTGCCCAAAATCCATATGCGAATCCCTTTTCTGCAGTCCTATACAAAACTCTATCTGGAAGAAGGGACCCAAAAAACTTCTCACAAGGGGTGGGGTCCTGCTCTGTTTCCCCAGATCTGTGAGACACTATGGGGGAGATTTCTCAAAACTGATGTAAAGGAAAACTAGCTTAGCCGCCCATAGCAACCAATCAGATTCCACCTTTCATTTTCCGGGGCTCCTTTGGAAAATGAAAATATCAATCAGATTGGTTGCTATGGGCAAACTCCTATGGGTTTCGCCCCTTTTGATAAATTTCCCCCAATGTCTTGGGGCATTATGGAAGATATTTGGGGTCCCACTTGCACTTTTGAATTTAACCAGAAAGACATAGAAATCACTAACCCAATGGTCAGAACAGGGGCAGACTACGAACTTAAAATGGCCCTTGAAAAAACCTGAAGGTGGTCCCAATGTTGTAGGCAGGTCCAAATTGCCAAAAGGTGGGGCAGCACAAATAGATGGAGCCAATACAAGTTGGCAGGGTCAGTAATCCCATAGAGTAGCACCGGATACTATCTCACAGAACCAAATACTGCAGGGCAGCTCAATATACCTCCCCAGAAGCTGTCCCTCTGTGGTGGCCATCGATAGCTGCCACGTTCTGTTCTCCTCCTCCAGTTGTCTCTAATATGGATATGGAGCACAGGGGGCTTAGGAGGTGAGATGTGGACCACAGCACCGAGCCACCCCTACCTTCAGCATGCTGCCTGGACTTCCTCTAATAATGACCCCTATAGTTCTCCTAGTAGTATGTATCCAGCGAGTGGCAGTGAGGAGGGCTCGTTGACCCTATGTGTCATCAGCCCACTGGGAAAATTCCCTGTAGGGTCTATGGCCCCTGGGTCAGAGGAATGGTTAGCACCACTCTAAATAGGTATCACTAACCTGATGTTCAGATGAAGAGCCAATTCCACTTTAAATAGGCCACCGGGGATAATGTCATTGCCGAAAGAACATGGAAAGGAACGAGAAGACAGCAAGGTCTATGCATTATTCTAAGACTCAGGTGACTCTGTGACTGCATGATCACTCCATTGCTACTAAAAATGGCTGCTGCAAGCTAACTTCTTCCTGGATCCAGCTACAAAAGAAAGAAGTCTTTAAAAAGCATAACTGGCTGACCCCGGAAGAAGACAGCATACATAGAATAAGAAGAATTTTAACTACTGTTTACATTTTTTATTTCAGATATGACTTAGTGCAGCATAACAATTCCTCTGCGGGCACGTGGATATGTCACACGTGGGACCTGCCAAGGGCTGTGTTATGGGTCAAGGCAGAGACAGCAGCTGATGTTCTCTGTGTACTGTTTGAAGGCTAAGTTATTACTATATAATAAAAAAAGAGGTAATGAAGGTATTATATTTGGTTGGAAACCCTACAAAAAGACGAGGAGGAGCACGAAGTCACCTGCTGCGCAGTCCGTCCTATAATTCGGCCTACAATTATGGATCCTTCCTGCTGCTCACCTACAACCAGACCACAATCCTTTCCTTTCCCATAACTTGGTTTTTCACCTTTCAGACCTCCAGTCTTGGCTACTGAGCAAATTTAGACTACTTTCACATCTGCGTTTTCCTTTCGGATATTGAGATCCGTCATAGGTTCTCAAAACTGAACTGAGCGGAACGTTTGGTTGCATTACCATACCGGCAGTGTTTTTGAAAAGCATATCCATTGGTAACTGAATTCCAAAATTTACCTATGATCTGTTACAAAAGGTCTAAAAACATTAGGGACACCATCATTATAGCAGATTTAGGCAGCAATAAGACTGCACTACGACAAATGACACTTTCTACACCCAGAAAAGGCACATTTCCGTGTCTACACTGTATTCATTGTTCAAGTGTCATTAAAGGAGAACACTTTGTACACTCCTCACTCTAGAGAGAAATTTTCCACAAAAGGTTTTTTCACCTGTGACAGCAGTTTTGTGGTCTATATCTTAAAATGCCCATGTGGACTACTATATGTTGGGGAGACATCGACCAAAATAAAAGACAGGTTCTCTGAACATAAATCGACAATAAGGAAAAAGAACTTACTGTTACCTATACCCTCTCATTTTGATCGCTGTCGCCACAACATCTCCCGACTGAGATTTCAGATCATTGAGCAGGTACAATCCCCTCGCAGAGGAGGTGATAGAGTCCAACTTTTAAAAAAAGTGAGGCCTTTTGGATTCATAGGCTACAAACTTTGGAACCAAGAGGACTAAATTGCGAATATGAATTAAACGCCTTGTTATAGGTTTTAATTCGCATGCCTTTGTTTTCCATTACAGAAAACCTGATGTGAAACGGCACCATCTCCACAGGTTCCTCTTTTTATTTATTTGTATCCCTATACATTACCCATAAATGATTTGCATTATTGTCATCTCATCCATTATATTATCTTTATATATCCATACTATGGTGTATCCTCCTGCATATCTCCTTGTTTATTTGTAAGCTTTTCCAGTTATGGAATGTTATTATAATATTTTGAGATCTATACCTTGGTGTATTTTCCCACGTAGCTTTTTGTTTGTTTGTATGTCAAAGCTACTTGCATAATGCAGTTCCTGATTTATACATTTGTTTATGTGTTGCCCCGGTTACGGCACGTCACTTCCGGTGACGTGGCAACAGGCGGTCTATTTAAATTGCATTATTTTGTAATTATATTCACTGGTTTGACAAAGACTCAGGTTGAGTCGAAAAGCGTCACTTTAACTTGTCCCCTGAGTGACAGAAAATAAAAGAGATTGCATTGATATCAGCGAGTGCCGGTCTTCTTCTTCGATTCACGTGGGACGCCGACCCTGGACATGTGCACCGCCACCCAAATCACGGAGTGCCGCCTGATTTATCTTTTGTTTTTGAGAGCGTCATGGAATATTGAGCAAGACGGCGTGAAACACAATGTAAGTGAATGGTGTCGGATCCGTTTTCTCGGACACAAAAGAAAATGGATCTGGCACCCATTGACTTTCAATAGTTTTAGTGCCGGATCCGTCATGGCTATTTTAGAGATAATACAACCAGATCCGCTCATAACGGTTGCAGCCAGTTGTATTATCAGTAACGGAAGAGTTTTTGCTGATCCATCACTTTCAGATGTGAAAGAAGCCATATTCTGTTATTACTGCTATATGAACTAATGGGAATACCAGAGAGTTACCTGTCATATCGATGGAGTTTTATAGTAGTTATAATATTATTTTTGGATAATTGGTAGATCTTTCCCTTCAGACTTTTAAAATCTGTAGTCCAGATAGATAGATAAATAGATAGGAGATAGATAGATAGATAGATAGATATAGATAGATATGAGAGAAACAGACAGACTGTTAGAATGATCTATAGATAGATAGATGATCGATAGATAGATAAATAGATAAATAGATAGATAGATAGATATATAATAGATAGATAGATAATAGATAAATATGAGATAGATAGATAGATATAAGAGAGACAGACAGACTGATGGATTGATCTATAGATAGATAGATTAGATTAGTTCAAACTATTTTTTATTCAAGTCGAGAATTGAAATAGACTTTATAATTGTGTCCACCATTGTCCACCGATTACTTTCAAAAATGGGAACTTTATCAGGGTTCGGGATTTAGATGTGGGTGACTAGGCTCATTCTTTTTGAGTCTCCTGGTGTCCATGTTCTGGCATCCGACAGAGGCAGCCATTGTGCACGGGTATACACTACTCTCATCAAAGCTGGTGAAACCAAATGTGGGGTAATAACGCATTGCTTCTAATCACCTATCACTCTCATCATGTTCATAGCTATCCCCAATTGAGCACTATGGAGAAAATGTATCAAACTGGTGTAAAGAAAAATTGGCTTACTTGTCTCTAGCCAACAATCAGATTCTGCCCTTCATTTTCTAAAGGAGCTCTGAAAAATGAAAGGTGGGATCTGATTGGTTGCTATGGGCAACTAAACCAGTTTTCCTTTACACCAGTTTTGATAAATCTGTTCCTATGTGTGTATTGATTTAAATCAGAAATGCATAGAAGCCTGATGCACATTAGATCAGAGGCTAGTGGCTATAGTGGCCAATTTGTACTTTCCGTTGACGATTCCTGTAAGGCCCCTTTCACATCTGCGTTTTTGCTTTCCGTCCTAGAATTCCGTCCTCGGGGCTCTAGGACGGAAAGAAACTGATCAGGATTATCCCAATGCATTCTGAATGGAGAGAAATCCGTTCAGGATGCATCAGGATGTCTTACGTTCATTATGTGAACATTTTTGGACGTTGACAAAACCGCAGCATGCTGCGGATTTATCTCCGTCCAAAAATCCGGAAGACATGCCGTAACGCCGGATCCGGAATTAATGCCCATTGAAGTGCATTAATCCGGATCCGGAATTAAGCTAAACGTTTTTTCGGCGCATCGCCGGATCCGACGTTTAGCTCTGCGCATGCATCGGGGCCCCAGTGTAAGCTGGGGCTCTGATCAGTTACCATGGCAGCCAGGATGCTACTGAAGTCCTGGCAGCCATGGTAAGTACTCGCAGCAGTGTACTTACCTGCGCTGCAGCCTCCGGGCACTCCTTCATGATGTCACAGGTCTGGGCGGCGCATTGATCTATGCGCCGAAGGGACCTGTGACGTCATGAAGGAACGCCCGGCGGCCGCAGCGCAGGTAAGTACACTGCTGCGGAGAACTTACCATGGCAGTACTTACCACGGCCGGCGGCCGCAGCGCAGGTAAGTACACTGCTGCGGAGTACCATGGCAGCCAGGACTTCAGTAGCGTCCTGGCTGCCATGGTAACCTGAAAGCATTTCGAAGACTGATCAGGATCCTGATCAGTCTTCAAATGCTTTCAGGCGACTTGCCTTCTGACGGATCTGGCGGGACGGAAGTGCCCGCCGGATCCTCAGAACTCAAGTGTGAAAGAGCCCTAACCCTGTAGCTATCCCAAACATAGCAGCTTTCTTGGCCATACTGGATTTCTTGGCCATTGCTTTTTTTACAATCTTCTGCATAAGGTCCTAGAGGCCAATGATTTGTGTATTGGCCGCAGTATCCTATAACAGATGTTTGTAATTTTGTCGCCCCTGGCCATCCCACTTTCCACCCGTGTGTGGACATCGTTAGCACAACTGTAAAGAACCGTCCATTAATGTCCATAGTGTATAAACAAGTCAACACAGAAGTGTTACTGGGGCTGTGTGATGGGATTGATCCATGATAGTCCTGTCACATAGTTGGTGTTACTTTGTATGCTTCGGGTTGTTTATAGAGACGACGCGTCTTCTATGTTAGTTGTTTGCCTGCCTTTATAATCTGTTTTGGTCCAGCTGTGGCCCCTTAACAAATGGCCCCCATGTGTTCCTGGGGATTCTTGATGAGGATGGCGACATGGCTTCAGGAATCAATGCTTTCATCTTGGAAGCACCAGGCACAAGTTTTTAGACTCTCCAGAAAACACTGTAGATCTTTACGTCTTGCATATGTTTTCTAATGTGTGACCCACACACTTCCTTCTTGCCGTTCTGATAGAACTAGTTACCTAGTTAAAACTAATGGGACAAGGAATAGTGACAACAAGTTGTTAAAATGATCTGAACTTTGAAGAAACCAGTCAAATGATCTCCATAGATTTAAGTCCCTGTGATCTTTAGAATGTGAAGGCTGTAGGCAATGTGCCCTGTGCTCCTTAGACTATTGGATTGACTATACGAGATGCCCAGATCTAATGTAACGTGAAGCTTTAAGCCCCAATGCAAAATCTGTAGCAGAATCCCCAGTTACCATGTGCCACGTATCATTACTTTTCTGTGGCATTCTAATCAGTTTTCAAACATATGTTTCACATGGCTGGACAACCACTTCTTAATACAGACCCCAGATGAGACCCCAAAATTAATACAGACTCTCAGATCCCAGAATTAATACAGACCCCCAGACCAGACCCTACAACTAATACAGACTCCCAAATTCTTACAGACCCCAAATTTATGTATACCCCAGATCAGCCCCAAATTCATACAGACTCCGGATTAAACCTCAAATCAGCCCCCAAATTCGGACAGACCATAAATAAACCCTCAAATTCATACAGGCAGCAAATTTTACAAACCCGAGATTACACCCCAAATCGGACCCTAAATTTATACAGATCCCAGAATAGTCCCCAAATTTATACAGACCCTAGATCAGACCACAAATTATACCGACCCCAGATCATACACCAAATTTATACAGACCCCAAATTTATGCAGACCCCAGATTACTCTCCAGATCAACCCCCAAATTCATACAGATCACAGATCAGTCCCCAGATTAGACCTCAAATTATACCAACCCCAGATCAGATTCCAAATCTATACAGACCCTAGATAACACTCCAAATCCGCACCCAAATTTATACCCCTCTTCACGGCCACATGGCCAGCATCAGACCCCAAATTTATCCAGACCCCAGATCATATAGACCCCCAAATCAAACCACTATTGCTCCAATAAACTTCCACTCAACCCCTCCTTCCCAAAATGCGGACCTCAGAACAGAGAAAAAAAAATACTCATCTGTTCTCTTCTGCTCCGGGTGCCACCACCACTCTAACTCTTCGAGCCGCTCATCACTGTGTCCTTGGTCAACACTGCACTACGTCCTGCCTATGCGCACTACGTACTGAAGCTGTATGCTGTCAGGGCATAGGGCTGCAGCAGAACCATGTGAAGAGGACCAGGGAGCAGTGAGTACTACCAGCGCAGCATTAGTACTGCTATACTCACCTCTCCCTGGGCCTCCTGGGACTCACCTCCTGAACTCCTCCACAATGGAAGTGTTCATTGGTTAATATCGCACCCTCCCTCGAGGTATTGCCCGCAGCCCTGTGTTTTTAGACCCCCTTTAGATGCTATAAACAGCAGATATTTGACTGTTTTTGGAAATATATATTGTCAGTGAATTTAATTGGAGAATTGACTGTACTGCATCACTCATCTCCCTCTTGAAAGCTCCCTCCTTGGTATACGGTGACCTAGATCTAATAGATACATCATATTCCGGACATTCAGTATATGACACTTTTAAAGAGAACAGCACCTTCAAAAGGTCAAACCATCAAGTAGGCGCAAGCAGTTTGCATGCATGCTTCCTCATCCTGTGGTTAGCTGACTACGATGCAGATACAGATCTATAAAAATGTAAAAGAACAAAAGGGGGACTGCCAACACAAGGAGGCAACTTTTTGACCACTGTTGTTCATCTGCATTTTTTCTTGTGTGCAGTTCTTCATAGTCGTTTCCCAGAAGTTTGGATAAGATCAAATGTAATCTGCCAACTGTTACCAAACCTGTCATGTAAATTATCTATTTGATATGTCAAGAACAGAGGAAGGTGAAGGCAAGTTCAAATGATGTGGGTAATCTAGATGGTAATATTAGTAATATAAATCTAGGCGAGCCTTAGGCATTTTATGTGCCACTGCATGGTGCATCTGTAGAGTTTCATAAAATAGAGCTATTTCCCTAAAGGGAGAATATTCCCATAGACTGCTACAGTTGTCATATTTCTATAGGAAGGCATAACATGCCCATGTGCATGACCCCATTAAAAGGGAACTACCCCCGTCATGGCCACATGGCCACGGCTCCATCACTGTAAAGTTATGCACATGGGAAGGAATAATGCAAGTCACCAGTACATACTAAATGGTAAAACACTCGGTAACACTGACATGAAAAAGGATCTAGGAATTTTAATAAACAGCAAACTAAGCTGCAAATACCAGTGTCAGGCAGCTGTCACCAAGGCCAATAAGATAATGGGTTGCATCAAAAGGGGCATAGACGCCCATGATGAGAACATAGTCCTACCACTTTACAAATCACTGGTCAGACCACACATGGAGTACAGTGTACAGTTCAGGGCTCCTGTGAACAAGGCGGACATAGCAGAGCTGGAGAGGGTTCAGAGGAGGGCAACTAAAGTAATAACTGGAATGGGGCAACTACAGTACCCAGAAAGATTATCAAAATTAGGGTTATTCACTTTAGAAAAAAGACGACTGTGGGGAGATCTAATAACTATGTATAAATATATCAGGGGTCAGTACAGAGATCTCTCCCATTGTCTATTTATCCCCAGGACTGTGACTGTGACGAGGGGACATCCTCTGCGTCTGGAGGAAAGAAGGTTTGTACACAAACATAGAAGAGGATTCTTTACGGTAAGAGCAGTGATACTATGGAACTCTCTGCCTGAGGAGGTGGTGATGGTGAGTACAATAAAGGAATTCAAGAGGGGCCTGGATGTATTTCTGGAGTGTAATAATATTACAGGCTTTAGCTATTAGAGAGGGGTCGTTGATCCAGGGAGTTATTCTGATTGCCTGATTGGAGTCGGGAAGGAATTTTTTATTCCCCTTAAGTGGGTAAAATTGGCTTCTACCTCATAGGTTTTTTTTGCCTTTTTTCTGGATCAGCTAGCAGGATGACAGGCCGAACTGGATGGACAGATGTCTTTTTTCGGCCTTATATACTATGCTACTATGGGTTATTCCCAGTGCCACCAGTTTCACGGCCACATGGCCACGGCTCCATTACCTGTGTTATTCCCAGTGCCACCAGTTGCTGGAAACAGTTGATCAACGAGTAGCAAGTGTCAGACCCCAACTGATCCGATGTTGATGACCTACCCTGAGTATAGGCCATCAATATCTAAAGCCTGGACATCCCCTTTAAGGTAAGAATACTCAATAATACTTAGCCCATTGACTGTAGTATGGGCTGTGTTAAGGAAAAGGTTTGGTACCACTATCTAAAAAAACAAAAACAAATACCTTTATATTAAACTGAAAACTTCAGACATATTATAAAGGCATCTCAGTAGTGTATTCTTGTGGAGGTTTGACTGTGGAAACTCTGAAGATCATTGGGAGAAAAGTGAAGGAGCAATCCAATGAGCACCTACATTTATACAACAGACAACCACCATCCTATTTGATAGAAAATAGCTTGTTTAGTATAGGGCTAATCTCAGGTTGGCCAACTCTTAATATATAAAGGATTCTCTGTGTCCCAGGAGCTCAGCCATGTCCCCTCTGCTCCTCCTCACTGTCCTGTGTCTGGAAGTAAGACAACTGGTTGGAGCAGCAGCCCACACTTGGTCTTCTCTGTGGTAGCACAAAGATCATACAAACCCTTTGCTAATCACCACACCTCAGAGATCTAACAGCCAAAACTGGAAGAGATCAGCAGGAGATTACTCCATGTGTTCTGTGCAGAATTTCTACAAGACTTTTTGTGTCAGGAGAAATGCTGAAGACTAACATTCATTGGGGGCAACCATATTTGTTTACTTTTATCACTCATTTCTAGGTTTAGTGTCCCTATAAAACCGTATACTACCCCCTCCCATGCTCCTCTTGGAGGCCACATATCCTAATATTGCTTCTTGTGTGCATTCTTTCATCTTCCTCCTCCACCAGGAGAGTCCTCCAGGAAAGCAGTAGTCTTCCACAATGCTGTATGAGGTTTCGAAGAAATACAGTCAACTTCAATCAACCGTTTTTTTACCATAAAGATGTAAATTATTCTATTTAATTTTTATGTTGGTTATATCTGTAGACAACAAAAGTTTTGAAGGTCCCGAGCTAATTATTTAGGCAAGAAAGTTTTCCTCCATGTTTGCATAGGTGACATTATAAGAATGCTTTGTGGAGCAATGTCTGACAAGTGTGATGTCTGTCTACAGTCTGCAGCCAGCAGAACATTTCCTCACTTACAAATGCATTTTTCTGTTGCTTTGTGGCTTAAAAATTATCATAGCAAATCAAAAGCAGTACATGCATGAACACGAGTGATATAACAATACAAGGCTGGCTTGCAAGTATCAATTATAGAAAATTATAAAAGATGCTTAAATTCCTGTGTGCTTCCATAATTGCGTCTTTGTTTCAACAGGAAAAGGAGATGGAACATAATAGCAGACGCAGAACAGGTAGATAGAAGGAAACACAATGAGATGGCGTCACTATCCTGTGATAATTGGTGGCATCTCTAGGCCTAGTCACCCAGAGCTCCTGAGTTTCCTGTATGGTACCTGGGAGGTCCTCACTGTTCAATGTCCACATAAGGGCCATATCATTAGCCTATTGCCAGTCAATCCTATCAGATCCCCAGCGATCTTTTGCTGTGGGGAACCCGGCAGCAAGTGTTCAGTTCCACTGCAGCGCCACCACAGGTAAAATGAAGAATTACAAAGATCAGATCATTGTACTGTAACCGGATCGGTGCTCTTAGCAGCTGCTTTCTGCTCCAGACAGTTGGCTGAGGTCACAAAAATACAGACTCAGTCAGGGGATCCACAGGGCCCTCCTTGCCAGTGGTACTGTATTTTTCCTTTATAAGATGCAGTGCATCTTATAAAGGGAATACTAGTGAGCGCTTCCATTATGGAAACGCTCACTAGTATGCAGGAGTAGGAGGAGTGAAGCGCTGTGAGCGGTGTACTTACCTCTCCCTGCTTGTTCTTCTCTGGGTGCCGCGCTGCTCTGTCCTGACTGACTACAGCGTCAGGAAGTAGTGAGCGCACTATGACCTGATGCGGCATGGTAGTCAGGTGACTGTGCAGCATGGGCCCCGAGAACACAAGAGAACCGGGGAGAACGCCAGAACTGGAGAGTTACGGCAGATCATGAGAGGTAATTTACTTCATTTATTTTAAAGTCTGATCTGGGGTCTGATACATGGGGGGGTCTGAGAGATCTAATGGGGGTCTGGTCAGAGGTCTGATATGGGGGGGTCTAACATGCAGGTCTAATGGGGGTCTAATCTGAGGTCTGATATTGGGAGGAGTTTGACATAGAGGTCTATTGGGGGTCCGGTCTGGGGTCTGATATGGGGGGGGGGGTTCTGACATGGAAGTCTAATGGGGGTCTCATCTTAGGTTTGATATGGGGGTCTATTCTAAGGATCTGATCTGAAAGGTAAGGGGGGATTTTTTTGTACTGGTGCACATTATAAGGGGGTAGTTTTTGTACTGGCACACATTATAAGGAGATATTTTTGTACTGGCTTACACTATGGGGTATTTTTTACTGGCACACATTATAAGGTGAAGTATTACTACTTTATACTTTGGGGCTATTGGGAACATAATTACTAGTATGGGCACAATAGGGGCATTATTACTATTGAGGGCACTGTTGACACTTTGAACTCTGGCAGATAATTATTTCTATTGGTGGGACTATGGGGAGCACTATTACTGTGCTGGGGCATCTAGCACAGCTTAGTACAATTATTTTTGGGGGACATTATGGTTACACTATTAGTGTTGGACACTATTTGCTGGGTGCAGTTATTTTGTAAGGCACTGTGTGTCAATAATTATTAAAGGGGGCACTGTCAGTATTGTACTAGTATTTTCAAGAGGACTTTCTGCAGTATAGTATTGGGGAGCACAGTGAGCACACTATTAGAGGTGGAAGGCTGGGGTGTTTAGAAGGTGGTAGGATGATGGAAAAGTAGGAAACTAAGATATCTGTTTGACAAACTCTGCAGGGAAAAGAGATGGCTGAAAGAAATCACCATGGCTTTCTGGTCTGAAAGGAGAAGATAAGAAAAGAGATCATCTACGTCATCATCTACATCTACGTCAGAGGAGATGTCACTAAATGTTTGCTAAAACTGTAATATCATTTTAATTAATGGAACCCTCTACTGACCTACTGAACCTTATTTGGTATGTCCAGTAATGGATTATGTTAAATGTAGTGCTTCTCAGCTGAAACTACAACTCCCATCGCATGTAAAGAGCGGCTCCCACTGGGGCAGACACAATACAATCATGTATTACATGGTGGCCATTTATTGAACCTGCAGTAATTAGTTAATGGTTGGTGTGACCACAATCGCCGATGGAGTTGTCCATGTAGGACAATCCATTTAAAGTAAAACTCGCCTTTTATACAACATATTTAGAATATTCCACAGCTTACAGGGATTTTTCTACACTTGACACATCATCTATCAACATGATGAATGTCTGACTGCTAGAACTTCCAGCAATCACAAAAACAGGGATCCCAAACTCTTCGTTCTCTTTCTGTCACGCCACCCAAGGGGAAGAGAGTTCGTGCACCCCCTGTCTGCCACCCAAGCCTCTGTCCCTACCTACTTGCACTTGCCCGTCCTAGATAACGGAGCACAACTGGGCAGCAGTCCCTAACCTCAGTAAGTGCGGAGGAGAGAAGGAGGACAGAGACAGATAGGCGGGCGGCGTAGTGGCAATAGTAGCAGACTGAGAAAGGCTATATGGCAACTCACTAGAGGGGTACAAACACTGAGGTCGTGTCAATACAGAGAAGCGAGACAAGACAAGTCTGAAAACGAGCCAAAGGGTCAAAACAGGAGGTCACGTCAGTACACAGGGGAAATACGAAGTCAGGTCAGGTAACAAGCCGAAGGTCAATCCAAGAGGTCGCGTCAGGTTCAAGGGAGCAAGAAGTAGCGGTTCAAAAACTAGCACAGGTCCAAATCCAAATAGCACAGAAGTAGTAGTATCAGAGAGCACTAGACAATTGATCACAGGCAACCTGTGGCCAGCAGGTTGCCTGTTTAAATACTGCAGGGCAGAGGTCATGAGACGTGGCCAGCGTCACATGACCTGCCCAGGCCTCTGCAGCTAAGCGCCGAGTGCCCAGCTCGGCGCTTAGCCCCTACAGTGTTTCCACGGGAACGGGGAACGCCGGCCGCACACAGAGGAAGCGTGCGGCCAGGCTCGAACCACCCCCCGTTGCCCTGGTGACCAGGACGCCGAGAGGCTCTCCGTTCAGCGCTCGCAGCAGGATGTGGCGTGCGTCCGTGCTGCCGAGACACTGCAGGGCACTGGCACCGCAGGAGGGAAGAGGCGCATAGCCGTCCCCCTGTGACACCTTCAAAGTTCATGGGACTGATGGAGACAGAGTAGAGTACTTGAGATAAATAGTCCTACCAATAAGTACATCAAGTGCTCGTTATTTGTTATATCTTCCCAATTATCTGTATGTCAATCAGGGGCGTAGCTATAGGGGGTGCAGAGGTAGCAGTCGCTACCGGGCCCAGGGGCCTGTAGGGGCCGCATAAGAAGACACACAAAGCACTGAGGGAAGGGGGGCCCAAGCTGAACTCTTGCACCAGGGCCCAAGAGCCTTTAGCTACGCCCCTGATGTCAATGGATGGCTAGACCACAATGTACCAAGTAGGACAGCCAATAGTGTCGTCGATGCAATGCAGAAATTTAATCAAAGGTGTAGTGCAGGATTTTACTATTGATGGCTCATCCTCAGAATAAGCTATCAATATCTGACCTGCAAGGATCAGACAACCTGCACCCCCACCAATCACAAGTTTCAAAGTAGCACCGGTGCTGGAAGTGTAGTGGATGGAGCTGCTGCTCCCATTCACTTTAATGGGAGTAGTGCAGCAGTAACGCTGGGTTCACACTCGAGCGTATTTGATACACGCGTTTTACGTGCATTTTTTGTCGCGCGTATTACAGCGCGTTTTTGGAAATAAGAAACACGCGTCGTATGCGCGTTCGTGTGATTGACCGCGCTGTAAAACGCTCAGGTGAGAACCATGCCCATACAGAAACATGGGTTTTCGCCTGTTGGAGGGTGTGAACTCAGCGTAAGCAGTTCCATCCATTACACAGTGGATGGATCTGTGTAGTTCTGCCACTAGAGCTACTTCAGGATTGCTGATCGGCAAGGTTGCCGGATATCAGACCCCTGCCGATCAGATATTGATGGCCTATCCTGAGGATAGGACATCAATAGTAAAATCCGGGAATACCCCTTTAAGACTCCAGTCATGGACTGTTGCTGGGGCTTGGACAGTGGGACTCCTGGGACAAGCACCATGTACCTGGACATCTGAAGAGGTGCTACTACTTCTGAGTATAGTAGACGGCTGTAGAGTCATTGGGGTAGAGTTACTAATCCTATAGATGGGGTACTTAGACCGCCCATCTAGACCTGCACTAGTTTTATCACAGCGGCTCAGGCTGGATGATAAATTTGGTGCATGGATAAACACTTTTGACTCTATAACAATTATTGGTTGGTTACTTTGAGACAGAATTTTATGCCAGAATTGTGGCACAATTTTGGCGCAAAACATCACATCTTAAGCCAAGTAAAGCCCCGTCTCTTACCGGCCAATCTCTTTTTGAGCAAGTCAGAAAACATTGTAGAGACCCTATTTGCTCCAATTTGTGCCACTGTTTAGTAAAACTGGGCCATTGTAAGTTGTGCTATGCTTCATGCTTAGTAAAAATTAATGTAACATAATACAGTTATATCTGATAGCGCTGGGGTCCTGTGTTCGAATCCGACCAAGGACAACATCTGCATGGAGTTTGTATGTTCTTCCCGTGTTTGCGTGGGTTTCCTCCGGGTTCTCCGGTTTCCTCCCACACTCCAAAGACTTACTGATAGGGAATTTAAATTGTGAGTCCCATTGGGGACAGCGTGATGCTAATGTCCGTAAAGTGCTGCGGAATATGTCAGCGCTACATAAGTGCATAAAATAAATTAGTTAAAAAGCTTCTCATACTATATTAAAATCTGATGTACCAAGCTGAGATCCATACATTCTGTCATTTTTACACCAGCTGGTGCATTAATGTTTGCTCATCCCTGGGTATAAGTAAATGCTTTTTATACGTCTGTTCAGAAGTACTGTCACAAGCTATTTACCAACCTCCAGCACTGTTTCCTCAGCTGAGAACGAGGTGGTAAACGGTGACTAACAAAAAGCAGCCTGTGCACAGATCCGACGATATTTGATGAGCAATTCACAATTAGACTCTGCTAATAGAATTAAATAAATTAAAATTGATGTTAAGACAAATGGTATTTAGCTAAATTCTGGGGCCAATTCAATTTGCCAGTGGCCAGACACACCAAGAACCTTCTGACAGTCTCCAGATCAGCTTCTTGAGGTTGCCATAAGGCAACCATGCAGGGACAGATGGCCCATGGTCAGTGAGACATTTGGCAGTTCTTGAATACAGAGGGAGTGGGATTCGCACCCTTTTTTATCACCATCACCAGAAGGTGTAGGAAAATCTTGTACAATACTAAGCCATCACTGACAGCAGCTATAGGTGTGCAGATATGGAGTAATTGAGATGTACCACCAAGGTAATGTGGGTATTTTTCAGAATATGTAATAGATTTTTTTTACAAATACCACCATAAACGTAACCTACCCTAAAGATAGGTGGATAAACTCCACTCTAATCACCTCCTCACATACACGACTTCTCTTGTGCTTCCTCTGTCTTTGAGAAACTCCCTTCTAATTCCATTCCACCCTCTTAAACCTTCTCAACTCCTTCAACCAGTAAAGTACTTACTGAAAACTTTAAAGGGAACCTGTCATCAACTTTATGAAAGAGTCACATCTGCCTGAGAAGAGTCATAGTTAGGCTCGCTTCACATGTACGTTTAACACGGACGTGAACTGTCCGTGGTAACCTGGGCTGGATTCCTGCTTACAGCAGGAGCGCACGGCGTCATTGGTTGCTCTAAAGCCGTGCGCTTCCTGCCGCCGCTGCAGTACAGTAATACACTGGTATGATCTTTACGACTGTATTACTGTACTGCAGCGGCGGCAGGAAGCGCACGGTGTAATAGCAACCAATGACGCCGTGCGCTCCTGCTCTAAGCAGGAATCCAGCTCAGGTTACCATGGTAAACGGACGTGTGAAGCCAGCCTTATTCATGATCTCCTGCTCTCGATGTCCACCTGCTGATGATTGGAGAAAACTAAGGAGAAGACTGTCAATTATCAGCAGGTGGGTGGGGAGAGTAGGAAATCATAAATAACCATGAATCATGGCTCAGGCAGACGTGACTCTTTTCTAGGCCCGGGCTACGATGATTACAATGCTGATTCTCGGGAATTACTTACTTTTAGCTCACAAGTGACATATCACTACTTTATGCTGCCTTTACTACTCCTTTCCTTGACCTCTAGTATCAATTATTTATTCCTCATAGCTTAAGGTGCATTTTAAGGGAAAGTCAAGAGTAGAGAAAAACTCAGCATATATCTTCTGTTATAACAAAAGCTCTGAAAAACAGAGTTGCACTGGATGTTCTCAGATGCACTGAACTCACCGAATCTCTTGATGTCAAACAATGTCTCCATGCTCTGATGCAATTGAGGACAGCATTGAATTCTCTCATCTAGTCTTAGCACAGTGACTTCAGTGAAGCTTGGTTACCAGTGTACAGTGGCAGTATTGCCAAAATGAGGTTACTAGCCATAGCCAGGCCACCCTAATGAACGATAGTACCTTTTTGACATTAAACTGGAGCGTTATATGACGACCTCTCAGTGTTATTCTGATGCTAATGCTGACACTAAATATCTAGTTCTATGCAAGCAAACACCATACATTGGTGGTCGAAACCTATTAGACTTCCTCCATTATCCCCAAGCAAAATGGGACATGAAAGTCTAGGTCACTTCCTCTCTGAGGCATCTTATCTTCTATAGTACAATATGACACAGAATTTTCCACTTGCAAAGCTTACTTACAAGACAGGAAACAACAGCTTACAAAAAACTATAGCACCTTTGCTCAACACGTTATCGGAATTTTAGGCATTTAATCATATATCTAGGTATGTACGTGTAACATAGAAGCGTAGCACAGATGCCTATCTATGAGCATCCAGTTATCAGCATGTTCTATGGTTATGGTGGCTCTTTGGTAATTTCAGTACTAAACATGAACACAAAATACAACCCATAAACCATCGGTTGCATCCTGCGGAATCTGGCTACATAGGGGTACATACGGTACAATATTGAAGTTCAAAACAATATGTGACTTTTATAAGACATTAAACTTGCTATGTAACATGATTGCAGCCATCTTCCTCTGTGATTTCCCCTTCTGCTCCAAATGATGCATCTGTCAACCCAAAGGGATTAATGTCTGTTCACTGGTGAGGGGGGAGGGGGTAAAGGGGGGGACTCTGGCTGCTGGGACCTCCAGTGATCAAAAGAATGGGGGTCCCAAAGTTCCCTATGTGAATGAAGCTGTGGCGTACATGTTGACCATCTCTCCATTCACTTCTATGGGACTGGTGGAGACAACTGAGTCCTGTACTCTGCAGCCCTTTAGAAAACTGGTCAAACATGCTCATAGGGGACTCTAGGACCCCTGTTCTTGTGATCGATGGGGATACTAGCAGTTAGACCTCAGTGATCGTATCCTGTGGATAGGGGATAACCAATATTAGTGGTAAACCCCTTCAATTAAAATAGGGGCCTAGTAAAGAATAGGGCAGGAAGCTAGAAGCAGCTATGGAAGATGTAGCCAGTCCTGGGCTAAGTTGAGACTACAATATTACAAGGGGATGGGATGCAGATAGAGATCAGTTGTTGTAGAGGAATTAGGCTAGGTTCACATACGCGTTGTGAACTCCAGCAGCCTGTTCCAGGCAGAGGTTCCCCGTCGGATCCCGGTACATTATGAATATACCCTTAGGCAATCATATATGTGGTTTTTTCAAACGGAATCCCTCAAATCATGTTATCTATTGCTGGCTATGCAGAATATATGTTACTGAAGACTACACTAAAGGCTTGAAGTGCCCATACATAGAGGAGAAAATGTGTCCGAGCCCCCCTCCGACTATCTTATGTGTTTAAGGGTATGCAAACTATCTAAGTTGGGCTAAAGAAGAATCAGCCAGTTGGATTTCAACATTCCCAGTTCTTTGTTCTCATGAGGTATTTGGCAGTGGGTTATTCCCATTTCCCCAGTGAAAAAACATACGCGCTCGGCCAAGCAAAGCGTCCATGTGAACTGGGGAGTTGCAAAGAATAAATCTCAGCCAAATGACAGTTCGACCCACAGCTATTGAAGGTGCATGGGCCACTTTCACTTACATGTTATAGAAGTGGTGTAACTTTAAGATCCTGGGCCCCAGTGCTAAATCTTTAACAGGGCTCCCACCTACCATGTGCTTTCTATAATACTAGTTAGTGTTGAGTGAACCCGAATTGCAAAAGTTCGGGTTCGGTGTTCGGGCATTTAATAAAGCTTGCTGAAAGGCTGCACAGCAGCCAATCAACAAGCTTTTAAGCTGTGGGCACTTAGAAGCCATCACAGCAATTTCGAGTAATGGCATAGCTGTGATTGGCCGGTGCATCATGTGACCCAGCCTCTATACAAACTGCATCACGTGTAGCACCGCCCATCAGCTCTGAGTAGTGCAGGGACAGGAACGCAGGGGGAGTGTGGGTGACCTATAGTGATTTTTTTGTTGGTGCAATACACCAGCTTTGCACCCCTGACACAGAAACATAATAATTAATCTGGCTGTTAATTCTCTGGGTGACCTATAGCGATCTTTTGTGGGTGCAATGCACCATCTTTGTACCCCTGAAACAAAAATATAGTAGTTAATCTGTCTGTTAGTTTAGTGGGTGACATATACCCATTTTTGATATGAGGTACACCTGCACTGCATCCGTGACAAGGAAATTAATATAGTTAATCCGTCTGTTAGTTCGGTGGGTGACATATACCCATTTTTGATATGAGGTACACCTGCACTGCATCCGTGGCAGGGAAATTAATATAGTTAATCCGTCTGTTAGCTTGGTGGGTGACATATACCCATTTTAAGTGTGAGGTACACCTGCACTGCATCCGTGACAGGGAAATTAATACAGTTAATCCGTCTGTTAGCTTGGTGGATGACATATACCCATTTTTGGTGTGAGGTACACCTGCACTGCATCCGTGACAGGGAAATTAATATAGTTAATCCGTCTGTTAGATCGGTGGGTGACATATACCCATTTTTGGTGTGAGGTACACCTGCACTGCATCCATGACAGGGAAATGAATATAGTTAATCCGTCTGTTAGTTCGGTTGGTGACATATACCCATTTTTTTTGTGAGGTACACCTGCACTGCATCCTTGACAGGGAAACTAATATCGTTAATCCGTCTGTCAGTTCGGTGGGTGACATATACCCATTTTTGGTGTGAGGTACAGCTGCACTGCATCCTTGACAGGGAAACTAATATAGTTAATCCGTCTGTTAGTTCGGTGGGTGACATACACCCATTTTTGGTGTGAGGTACAGCTGCACTGCATCCTTGACAGGGAAACTAATATAGTTAATCCGTTTGTTAGATCGGTGGGTGACATATCCATTTTTGGTGTGAGGTACACCTGCATTAAACACGTGACAGAAAAATGAATATAGTTAATCCCTCAGTTAGTTTGGTGGGTACAGCTGCACTGCATCCTTGACAGGGAAACTAATATAGTTAATCCGTCTGTTAGTTCGGTGGGTGACATATACCCTTTTTTTGTGTGAGGTACAACTGCACTGCATCTGTGACAGGGAAATTAATATATTTTATCCATCTGTTAGATCGGTGGGTGACATATACCCGTGTGAGGTACACCTGCACTGCATCCGTGACAGGGAAATTAATATAGGTAATCCGTCTGTTAGATCAGTGAGTGACATATACCCATTTTTGGTCTGAGGTACACCTACACTGCATACATGACAGGGAAATTAATACAGTTAATCTGTTTGTTAGATCGGTGGGTGACATGGTCTGAGGTACACCTGCACTGCATACTTGACAGGGAAATTAATACAGTAAATTTGTGTGTTAGATCGGTGGGTGACATATACCCATTTTTGGTGTGAGGTACACCTGCACTGCATACGTGACAGGAAAATTAATATAGCTAATCTGTCTGTTAGTTCAGTGGGTTACCTCAAATAATGAGGAGAGCAGCAAATAAGGGACGTGGCCCTGGTTGTGGTGCTACTGGTGTTGGTGGAGCTCCTGTTTCAGGGAGATGACGTGGTCGATCTGTGACAGCTACAAGCCCAAATGAAACACCTTCCTCAGGTGAATGTAGGCGACAGAACGTTCAGGGTTATTTTGTAGGCCCGAATATCAGTGTACGAATGGTGAGGCCAGAACAAGTAGAGGCGGTAGTAGATTGTGTGGCAGTGCCTTCAGTTCCTTCACAATGTCTCCCATCCGGTCCCCTGCTGAAAGCGCAGAGTTGGCACCTGCAGCCCATGGGAATCTGTCTTTCACCTCACCCTCTTGCAAATCAGCCAAGCAGTCTAAGCCCCAAGTCTTCTGCTTTTTGATAACTCTGCTGGCAGGGTTTCCGTCGGCCATCCACCTAGCCCTGCCCCAAAAGTGGAAGAGATTGAGTGCACTGATGCCCAACCACTTATGTTTTTAAGATGTGGACATGGGAGGACCACCGCAGCATGTCTCTGATGATGACGAAACACAGGTGCCAACTGCTGCCGCTTTCTGCAGTGTGCAGACCGGCAAAGAGGGCAGGGATGAAGTATGGGTGCAAGATGATGTGGAGGATGATGAGGTCCTAGACCCCACATGGAATCAAGGTCATGCAAGTGACATGAGAAGTTCAGCAAAACAGGTGGTGGTCACACAGCGCCAGCCGCGCAGCAAAAGAGGGAGCAGAGTGCAAAAGCAGAGTGGCAGTCCCCTAGCCAGTACACCTGCTACTGCCCACCGCACCCAGGAACTGAGCACACCATAGCCAGCTCCAAGGAGTTCCCTGGCGTGGCAGTTCTTCAGACAATGTGCTGACGACAAGACGCGAGTGGCTTGCACGCTGGCTGTGCAATCGGGGCCTGAAGCGAGGCATAAATGTTCTAAACCTGACCACCAC
The DNA here is from genome assembly GCA_033119425.1 of Bufotes viridis. Classification (NCBI taxonomy): domain Eukaryota; kingdom Metazoa; phylum Chordata; class Amphibia; order Anura; family Bufonidae; genus Bufotes; species Bufotes viridis. Next base: position 61,887,221 of record CM065592.1, read on the forward strand.
CTGCATGACCAGGCATCTAAATGCAAAGCATGAGCTGCAGTGGAGTACACACCTCAAAAACTACGAAAGATCTCAGACTCCTGCTGCTCCTTCTTCTGCTGCGGTCTCGATCTCTTCCTCCCCCTCTGAAGTGACAGTGGCACCTGCCACCCTGCAAACAGAGGATGTGGCAGACAGATCACCACCTCCATTACCATCATAAAGCATCTCCACACTGTCCCATGGAATCATTCAGCTATCCATCCCCCAAACACTGGAGAGAAAGAGGAAGTACCCCCCTACCCACCAGCGATCCCTGGCCCTGAATGCCAGAATTTCAAAATTCCTGGCCTTTGAAATACTGTAATTCCTTCTGATGGAGACAGACACTTTTAAAAACCTTATGGCAGTGGCGGTCCCACAGTACGTGGTTCCCAGCCGCCACTACTTTTCCAGGTGAGCCATCCCTGCCCTGCACAACCAAGTGGTGGACAAAATCAGGTGTGCACTGCACAATGCCAACTGTGACAAGGTTCACATAACCACCAATACGACACAGTTCCAGCCAGGACAAAGTTCTGGAGGATAAGGAGGAGGAACTGTGTTCACAGCAGGGTGGCACCCAAAGCAGCTCATGGGCATCACTGGAGCGTGGCTGGGGGAATACAGAGGACTCAGACGATACACCTCCGACAGTGGACAGCTTGTTGTTGCCACTGGGCAGCCTGGCATACATGAGCGACTACATGCTGCAGTGCCTGCACAATGACCACCAAGTTGCCCACATTCTAACCAGTGCTGATTACTGGGTGGCCACCCTGCTGGATCCCCACTACAAGGACAACGTGCCGTCCTTTATTCCGTCACTGGACCGTGTTTGGAAGATGCGCGAGTACAATCGCACGCTGGTAGACGCGCTGCTGATGGCATTCCCATCTGACAGTGGGGGCTCAGTGGAAGCACAAGGCGAAGGCAGAGGAGAAGTAAGAAGTCGCCAACGCAGCTGAGGCACTGCCAGCACCTCAGAAGGGCGGGTTACTATGGCCGAAATGTGGAAAAGCTTTGACAGCACGCCTCAACAACCAGCGCCACCAGCTGATATGGAACGTCTAAGCAGGAGGCAGCATTTCAGCAACATGGCGGAGCAGTATGTGTGCACATGCCTATAAGTACTGACTGATGGGTCTGCCCTATTCAACTCCTGGGTCTCCAAATTGAGCACATGGCCTGAGCTTGCCCTTTACGCCTTGGAGGTGCTGGCCTGCTCTGCAGCAAGTGTATTGTCCGAACGTGTGTTTAGCACAGCAGGTGGCATTATTACAGACAAACGCAGTCGCCTGTCCACAGCCAATGTGGACAAGCTCAAGTACATTAAAATGAACCAGGCATGGATCCCACAGGACTTGTCCATACCTTGTGCTGAATAGACAAGTATACTGGCCGCACCCAGCCATAGTTATACTCCAGCGGACTTTCTCTTTGTATTCTTTTCCATTTCCCAATGTTTTTGGGCCTTCCCAAATTTATAAATAAAAAAAAAAAAGGAAAAAACAAAAAATAGTCTTGGCTGCCTCCTCCTCCGCCGCCGCCACTTCCACCTACACCGCCACGTCTACCGCCTCCTCAACCTCCTCCTCCACTTTGACCTCCGCCTTCTAGTTCAAGATTATATATATTTTTTTTAATTCTATTCTATGTTATTTTAAGTCATTTACCTATCCACATTTGTTTGCAGGACCCCTCTACCCCCATTTTCCTTCCTTTTGCAGCCCTCTAGCTCTTACTACGACTATTTTACAGCCATTTTAGTGCCCCAAAGTTCGGGTCACCATTGACTTCAATGGGGTTCGGGTCAAGTTAACCCGAACTTTGACCCGAAGTTCGGCCGAACCTGGCGAACCCGAACATCCAAGGGTCCGCTCATCCCTAATACTGGTGTCATTACAACTATTTTCCTTTCGTATTACAGTCATTGACAGAAAAAATAATGCACCCAGATAGAAATGTCGGATTTCTGCAAAATTCAGCATGCAGTTATGTCTCACCTAGATATGTAAATGATTACAGGTGCGGTCTGAATAGACACTGGGTCTTGCCACAAGGGCGTAAAAGTGCTTCTTCTAATACCCTATGAAAAGACTCTCAGAGGCTATTTTTGGGTAGTGTACCTCCTCAAAGACATTTTGCTCAGTTGACAGACTTTGAGAGAGGGCACATAATTGGACTGAGAGAAGCCGGAGGGTCATTTCCACAAATTGCCCGCCATCTAGGCCGTTCTGACCTAGCTCTTAAGGAGGTGTTGGTAGAAGTGGTTACATGATGGCACACATACATGGCGAACAAATAAGGAAAAGAACAAAGAGCAGGTGGCACTATGCAGATGCGTTTTACTGAATAACTCAGTGGCTATACTACATTTATTGACATGCCATTACAAAAGTTTTCAGATCCAGGTGCTGGTCTGAAAAATGTAGAATATTGTTCATGGGACAACCCCTGTATATATCATCAGATATTATAGAGTACCATTATCAGACATGCTGGTAAATGGTATGTGATCTTCATAGAAAGCCCCTCAAATACTCATAGGTTTAATGAGGGAATAAGTTGACAACTATTGAATGTGTACGGCCACCTTGAAAGGGTTTTCCGAGTTTTAAATACCGATGACCTATCTTCTGGATAGGTCATCAGTATCCAAACGGTGGGGATCCGACACCCAGGACTCCTGCTGATCAGTTGTTTTGAGAAGGCACGGTGTTCCGGTGAGCGCAACAGCCTTCTCTTAGCTCACCAAGCTCAGCGCCGTCCTCTGTATAGTGGCTGTGCTTGGTATCACAGCTCAACCCCATTCACTTCAATGGGACTGAGTTGCACTTAGGCCATGTGACCGATGAATGTGACATCACATTGCCTAGGGAAAACTGAGAAAAGGCTGTGGCGCTACTGCAAGTGCCGGTGCTTTCTCAAACAGCTTATTGGCGGGGTCTCTGCTTTTGGACCCCTACTGATCAGAGGATAGGTCATCAGTATTTAAATCTTGGAAAACCCCTTTAAATGGGTTGCCTGGGCTTTTTCTATTGATGACCTATCTTCAAGACACCCAGTTCTCCTTCCGATCATCCGTTTGAGGAGACAGCGTGCGCAGCGCGCACCTGACGCCTCCCTTCTCTCTTCCTGTCTGCTGCTAGTTTCCCATATACATACAGCGGAGAGCAGGAACAGAGAAGGGAGATTGCGCATGCACACTGCGTGCGCTGTCTCCTTATACAGCTGATCGTGGGAGTGCTGGGTGTCGGACCTCCTGATGATAGGTCATCAATAGAAAAGGCCTGGACAACCCCTTTAAGTTATACAATGTTGGGAATAAGTATTTCCCAGATATCCCCTACTGCAGGAGTGCATAAACTGTGGCCCGGGGGCCACATGTGGTCCTCAATACTAATTTGTGTGACCCCCAACCATCTGGTAACAGACAGATATGTCTATGTCTTGTGGCTACTCACATGCATTTTTTCATGTATTCTCCCATTAGATGGGAGTCTTGGAGGTGTAACCAGACATTTATGGTACATACTGTATGTTTAATATGCCATAAATACAGTGTTTCCGTCCGTAATACCCCTTTAAGTTATATTTTACGGCCCTTGTGATTGGTTTAATCTGACAATGTGGCCCCCAACCAGAAACGGTTAAAATGTGCTATTAGACCAAGGGTCTCAGAATAGGGGTACTATCTGCAGAGGGAGGGCCTCTCATATTCATTTTGCATTTTAAGGGCAACGCTTCTACATATGGGTGTTGCTTTAAGGAAACCTACTGGAAAAAAATGAGCTTTAACAAGGATGCAGTCAAAATATAAGGAAGTTTTCTGCTTCCATGAACAATATAGAATTGTCCAAAGAAAACAGAACTTTATCTCAGAGTTGAAGGCTCACTGCCCAATAAACCAGGATGTCGAATCAATAAGGATCTTTTGTTTGACATTTTGTAGCTCAGGTTGTGAACAGTTTCTGCACACATACCTGGAGATGTGAGCATTAACCCCTTAAAGACTGGGCCCATTTTTCATTTTTGCATTTCTTATTTTTCCTCCCCACATTCCAGTAGCCATAGCTTTTCTTAATTTTCCGTTCACATAGCCAAATAAGGGCTTATTTTTATGCGGGACAAGTTGCATTTTTTTTATGGGACCATATAGTTTACCATGTCTCAAAAAATTCTTTGTGGTGTAAAATTGAAAAAAAAAAATACACAATTACACCAAGGTTTTTGGGGTTTTGATATTACAACATTCACTGTGCACTAAAAATGACATGATATCCATATTATGCGGGTCAGTACGATTATGGCAATACCCCATTTATATAGTTTTAATTTGCTTTATTACTTTAACCCTTTTATGACCAAGGGTCATTGATGCCTCCTTGACTTCTGACGTGTCACTATATGTGGTAATAACTTTGGAACGCTTTTACTTATGCTTTTCTTGTGACACATTGTACTTCATAATAGTCATACATTTTAGTCTATATATTTTAACTTTTTATAAAAAAATCCCAAATTTAAAAATAATTTAGAAAAAATCACAATTTTCAAAATGTCAATTTCTCTGCTTTTAAAACAGAAAGTGATACCTCATAAAATATTTATTACTTAACATTCCCCATATGTCTACTTTATGTTGGCATCATTTTGTAAATGTCATTTTATTTTTTAGGACGTTAGAAGGCTTAAAATTTTAGAAGCAATTCTTAAAATTTTTAAGAATATTTCCAAAACCCACTTTTTAAGGACCAGTTTAGGTCTGAAGTTACCTTGTGAGGCTTACATAGTGGAAACCCCCATAAATGACCCCAATGCAGAACCTACACACCTCAAGTTACTGAAAACTGATTTTACAAACTTTGTTAACACTTTAGGTGTTCCGCAAAAATTAAAGGAAAATGGAGATGAAATTTCAAAATTTTACTTTTTTGGCAGATTTTCCATACGACTTTCTGATCACTTGGTGTTGCAATTTTTGTGATGTAAGGTGACAAAAAATGTCTTTTTCTGGCACTGTTTTTATTTTTTTATTTTTACGGTGTTTACCTGAAGGGTTAGGTTATGTAATATTTTTATAGAGCTGGTTGTTATGGATGTGGCAATACCTAATATGTATACTTTTTAAATTTATTTCACTTTAAAAAAAATAATAGCATATTTGAAACAAAAAATGATGTTTTAGTGTCTCCATGTTCTAAGAGCTATAGTTTTTTTTATTTTTTAAGCAATTTTCTTATGTAGGAGCTCATTTTTTGTTAGGTTAAGGTGATGGTTTTGTTGGTGCCATTTTGTTTCGCTTGTTGTTGCACTTTTAGTGATGTAAGGTGACAAAAATAGCTTTTTTGACAGTTTTTATTTTTTATGATGTTTATCAGACAGGGTAGATCATGTGATATATTTATAGAGCCGGTCGTTACAGATGCGGTGATACCTAATATGTGTAGTTTATTTTTTTCATTTGTTAATCTCTTATAGGGTTGAGCGAACTTATTTTAAGTTCGACGTCCAAAGTTCGAGTTCGAGTTCCCGTTATGGATTCCGCTACCACGAACCATAACGGAATTTGGAATCCAAGTTCGCGCAACCGTCCTTCACTGCTCTTCTTCCTTCTTCTCCTCCACACAGAGCACAGGAGCTCCGCCCCTCATGTCACATGATCATTATACCAGGCCCTTTACCACCTCTTATCCAATCCAGTACTGAGCCACGCCCCCTGCACTGATCACATGACGGTGACATCACCCCAGGTCCTTAGTGTTGTCCAAGGTTCGGGTTCATCGAAGAATCCCCTTATGGATTCAAAATTCCATTATGGTCCGTGGTAACGGAATCCATAACAGGATTCTTCGATAACCCCAACCCGAACTTTGGACGCCGAACTTAAAATACAAGTTCTCTCAACCATAATCTCTTATAAATTAGTGGATATTGGAACAGGCAATTTATTTTATTTTTAATTTACATTTTTAATAATTTATTTTTTTAACTTTTATTTTCACACTTTTTTATCAAGTCCCACTTGGATCTTGAAAATCCAGTGGGGCTGATGGCTTACTATACTTTGCAATGATCTTGCATTGCCAAGTATAATACTATCAATTTTACACTGATAGATGGCAACAACTAGACACCTTTCCGGGCAGCCCGATGATTGAGAGGGGGAGCCCCCTCCCTCTGTTAACCCCTTGGATGCCGCTGACAGCGGCCTCTAAGGGGTTGCAGCAGAGTATCAGCATGACACTCGCTGCTGATGGTGGCGGCTAAGGAACAGAGCCATCGCCATCAGATACAGCAGGGGGCATTGCACAAGGGGGCACAGATGAGGGCTGGGGAGGGGACATAGATGGGCAGGGGACATGTATAGGGGCAGGCGGGCAAAGTTGCCAGCACATACACATTGCCGGTGTCCGTGTTTTGCAGATCTGCGGATCCATGGATCCGCAAAACACATACAGACGTCTGAATGAGCCTTACAGGGGGGTGATTAGTGACAGGGGGGTGACAGGGGGTGATCAGGGGGGTGACATGGGGTGATCAGGGGTTAATCGGGGGTTAATCAGTGACGGGGGGGATGGATGGGGGGGTCTGTGTGGTGATTCGTGCACTTACAAAAGTTTCCTTTGGTGGTCCCAAGCAAAAGGGACCACCAAAGGAACGAACAGCAAGCATATCAGACGCTGTTAACAAAACAGCGTCTGATGTGCAATTTTTTTTTAACTTCTACAGCCTGCCAGCGCATGATCAGCGCTGGCAGGCTGTAGTTAAAGTTCTCCCCGACGCGATCGCGTTCACAGGAAATCGCGCGTCTCGCGAGAGGACGTGCCCGTGCGTCCAGGAGGAACAAACCGACCGCCACCAGGACGCAATCCTGCGTTCGGCGGTCAGGAAGAAGTTAAAGGGGACCTGTCACCCTGAAAATGCTGTTTAATCTACCAGAATCATTTTGGAGAGCAGGAGGAGCTAAGCAGATTGATATAAAGTTTTATGGGAAACGATTCAGTAAAACCTACTTACTTAAAATTTACTGACCTGTTGCCCTAAAACAAAGATTCTCCATAGGAAAAAGTGATCTCAGCAGCGATCCCTCGTCTCCACACAGCGGAGGTGATTGCTGCATGTAAATGCAGTTCTCACCTCCCCTGATAAGCAGGCAATTATCAGAAATGAGCAGCTTGTTCCCAATAATTGACTGCTGTGTAGGCCCGTGTAAAGGAGCCTTTAGGCTTTTGTCAAGACCTGACTGTAGTTTGCTGTCTCTATCATCACAATTCTTAGTAATCCTCACTGATTTCAAAGGCGAATACTTGTCCCAAAAAAGAGGACCATCTCGCCAGTGCCCCCTATTAGAAGTGGCTCCCTATGAGTCAAGATCCAACTTTCCAACAAGCCTTGGGATTTGACCAGAGAATATAGCCAAGTCTAATTCCTACTCCGCACTGATGAGGGGCAAGCCCCCGAAACAGCTGTCTACGGATGGATATCTGGCTTGGCCATATTTCTTATCAAACCCCAAAGCTTGTCGGAAAGTTGAATCTTGACTTCCAATGAGAGGTGCTGGCGAGATGGTTCTCTTTTTTGTGAAATACCTCTTACCTATTAGTTTATTAGTTTCCAGTGGAGCATTTTCAATAAGTCTCCATACCATGGAGTACTTCCAGTAAGTCTCCATACAGGACTGATGTGTTTAAGGAGATTCAGGTCCCTGCTTAAGCCGAATCCTTGCCCATAAGCATACACGTGCCTTGCTGTACTACACTATCTAATCTGTAAGGACACCCTCTATAGAGACCCCATCCTTCAGTATTTCCCTGCAAACCTCCATGGCTCAGTGGGTGTCAGCTGGACCCCATAGCCTTCCTGAGACAACCACTAAATGACTATAGACACCTTAACATTCCTTAAATTTGTTCACACTTAACAACTTGGCAGTAGTTGACAAGCCTCATGGAGAGCTAATCCATAGCATTGATGTTCCAGAGTGAGATCCTTCATTGTCAAACCTGTCAAGGCTGGAACTGATAAGACATACTAACCTCTAATGTACATGCAATTTAAGGTGTCCATGGTGCCTCAGTTCTTATCAGACGCTGCTAAATCAATATAGCCTTCGGTGGTTTCCATTGTGTTCCCAGTCTGTCTGAGCACCTATGGAGACAGGGCTGGTTTGACTGTTATATACTTGGTCATCTAGTGTCTCTTTTCTTGAAGAACTCACAAAGCAACAATGTACAGATTAGGAAATAATTGCTGAACACTTAAGAGGGAGGAAATAAGCAGCTTCTGCGCCACATTAGCTGATTTGAAGCCAGATAATTTGTTGTGTTTGAGATGTAAATAGATGTTCTTCTTTAGAGTCCTGCAACTTTTTACACCTCGAGCAAACAGAGCAGAGGTCATGATGTCACTCCATCCTCTGCTGAGCGACCTGGTGGCAATTGCCGAGCAAAAAAAAAAATTCAAGTCAGAAGGGAAATTCCCTCGTGCTATTACATGTTAAAAATAAAATATCACAGTTTAGATGGTGGTGTCCGATTAGGCCTTGCAAATATAGTGAGAAAAGCAGGTGTCTCCAGCTGTAATAATACAGGGACCCTGTGCATTCTTGCATGCACTGGGGTCTGCCAAACGAATCTGACCAGGGGTAACATCTGCCCGTGTTTGCATCAGTCGCTTCTGGCTTCTCCATTTTCTTCCCACACCAATAACATACTGATGGGTTAATTGGCTTCCTACAAAATTGATCCTAGAAGTGAGTGCCTAATATAGGAAAATTGGATTATGAGCCCTATCGGGGACAGTGACCAAGGAAAATAAGTGACTTCAGATACAGTAGCACATTCCAACAGTTAAAGGGGTTGTCCAGGACTTACATATTTATGATGTATCCTCAAAATTGGATAGGTAATCAATGTCAGATCAGTGGAGGCCCAGCTCCAGGTACCCCTGCTGATCAGTTGTTGGAAGGGGCTGAGGCACTTGGACTAGCACTGCGAACTCATTATATGCCAAGAACAGGGCCGTCCATAGTATATTGGCTCTGCTTGGTATTGCAGTTCAATCCCATTCGCTTGAATTTGCTTGAGTTGCACATAGGCCATGTCATCGATTGACGTGCTATCCCAGGCCAAAAAGGAGGCTACACCATGGCCTTTTCAACAGCCGATTGGCAAGGGTGCTAGGAGTCAGATCCCCACTGGACAGGGCATCAATATTTAAAAGGTTTGTCCATCCTTGGAGCCGACAACATCTTTAGTACACTCCTATGCCCCTGAACATTAAAAAAGAAAGACCCAACTGTCTAGGGTCCAATCGCTGCTCCGTTTCCGCCCTCTTCTAGTCCCCACAAGGCCAGGAAATGTCTGGGACCCATTGCTGCAGCCAACTACAGGCCACAGCGGTCACAAAGCGCTTAAACAGTGACGTTATCCAGCCGTTTTCTATCCCTGCGGGACCGGAAGCAGCTGGGAATGGAGCATTGCAGACAGGTGAGTGTTCCTTTGTTATGTTCAGAGGCACAGGCCAGTGCCAAAGTGATTATTGGCTCCAAGGCCAGACAGATACTTTAAGTACCAGCAGTTGTTTTATTATAATGGGCTGAGAAGTCGGCTGGGCAAACAGTTGATCACAATGGGTCCCACTTAAGAAACTCCCATACTTTTCAGGAGAAATACAGTATTACATATCGACCATTCAAATGCACAGGGTGGGTCCACCTGAGCCCAGCGACTCTTTGGTAGGGGATCTCCTCTATGCGATCACTGAAAGATCACGGTTACAAAAACACAACCTTTAATAAACATAAGAGGAAAAAAACAACAAGATCAGACTATTATGTCTGAAAGGAACGTCCGTAGTACAAGTAAAATAGTAGCATCAAATCGGCGATGCCCACAAGACACAGCAAAAATCGGTGGTGGAGCTGTGAACTGGGGGTACCAAAACTCACCCTATCACACCCTAGATGCCCTAAATCCACAGAACAGCCGCCTTGACACAATACAATCCCAGACCCTCACCATGGTGCACCCTACTAAATCCCTATATTCACGTTTTCCTCCAGGTTTTCCGGTTCATAAGGGGAAATATGGAATGCTGATTTAGCATGACGAGTCTCAGATGCTGAAGAATGGGCACCTGAACATATGGATCAGGAAGGCAACAATCCTCTGGCTCACAGTGCCTAATCACAGCCCTGGCAAGCCTTTCCTAGCATCTTCAGCATGTTGAGGGAATGCAGCAGAGACCCACCAGTGACGGAACTGCAAGGGCTGGGTACGTACGGTTGATTTTTTTTTTCATTTCCTTCTCCTTTCAGGTTCTTTTTATTTCAATCTTTCCCAAGAAAAAAAACTTTAAAGTGTTATTCTCCTCTGGGATCACTTACAATATTATTATACTAGTAGCTGAGGACCCCAAGGGACCTTAGAACAGCAGGTTGTACCTATTTCAACAGGTTTTCTGACCAGAACCCATGCCACTTGGGTAAACACCTTCACGTAAACATCTGTGAAGCCCACCGGCTGCACTCCAATCATACAGCATTTATCTTTTGCTTCTTCAGAGATATACCTTTATCTGGAATGGTTCTGGTATTATCAAGTCCATCAAATATACAGAGCGAGTGGAGATCCAGGCTAATACTATAATGTGGTTTCTATAGAGCTATAAATCATTGCTATCTTCAGCTGTCATGGCTGGAGTAGAAATAGTAAGCTGAGTACACTCCGGGAACTGGCACCTGGGAGTGAGTTCATTCCAACAGGACACTGAAAACACAGATGTTTTTCGGAGACGTGCCTGGCCCTCATGATACAAGTAGACTTTCCAGTAGTTATTGTGGTAACATTGAATTTTCCACAGTCTTCTCCATTATCTCTATAAAGTTTCCTTATAGCCAAGAGCAGCGCCCTTTACCCACTGAAAGTGCTTATTCATCAGATTAATGGAATTTGAGATTACGAGTGCGTCCGTACTCCTTGTTACATGCAGCTTGCTGAATTTTTTCTCCAGCCAGTAACGGGAAAGAGTTATAATCCAGCGTGCAAAATCTGTGCTGGATGAAAGTTTGGGTTGGATGAAGGTGGCACCATGGATATTGCCAACCTGGACTTCAGCAAAGCCTTTGATATAGTGCCACATAAACTGACGGATCAATTATTGAAGATTGGACAATTCAACGGATAGGCAGTTGACTGATGGATAGACACCAGAGGGTTGTTGTAAATGGTGTGCCATCCGAGGAGAGATCAGTCTATGGCTACTTTCACACTAGCGTTTTTTGCGGATCCCTCATGGATCTGCAAAAACGCTTCCGTTACAATAATACAACCGCATGCATCCGTCATGAACGGATCTGGTTGTATTATGTCTTCTATAGCCATGACGCATCTGTCTTGAACACCACTGAAAGTCAATAGGGGACGGATCCGTTTTCTATTGTGCCAGATTGTGTCCGAGAAAACGGATCCGTTCTGGCACACAATGTAAGTCAATGGGGACGGATCCGTTTTCTCGGACACAATCTGGCACCGCTTCGTCAGGCGGACAGCAAAACGCTGCAGGCATCCTCCAGAGCGGAATGGTCACTGATCGGAGGCAGACTGATGCATTCTGAGAGGATCCTTATCCATTCAGAATGCATTAGGGCAAAACTGATCCGTTTTGGACCGTTTGTGAGAGCCCATGACAGATCTTACAAACGGAACGCCAAAACGCTAGTGTGAAAGTAGACTAAGTGGTGGACCTCAAGGGACTGTCCTGGGTCCTATTCTTTTTAATACTTTTCTAGACAACATAGGAGAAGGTTTAGTAGGCAAGGTTTGCCAGTTTGGGGTGACACAAAAGTGTGGACTCCAAATAGAATGGATATTCCTGGAAACTGCAGTTCAATGTGTCCACATGTAAGATAATTAACTTAGGGTACTTTCACACTAGCGTTTTTCTTTTCCGGCATTGAGTTCCGTCCTAGGGGCTCAATACCGGAAAAGAACTGATCAGTTTTATCCTAATGCATTCTGAATGGAGAGAAATCTGTTCAGGATGCATCAGGATGTCTTCAGTTCAGTCATGCCGGATCCGGCATTAATTTAAATTGAAATGTATTAGAGCCGGCATTAGAAATACCTAAACGAAGGATCCGTCCTTCTGGTCTGCGCATGCGCAGACCTTTAAAATTGTAAAAAAAAAATACAAGACGGATCCGTCAATCCGCATGACAAGCGGAGTGACGGATCCGTTCTTGCACTGCATTTGTGAGACGGATCCGCATCCGGATCCGTCAACAAATGCATTCAGTTTACATCCAGATCGACAGATCCGGCAGGCAGTTCCAACGATGGAACTGCTTGCCGGATCACTCTGCCGCAAGTGTGAAAGTAGCCTTAGGGAGAAGGAACCCTCCATTCACGTATCATATTGGCAGTTCTGTATTGGGCAAGACTTCAGAAGAGAAGGATCTACAGGTACTGATGTCAGACAGCTTCAAAATAAGTGACAGCATGGGCAGGTGGAAGCTAGGAGAGGAAGTGGGCTGCGAGGCCGTATAGCTAGAGGTATAACCACACAGGAGGTGACCCCGCTGTATAGAGAGCTAGTGAGACCACATCTGGAGCACTGTGTCCAGTTCTAGAGACCTCACCTCCAAGAAGGGATGGTGGTGGGTCTGCAGCATAAAACATAAGAACTTAGGGGGTCATTTATTATCAGATATACGCTAATTTTTGTCGTATATCTGTCGCAGATTCGGTCACTAAGGGGATTTCCATGCTCACGCCACGTGTAGAAAATGAAAAATCTAAATGTAAGACAGCGAGGAAGCTGGCGTAGATTTAGGTGGACGGTGGAAGCGCCTTAGTTATGTAGAGGCCGGCACCTATATATAATTTAGGTGTATCATGCGCCAGCGCAAGGGGTATTAAGACTGACATCTAAAACGTCGGTCTTAATAAATGACCCCATCAATCTCTACAGCCTTGAGGAAAGAAGGGTGGGGGCATGATTTAAAGGGCATCTGTCTATCTATGACACTGGCTGACCTGTTACATGTGCGCTTGCGAGCTGAAGACATCTGTGTTGGTCCCATGTTCATACAGTATGTGCACACATTGAGAAAATTGAAGTTTTAATATATGCAAATGAGCCTCTAGGAGCAACGGGGGCGTTGCCATTACACCTAGAGGCTCTGCTCTCTCTGCAACTGCTGCGCACTCTGATTGACAGGGTTAGGTGTGATCACTTTTATACTGCCTGGTCCTGTTAAAGTGGAAAGGGTGTGGCAGTTGCAAAGAGAGCAGAGCCTCTAGGTGCAATGGACACTCCCCTGTTGCTCCTAGAGGCTCATTTACATTTTTCTCAGCAATTGCGGACACATATGAACATGCGACCAACACGGATGTCTTCAGCTGCACATGTAACAGGTCGGCCAGTGTCATAGGCACAAATCTTTAAAGGGGCCTCATACTCTTTGGGGAGACCTATGGGAGCATCATAGTATGTGTGTGGGGGGGGGAGGGGACTTTTTACTGAGAGTGGGCACTTAGGGGTATCATACTGCATGGGGGGGGGGGGCACTAAGATGCACCATTACTACTGAAGGGCACATTCTTACAGTGTCGGGACACTAAAGGGTACTCTTACTATTTGTGGGGCACTATTACTGTGTTGGGGCAGAAAGTAAATTATAAGGGACTGGGTGGGGGTTATTTGTTGGCTTAGCATAGCAAAAATGTGCAGCCATATATAGGGTCATTTATCAAACTGGTGTAAAGTAGAACTGTCTGAGTTACCCATAGCAACCAATCAGATTCCACCTTTCCTTTTCCAACGGAGCTGTGAAAAATGAGAGGAGGAATCTGATTGGTTGCTATGGGTACTTTACACCAGTGTGATAACTCTCCCCCTATAGGGTATATAAAAATGTAATTCATCCGCAGACCTCCCAAGTGTCCCTCTTTTGGAGGCACAGTCCCTCTTTGTGACCCAAGTCCCACTTTGCTCCATAAATGTCGCTCTGTTTGATCTGAGGGATAGATTTAATTATTGCATTTACGATATTGATGCGGGGAGTGTTTGGCTGCTCCCCATGTGCATATTAGAGCCCTCTTTGCACATTATTTCATTAATATTTTTATTTTTTAAAATTTCTATATTCAGATAATTTTTTCATAATAGAAAACTATTGAAGTGTTTAGATATGCAGATAAATGTCTACAAAGGTGTGGGGCATGCATACTAACATGGCACACACATAGACCACTGCATGTATAACACACACTGGGTAATGGCTGACTGGGGCTGGGATGTGAGCTCAGTCTGTGCACAGCACTCAAGTTAATTCCCTCTCTCTCTCCAGATTATACATCGTAACCTAAGAAATGCAAATGTGTGCAGGTGTGCGGGCCCCGGAGCGGCTCCACACACAGGGGCCGAGGTGACGGAATGTGAAGGCTCATTTCTCCCTTCTCCGCCCGTGATTGACAGGCCGCGTCTCCATGGCAACCGCCTCGGCGGCGCCGGCCCGGGGACAGCGAGCTCTGGGAGTGGGCCGGACATGAATGGAGCTGAGAGAGCGGGAGGAGGGAGGGGGGCGGTGACGTCACGGGGGCTGGCGCCAGAGAGTCTGCAGCGGCTGCGGCCCCTGCTCCTTTCTGTGGTGCCAATTCATCACCTGTCAGGGGGGGATCACTCAGGGGGTGTCATGTACACAGCTGCGAGGACAAAAAAGAGGAGGGAAGAGACGAGCACTCGCAATTGGGCCAGATGTGTGTGTGTGTGGTGGGGGAGAGAAGTGAAACAAGAAAGAGAAGGGAGGGAGAGAATCCCAAACTGCATTACATCACATGGAGAAGTCCCTGTGCCCTGAACTCTGTATAGTGCAATATGGGGGAGAGCATACTGCCTGTACAAACCCCGAACTATGTATATCATATAACTGTATATAAGACTACCTGTACATTCCCCAAACTATGTATATAATATAACTGTTTATGGACTGCCTGTACATACCCCCACCACTGTATATAATATAACTGTATATAGACTGCCTGTACATACCCCAAACTATGTATATAATATACCTGTATATAGACTGTCTGTACATACCCCAAACTATGTATATAATATACCTGTATACAGACTGCCTGTACATACCCCAAACTATGTATATAATATAACTGTATATAGACTGCCTGTACATACCCCAAACTATGTATATAATATAACTGTATATAGACTGCCTGTACATACCCCAAACTATGTATATAATATAACTGTATATAGACTGCCTGTACATACCCCAAACTATGTATATAATATACCTGTATATAGACTGTCTGTACATACCCCCACCACTGTATATAATATACCTGTATATAGATTGGCTGTACATACCCCCACCACTGTATATAATATACCTGTATACAGACTGTCTGTACATACCCCCACCACTGTATATAATATACCTGTATACAGACTGTACATACCCCCACCACTGTATATAATATACCTGTATATAGATTGTCTGTACATACCCCCACCACTGTATATAATATACCTGTATACAGACTGCCTGTACATACCCCCACCATTGTATATAATATACCTGTATATAAATTGCCTGTACATACCCCCACCACTGTATATAATATACCTGTATACGGACTGCCTGTACATACCCCACCACTGTATATAATATACCTGTATATGGACTGCCTGTACATACCCCCACCACTGTATATAATATACCTGTATACAGACTGCCTGTACATACCCCCACCACTGTATATAATATACCTGTATATAGATTGCCTGTACATACCCCCACCACTGTATATAATATAACTGTATATAGACTGCCTGTACATACCCCAAACTATGTATATAATATACCTGTATATAGACTGTCTGTACATACCCCAAACTATGTATATAATATACCTGTATACAGACTGCCTGTACATACCCCAAACTATGTATATAATATAACTGTATATAGACTGCCTGTACATACCCCAAACTATGTATATAATATAACTGTATATAGACTGCCTGTACATACCCCAAACTATGTATATAATATAACTGTATATAGACTGCCTGTACATACCCCAAACTATGTATATAATATACCTGTATATAGACTGTCTGTACATACCCCCACCACTGTATATAATATACCTGTATATAGATTGGCTGTACATACCCCCACCACTGTATATAATATACCTGTATACAGACTGTCTGTACATACCCCCACCACTGTATATAATATACCTGTATACAGACTGTACATACCCCCACCACTGTATATAATATACCTGTATATAGATTGTCTGTACATACCCCCACCACTGTATATAATATACCTGTATACAGACTGCCTGTACATACCCCCACCATTGTATATAATATACCTGTATATAAATTGCCTGTACATACCCCCACCACTGTATATAATATACCTGTATACGGACTGCCTGTACATACCCCACCACTGTATATAATATACCTGTATATGGACTGCCTGTACATACCCCCACCACTGTATATAATATACCTGTATACAGACTGTCTGTACATACCCCCACCACTGTATAAAATATACCTGTATATAGATTGCCTGTACATACCCCCACCACTGTATATAATATACCTGTATACAGACTGTCTGTACATACCCCACCACTGTATATAATATACCTGTATACAGACTGCCTGTACATACCCCCACCACTTTATATAATATACCTGTATACAGACTGCCTGTACATACCCCCACCGCTGTATATAATATACCTGTATATAGACTGTCTGTACATACCCCCACCACTGTATATAATATACCTGTATATAGACTGTCTGTACATACCCCCACCACTGTATATAATATACCTGTATATAGATTGCCTGTACATACCCCCACCACTGTATATAATATACCTGTATACAGACTGTCTGTACATACCCCCACCACTGTATATAATATACCTGTATACAGACTGCCTGTACATACCCCCACCACTGTATATAATATACCTGTATATGGACTGCCTGTACATACCCCCACCACTGTATATAATATACCTGTATATAGATTGCCTGTACATACCCCCACCACTGTATATAATATACCTGTATATAGACTGCCTGTACATACCCCCACCACTGTATATAATATACCTGTATACAGACTGTCTGTACATACCCCCACCACTGTATATAATATACCTGTATATAGACTGCCTGTACATACCCCCACCACTGTATATAATATACCTGTATATAGACTGCCTGTACATACCCCCACCACTGTATATAATATACCTGTATATAGACTGCCTGTACATACCCCCACCACTGTATATAATATACCTGTATATAGATTGCCTGTACATACCCCCACCACTGTATATAATATACCTGTATATAGACTGCCTGTACATACCCCCACCACTGTATATAATATACCTGTATACAGACTGTCTGTACATACCCCCACCACTGTATATAATATACCTGTATACAGACTGACTGTACATACCCCCACCACTGTATATAATATACCTGTATATAGATTGCCTGTACATACCCCCACCACTGTATATAATATACCTGTATATAGACTGCCTGTACATACCCCTCACCACTGTATATAATATACCTGTATATAGATTGCCTGTACATACCCCCACCACTGTATATAATATACCTGTATACAGACTGCCTGTACATACCCCCACCACTGTATATAATATACCTGTATATAGATTGCCTGTACATACCCCCACCACTGTATATAATATACCTGTATACAGACTGCCTGTACATACCCCCACCACTGTATATAATATACCTGTATATAGATTGCCTGTACATACCCCCACCACTGTATATAATATACCTGTATATAGACTGCCTGTACATACCCCAACCACTGTATATAATATACCTGTATACAGACTGCCTGTACATACCCCCACCACTGTATATAATATACCTGTATATAGATTGCCTGTATATACCCCTCACCACTGTATATATATATACCTGTATACAGACTGTCACATACCCCCACCACTGTATATAATATACCTGTATATAGATTGTCTGTACATACCCCCACCACTGTATATAATATACCTGTATACGGACTGCCTGTACATACCCCCACCACTGTATATAATATACCTGTATATGGACTGCCTGTACATACCCCCACCACTGTATATAATATACCTGTATACAGACTGCCTGTACATACCCCCACCACTGTATATAATATACCTGTATACAGACTGCCTGTACATACCCCCACCACTGTATATAATATACCTGTATATAGATTGCCTGTACATACCCCCACCACTGTATATAATATACCTGTATATAGACTGCCTGTACATACCCCAACCACTGTATATAATATACCTGTATACAGACTGCCTGTACATACCCCCACCACTGTATATAATATACCTGTATATAGATTGCCTGTATATACCCCCACCACTGTATATAATATACCTGTATACAGACTGTACATACCCCCACCACTGTATATAATATACCTGTATATAGATTGTCTGTACATACCCCCACCACTGTATATAATATACCTGTATACGGACTGCCTGTACATACCCCCACCACTGTATATAATATACCTGTATATGGACTGCCTGTACATACCCCCACCACTGTATATAATATACCTGTATACAGACTGCCTGTACATACCCCCACCACTGTATATAATATACCTGTATACAGACTGCCTGTACATACCCCCACCACTGTATATAATATACCTGTATATAGATTGCCTGTACATACCCCCACCACTGTATATAATATACCTGTATATGGACTGCCTGTACATACCCCCACCACTGTATATAATATACATGTATATGGACTGCCTGTACATACCCCCACCACTGTATATAATATACCTGTATATAGATTGCCTGTATATACCCCCACCACTGTATATAATATACCTGTATACAGACTGTCTGTACATACCCCCACCACTGTATATAATATACCTGTATACAGACTGCCTGTACATACCCCCACCACTGTATATAATATACCTGTATATGGACTGCCTGTACATACCCCACCACTGTATATAATATACCTGTATATAGTTTGCCTGTACATACCCCCACCACTGTATATCATATACCTGTATATAGATTGCCTGTACATACCCCCACCACTGTATATAATATACCTGTATACAGACTGTCTGTACATACCCCCACCACTGTATATAATATACCTGTATACAGACTGACTGTACATACCCCCACCACTGTATATAATATACCTGTATATAGATTGCCTGTACATACCCCCACCACTGTATATAATATACCTGTATATAGACTGCCTGTACATACCCCCACCACTGTATATAATATACCTGTATATAGATTGCCTGTACATACCCCCACCACTGTATATAATATACCTGTATATGGACTGCCTGTACATACCCCACCACTGTATATAATATACCTGTATATAGTTTGCCTGTACATACCCCCACCACTGTATATCATATACCTGTATATAGATTGCCTGTACATACCCCCACCACTGTATATAATATACCTGTATACAGACTGTCTGTACATACCCCCACCACTGTATATAATATACCTGTATACAGACTGACTGTACATACCCCACCACTGTATATAATATACCTGTATATAGATTGCCTGTACATACCCCCACCACTGTATATAATATACCTGTATATAGACTGCCTGTACATACCCCCACCACTGTATATAATATACCTGTATATAGATTGCCTGTACATACCCCCACCACTGTATATAATATACCTGTATACAGACTGCCTGTACATACCCCCACCACTGTATATAATATACCTGTATATAGATTGCCTGTACATACCCCCACCACTGTATATAATATACCTGTATACAGACTGCCTGTACATACCCCCACCACTGTATATAATATACCTGTATACAGACTGACTGTACATACCCCCACCACTGTATATAATATACCTGTATATGGACTGCCTGTACATACCCCCACCACTGTATATAATATACCTGTATATGGACTGCCTGTACATACCCCCACTTTTGCCCTCTATAATAGTGCATTGTGATGATGTACAGTGCTTTGCAAAAGTATTCACCCCCTTGACTTTTTTCGTGTTTTGGTGCCTCACAACCTGGAATTAACATGGATTGTTTAATGATTTGCATCATTTAATTTACACAACTTGAAGATGTTTTTTTTTTTTATTATTGTAAAGCAAACAAGAAAATAACAGAAAAAGTCAATGTGCATAACTATTCACCCCGCCAAAGTCAATACTTTGTACATTACAGCCTTAAGTTTAATGTTTTGTTAATCTGAATTTTATGTGATGGATCAGAACACAATAATCTAAGTTGGTGAAATGAGAAAAATATATAAATAAAACTATTGTTTAGAAATATAAAACAGAAAATTGGCATGTGCG
Source organism: Bufotes viridis (assembly GCA_033119425.1). Classification (NCBI taxonomy): domain Eukaryota; kingdom Metazoa; phylum Chordata; class Amphibia; order Anura; family Bufonidae; genus Bufotes; species Bufotes viridis. The sequence continues at coordinate 61,907,763 of CM065592.1, forward strand.
TATGTATTCACCCTCTTTGTTAGGAAACCCATAAAAAGCTCTGGTGCCACCAATTACCCTCAGAGGTCACATAATTAGTGGATGTTGCGAACATAAAATTTTCCGTTCACGAACAGCGAACTCGATTTTCTGCAAATGTTCGCAAACGGGCGAACTGCCATAGACTTCAATAGGCAGGCGAATTTTAAAACCTACAGGGACTCTTTCTGGCCACAATAGTGATGGAAAAGTTGTTTCAAGGGGACTAACACCTGGACTGTGGCATGCCGGAGGGGGATCCATGGCAAAACTCCCATGGAAAATTACATAGTTGACGCAGAGTCGGGTTTTAATCCATGAAGGGCATAAATCACCTAACATTCCTAAATTGTTTGGAATAACGTGCTTTAAAACATCCAGTGTGTGTATACGATCAGGTATGATGTTGTATCGATCAGGTAGTGTAAGGGTTACGCCTGCTTCACAGTGACAGACCAAACTCTGACAGACCAAACTCCCCGTTTACACCCTTTTGCACAAACGCAAACCAAGCTAGCCATGTCCCGTTCCTTGTCCTCACTGACGTCATTGAAGGTCTGTTCTTGCCCCCAGCCACGTACAACACCAGGGGTCCCCGAAAGGTGACAACAAGCCCCCTGGAACGTCTGCTGTGGTCCGTCTTCCACCTCCTCAAAGCCACCTTCCTCCTCTGACTCCTCTTCCTCAGACTCCTCTCTCTGTGTTGCCGCAGGTCCAGCAATCGACGACGACAATGCTGCTTCTGGTGGTGATGGTGACCACAACTCTTCCTCTTCATGCTCATCTACGGACTGATCCAGCACTCGTCGCAGGGCCCGCTCCAGAAAAAACGCATATGGGATGAGGTCAATGATGTTGCCTTGGGTTTGACTGACCAGGTTTGTCACCTCCGCAAAAGGATGCATGAGCCTACAGCCATTGTGCATGAGCGTTCAGTAACGCGGCCAAAAAATATCCAGCTCCGCAGAGGCTGTCCTTTTCTTACCAGTTTAATATCTGTTTTATCCCCTATAAGGGGCCGGTGTATGGAATAGATTTTAGGAACCGGGAGATAGAAAAAGATGGTTGGTCTGTCCTCTTCCTTCCAATTTGGGGCACTGCGTGTGCGCCATGCAATGTACTGTGCCACCCTATATCAGTGGTGTGTTAAGTAGTACTATTCCTATCAGTTTAATCCCTGTTACGTCCCCTATCAGGGGACGTGTATCGAATAGATTTTAGGAACCGGGAGATGGAAAAAGATGATTGGTCGGTCCTCTTACTTCCAATTTGGGGCACTGCGCATGCGCCGCGCAATGTACTGTGCCAGCAATACAAATAGTGTGAACTACTATTCTTACCATTTTAATCTTAAGTCCCCTATCAGGGGATGTGTATTGAATTGAATCCTTGCATGGGGAGATAGAGAAAAAAGCTTGCTCTGTCCGCTTCCTTCTAATTTTGGGCACTTGCAATGGAATTTGCCACCAATGCAACTCGTGTTAACTAAGTACTATTCCTATCAGTTTCATCTCTGTTTTGTCCCTTATCAGGGCCAGGGCCGGTGTAGTGAATAGATTTTTGGAACCGGGAGATGGAAAAAGACCCATGCTCGGTCCGCTTCGTTTGAATTTTAGGTCACTGCGCGTGCGCTGTGCAATGTACTGTGCCAGCCTATATGAGTGGTGGGCAGTGGGCACAGTACAGTCAGTGGGCCTGACACACACTGGCAGGCAACTGCAATTATATTAAAGGGTAAAAATTAAATGACTTTTTTTTATCTGCAAGGTACTGTGCCACCCTATATGAGTGGTGTGCACACAGTACAGTCTGTGGGTCTGCGGCCTCTCACACACGGGCAGGCAACTGCAATATATATATATGATAAATAAAAGCAGACTGATATACAAGCCATATAAAGGAATTTTTGGGATGCTGTTAGGACGCTGTCCTTACAGCAGATGAGTCTTTGAGGACTGGAGTGGACACAGAACACTGGCCTAGCTAACGCTTTCCCTATTAATTCGGCAGCAGCAGCACTCTCCCTGCTCTAACTAACACTGCAGCTTCAGAATGAACCTAAGATGGATGCTGTTCTTGCTTTTTGATAGGAGGTGGGAGGATCTGTGAGGAGGGGTATGCTGATTGGCTGGAATGTGTCTGCTGAATGTGAGGTACAGGGTCAAAGTTTGCTCAATGATGACGTATAGGGGCGGGCCGAACATCGCATATGTTTGCCCACCGCAGCGAACGCGAACATGCGATGTTCGCCGGGAACTGTTCGCTGGCGAATAGTTCGGGACATCTCTATTAGTGGAATGATGTCCGCCTGTGTGCAATCTAAGTGTCACATGATCTGTCATTACATTACACACCTTTTTTGAAAGGCCCCAGAGAATGCAACACCTAAGCAAGGGTCATCACTAACCAAACACTGCCATTAAGGCCAAGGAACTCTCCAAACAAGTAAGGGACAATGTTGTTGAGAAGTATAAGTCAGGGTTAGGTTATCAGACAAATATCCAAATCTTTGATAATCCCCAGGAGCACCATCAAATCTATCACAACCAAATGGAAAAAACATGACACAACAGCAAACCTGCCAAGAGATGGCCGCCCAGCAAAACTCACGGGCCGGGCATTAATTAGAGAAGCAGCACAGAGACCTAAGGTGACCCTGGAGGAGCTGCAAAGTTCCACAACAGAGACTGGAGGATCTGTACATACGACGACAATAAGCCGTACGCTCTATAGAGTTCGGCTTTACGGCAGAGTGGCCAGAAGAAAACCATTACTTTCAGCAAAAAACAAAAAGGTACTTAGTGAGTTGGTGAAAAGGCACGTGGGAGACTCCCAAAATTTATGGAGGAAGGTGCTCTGGTCTGATGAGACTAAACTTGTAGTTTTCGGCCGTCAAAGAAAACGCTATGTCTGGTGCAAACCCAACACATCACATCACCCAAAGAACACCATCCCCACTGTGAATCATGGTGGTGGCAGCATCATGGGGGGGATGGGACTGGGAAACTGGTCAGAGTTGAGGGAAAGATGGATGGTGCTAAAAAAAAGGGATATTCTTGAGCAAAACCTTTACCACTCTGCGTGATTTGGGGCTACGACGATGACCCCAAACACACGGCTAAAGCAACACTTGAGTGGTTTATGAGGAAACATGTAAATGTGTTGGAATAGCCGAGTCACAGCCCAGATCTCAATCCAATAGAAAATCTGTGGTCAGCCTTAAAGATCGCTGTTCACAAGCGCAAACCATCCAACTTGAAGGAGCTGGAGAAGTTTTTCAAGGAGGAATGGGCAAAAATCCCAGTGGTAAGATGTGGCAAGCTCATAGAGACTGATCCAAAGCTACTTGGAGCTGTGATTGCCGCAAAAGGTGATTCTACAAAGTATTGACTTTGGCGGGGTGAATAGTTATGCACATTGACTTTTTCTGTTATTTTGTTGTTTGCTTTACAATAATAAAAAAAAAAACATCTTCAAGTTGTGGGCATGTTCTGTAAATTAAATGATGCAAATCCTTAAACAATCCATGTTAATTCCAGGTTGTGAGGCACCAAAACACGAAAAAAGTCAAGGGGGTGAATACTTTTGCAAGGCACTGTATGACCTCTTCTCTATATAAGGTATTACAGACATGTATGAGCAGGTTGTGCCCACCATCTCTGCACCCTATGTAAGGCATTGCGGCCATGTATGACCTGCCTTTGCCTCCTCCTCTCTATATAATACATGTATGACCTGCCTTTGCTCTCTCTTCTCTCTATATAATACATGTATGACCTGCCTTTGCCTCCTCCTCTCTATATAATACATGTATGACCTGCCTTTGTTCTCTCTTCTCTCTATATAATACATGTATGACCTGCCTTTGCTCTCCCTTCTCTCTGTATAATACATGTATGACCTGCCTTTGCTTGCCCTGCTCTGTATATAATACATGTATGACCTGCCTTTGCCCTCCCTCCTCTCTATATAATACACATATGGCCTGTCTTTGCCCCCTACTCTCTATATAATACATGTATGACCTGCCTTTGCTCCCCGTCCTCTCTGTATATAATACATGTATGGCCTGCCTTTTCCCCCCTCCTCTCTATATAATACATGTATGACCTGCCTTTTCCCCCCTCTTCTCTTTATATTACATGTATGACCTGCCTTTGCTCTCCCCCTCTTCTCTATATAATATATGTATGACCAGCCTTTGTTCCCCCTCCTCTCTGTATAATACATGTATGACCTGCCTTTGTTACCCTTCTTCTCTATATAATACATGTATGATCTGCCTTTGCTCCCCCTCCTCTCTATATAATACATGTATGACCTGCATTTTCTCCCTGTCCTCTCTGTATATAATACATGTATGACCTGCCTTTTCCCCCCTCTCCTCTCTATATAATACATGTATGACCTGCCTTTGCTCCCACTCCTCTCTGTATTATAGATGTATGACCTGCCTTTGCCCCCCTCCTCTCTATATAATACATGTATGACCTGCCTTTGCTCCCCCTCCTCTCTATATAATACATGTATGACCTGCATTTTCTCCCTGTCCTCTCTGTATATAATACATGTATGGACCTGCCTTTGCTCCCCCTCCTCTCTGTATAATACATGTGTGACCTGCCTTTGCTCCCCCTCCTCTCTGTATAATACATGTATGACCTGCCTTTGCTCTCCCCCCTCTGTATACTGCTTTTCGGCCATGTTTGAGCAGCTTGTGCCCCCTATGCTGCACTACTGAGGCGAGCACATCCAGCCCAGGGGCAGCAGATGTTCCTCTCTGGGCTCCATAAGTTCCTTCAGAGAATAATGAAAGAGTACAAAGCAGGAGAGAATCCGGAGCCTTTTCCCACCGAGATTTCCCACATGCCTATAGTGTCCCTGGTTACTCCTTTCTCTGCCCTGGTCATAGAGTTAAGTGGTGGGAGAGGTGCAGGTGGCCATGATGAGAAGAAATAGCTTTATAGAGGATCTCCGGGGAAATCTAAATACAGCTAAATTAATGCTGAATGTGAAAAACAAATTTTGAGCATCCAGCAGAAGGGTGATGGGTCGGTCATCATTTGAAAAAATGATCGTCGGATTGGGCTGGGAACGTGATGATACATCTGAGCACATTCAGGATTCGTGTCCCATGTATCCTAAATTATCAACCCATGATATCCTTTTGGGCTCTACTTTATCTATGTTTTCACAGGGAGGTTTCCGCATACTGCCTCGCCAGCGCCTAAGCAGCATAAGGGATCATTAGCATTTTCTGACCATATGGACAAAGCTAATAGGGCTGGAAAAGGTGCAGGTGGTACTGATACGCCCCGTATTATCTTATATATCCGTCAGCAGATCGGTACCTATGACACTGGCTGACCTGTTACATGTGCACTTGGCAGCTGAAGGCATCTGTGTTGGTCCCATGTCCATATGTGCCGGCATTGCTGAGAAAGATGATGTTTTAATATATGCAAATGAGCCTCTAGGAGCAACGGGGGCGTTAACATTACACCTAGAGGCTGTGCTCTTTCTGCAACCTCCTCACCCTGTCCGCTGTGATTGAAAGGGCCAGCCATGATGATGTTTTCACCGTCTGGTCCTGTCAATCACAGCGATGAGGGCGCGGCAGTTGCAGAGAGAGCAGAGCCTCTAGGTGTAATGGTAACGCCCCCGTTGCTCCTAGAGGCTCATTTGTATATGTTAAAACTTAATTTTTCTCAGCGGGCACATATGGACATGGGACCAACACGGATTTCTTCAGCTGCCAAGCGCACATGTAACAGGTCAGCAGTTTCATAGGTACAAATCTGCTGACAGATGCCCTTTAATTAGAATATAGAAATATGGCTAAAGCAATTGTTACCACTAGATGTTTTCTAAGATTCTGCTCTCTCTAGTGAAGGTCAGTCACAGAGGTCCGAAGGCTTATGGTATAGGATGTTTGTATGTATCACCTCCCTGAAAGATCACATGTATAAAATGCACTCCCCCCACCCACGCCTTTTCCCAGCCAGATTTTCTGCATGCCTATAGTGCCCCTAGCTTCCGTCTTTTTGCTTCACTTGTGTCCCATAGAAATGAATGGGAGCGGGGGCCGCGCATGCGCGGTACGCTCCCATTCACTTCTATGGGGAGTCGGCTTGGTGGTGGCCGAAAAGGAGTCTTCCAGCCACCACCTTGTGGGACTCCGTTCTCTATATAGGTGCAGGTCCCAGCAGTGGGACCAGCACCTATAAGACAATGGAGGCATATCCTAGCGATATGCCCCCCTTGTCCATGATGAGACAACCCCTTTAAGGCTGTATTAGCCCGATTCTGTCGCTAGTGTGGCCGGGAGTCAGCAGTAGGAGGTCAGGAGCCAAATGTGCCCGGGGTAGACCACATGCTTCGCAGGAGCCTACCTGCCTGGGAAGTAGCGGTGCACGGGTTCACAGAGGCAGTGGCGGTAGCAGTCAGTCGGTGCGTAGTGTTGGTGGTAAAATCACCTACTCAGCGGTGTGGCAGTTTTTTGTTAAGCCGCCGGAGGAGGCGAACATGGCCATATGTAGAATCTGTTAGCAGAAGGTGAAGCGTGCAAGGGTGCCAATGTTGGCACCACGGCCCTGCGTCAACATATGCAGCGTCACCATAAAGTGGCCCGGGAGAACTGTGGCTCCCATGTGGTGGTCCAGCCTGCCGCAGCAACCACTGCATCATCCAGTGGCACACAGCTGATTTCTGGCAGTCAAGGCTCCACCACCTCAGCCAAAGGCAGATGTCTGTCCTTCCCATCATCTTCTAGTCCTGATGCTCCTGATCCTCGCCCTCTTACTCCTCGTCAGTCATTCCGTCACCAATCGATCACTGAAGCGATTGCCAAAAGACAACAGTATGCGTGCACTCATCCAACGGCGCATAAGCTGAATGTGCTCCTGTCCAAGTTGCTGGTGCCGCAGTCCCTCCCTTTCCAAGTGGTGGACTCTGCACCTTTCAGAGAACTGATGGCTTGTACCGAGCCGAGGTGGATAGTCCGAAGCCGTCATTTCTTTGCCAAAAAGGCAGTACCAGTCCTGCACACGTATGTGGAACAGAAGGTGGGCCAGTCCTTGAGCCTGTCGGTGTCTGCCAAAGTGCACGGCAGCGCCGTCATGTGGAGCTGTAACTATGGTCAGCGACAATACATGTCCTTTATGGCCCACTGGGTGAATGTGGTTCCTGCACAGCCACATCAGCAACTTGACCAGGTGACGCCTCTTCCACCTCCATGTTGTCACGCCGTTGGTCCTGCGACAGTGTCCGCCTCTGTCTCCTCATCCTCCACTGTGTCCTCAGCCTCCACTGCAGGGACAATTCACAGTGCTCCTCCAGCATACCACATGTGCAGGGCATGGCGGTGTCACGCTGTTCTGCACCTCGTTTGCCTAGGCGAACGGAGTCACACAGGAGAGGAACTGCTCTGTGTTCTTCATCAAGAAATCTAATCCTGGCTTTCTTCGCGACAACTCAAAATCGGAACCATGGTGCCCGACAACAGGAAGAACATAGTGTCGGCACTGCGCCAAAAAGGGCTGAGCCATGGGTGGTCTTCCACCCATCTGCAAGACATCCTAAAAATTGCCAGGAAACTTTGCATGCACTTCAGCCTCTCGTACACCGCAAAGCACACCCTCCTTGAGCTGCAGCTGCAGAATAGCATCCCCCAACATAGGCTGATATGTGACGTTTCCACCAGTTGGAATTCCACCCTCCATATGTTGGACCGACTATACGAACAGAGAAAGGCCATAAACGATTTCTTGATGATCCAAGGAGACAGAGGTACTCCCCTGTGTAACTTCGATGTCAGCTAGTGGCAGCTCATGCGTGACAACTACCATTTGCTCAGGCCCTTTGAGGAGGACTATGGGATGAACAATGTTGTTCCACTGCTTCATGTCCTGGAACAGATGCTGGTAAATATGGCTAGTCAGGGGACTGGAGATGTGGCGCCTAGATCTCATGGCCACATGAGCCCTGTGGGGGCTGAACTGGAGGAGGAGAAAATTGGAGCACAAGCAATGTGTAGAAAAATGGGGGGGTTTTCTGAACAGGAGACGGGAGAGGAGGAGCAGCCAGAGGAGCTACAGGGCGATGAGGAAGAGGAGGCAGAGGAGCCAGACACACCATGGCAGTATGCAGTGGAGATGGAGTCAGGGAGTCCCACCGAGTCACTTGCACAAATGACCCGATGCATGCTCGCTTGCGTAGTGACAGCTGAATTGTCATAATTCGGCAGAGGGATGACTTCTGGCTCTCCACCTTGTTGGACCCTTGCTACTGGTCCAAAATAGGGGCATTTTTTTCACCCGCTGAGAGGGAGGAGAAAGTGAACTATTATAGACACATCCTATGTAGTCAGTTGGCCGCTGCCTATCTGCACCATCGTCTATTCTCTCACAGGTCTGACGAGGGGGGGGGGCCTCTGCGCTCACGTTCCACTGCCATGGCAACTGGGGAGGGGTAGGGTGGCAGGAGCAGTACCAGCTCATCAGCAGCCTGAGTCTAGAGTAGCTGATGAGCAGCTTTCTTCACCGGCATAGTTAAAGTTAAAGGAAGTCTTTCACCTAATCTGAGCCTTTTGGACCACTCAGATCAGGTTATAGACTCCTGTGCCCTAATTCCAATGGTACCTTTATTTGTGCAGTTCCTCGACGAGATCTTCCAAAAAAGACTTTTAAAACCTATGCTAATTAGGTTCGGAAGGTGCCCAGGGGCGGCGTTACTGCCCATGTGCGCAGAAATCCACACCTCTTTCACCCCTCTGGCCTGCCCTCCATTCCTATTATTACCTTCTCTTCTCCCTCACAAATCTCGCGCCTGCTGGAGGAAAGAAGATGCTGCGCTGACCCGCCCCTTCTTTGGCTTCACTGCAGTCCTCTGCGCATGCGCCAGTCCGTAGTTTGAAATCCAGAGGCGCGGGAAGGAGTAACCGTCGCATGTGCAGAGGACTGCAGTGAAGCCTAAGAAGGGGCGGGTCAGCGCAGAATTGTCTTTCCTCCAGCAGGCGCGAGATTTGTGAGGGAGAAGAATTGGCCAAATCGAATTTTTGAAAAATTTGCTAATCTCTAATTTCTTTAACTTTATGCCTTTTGGAGATCATTTCATCTTCAACTTGCTCAGTAACATTAACTAGGATCAGGGGTGCCCAAACTTTTGCATACTACTGTATTTCAGTATATGCTTTGTATTATTGTTCATGCGACCGTCGGGCACTTACACAAATTCAACCTACTGTAAGCCAGGAGTATCTGAGAACTAGGAGATACTGTTTGTACCCATGAAGGTTGCTTCTCTAGATAAGGTCCAGTTCTGACATCCAGTGTCTTTCTGACTTCGTTACAATTGATATTCTTGTGGTGACCATTATACGTCATAGCAAAGGCTCATTCACACGACCATATCCATAATTGCGGATCCAGGCCGTCTGCATTCCGCATTTTGCAGATCGGAACGTCCTTCTCCTTGATAGAAATGCCTATCCTTGTCCACAAATACACGTTCTTGCAACAATCTTTTTAACATAGAAACATAGAAACATAGAATGTGTCGGCAGATAAGAACCATTTGGCCCATCTAGTCTGCCCAATATGCTGAATACTATGGATAGCCCCTGGCCCTATCTTATATGAAGGATGGCCTTATGCCTATCCCATGCATGCTTAACCTCTTAAGGACGAAGGGCGTACATGTACGCCCTTCGTCCGCACTTTAAAGATGGCGCCCGCTCCCGCACGGAGCGGGCGCCCGAGCTGCGGGTAAAAGCTTGATTCATCAAGCTGACACCCGCAGCTCATGTCCGCGACCGGCAGCGATGCCGATCGCGGACATTTAACCCCTCAGATGCCGTGGTCAATCCTGACCACGGCATCTGATCGCGCAAAACCGAAAGTTTCACTGGTTTGCTCCGGCTCCCTGATGGCCACAAGGGGGAGCCGGAGCATGCATGTAGTACCCTAGGTTTCTGTGAATGAAACCTAGGGTACTACACAGTATTCCTATGGAGCCTATGACTGTAATAGGCTCCATAGGAAATATCATGATTTTTCATATATTCCAATGCTATTGCATTGAATATATGAGAATAGCAATCTGATGATTGCATCTTATAGTTCCCTATGGGAACTATAAGAAAGTGGTAAAAAAAAAAAAAAAAAGTTTAAAAATAAAAATTAAATAAAAAAATATAAAAATTCAAATCACCCCCTTTCCCCAAAATGAAAATAAAATAAATAAAAAATAAAAAATTACACATAATGGTGTCGTAATGTGCGAAAACGCCCATACTATAATAATATTAAAAATATTCACCATACGGTAAACATAAAAACGAAAGAAAGCGTCCAAATGGCTAATTCGCCATTTTTGGACGCTTCATTTCCTAAAAAAATGAATAAAAGTGATCAAAACATCATACGCACCCCATAATGGTATCAATTAAAAGTTCAGATTGCCCCGCAAAAATGAGCCCCTACACTGCTCCATACGCATAATTACAAAAAAGTTATAGGGGTCAAAACATGGCGACAAAAAAATAAAATAAAAAAATTCCCACTTTTAATTTTTTTTTCACTATCAAAACGCAAGAAAAACTATACATATTAGGTATTGCCGGATTCGTACTGACCTGAAGAATAAAATTAACCAGTCAGTTTTATCGCAAATCGAACGTTGTAATTTAAAAACCCGTAAAACTGTGGTGAAATTGCTTTTTTGCAATTTCACCCCATTTGGAATTTTTTCCCGTTTCCCACTACATCACATGCAAAAATAAATGGTAGCGTTAAAAGTACAACTTGTCCCGCAAAAATAAGCCGTCATATGGCTATGTGAGCGGAAATATAAAAATGTTATGGCTTTTGGAAGGCAGGGAGCGCAAAACAAAAACGCAAAAATCCCAAAACCCCCGGTCCTTAAGGGGTTAAACTCCTTCACTGTATTTGCAGCTACCACTTCTGCAGGAAGGCTATTCCATGCGTCCACTACTCTCTCAGTAAAGTAATTCTTCCTGATATTACTTTTAAACCTTTGCCCCTCTAATTTAAAACTATGTCCTCCTGTAGCAGTTTGTCTTCTTTTAAATATTCTCTCCTCTTTTACCGTGATGATTCCCTTTATGTATTTAAAAGTTTCTATCATATCCCCTCTGTCTCTTCTTACTTCCAAGCTATACATGTTAAGGTCCTTTAACCTTTCCTGGTAAGTTTTGTCCTGCAATCCATGTACTAATTTTTATTGATTTTACAATTATATATGATACAATTTGTTATCTTAACATTATAACAGAAAAGAAAAAGAAAGTTGAGAGAAAGTAAAATAATCATACGTTTTCACTGTTTGTAAATTTCTTATCACAAAAATGCAACTTGCCGACCAGTGAAGCAAATGTTCAGAGATGATCACGTTACCAATATATTTTGTAGCAATATGTGGGAATACACGTTCTATCTTTTTTTGCCGGGCCACGGAACGGAAGTACACGGTGTGCCGTCCGCATCTTTTGTGGTCCAATTGAAAAGAATGGGTCCACATACAATCTGCAAAATTGCAGTACGGATGCGGACAAAAAAATACAGTCTTGTGAATGGGCCCTTAATCACATTTTGTATTATTTTGATAACTTATGCCTATTGTGATACACCATAAGAGGTCCCCCTTTCTCCCACTCGCTCTGCAGAGTTATACTATGGAAGCTGAGTTAATAGGATATCACACTCTGTACTAAATGGGACTCGCTTGGTACTGGCACGCTTCTATGAACGACATTTCTAGGAATCGTAAGATGTTTGTTTATGCTGAGTCCATCCTTTAGCAGTCAGGCATCATGCCTCCAGATACTGTCACAACAAAATCTGTCTCATTGAGCGGTGACGGCAAACAGTTGGGAGAGAGCAAAGAGACGTGCATACGTGACATGCCAGAGACATTCTGAGGCCGATCATGACCTCAGACGCCTGCACACCATCCTATGACAACATAGCGGCAAGCTGTGCCTCCACAGGAGAGAACTATTCCAGCGGCCACCACACATGGAAGCCTCGCGACCAATACCATGAGTTTTTTTTTGTAACAACCCAGTGATCATGTCCCCGTTTTTTGTCGTTTTTGAGTGATATACATTACATCTGGCCCATCATCCATGAAATGTATTGAACGTGTTAATGTTTCCTCTGCCGATGTTTACTGCCATGCAAATGTTAACTGGGTCGTGCAGAAAGCATAAAAAAGAGGGGAAAAAAATTCTACACCATGTAAAAAAGCCATTTCTAATCATTTTATTTATTTTTTCTTCTCTCTGTCTGGGGCGGGTTGTGGGTGGGTATTGTTTTAGGTGATAAAGTAATGTTTTTTTATTATTGAATTTCTTCTATATTGGTTTGTATTTAAAAAAATGTTAAAGAAAATTTTAAATAAAAAAAAAAAAAAGGGGGGGGGGGGGCCAAATAAATAATGAGAAAATACAACTAATAAACCTCAGGGAAATCTTAATGCTCAAATTTATCAGTGTATCTGCACCAGTTTTTGGCTTCAATTGCAGGGTCGCCGTTATCGCCCTTGAGAGACACCATGGCTCATTTTTTATGAATATCATCAGTTGGTCATAGCAGACATAGATTTCATTTTCAGGCATAGATTTCATTTTCAGAAAGTCCAACGTGCGCTATGTTTATTAAGACACATACACTTTTGAATACATTTCCTGCAAACCACACCAGCAATTTTATTTTGGTGTACTGTATCTGTCAGCAGGATTAACCCTATTAAACCAGGCATATTGCATAGTACACTTGATCCTGCTAATTAAAATCATACATGTCTTGTGAAAATCAGTTGCGGAGCTCCAGAGAAAATAAATACTTTTCTCCTTTATGTAAACTAGGGCTTCAGTGCACTGAGGGGGCGTGGCCAGCACTGGAAACACAAGCGGCTGAGATGCACTGAGCGGCTAGGCCATGCCCCCAGTGCACTGAAGCCCTTATCTGCATAAAGAATAAGGCCTCTTGCACACCACCGTTTTTTTTTTTCCGTTCCGTTTTTGCGGATTTCGTTTGTGGTCCGTATGCGGAACCATTCATTTCAATGGTTCCGCAAAAAAAAACTGAAAGTACTCCGTATGCATTTTGTTTCCGTATTTACGTATATCCGTTCTGTTGAAAGATAGAACTTGTCCTATTATTGCCCGCAAATAACAATCCGTGGCTCCACTTAAGTCAATGGGTCCACAAAAAATACAGAATGCATATGGAACACATCCGTATGTCATCCGTTTTTTGCGGATCCATGCCCACTTTGCCCAATTGTTTATTGTTAAAACACATTACTGTGCATTACATTGATAATTAAAAATGTTATGTTTCTGTTTGCGATCCTCAAAAAACGGATCGCATACGGAAACCATACGGAGATTTTTTTGCAGAACTACGGAACGGAAACAAAAAAAGGAACAACGGATCCGTGAAAAACGGACCGCAAAACAAAGAAAAAGCCATACGGTCGCGTGCAAGAGGCCTAAGTCTTTGTTTTTCTCGGGAACACCACAACCAAGAAAGGTATCGCTTTAATCAGCAGGATTAGGCGTACCAGGCAGTATGTCTGGTTTATTGGGGTCGATCCTGCTGATAGATGCTCTTTAATAAACGTAGGTCTTTGTGATTTGAGTAGGCTTTACACACAGACATCCTGAGCCACAAATAAAACAATATATCTCCACGCTATGGGTTTCAAAAAGTGATGGGTTGCAGCAAACTCTTATCACCTACCACCATTCCCCAGCACTGTCTGTGATTGTGACCACCCGGGAGTGGAAGCGAGGAGCATTGTTATCAGCAACTGAAAGAGACATAACAGGCAGTGCATATTGTGATAAGTATCTGTCATGAGCCACATCCATGTGGGCAAGGAAAAACACCAGCATTCAGGACGTTGATGAAGTTTGAAAAGCCTAATACATGGGCCAAACGTATAACATGTTCTTAATGTTTGAGACTTATGCAGTTCATTTAAACATAGTAACATGGTTTATAAGGGTGAAAAAAGACATCTGTCCATCCAGTTCGGCCTGTCATCCTACAAGTTGATCCAGAGAAAGGCAAAAAAAAAACTGTGAGGTAAAAGACAATTTTCCCCACTTAAGGGGAAAAAACTCCTTCCCGACTCCATTCAGGCGAACTCCCTGGATCAACGACCCATCTCTAGTAGCTGTAGCCTGTAATATTATTACGCTCCAGAAATACATCCAGGCCCATCCTGAATTCCTTTATTGTACTCACCATCACCACCTCCTCAGGCAGAGAGTTCCATAGTCTCACTGCTCTTACAGTGAAGAATCCTTTTCTATGTTTGTGTACAAACCTTCTTTCCTCCAGACGCAGAGGATGTCCCCTCGTCACAGTCACAGTCCTTGGGATAAATAGATGATGGGAGAGATCTCTGTACTGACCCCTGATATATTTATACATAGTTATTAGATCTCCCCTCAGTCGTCTTTTTTCTAAAGTGAATAACCCTAATTTTGATAATCTTTCAGGGTACTGTAGATCCCTCATTCCAGTTATTACTTTAGTTGCCCTCCTCTGAACCCTCTCCAGCTCTGCTATGTCCGCCTTGTTCACAGGAGCCCAGAACTGTACACAGTACTCCATGTGTGGTCTGACTAGTGATTTGTAAAGTGGTAGGACTATGTTCTCATCACGGGCATCTATGCCCCTTTTGATGCAACCCATTATGTTATTGGCCTTGGCAGCAGCTGCCTGACACTGGTTTCTACAGTTTAGTTTGCTATTCAATAAAATTCCTAGGTTGTTTTCCATGTCAGTGTTACCGAGTGTTTTACTATTTACTATGTACGGGTGACTTGCATTATTCCTTCCCATGTGCATAACCTTACATTTGTCAGTGTTAAACCTCATCTGCTACTTCTCTGCCCAAGCCTCCAATCTATGCAGATTCATCTGCAGCCGTATGCTGTCCTCCTCCATATTAATCACTTTAATTAGTGTAATCTGCAAAAATTGATATGTTACTTTGCAACCCCTCTACAAGATCACTAATAAATATATTGAAGAGAATAGGGCCCAGTACTGACCCCTGAGGTACCCCACTAGTTACAGTGACCCAATCTGAGTATCTACCGTTAATAACCAGCCTCTGTTTTCTGTCACTCAGCCAGTTACTTACCCACATACAGACATTTTCTCCCAGTCCGAGCATCCTCATTTTATATACTAACCTTTTATGAGGTACGGTGTCAAATGCTTTGGAGAAGTCCAGATATACGACATTCATTGATTCGCCGCTGTCAAGTCTAGAACTTACCTCCTCACAGAAACTGATTAAATTAGTTTGACATGAACAATCCTCATGAAGCCATGCTGATATGGCGTTATTTGCTTATTTTCATTGAAGTACTTCAAGATAGCATCTCTTAGAAAACCCTCAAACAGTTTCCCTACAACAGATGTTAAACTTTCCGACCTATAGCTTCTGTGCTCTGTTTTTGGACCCTTTTTGAATATTGGCACCACATTTGCTATTCGCCAATCCTGTGAAACACTCCCTGTTAGTATAGAGTCCTTAAATATCAGAAATAAGGGTCTGGCTATAACATTACTTAATTTTCCTAGGATACGGGGGTGTATGCCATCTGGTTCCGGCGATTTGTCTGTTTTAATCTTTTTATTACGCCACTGTACTTCTTCCTGGGTCAGACAGGGCACTTTTAATGGAGAATTTACTTTTACATTCTGCATTTCATCTGACAGTTTATTTTCTTCAGTGAATACAGTGGAGAAAAAAATATTTAATAGCTTTGCTTTCTCCTCATCGCTCTCTGCAAGTCCACCCTCATCATTCTGTAATATACTTTTTACCATTTATATAATTGAAAAACATTTTTGGGTTAATGTTACTCTCTTTGGCAATTAATATCTCGGTCTCTAGTAAATAAAATACAAAATGGAAAGGTAACACTTAACTGAGTTCCTGGCAGCACCAGGAACTCAGCCGAGATTCAAACACCAGCTATCCACAGGTATAACTGAAACTATAAACCGGGTCTATCTTGTTTAGCAGTAGATTTTCTGTAAACTCTGGTATATTAGGTGGTTTATAATAAACTCCTATTAGTAATTTATTATTGTTTTTGCCTCTATGTATTTCTACCTACAGTGACTCCACATGTTCATGTTACTCACTTATATCTTCTCGGACTGTGGGCTTTAGACAGGACTTTACATAAAGGCAGACCCCTCCCCCTCTCCGGTTTTGACGATCCTTTCTAAACAGACTGTAACCCTGTACGTTAACTGCCCAGTCATAGCTATCATCCAGCCATGTCTCCGTTATTCCCACTATGTCATAATCCTCCTCACACATCACTAATTCCAGTTCCCCAGTTTTATTAGTCAGGCTTATGGCATTAGTATATATACAAATAAGGTTTATGTATATTTCTTACGTTCATAATTGTCATGAAGATAGCCCCTTAGAACATAATATCTAACAAAAAGCGTCTCTTGTCATGGCGGACCTTGCCCCTCGATGCATTACCCGGTTGCCGTTCAATTGAGGACAAATGTCTGGCAAGATATTGCTTCCATCATTAATAACACTTAATTGGAGGAAGCCAGACTCATAGTTATCAGCCGATTGCCTCCTGGTTTCTGTTTATAGAGGGGTTGTGTTCATAAGACAATCCCTTTAAAAGGGTCCCCTGGGACACTATCACTGGTGGCCTAACCTGAAAGAGGTTGCAAGACTTTTTGTAACTGATGGCCAATCCTATGGATAGGTCACAAGTAGTGTTTAGCGAATCAAAGTCTTTAATCCGGATTTAAGGGAAAATTCGATTTGCTGTGAAGCCAAATTTCCTTGTGCTTCGTGGTAACGAATTGATTTTTTTCCCTGAATGGCGGTAAAAAATTAAAATAAAACATACTTATCTCATCCCCTGTCATCTTGATTGAAGATCTTGCACGAAATCCCTTGCGCAGTGACATATGACGCCACCATGCCGGTGATGGTGGCGACCAGATCATTGTGATCAAATAGATGAGGTAAGTATGGTTTAATTTATTTATTTTTATTTTACACTGTAATATTACTATCGGATGCCGCGATCAGCTATGCACATGGCATATGAGGGGTAAAATGACGAGGACAAGCGCAATCGCCGCTCCCTATTATGGCACCCACTACTTACAAAGAAATGCGCTTCATGACTAAGTAATTCATCACAAAGCGAATTTTTTTTTTTTTATTCGAAGAAGCAGCCATATCGAATTTTCAAATACTTCGCTCATCACTAGTCACAAGCATCTTATCGATACTTGGGACCCCCGCTGATCGTACTGGGAGGGCCCAACAGTACTGTGAGCGCCACGGCTTTTCGCTGCTTACCCTAGGCCAGTGACGTCACTAGTGCAGCTAAGTGAATGGGGCTGAGTTGCGCCTAGACTACACAACCAATGGTCTTGACGTCACTGGACTTGGGTAAACAATGAGAAGGCCATGGCGGTCACAGTAGTAACAGTGCCTACTCAAACTGCTGATCTGTGGGGGTCCAGGGTGTTGGACCCCCACCAATCAGATACTGATGACCTATCCAGAGGATTGGTCATCATTAACAAACAGTTGGATAACCCATTTATAGAGGGCCTGTCACCTCTACTGACATGTCTGTTTTAATAACTATTTGCATTCCCCATGTAATAACAATTGCTAGCAGTCGTCAATGAAGGTTCAGATGGGTGTTACCAGTTGGAGGGGTGTCCCTGCACAGTCTGACACTGGCAGCACTGATTGAATAGTGTGAGGCTATGTAGGGACACACCCTTTAGTGCTAGCTGCTAGTAATTCATTCATAACTTCTATCAGGAATAATAAAGGAATGCCACAACATACAGTCATAAGAATAAATGTTTCAGAATTGTTAGTACATGCGGGATGCAAGCAGTTACTAAGATATGTCAGGAGGGGTGAAAGGTCCTCTTTAACATCATCAATGTTCAATCGGTGGCACACTGACCTCTGGGACTCCCAGTGATCTACATAATGAAGAGGCCTTATCTGCTCAGGTGAATAATACCAGGTATATAGTGACCGGAAGCAGGAGTATCACATGGGCGTAGCTATAGGGGGTGCAGAGGTAGCAGTCGCTACCGGGCCCAGGAGCCTGAGGGGGCCCAAAGACCCTTGTGCCGCATAAGAAGACACACAAAGCACTGCGGGAAGGGGGGCCCAAGCTGAACTCTTGCACCAGGGCCCATGGGCTGTTAGCTACGCCCATGTCCCAGTCTCTTGATGCAGATCAGCTGGGGTCCCAGAGGATGGACCCCCTAATTGATACTCTATTCTAATGATGTAGTTCCAGAGAACCTCTTTAAAGGGGCAGGGATTTGCAGCCTATTCTTCATGAACCGCGATGCATGTCATTCGATTCATGATTACAGTGGATTTTCTATAGATAAATCCCAGTGCGTCTCATTGACTATTTCTTATTGCAATATAGCCCACTTTAACTTCGTCTTCATGAAAAAACCCCATTCTATTTTAACATCTCAGAAAAATGTACAGTACCTGCCAAAGGGGCATATTTTACTGGCGGTGGATTTAGAAGAAATTTTCTGTCAGCTGGTTATACAACAGTTTTCCAAGCATAGCATTTTAGAATTTGACATTTTTTTCTGCCATCTTAAATTAAATATTCTGCAGTGTTTGCTTATTGAAACATTTAAAAATAGATGATCATATTAAAGGGATTTCAGAGCATAATACAGAGAAACATTCACCACCATAGCACTAGATTACATCTTCAGAACATAGTAGAATTTATATTAAATCAAATGTTAACAAATGATATATTATACTTTATTAAAGCATACCTAGAATGTGTATCTCGCTGTAGAAATTCATGTTTCTAATTTAGAATTAAAAAGACAAGACCTCTATAATGTTTGCTGGCATCACCACTTGGAGGTTTCTGTTTCTTTAATTATAGTGGAGGCTAAGAGGAGACGTACATTACTTGAGCCCTTTACTTTCCCCCTGCAGTTGTTAACAGAAGAAACAGATTGATCAGATAAGATAGGTTTTAATATACTTAGAATAAATTGGAAATCGTTTTGTCCATAGATAGACCTTGCTAGTTAATAAAGTCCTGTAATTACAGCAGCCTAGGCACTGAGACAAGTACTATGTTGGAGTGTATTACTAGGAAGAGGAAAGGGGAGTTGCGAGTGTAATGACACCTAGCAAACATGTAGAAAGAGTGACTGGACTGCAGCTCTACCGTATATTTATCATGGCTGACAAATTATTGCCTGCGTGGCTGAGATTAAAGAGTAAAACCAGATTGCTGTTTAGCATAGCCTACATACTGCCTACATGGATAGCGCTGCACCTGGCAGGTATGAGAAGTATTTTGCTTCTATTATAGTGTATACTGGTATATGCAGGACAACACATGCCACCTCTATCTGACTGCAATCACAGGGAATTTAGGGTCAATCACCAAATAGTTATGGCTGAGAACAGAAGCTAAAGGCTGGGAATTAAGACAGGAGTAAAGGAGACAGGAAACATCTGGTGAGAAAGAAGCAAGCATGGAGCAAGAAGGGAAAGAGGAATTTCTAAGTGGCCCTGAGAATCAATCGGTTTAAGAAAGGACTCACTCACTGAACAGGAAGGATGGCTGGGACTAGTGATGAGCGGAGCAAGCTTCGGATGCTACATCCGAAGTCGCTTCATTTAAAACTTCGGATTAATACTATACGGAGATCTATCTCAGTACAGTATTAGAATGTATGGGCTCCGATGAGCCGAAGTAAGTAATTCACAATGTCGCGCATGACTTTGTTGAATAACTTTGGTAGTTGATTTTGAAAGTGAAAAACTGATATCTCGGAATCAAAGCCGAGTTTGGTTTCAAATTTCAAAGTGCTTTTCCACTTTAAGGCTACTTTCACCCTGACGGCAGCCTTCTCCAGCAGGGGAACAGCCTGCTGGATCCATGCTAGTGCAAAGTGCCGCTGGAAGTCCGCTCTAGCGACAATAACTATAATGGGGGTGGACTGGAGGTCCGGCCGCAGCACGGCAAACATGCCGAGAGGCGGCCCGAATAAAAGTACGACATGTCATGCGCAATTTTGTGGATAACTAATTTCGGCTAATCTGAGCCCATACATTCTAATACTGTACGGAGACGTATCTCTGTACAGTATTAGCCTACATGCACACAGCAGTGGTTTTTTTCGGCCTCCGTTCCGTTTTTTTTTGCGGACTTGATAGTTTCCCATTCATTTCTATGGATCCGTTAAAATTGCGGATGCCTTTTGCGCTGCAAAAAAATATGGCATGTCTTATTCTTGTCCGCAAAAAACGGTTTGTGGACCCATAGAAGTCAATGGGTCCGCACAAAATTCGATGACCATATTGATGGTCTATACTAGGATATAGGATAGGCTGTCAATATCAGAATCCTAGACAACCCCTTTAAGGTGACCAAAAGATGTGCTAGTAATCATTCATGGGGTTGTATAGAAGACAGGCCTGTGTTCTTCCAGCAGCAGTGCCAGTTTTGGCCATGGGCTGTGTCTAGTGTTGCAGCTCAACCCAAATGTTTTTCTAGGGTTTAACAAAGCATCACAGACCATTTTTGTCAGCAGGTTGCAGCCTGTTGTTGAGGAACATCTTAAAAAATCTTAAAGTGTACTTGGTACTTTGACTATCTTCCTGTTTTTTAGCTTAATTAATTAATTAATTAATTAAAAATTCATTCCTTTTTTAATATATCTGTATAGAGGATGGATCTATCTTTTTCTGGTGCCGAGCTTCCTTACCCCTTTTATAGCCATAAAGTTAAAATGTAAAACTATGGCTGCTTGCCGGCACCACTAGGGGGAGCTTTCTGTATACAGATGCTCTGTTATTGCTAAATAAGTATATCTGCCTTTGAAAATGCCCTTACTCACTAAGTCGGATGTTTTTGCAAAGGGTTTTCCAGGGTATAAAAAATGTTAAAAAGGTCAGTCAGTATGTTGAAAATAAAATAAACAAGGCATCCTCAGAAATGGCGCAGCAGCGAATCGGCGAGGTGAGTATGCAGTTTTTTATTTTATTTCCAATTCACCTACCCATTTAACAATATTTTTACATCTGCACAGCATTATGGACAAGCTCCCCTGACGATACACCAGTGTTATTGGTTCTCCTGAAGACAGAAACAGGGCACAATTTTTTTAGGGGTTAGCCCATGACTATAACGGAATCGGGAATTATTGCAGTAAACATTGAGCACATAACTTTAAATAATTCTTGTTCTTGGACTTTCTCTTTTGTGCTTCTGTAAACATAGCTACATCTCCTCACATGGTGGTCACTCACCTGGAAGACAAGTGGTTGCTAGGCAACAAGAACCCACAGTGCCTGCTGAGCAGTATAGAGCTGTAGGAGAGATATTCTTTGATGGTGTATAACAATATACTCTATATGCACTTCTGTTGAAATATTCACAATTGTGCTGCTACGTTGCAAAAATGTATGAAAAGTATCAGTGAGGGGGTGCATGTAAAGCACCTCTATGTGATCACAATTGCTCTTCCCCTCGGTCTGTTTTGGCCACAAATAGGACAATTTGGTTAATATTCAGTTAGAAGTCAGAACAATCCATGATGGTCATTTATAAAGTGTTTTCTACTGTAACACGATTAACTGTCAAAGCTATAGATTAGAATAAATCCTGCGCACATATGTTCGCCGGGACTGTTTCTTTATTCAATTTAAGTATGTAGGTAACGTGGCGGAGATTTTTTTTAGGTTTAAAAAAATAAAAATTAAAAAAACAACAACTGGTTATGGAGATTCATTTATCATCCTGAGCATCTTGGAGTCTATGAATGAAACGCAAGGTGTTAATGAAGAAAGTGCATGTAGACGACCTTTGAAACATTCTAGGAAAACGGTGATTTGGAGTTAGGCCTCATGCACACGTATGTATTTTGTGGTCTTCAAAAAATACGGATGATGTCCGTGCGCATTCCGTAATTTGCGGAACGGAACAGCTGGCCCCTAAGGCTGGGAACACACCTAAGCGTTTCTGAATTGCGCGTATGACGCACGTTTTACGCGCGTTTTTGGATGCGCGTTTTTGCAACTAAGAAACGCGCATCATACGCGCGATTCAGTGATTCACCACTATTTTAGCATGGCCCATAGGCGCGTTAAAACGCCCCAAAGAAGCTCATGCTGAAGCGACAGCGTTGGGCGTTTTTCAGTGCGTTCAAACGCGCTGTAAAGCGCCCAAATGTGAACCATGCCCATAGGGAAGCATGGCTTTTCACATGTTGTGCGTTTTACAGCGCGTTTGAACGCGCTATAAAACGCTTAGGTGTGTACCTAGGGTAATAGAACAGTCCTATCCTTGCACGTAATGCAGAAAATAGTGGGACATGTTTTATTATTTTTGCACACGACCGTTGTATGGGTCCGCATCCGAGCCGCATTTTTTATGGCTCGTAGGTGGACACATTCACTTCAATGGGGCCGCAAAAGATGAAAAAATAGAACATGTCTTATCCTTGTCCATTTTGTGGACAAAAATAGCCATTTCTATAATAGGCAGCCCGTTCAGTTCCGCAAATTCGGAACGCACATGGCTGGCATCCGCAATTTGTGGATCACAATACATGCCGCGGTCATGTGCATGAGGCCTAAGAGATAGTTCACTTCTCCGTTTCACTTTACGTTCTTCTGATCCGTCAGAAGAAGAGAAAAGAAACAGACTCCTGTTGAGCATTTGGCATCCTTTGAGCCATTTCCGCCTGAGACCCGTTTTTTCAGATGGAATAAAAAGTACTGCATGAAGGACTTTTTTTTCCGTCTAACATTTTTTTTTATCTCAGACGGAAATTGCTCAAACGGATGCCAAATGTGCAACAGGATCCGTTTCATTTTCTGTTCATCTGACAAATCAGAAGAACAGAAAATGAAGCGGAGATGTGAACTCTCCCTAAGGAAAGTTTCACACTAGCGGAAAGTGATCCGTCAGGCTGTTCCGGCAGGGAGCAGCCTGATCTCTGGATCCGGAATTGCCGGATGGTACCTGAATGCCCGCCGGCCTCATTAACTATATGGGTCCGGCAGGACTCAGCAAATTTATCAGCCAGACAAAAAACGCTGCACCCAGCAGCTTTTGTCTGGCCGATTCTCTGCATATTTGGCGGGTTGTGGCTGGATCTGGGGCCGGCGGGCATTCAGGTACCATCTGACAATGCTGGATCCAGAGAGCTGTGCACTGGGCTTTAATGCCACTCCATGTAAAGGTCACCTGGTGACATGTGATGTTCTGTTTCATGCTGTATGTACACCTGCAGAAGGCTCTTTTATAGGGACCGCCATAACCAGGCAGGCCCCCAGTCAGCTGCGTGTCTTGATGCTGCGGGTGGACGACGTACAGGTGCAGAAGTCACATACAGCACACAGGAAGGCTGGGATGAGGCAGCAGGTGGAATTATCTGCGCTGCCCCGATTCGCGGCCAGATCTGGACTGCTGAACCACACCGCAAACATACTTCATCCAGAGCTCCGCAGCCTGTGTTACCTGATATGTAAATCAGGAAACACTGAGAGGCTTTTACTTAGCTACTGATACGTGTTAATTATAGTAAAGAAGATAATCTCGGCCCAGCAGGTGTG
Source organism: Bufotes viridis (assembly GCA_033119425.1). Classification (NCBI taxonomy): domain Eukaryota; kingdom Metazoa; phylum Chordata; class Amphibia; order Anura; family Bufonidae; genus Bufotes; species Bufotes viridis. Next base: position 61,931,478 of record CM065592.1, read on the forward strand.
CAGTAGAGGTCACAGGCTCTTTAAAGTCAGCTCTGTAAACTAAGATCAGAATGCCATCACATAGCCATAGCCAGCTTTGTTTTCAGGGCTGGTCTGCTCCCTGCAGCCAGAATCATGGGGCATTAATAGGGTAGGTTCACACAGAGTTTTTTGAAAGAGTTTTTGAGGCAGATCAGTCTGCAGGATTTTCAGACAAGGCCAGAGGTAGATCCACCAGGAAAGAGAATTGTAAATCCTTCCTTATATATATATATTTCTGTTTCCTATCAAATCCACATCTGACTAGATCAGATCTGCCTCAGAAACTCTGTGAGGCCGTACCCTTAGGGCGGTTTCACACGGGCGCGCGCAGTCCGGATATCACGCTCCATGTGTGGCAGTGTGTATGCTTGACCTGCTGCTCCATTCATTTTGAGGGACCCGTCGTTGTGATTTGTGCAGGTCCTTAGGTACACCCACAATCTAATAGATTCACCGAAAGCGAAACTTTTAGGCCCCTTTCACACGGGCGAGTTTTCCGCGCGGGTGCAATGCGTGATGTGAACGCATTGCACCCGCACTGAATCCTGACCCATTCATTTCAATGGGTCTGTGGAGCGTTTTTTTTCACGCATCACTTGTGCGTTGCGTGAAAATCGCAGCATGTTCTATATTCTGCGTTTTTCACGCAGACCTAGCCCCATAGAAGTGAATGGGGCTGCGTGAAAAACGCATTGCATCCGCAAGCAAGTGCGGGTGCGTTGCGTTTTTCACTGATGGTTGCTAGGAGATGTTGTTTGTAAACCTTAAAGTTTTTATCACGCGCATGAAAAACGCATCAAAACGCATTGCACCCGCGCGGAAAAAACTGAACTGAAGGCAATCGCAGGCAAAACTGAATGGCTTTGCCTGTGAAATCGCACAGTTTTCACTAAATGCATCCGCAACGCATCCGGACCTAATCCGGACACGCTCGTGTGAAAGAGGCCTTAGAGAGGTATTCCACACATAAATATCTGTCTCATCCACAGCATATGCCATAAATGTTTGATTGGTAGCAGTCCAGCTGATCATTACAGAAGGGATCCAGTTTCTTGCATTGGACATATAAGAAGCTTTCTCCATTATACTCTATGGATATATAAAATGTGTTCGGCGGCTCAGTGATTAGCACTGCGGTCCTGGGTTTGAATCTGACCGAGGACAACATCTGCATGAAGTTTGTATGTTCTCGCCGTGTCTGTGAGGGTTTCCTCCGGGTTCTCTGGTTTCCCACACTCCAAAGACATACTGATAGGGAACTTAGATTGTGAGCCACGTTGTGGGAGAGTGAGTGATGATAATGTCTATAAAGCGATGTGGAATATGTCAGCGCTATATAAGTGCGGATAATAAATAGTGTGGCGATGAAAGCCATGATCAAAGATCCTTGGGTGGAATACCCTAACTGTAGACTAATTTGATTAAAAGCGATAATATTTACCTTCTGCACTTTATATCGGAGTAATATTTCAATACAACCATCACCAAAATCTTATATAACCAAATTTAGGGTGTATTAAAGCTGCAACACCAGACCAAAAATGATCTTACTGAACTGATCTTAGATAACCAAGTTGAGTAGAATGCTGGGGGTCCGGGGGTTGCAGCAGTACAGTAGCATATCTACCAACTTTCTAAATGAACAAAGAGGGACACATCGTGGGGCGCAGCAAATTTTTTCCACGCTAGGCCAGGCCAGAACTCCGCTAAAAACATAACTATGCACCTAATCCTAACCAGTCCTCGTAATGCCCCCACATAGTAATTATTCCCCCTTCATGCCCACGTTGTGCTCCCTCACAGATTTATGCCCAGCTGTGCCTCCAGTAATATGACCAGTTATGTGTCCCCATTAATATGCCCAGATGTGCTCCCAGTAATATGCCCTGTTTTGTGCCCCCTCACAGAATTATGCCCAGCTGTTCCCCCAGTAATATGCCCAGCTGTGCCCACAGTAATATGTCCAGCTGTGCCCCCAGTAATATGCCCAGCTGTGCCCCAGTAATATGTCCAGATGTGCCCCCAGTTATATGTCCAGATGTGCCCCAGTTATATGTCCAGCTGTGCCCCAGTTATATGTCCAGCTGTGCCCCTAGTAATATGTCCAGCTGTGCCCCAGTAATATGTCCAGCTGTGCCCCCAGTAATATGTCCAGCTGTGCCCCAGTAATATGCCCAGCTGTGCCCCCAGTAACATGTCCAGCTGTGCCACAGTAATATGTCCAGCTTTGCCCCCAGTAATATGTCCAGCTGTGCCCTCAGTAATATGCCCAGCTGTGCCCCCAGTAACATGTCCAGCTGTGCCCCAGTAATATGTCCACATGTGCCCTCAGTAATATGCCCAGCTGTGCCCTCAGTAATATGTCCAGCTTTGCCCCCAGTAATATGTCCAGCTGTGCCCTCAGTAATATGACCAGCTGTGCCCCCTCATAGTAATATGCCAGGTTATGTGCCCCTCATAGAAAGTAAAAAAAATAAACCTCACATACTCACCTTGTTCCTAACAGCAGGACATCGGCTGCTCTGGTCTGTGGAGAAGGAGGAGCCGAGGCTGACTACTGGCCCCGCACAGACTTGCAGTGTGGAGAGTCGGCAGGGGGGAGGAATGATGAAGCGAGGAGCCGATGCTGGCTCTCTGCTTCTTCATTACAGGCAACTGTCTCTGCTTCCTATCAACGCAGGGACAACTGCCAGAAAGCGGGGCATACCTCCAATGTACCGGGACAGCCTCTGAAATCCGGGACTGTCCCGACGGATCCGGGACGGTTGGGAGGTATGCAGTGAGGGTACTTTCACACTAGTGTTGTTAGAATCCGGCATGCAGTTCCGGCATATGCAAACTTTTATTCATTGAAATACCGGATCCGTCTTTCCGGTATCATCCGGAATAACGGATCCGGTATTTAATTTTTTCAAAGCTAGAAAGAACTACGCATGCGCAGACTGGAAAACCGGATCCAGCGATGCAGCAATTTCCGGAAAACACTTGGTACCGGATCCGGCATTAATACATTTCAATGGCGAGTGCAGTAGAGTTCCAGAATTTTGGCCGGATAAAATACCGCAGCAAGCTGTGGTACTTTGTCCGGTCAAATACCTCACAAGGGACGGAATGGAAGACATCCTGATGTATACTGAACGGGTTGCTTTTCATTCAGAATACATTGGGACAAAACGGAAGCGTTTTCTTCCGGTATTGAGACCCTTTACCGGATTTCAATACTGGAAAAGAATAACGCTAGTGTGAAAGTACTTTTATATATACTCCATCTGTGTGAAACAGCTCTAAATTCCACGTCATTCTGGACTATATGATATCGGGGCTGTATTTTACCGTATATCGGTGCTATAGGCTGAAATGAATAGATGCGTTGTGTGCTCCAGCTTGTCGGATGTGGCAGAATCTCAGCAAAACCCGAGCAGTTGAGTCCATATGGGGGGGGGGGGGGGACCAGGCCAGCCTATGTCTCTAATATGTTGTGACAATTCACTGATACCTCCTGCTGTTTTTCCACCAAACCACTCATCAGGCTTCTGAGGAGCAGGAGTAAAGAATCCAGCAGCAGGCGGCTCGGCGTCCTCCCGGTGTAGGGTCCTGAACCACCACTATTACTGGATCAATTTGTTACACTTTAAAGACACTCAGTGTCATCCCATAGTGCCAGCATGAGATAAATGGAAGGAGATTAACCTCACACAGAGCGGAGGGAAGAACGCAGACTCCTGCCTGCTTTCACTTCTCCAGACCTTGAAGTGGAAAAGCTTGCTCTATTACTCAGCAAGTGAGCTGCCTGCCTTCAAACAGCTCCAGGGCCACCTTTATTTACCCATAACACGGGGCCCGGGCCTGGCATTCCTTCCAGGGTAAAGGCTCCTCATTATCTGTGTTTATAGAATGATTACTAAATATCTCTGTTTATTTCCAAACACGACTCTGCTATGAGGAAGCCGCACAAGGAAAACTCGTAACGTCGATGCGTGTGGACACGCGGCGAGACGGGAGCCACGCTTCACACCAGACGTTATACGGATCTCATCATTAATCCACTTTCACACAGTCAGCGATGGCTGGACATGCTGCAGATATCAAATCCGCAATGCCGCAGGTTTTGTGCAGCGTTTTTTGTTTTTTTTTACACAGAGTGTGGATGAGAATTCTGAAATTCTCATCCTCTTTGCTGGTACTGTTCAACGCTGCAGATCAGCTGTACAAAAATCTGCAACAGCAAATCTGCAGCTAAGCAGTCACGTGTGAACACAGCCTAAGGGCTCATGCACAGGAGCGTATTCTCTTTCCGTGTCTGTTACGTTTTTTTTTGCGGACTGTATACGGAACCATTCATTTCAATGGGTCTGCAAAAAAAAAAAAAGGAAGTTACTCGGTGTGCATTCGTTTCAGTACAGAACATGCCCTATTATTGTCCGCATTATGTACAAGGATAGGACTGATGTTCTGTTCTGCAAAATACGGAATGCACACGGACGCCATCCATATTTTTTGCGGACCGCAAAATACATACGCTCGTGTGCATGAGGCCTTAGGACGTCTTCACACATTGAGGATTTTGTTGCAGAATTTACCACGACTGAAAATCAGTTCCTTTCACCTGAGTGGGGCTTTGTGATAGCTGTATTATAAAGTGAGATATAATGCGGTGCATTATATGATACAATATTGATTTTACATTGGGGTCACAGCAGACATATTTACTTTGTTAAGAGGGACCGACAGAAGCTGGCACATTAGACCAGGGATGCTCAACCTGCTGCAAAACTACAACTCCCAGCATGCCCTAACAGCTGTAGGCTGTAGTTTTGCAACATTTGGAGGGCCGCAGGTTGGGCATCCCTGCGTAGACAAATGTCGATTTCGGCAGCACCAGCCGACTATCCAATATGTACGGGGCCTCCCAGCTCTCCCCTGACATCAGATTTTAAGGGAGATAAGGATCGGGCAGCTCCATTTCAACTTTCCAATCCGTTTTTTCTCTGGGAGATAAGCTGCTGCCAGACAGGCCTCTAACTTGAGAACACATGCATGCTGAGCCGAGCTGACCTTTATGTGTATGAGGTGGATGGAAGAGACAGCGCTCAGCTGATGTAATGTGTGCGGCCAGCCTAAGATTGAACCCTATCAATATAAAATCATGTAATACAGTATGCTGTCAGATAGAACCTCTCTGTATACCGTCATATGGTGTCATATAACAATATAGGACATGATCAGCAACCTTCGGCACTCCAGCTGTTGTGAAACTACAACCCCCAACATGCTCCTTTCACTTCTGTGGGAATTCAGAAAACAGCCAAGCAAGTGTGCATGATGGGAGATGTAGTTTCACAAACACCTGGAGTGGGGGAGGTTGCTGACCCCTGTTATAGCATATGAAATGCTGCCCTACAATATATAATATTGTACAGTATGATAGATAGACAGATATACATCAGCTAATAATGAGCCCTGTGATATAGAATGTACTGTCATGTAAAATATATCATGCAATATATAAAATATATTATTCATTTTGCTATTAGAGATGTGCGAATTTCATGTTATGAAATTTGTTCACACTTCGTTTGTTGGTAAAAGGTAAATTGCGTTATGGATTCTGTTACCACGGACCATAATGCAATTCTATGATGGAACGCCTTTAGAGGCATTCGGTTATTCATTCCATCATAATAGAAGTCTATGGCCTGCATCCAGTTTTAGGGTGAATTCACACTAGCATTTGGGATTCCGTTATGGCTTTCCGTTATAACATGGTTATAACGGAAAATAACGGAATCCATAAGACGGAAGGACGGATCTGTTCTTCTGCCCATAGACTTGTATTATGACGGAATGCAAAACGGAAGCCTTTAAAAGGCATTCCGTTTGCTTTCCGTCCTAATAGAAGTCTATGGGAAAGCATAACGAATCCGTCAGGGTCCCGTTATGCAAGACGGATAACAAAGTCCTGACAGGAAGTTATAACGGAATCCCCAACACTAGTGTGAACCCACCCTTATGTAGGAGAGGACTCCCCTGCATAACGGAAAAGGGACGGATCCATTTTGCAGCCTATAGACTTCTATTATGACGGAATAAATAACGGAACGCCTCTAAAGGCATTCCGTTATGTATTCCGTCATAGAATTGCGCTATGGTCCGTGGTAACGGAATCCATAAAGCAATTCTGCTTTTACCAACAAACGAAATGTGAACGAATTTCATAATATGAAATTCGCTCATCTCTATTTGCTATAAATGAATGTACTATGTGATATTAATACTGTATAATGTAATATATGGAATATTGTCATATATAGACTGTCCGAGAGAATATATTATGCAATAGATACTGTAGAATATATCATATGAAATATGATGCAATGTATAAATGAATGTAATATATCTAACATCGATCGATACAATATAGTACTGACAGTATATTTTCCTATAGAATGCCATATATAGTCCCGTAGAATCATATACTGTCATATGAAATGTATACAGGAATGTATGTAATAATGTATACAATATAGAACTGTCATGTCTATGGAAGTATATAATCCCGTAGAATATATCATGTGCTATATACCGTCATACAGAGTATCATATGAAATATGTAAATCATGCAGTGTAAATTAATGTAATATATGTAATATTAATCTATAGGATGTAATACTGTCATGTATATGTTCCTATAGAATGTCATATATAGTCCTGTAAAATATATCATGTGCTGTATACTGTCCTATGAAATATACTATCATGCAATCTATAAATGAATGTATGTAATAATGTGTACAATATAGAACCATCATGTCTATGTCAGCATATATCGGGCGCTGCAGTACACCCGGTCACACACTGTTTTATTAAGCGGTGCAGTACACCCGGTCACACACTGTAGTATCAGGCGGTGCAGTACACCCGGTCACACACTGTAGTATCGGGCGCTGCAGTACACCCGGTCACACACTGTAGTATCGGGCGGTGCAGCACACCCGGTCACACACTGTAGTATCAGGTGCTGCAGTACACCCGGTCACACACTGTAGTATCGAGCGCTGCAGTACACCCGGTCAAACACTGTAGTGTAGGGGGGTGCAGTACACCCGGTCACACAATGTAGTATCGGGCGGTGCAGCACACCGGGTCACACACTGTGGTATCGGGCGCTGCAGTACACCCGGTCACACACTGTAGTGTTGGGGGGGGTGCAGTACACCGGGTCACACACTGTGGTATCGGGCGCTGCAGTACACCCGGTCACACACTGTAGTATCGAGCGCTGCAGTACACCCGGTCAAACACTGTAGTGTAGGGGGGTGCAGTACACCTGGTTACACACTGTAGTGTTGGGGGTGCAGTACACCCAGTCATACACTCTAGTATCGGGCGCTGCAGTACACTTGGTCACACACTGTAGTGTTGCGGGTGCGGTACACCTGGTCACACACTGTAGTATCGGGCGCTGCAGTACACTCGGTCACACACTGTAGTATCGGGGGCTGCAGTACACCCGGTCACACAGTGTAGTATCGGGCGCTGCAGTACACCTGGTCACACACTGTAGTATCGGGCGCTGCAGTACACCCGGTCACACACTGTAGTATCGGGCGCTGCAGTACACCTGGTCACACACTGTAGTATCGGGGGCTGCAGTACACCCGGTCACACACTGTAGTATCGGGGGCTGCAGTACACCCGGTCACACACTGTAGTATCGGGCGCTGCAGTACACTCGGTTACACACTGTAGTATCGGGGGCTGCAGTACACCCGGTCACACACTGTAGTATCGGGCGCTGCAGTACACCCGGTCACACACTGTAGTATCGGGGCTGCAGTACACTCGGTCACACACTGTAGTGTTGGGGGGTGCAGTACACCCGGTCATACACTGTAGTATCGGGCGCTGCAGTACACTCGGTCACACACTGTAGTATCGGGGGCGGCAGTACACCCGGTCACACACTGTAGTATCGGGGGCTGCAGTACACCCGGTCACACACTGTAGTATCGGGCGCTGCAGTACACCCGGTCACACACTGTAGTATCGGGCGCTGCAGTACACCTGGTCACACACTGTAGTATCGGGGGCTGCAGTACACCCGGTCACACACTGTAGTATCGGGGGCTGCAGTACACCCGGTCACACACTGTAGTATCGGGCGCTGCAGTACACTCGGTCACACACTGTAGTATCGGGCGCTGCAGTACACCTGGTCACACACTGTAGTATCGGGGGCTGCAGTACACCCGGTCACACACTGTAGTATCGGGGGCTGCAGTACACCCGGTCACACACTGTAGTATCGGGCGCTGCAGTACACCCGATCACACACTGTAGTATCGGGCGCTGCAGTACACCTGGTCACACACTGTAGTATCAGGCGCTGCAGTACACCCGGTCATACACTGTAGTATCGGGCGCTGCAGTACACTCGGTCACACACTGTAGTGTTGGGGGGTGCAGTACACCCGGTCATACACTGTAGTATCGGGAGCTGCAGTACACCCGGTCACACACTGTAGTGTTGGAGGGGTGCAGTACACCCAGTCACACACTGTAGTATCGGGCGCTGCAGTACACCCGATCACACACTGTAGTATCGGGCGCTGCAGTACACCTGGTCACACACTGTAGTATCGGGCGCTGCAGTACACCCGATCACACACTGTAGTATCGGGGGCTGCAGTACACCCGGTCACACACTGTAGTATTGGGGGCTGCAGTACACCCGGTCACACACTGTAGTATCGGGCACTGCAGTACACCCGGTCACACACTGTAGTGTTGGGGGGGTGCAGTACACCCGGTCACACACTGTAGTATCGGGCGCTGCAGTACACCTGGTCACACACTGTAGTATCGGGCGCTGCAGTACACCCGGTCATACACTGTAGTATCGGGCGCTGCAGTACACTCGGTCACACACTGTAGTGTTGGGGGGTGCAGTACACCCGGTCATACACTGTAGTATCGGGGGCTGCAGTACACCTGGTCACACACTGTAGTATCGGGCGCTGCAGTACACTCGGTCACACACTGTAGTATCGGGGGCTGCAGTACACCCGGTCACACAGTGTAGTATCGGGCGCTGCAGTACACCTGGTCACACACTGTAGTATCGGGCGCTGCAGTACACCCGGTCACACACTGTAGTATCGGGCGCTGCAGTACACCTGGTCACACACTGTAGTATCGGGGGCTGCAGTACACCCGGTCACACACTGTAGTATCGGGGGCTGCAGTACACCCGGTCACACACTGTAGTATCGGGCGCTGCGGTACACTCGGTCACACACTGTAGTATCGGGGGCTGCAGTACACCCGGTCACACACTGTAGTATCGGGCGCTGCAGTACACCCGGTCACACACTGTAGTATCGGGCGCTGCAGTACACTCGGTCACACACTGTAGTGTTGGGGGGTGCAGTACACCCGGTCATACACTGTAGTATCGGGCGCTGCAGTACACTCGGTCACACACTGTAGTATCGGGGGCGGCAGTACACCCGGTCACACACTGTAGTATCGGGGGCTGCAGTACACCCGGTCACACACTGTAGTATCGGGCGCTGCAGTACACCCGGTCACACACTGTAGTATCGGGCGCTGCAGTACACCTGGTCCCACACTGTAGTATCGGGGGCTGCAGTACACCCGGTCACACACTGTAGTATCGGGGGCTGCAGTACACCCGGTCACACACTGTAGTATCGGGCGCTGCAGTACACTCGGTCACACACTGTAGTATCGGGGGCTGCAGTACACCCGGTCACACAGTGTAGTATCGAGCGCTGCAGTACACCTGGTCACACACTGTAGTATCGGGGGCTGCAGTACACCCGGTCACACACTGTAGTATCGGGCGCTGCAGTACACCCGGTCACACACTGTAGTATCGGGGGCTGCAGTACACTCGGTCACACACTGTAGTATCGGGGGCTGCAGTACACCCGGTCACACACTGTCCTATCGGGCGCTGCAGTACACCCGGTCACACACTGTCCTATCGGGCGCTGCAGTACACTCGGTCACACACTGTAGTATCAGGGGGTGCAGTACACCCGGTCACACACTGTAGTATCGGGCGCTGCAGTACACCCAGTCACACACTGTAGTATCGGGCGCTGCACTACCGGTGTGGTCCGCTCGCCGCAGCGCGCGCTATGTGATGTCACGGAGCGAGACCAACTATTTACTAGCACAGCTGTGATGACACAGGCCACGCCCACCGCGCCTGTCATTGGTTTAGAATGCGGAAGGAATTCACATTCCGTGAGGCTACGCTCCCAGCCAATAGTAAGGCGGGGTCGCCGCTTCCAGCCAATCCGGACACCCGGCCCCGCCCACCTGTCAGCCGCTCCGTGCTGGGGTATATAAGGCGATGCTCTTTGCTGCTGCGCTCACTCTGAGGTTGATAGTGTCGTGCGGTTGTTTGTGTGATTTTGATCGGAAGTCTCGACTCTGTACAGTCCGGTGAACATGAAAGCTTTCAGCCCTGTACGATCCGTCCGGAAAAGCAGCCTAACGGAGCATAGCCTGGGCATCTCCCGGAGCAAAACGCCAGTGGATGACCCCATGAGCCTCCTGTACAACATGAACGACTGCTACTCCAAGCTGAAGGAGCTGGTGCCCAGCATCCCGCAGAACAAGAAGGTCAGCAAGATGGAAATCCTCCAGCATGTCATCGATTACATCCTGGACCTGCAGATCGCCCTGGACTCTCACCCCAGCATTGTCAGCCTGCACCACCCGAGGCTGTCCAGCCCTTCCTCCAACAGAAGCCCCCTGACCACCCTCAATACAGACATCAGCATCCTGACCCTGCAGGTACTGACCCTGTCCCCAGCACCCACCTTTTCTAATAGACCCTGCAGCTAATGGGGTAAAGACTGTGCTGTCCCCTTAACCCTTTTCTTTCCAGAATATGCAGATTCAGCTCCCCATTTGGTAGATGAGGCTTTCCCTGATGTATTTGTATTTCTGATGTCACATAGCTTGATATTTGGGTTTTTGCATCTTGTATTTAGCGGTCATGGTAAATGTGCCCAAAATTAATTGTCCCTGCTATGGCAGATCTGGATATTAAAAATTGCCCTGTCTGTGGCCATGTTGGCACTTGTGCTGTAATGCATGCCCCATCCTCTCAGGACTTGCATGCTGCTCCCTCTGCCTGGTCTTCAATGAGCCCAATGCCAGGTGGCTGCTCACCCATCCCCATGGTGTGCACCCCATCACCCCTGTGCGCCCATCCGCATCCCATTGCCTTCTAGTAACACGTGCTGCTTTTTCTCTTCTCTCTCTCCAGGCGTCTGATCTATCAACAGAGTTTGTCACGAATGACAGCAAAGCTCTTTGTCCTTAAGCAAAATGGTGAGTGTCCCTCTCTGCGTAGCTTGTGCCGTTCCTATAGAGATCCCCTGACTGCATGGGTTCCCGTTATTAATCGTTATAATGGCATTTCCCTTTATGTACCCCCCCTCCCCCTAACCCCTCCTATGTGACATGCTGGGAATTCTCCCTGAACGTCTTGTGGGCTCCTGTCATCATCTTAAAGTGGCTGCATTTAATCAAATAATTGGTGCAAGCAGCCGACTGGCGCCTACATTCATGGCAGTTAAATGGATCCAAACAGAACGGATTTGAGGACGCCCCCCCCCCCCCTTCTGCATCATATGTTACCGTTTAACCTGTGTCGTGCCTGGGAACCCTGACTGGTCGTATTAATTTCTTGACGCCCTCAAACAGGTCGCCGCATTCTCGTAATGCGCTGTGATTGTATGATCTGGGGAGGGAGGGGGTTTATATTGGTGCTTGTTGGTCTACGCAGAGTGTCGGTGGGGTTAATCGGGCTGTGGGGGGGTCTCGCGGGTGGACTGAGCTTCCAGAGCAGGAAGGGTTAACCCCCAGCTCCTGTGTACATCTGGAGCATGAGTGTTTGGTTAAATGTGCAGTGGTGGCTTCCTCGCTGGCGCCAGTCTGTCTACTGATCTCTTCCACTGAAACCCTCCTTCTCAATCTCTTGCAGGTGTTCACATTGACTGTGTTTTTCTTTGCACAACATGGCTACAAGACTTCTCTATTTCATTATTTGAGTACGGCATTTGTACAGAAGCTTGTGGAACAAGGGGATTCGATGTGGCTATGAAAAGAGACTCGCATCCAATATTGTTTTTTTTTTTGCCCTAATTTTTTTATTTTTATTTTTTATTTTTGCATTCCCAGCCAAGCTTTGGACTGCTGTTTTTAGTTATTTATGAAAAAAGACTATGATAGACCTTTCCTAAGGCGGAAGGCTTAATTCTTTACTTATTCTCTCCTACATGGGGAGTGGAACGTCGTACCACAAGGGATTTGCCACTTTTACCATCAGCTTTTTTGTTTTAAAAGCCTTTTATTAAATAAAAAGGTTTGAAGCGCGGAGGCAACAAGAGCGGGAGTATCGGCTGTAGAGATTTTATCAGATTGGACTCCATGATTACGCTGTATATAGATAATGAAGATGTTGTGAACTCTTTATTCCAAGTTTATCCCCCTCCTTACACCCCCCCCCCCCTTGTACAGTAGCAGAGATGTCTGATTTCTGCAAATGTGTAATGAGACTTAATCATGCTGAACTTTTTATAAAAGTTTGGTTGTAAGCTTTTTATACAAAATAAATCAATGGTGTTTATTGAAATGACTCCTTTTAGTGCTGTGCCTTTTAATCTTGTGATGGTTAATGTGCAAACTTCTTCCCACCATGTCTATTGCTAGCCCGTGCCAAGATGCCATATGAGTCACATTCCTTGACCCGTACCTGTAAATGATTTATCTAGGAGACTTTGAACACTAAAGAAGCTTTACTTGGATCAAGGGTTATAAGACCGATCACGGTAGTCATCAGAAATCAGTGCGAGACGCTCTTGCAGAAACATTCAAGCCAAGCCCTCTGCTTTATGGCCGTCTTGGGCAGCGGTGCAATAAGTCTTAGCGCTGTCTAAAGAAGACCAAAGGGCTTCCCTCATGCTGGTAGTTGTGTAAGGCTACTTTCACATTGGCGTTTTCAATTTCGCTATTGAGATCCGTCATAGGATCTCAATAGCGGAAGAAAATGCTTCAATTTTGTCCCGATTCATTGTCAATTGGAAAAAACTGAACAAACTGGAACTGAGCGCACCAGAATGCGTTCAGTTTGGTTGCATCCCCATGGCGGACAGAAAAACACTGCAAGCAGCGTTTTTCTGTCAGCAATGTGGTGCGGAACAAGACGGCTCTGTCCTGACCCACAATATAAGTCAATGGGGACGGATCGGTTTTCTGACACAATAGAAAACTGATCTGTCCTCCATTGACTTTCAATGGTGTTAATGACAGACCCGTCATGGCTATAGAAGACATAATACAACCGGATCCGCTCATAACAGATGTATGCGGTTGTATTGTAACTAAAGCGTTTTTGCAGATCCACGAACCACAAAAAAGCTAATGTGAAAGTAGCCTTACTTGACAATGTAGTAGAACAGAATTTGGTGCATCTCGTGGTCATCTGTGGGTCTAAAATATACGTTAATTAATTGAATGAAGTGACAAATCAAGCACTGCTATATCTATATGGTCATGGTGAGAAGTTTTAGGTACTTCGTTGCACCTACCTAATGTTCTAGGTCACAGTTATACTTCAATTATTCAACCCTGTATGGTCTTGTTGACTACATTAATATCGGAGATCTATCTATTTCCAACCTTCTAGGCAGCCGGCCCTACAGTCTGAAGGGACTGATTTTGCACTTTAAAGTTTTCTCCTGAAAGGATTACTTATGAATACTACAAAATATTCCAAACCTGAAATTGGTGGTGCTGGTAGGTCATCCCACCGGGTGTTACTAAACAGGACCATATAAAGAACAGTACCAGGGAGGGTGCAGTAAACATGACTGTTTTACTGCTTCTTGCAGATACAGGTTGGCCACTTAGTCCTAGACTTTGAAGTCTGACTACAAAGGGTTAAGATTAGGTCTTGCATGAAGGACTCTCGCTGTAAAAGGAAGCCTCCTCACCTGTACCTGGTGATACTTTAACCTGAGTTAAACAGGTGTTTGGGAGGCGCCGAGAAGTCTGGAGCTGCTGCCCTTCCTTGCCCTTGACACAAAATCCATCTCTCAGGCCTGGAAGCCAGAGCAGTCCTCATCTAATACAAACAGTGCACCGACAGGTTAGCAGCCAGGAAGGCGGCCAGGGGGCTGTCATGACTATGGGTAAACCTAAGACAAGCAATGCATGGATCAGATAAGAAAATCCTTGAGACTTGTCTGCTGACCACACATAAAGCTCTACTGCTTAGAGGCAGTCAGGAGGAGACTTGTGTCATCTCCTATCATAGATCTTGGAGACTTCTTGGCGGTTTCTTTTTCTCCCACACTCTTAAGTAATTCAATCATGACTGGCACAAAAAAACTTGTATGGTAGCAGACAATGGAGCACTTGAGTAGATGTATGACCCTTGTCATGAGATGCTGCATGGACAAAGCTATAACCAGGGAGGCTGGAGGGTCTCGGATGCCTGTGTAATGGTCAATACAACCCATGAAGCTTGTGCAGATGTGTCCTTCTAACCTTTGCTTTTGAGATCCTGAGATGACCAGCTTTGGGGGAAAAAACACTTTTGCATTACTGTCAGGTGTTGGTTTCATTTTTCAAAGCTGGTCATCTTGTGCTGCTCATCTTGGGATATCTGGAGCCAAGAGATAAGCAAGGACACATGGAAAGGTGGGATCGGGTTGTCCACACCTATGCCCAGTTTATGTTAAGGCTTGTAATGTTCATGACAGAAGCCAGCCATTATTTTACCTCCATGTGAAAGTACAACTGTTTCAGAACAGCTGGAGAGCCACAGTTCGAGGACACTGAGTTATGAGAGTAAGGCTACGTGCACACGACCGTACGTGTTTTGTGCTCCGCAAATTGCTAATCTGCAAAAATAAGATGACGTGCACATGAACGTATTTTGTTTCCGTCTCCGTTCCGTTTTATTTTTTTTGCGCATAGGATGTGGACCCATTGATTTTAATGGTTCCACAAAAAATGCTGACAGCACACTGCGTACTATCCGCATCCGTATGTCTGTTCCGTAGCCCCGCAAAAAAATAGAGCATGTCCTATTGTCCGTTTTAAAGACAAGAATGGGCATTATTACAATGGATCCGCAAGAAAAAAGGCCATATGGATGTCATCCGTGTTTTTTTTTTTTTTTTTTTTTTTTGCAGACCGCGAAACACATACGGTCGTGTGCATGTAGCCTTATTATTTTTTAATAAACTTTTCTTTGGCTGCATCTGTGACCTGGGCCCCAGTAAAGTGAACTTTATAATGATCTTCAGTAGACCAGTAAGAGGTCCAAGTTTTGTGCCCATACTGTACCTGCAAAAAAAAACCTTCACGCAGAGCCGGCACTCCAGACCACTGCGGGTGATGGGCGATTGGTCCAGGTTTATATGCTTCATAGTAAAATGTCATTGGCCTATTACTATACTATTTGAATGAGCCATTGCTGTAGTACAAGTATCAACTCCATTGTATAAAATCATTATTTCCTACTAATTTTTTTTTCTAGTGCAGCTGCCACTTTGATCCCCCAAATTTTTTTTTAAAAAATCTGATAACTTAAAGCAGCGCTCCAGGAAAAGCCTTGGACATTGTGTTATGCTTAGTGCAGGGGTCTTTGTGTCACCTCTTCTGGTGGTCTTTGACTCCTAAATCATACCCAGCCCCTGTGCTAGGCATAACCAAGTTCTTTTCTCGGAGTGTTCCTCTAAGATTGCAGTCTGCGTATTTTTTTAAGGGATCGGAACTAATTACATAAGTCAGTATAAAGGCAAAAATAAATGTTAATACTAAAGTGGATGCTCCAGAGTGCCCAGCCTACAACGTATGATTCCTGATTATAATCCTGTCCCTTCGCCCTGTATGTATTATAGATTTTTGCTCTTGACTTGCTCCTTCTATAGTCACTGGGAGTCTGGAAGCAGCAGATCAGCAGCTCTCTGGCTCCCTCTAGTGGCTGAGGGATTTATTGCATGTCCTTGTATCTGTGGTATATGGTGTGTGTTCTGGGGAGTAGTTGAAGCCTCTTCCTGCTGATAAACACTTTGGTCTCCTTCCTGTTCTGCTAATCTTAAAGCAGGCCCCCGGAGTATCAGAGTGGGCTGCTGAGCAGAGCCACACCGCTGATCTCTTGTTTGGACGCAGCAGATCACTGCACCGCAGTCAGGGTATTTTTAGGTAGACATTTCCTGGATAGGAAAAAGTAAAGCTGCACTTCCTATACTGCTTTTGTGAAAGTGTCTCATGCAAAACTGTGTGCGCCGAGAGAGGAGATTGTGGCCCATAACCAGGTCTCAAGATGAGATGACACAGGAGGAATGGACCAAGTGTAATGCTCATTTTCCCCTGGGGTGGCGCTGCAGGGAAATTGAACACTTACTGCAATGTTTCCCAGCTGATCGGTGGGTATGGTGTGCTTAACGTCAAGGGAAACTTCTAAAAAGTTGTCCAAAGCGAAGAACTCCTTTAATTCGGACTCTAAATGTCCAGAAGGGCAGAGCATGAAATATCAAAAGACTTCATCTGGGACCTGATCCTCTCTGTAGAAGAGTCTCGAGACAATGTACCTTAAAGGGGTTTTTCAGGCTTTTTAGCTGTTGCAAAACTACAACTCCCAGCATTCTCTAATAACCTGCAGCTGTCAGGGCATGCTGGGAGTAGTAGTTTTGCAGGCACTGGACAGTCACAGATCACTGCAGTGCACAGCAAACTGCACTCTTTCCGTCTGGTGGGTTGCTAAACTTTCAGAAGAACTTTCCTCATCGTGAATAATTTTGAGTAAATTCTTCTAGAACCTAAGGGTTCGGTAAGAACAAGTAAAGTTCTAGGGAGTCAAGAATCTGTCAAATCTGTAAACTCTGAGAATGCCAAGGAGCAAGGTTTTTCCTGATGACGGTGGATTTGGTTTCCTCAAGCACACGCTTCCACCAGGAGCTGTTCCTTTAGGGCCTGAAACGCATCAGAACTGGGTGTAGTACATAGTCCTCAAAGTCATCTTGGTGCCCATGGCACCCAATGAGAACTCAGCTTTTATTTCTGGAAGAATAAACCTAGTTCTGTGATTGGTTGCTATGGGCAATACGATATATCACACCGATACTTGGATTTATGTTCACTTATGGTGAGGCCTCAGATGTCCTGTAGATTATCTGTCTAATGTGGTGGGTTCTCCCCCCAGGTTCAGTCATTGTCGAGTCTAGATCTAATTGTAAAACTCATAGGGGAAGTCATAGCGATGTTATAATTTGCATTCCTACATCCTCTGACTTCTATCTGCTGGGTATATCAGTCACCTGCTGTGCATAGTCTGCTGAGAGCGCTGTCTCTGCCTCCATGTTACTCTGCACGCTCTCTATTTGTAGCAGAACAGTGCCACCTACTGGCCACATTATCATGGAAATGTTATAATGCTTCACCTCGTCAACTATAAACATTTTGGACACAAGCATCTATAAGGCACAAGACGTCTTAGGGTACTTTCACACTAGCGTTTTGGATTCCGTTTGTGAGATCCGTTTCAGGGCTCTCGCAAACGGTCCAAAACGGATCAGTTCAGCCCCAATGCATTCTGAATAGATAAGGATCCGTTCCGCTTCTATTCTGTTTTGGAGGCGGACACCAAAACGCAGCATGCAGCATTTTGGTGTCCGTCTGAAGAGGCGGAGCCTAACGGATCCGTTTTGATTTACAATGTAAGTCAATGGGGACGGATCCGTTTTCAATGACACAATATGGTGCATTTGAAAACGGATCCGTTCCCCATTGACTTTCAATGTAATTCAAAACGGATCCGTTTTGGATTTTGTCATTTTTCTTTTAACTAATGCAAACGGATTCGTTCTGAACGGATACAAACGTTTGCATTATAGGTGCGGATCCGTCTGTGCAAATAAACAGACGGATCCACACCATCGCAAGTGTGAAAGTACCCTAAGTCTGACATTGGAGTTTGCTTTGGTTCCAATAAATAGTTTGAGATGAAGAAATCACCATTGCTGCTTCTACTTAAATGCCCTACTTTCATATAATATCTCTGTAGCGTTTTTACGTTTTTCCATAAATTTCACCCGAAAGCCAAATATCCCTAACTTTTTGTGAGTAGTGTAGATCGATAGATAAATTAGACAAATTACATAGAGAAGTGTGATCATCACTCCACAGAACACATTCCACTATTCCGTAATCCAGTGGCGCCATGCTTTCCACCCCTCCATACCACACTTGGCATTGTGCTTGGTGATGTAAGGTTTGCATAAAGCTCCTCGGCCATGGAAACCCATGCCATGAAGGTTTGGTGCTGATGTCAGTGCGGGTTCACGTCACGTTTTTCCCATCCATTTAACAAATACAAAAACGTATACGTTAACACATGCCTCAGACGGATTTCATACATACATCCATTCACCATAGAGTTGTGTTGTAAAAAAAAAAAAAGTCAACTTTTTCTTTAACGGACTCTTCAGGATAGAAAAGTGTGGTGCTACGCTTTTTTTTTTTAATCCTTTTTTCCCCCAAAGTGTACATAAAACGGATGGCAAAAATGTGATGTGAACCCAGCCTTAATGTCAGAGGAGTTATGGAGTCAGCAGAATGTTGGCGATTTTTATGTACTTTATTCCTCAGCACTCAGAGCCCGCGCTCTGTAAGTTTACGTGGAGTTGCTGCCGCTCCTAAACATTTCCACTTTAACATAGTACCAGTAACAGTTGATGGTGGAATATCTAGGATGGAAGAAATTTCTGGAACTCACTCGCTGCAATGGTTGCCTCCTATTACAGTACCGCGCTGGAATTCAGTGGGCTTTTTTAGAATGAGACAGTCTTTCAGAAATATCTGTAAAGACAGACTGCATGGCTAGGGGCGGGATTTTATACACCTGTGGCGACGGGACCGTATGAAGCACCTGTAGGCATTGATTAAGAGGTGTGTCCCAATACTTCATATAGGGTGTATGTATGGGCATTCCCTTGTTCAGTGAGAAAGGTAAAGAATGAATCCAGGAGCAGAACTACCACCATGACAGCGGCTATGCCCAGTGCCTAAGGGACTACCTGCATATAGACTCTCTGCCTGAAGGAGTCTTCCGGCAAAATCCCTCCACACTGACACACTCTAACCCTCAGTTCACACTTGCGCGTTTTACAGCGTGTTCGAACGCACTGTAAAACGCTCAACAGGAGAAAACTCATGTTTCCCTATGGGCATGGTTCTCACCTGAGCGTTTTACAGTGCGTTTGAACGCGCTGTAAAACGCCCTACGCTCAAAGAAGTTCTTGAGCTTCTTTGGGGCGTTTTGTCGCGCGTTTGCACCCTTAGACTTTAATGAGAACGCGCGTTTAACACGCGTTAAAGTGTAGATATGCCTTTTTCAATTGGTCTCCAGAGTCACGAACGCGCGTATGATGCGCGTTTCCTATTTGCAAAAACGCGCTGTAATACGCACGACTAAAACGCGCGTCTCAGAAACGCTCAGGTGTGAACCCAGGGTAATGCCATGTTCACGATGGAGCTTCACTCCTCAGCTTCTTACCAAAGCCATGTGAAACGCTCGATGCTGAATATTCTCTGTTTAATGATCTCAGTGCTGACCAAACACGTTAAAAAAGGTTAGAAAACATGGCTGCATTCTTCCAAAAACAGCGTCACATTTGTCCACAGGTTGTGTTTGGTACTGCAGATGAGATTCAAGGCTAGACACAACCCATGGACAGATGTGACGCTGTTTCTAGAAGAAATCTATTTTTTAGTAGCACTGGACTATGCTTTAAAGGAGCATTTTTTATGATTGCATTTTACTCATTTTGAGCTAAAAGTCATTTTTTCTATTTCATTCTTTTTTTTGTCCTACATGGTTAAGTCTCACATATCTGCAGGGTATTATACTTTTAGTTTGATACTGAGCCATCGGTTGCAGCTCTGTGGCTGGATGTATAGCCCTTATCTGTGAACTCCTGACAGCTCATAAACACCCATTACAGCTAAATTCTTATCAAACTGGTAAGAATATGAATAAACAGGTGTTCAGGAGCTGTCAGGAGTTCAGAGATAAGGTCAGATTGAGCCCTCAGACCAGCAATCTGATGGTTCAGTGTGAAACTAAAAGTAAGAAACTTTGCAAATAGTCTGAAACTTAACCCTGTAGAGCAAAAACTGTTGAAGGGTTTTTAATAACGAGCAACTGAAAATATGATTTTTAGCCCAAAATGAGTAAAATACAATAATAAAAAACTGCCCCCAAATGTGTTCATAGCCTTTAACTCACGTTGCCCATGATTTTCACTCTTCGTATGCTCACGACCTGATCATTTGTATGTTTTCCCCTGGTTTTTTCATAGTCCTCCATAAGCTTCTGTACGGGTTCCTTCGGGTGCTGTATGTAAGGAGCTATCCTCCCCTAAATCTAATGCTTCTTCTGGAGAAACCAATGTCATCCAGTGGACGATGCCACCTTTTATTTCGGACGGATTCTGTGTTTTTATTCATTGTCATGTGCAGTCGTTGGCAATATTTAGGAAGTGGTTCATGCCAAGCAACAGATGTGCCCCCATGAATGGGAGCCCAAACCAGGTCACAGAAAACAACAGCTTCCACAGATTGTGAGCAACAATTCACTCAGAAAACGCCAGCCTCGTCTATTGTACCGCCAGCTTTAGGCAGCTGGAGATTTATATTAAATGAAGTGCAGCCAGAAGTGTTGAATGGAACCGGCGTTTTCAGGGGCTCTTGGTGTGACCCTCCTGCTTCACAAGCCAGCTAGATGTCTCCACGCTTCTGCTACCCTTCCTTTCTCACAGTATGCAGTCTTACAGACCAAAGAGGGCAGAAACCTGCAGCTGCATCCCCCTCTCCCCATCTTCTAGTTAATGCTTAACGCTAGACCAGGTTATTGATGACTGAGGAGGTTTGTGAACGTCCAGCAGGTAGGGAAAGGGTTACTTGCTGGGATGTGAGGAAGTGAAAAAACACAAATAAAATTACATAGATCTAAACTAAAACCACAAAAGCATAAAAAACCACTGCAGCAATAGAGAATCCTCCAGTTTGGGTTATCGCGACCCTCCATACCATAAAATGTTGGGGTCATTCATCAAAGGCCAACATTTCGCACCGGTCTTTGATAGCCCCTGCGCTGCTGGAGGATGTGCCTAATTTATGGCTAGGCTGAGGCTTCATCAATTGGGCGCAGCCCATGCGCCTAGACTGAAATCTACCTCAGTCCCTGACTGGAGTAGATATAAATTGTCTTTTATGCTTGGAAAACGCGTAAATGTTAGTGAATTTACCTATAACCCAGCCCCGCAATTACATGGACGTTATAAAAAAACATTACGTCCACCAAAATTTAGTCTCACAGGTTTTTAAAAAGTTGGACATCAGAGACGTGTCACTTTTCTTACGCCTAAAATTGAAGTAAGGGGCCATAATAAATGACCTCCACTGTGTCTAGTGTCACACAGGGTGTGATGTTGCCATCATTACCTTCCATCCATGTCCCCTACTAGCCCAAGGTTTGCTGTGTGTTCGAGTATAGACTTAGGGCAGTCTGAATGAGACCTAACGTGGGTGCATTTTAGTGCCCATAAAACAGCCACAAATCCCAATTTCATTGTGGGTCTAATGATTTGAACAGAGATCCCTATGATGCCATTAGCTTGGGTCAAACTGGCAGCCGGGCCAGGATTTTGGGCTTTAATATGGATCCTCCAGAAACATTGGTGGAAACTTACTAAGACTGGGCTTTTTACATCGGTGTTAGATTCCCCCCAACGTTGCTGTAAGATTTGGCTAAGGGAGCATTTACACAGATCCCGGCCGTGTGCGTTCCGCATTCTGCGGACCGCACATGGCCGGCACTAAATAAAGAATGCCTATTCTTGTCCGCAACAACGGACAAGAATAGGACATGCTCTATCTTTTTTATACGGTCGTGTGAATGCTTCCTAATTTATGAGGAGGCGTGCGCTTGGAGTTAAAACTACTCCAGGCGTAAATGTTAGTAAATTTAATGACCCCGGTATGGCCCCAGAACATGCCCCGTCCCACCCAACTGATGAACAAGGTGTAAAACCAGCCATGTGACACAAACATTTTTTTTTGTTTACAACTAAAAAAGTTGCAAGTTCCTGTGCAAGCGAACCCGTAGACAAAAATGATTACTAAATCCCCTTGGGTGGGAAATTTACTGGTGGGCCGTCCAAGCCCTCTTCTTGGCTACCAGGTACATAAAGATCTGATGCTGTCAGCATTCATTGATATAGGCAGTATTTGGTTCTGCAGGGGCGGTATTGCGGACCACACCTACTTCTATTGCCTCACCTTCTGGCAATTTGGACCCATCTACAACATGTGGCCAATTTAAGTTCTTTTCCAAGGCCATTTTAAGTTCCACTGGGCAACCTTATTCCACAGACATCAAAGTAGGGACAACTTTATAGCCTTCAGATTTCTTTTAGACACCTAGTTTGTGTCTAAGGCTACATGCACACGACAGTTGTTATTTGCTGTCCGCAAATCGTGGATCCGTCTTACTTTTTTTTTCACATCCACATCTGTTTCGTGTGTCCGCAAATTTTGTAGGTTGTGTTTCTGTGTGTCTTCCGTTTTTTTTTTTGCTGCAAAAAAATACGGATGGCTTGAACCAGTTTCTTAAAGTACCTGTACAAGTGCCCTGGTTTCCAGGCAACCATCCGCAAAAAAAAAAAAGAATGCGGATGACAAACGGATGGCTTCCGTTGGTCATCCGCATTTTTTGCGGACCCATTGACTTCTATGGGTCCGCAAACCGTTTTGCCATATTGGACATTAAATGCGGAAGAGGCATCCGCATTTTTAACGGATCCATAGAAATGAATGGGAAACCATCGGATCCCCAAAAAAACGGAACGGAGGCCGCAAAAAAACAACTGCCGTGTGCATGTAGGCTAACAGGGAGGTCCTGTTGTAGCCATCCTTCTAGAACGAGGACGTTCCCATGTCTGCTTAGCTGTAGAGGACTTACAGTAGACTAGTCACCTCCCATTACTCTCGGGGTTAGACCTCCTCTACTTCATTCATTTGGCCCTCACGTGACTTGTTTCTCTTCATTCTTGTGGACCTGGTGTGCGGAGTGTTATGGCACCACAGGCTACACCACCATGAGGTCGTTTAGATGGCATTTTCAGGGCTGTGTGGTGAGATGTAAATGGAATATTATCCTTGGAACCCGCCTGCAAATGCATAATAATTTAATGCGGACAACTTTCATTTACCTGTAGTAAAATCTTTTATGTAGGTTTTTCATTATGATAGCGGAACTAGCGTCATAAAGCTTTATAGGTTACTTTAACTTGCAGGTGGAGTGGGTGATGGATAAGCTCATTGATACACATTAGAACCTACGCCAAGTCTACATTTCACGCTGCCAGGGCTGAGACGCGTTACATGTAGTTTATTTATATGGGCAGCAGAGTATGGAGTTGGAAAGTACGAAATGGGGAATATACTGCAGGTACCAGGTGGTGCACAGGCTAAATCAGTGGTCTCCAGGCATTGTGAGACTACAACTCCCAGAAAGCTCTGACAGTGTAGTCCTTATGACCATGTAAGGGATGCAATAAACAAGTGGTAAGTGCTGTGAAAGTGCCCGTTACGCCACCGCCCCTGAGTATAAAGCAACTATTGTTCGAATGACGACAGTGACGTGAACATTAGACCTGGCCACTACATGGACACCTGCCGTCCTCAATGCCTCACCACTGGGTTACTTCTGACAGCCATTTCCACTTGGGATGTACGAGGTAATAAACAGGCTGTTGCCAGAAGGGACAGGACCCATCACCAGTATGACAGGCTCTATAGTTTTCTAGGTAAAGACAGATGGCCACAGAAAAGCATTGCATTTATTAGGGTACTTTCACACTGGCGTTAAACTTTTCCGGTATTGAGTTCCGTCCTCGGGGCTCAATACCAGAAAAGAACTGATCAGTTATATCCTAATGCATTTTGAATGGAGAGAAATCCGTTCAGGATGCATCAGGATGTCTTCAGTTCAGTCACTGTACGGTTTTTGGATGGAGAAATAACCGCAGCATGCTGCAGTTCTGTCTCCGTCCAAAATTCCAGAACACTTACTGGAATGCCCAAACCGGCATTCATTTCCATTGAAATGTATTAGTGCCGGATCCGGAATTAAAATTACCGCATTGACGGATCCGGTCTTCCGGTTTGCGCATACCTATAAAAGTGTTAAAATAAATACTGGATCCGTTTTTCCGGATGACAACCCGAGAGACGGATCCGGTATTGCAATGCAATGCATTTGTGAGATGGATCCGCATCCGTCTACAAATACTGTCTGTTTGCTTACAGATGCCTGCTGGAGTCCAGCAACCCAAGTGTGAAAGTATCCTTAGCGTAATGTGTGAGGCTCAGCACAGGGGGTTCAAGAATTGCACCCAGAAAAACACCTACCTGTTTATAAAAGAAAATACATAAAATATTTATATTATATATAATATATAACAGAAAAGCATGTCCATCTGGTATCGCCGTTTAGTCCTATTCAGCTGAGCAGGTTTTTCTAGATTCGCAGAACCCTTTTAATCTAAGGATTTTCAGTGACCCATCCACCCCTGACTGGCACTTTTTGGTACCTTTTTGAGTTGTTTTGAGTCTTCTTTTGCTTTCATGATATTATTTGTACGTCAATCAACTGAAACGCTTTCACTACATGACGATGACCAATTAGGGGACTTCTAGATCATACAAAGCCTGTAATCTGGGGATATTCAGTGTCTCATCCATAGCTGGACTGGAACGTCTTATTACTTTTTTAAATTGAAATTTGGAAAACTTTTTTACTTCCTAGTGTTTTTATTTGATCTACAATCACTTCAGACATTTTCACTGCACAGCGGTGGTCCCCATTTCACCAGTTAAGGTTGTATTAGACAGCCCGATTCTGTCGGTGATTGTAGCAGAGGAGACCACCGCTATTATATGCACCGATCTCCTCCACTGTGTGGTGAGGAGTGATCTTTCTTCCGTCACTCATCCCTGTGCTGTCTAGTTGTTTGCCGGCAGCGGATCAAGATTGGACACCACGATCTGCCGCCGGCAAACGATAATTTTTAATCCTGTCAGAAGATTTGGACTGCTCGTTCATCGGTTAACCGGAGACAGTATTACACTGCCAGATCATCACTAACAAGTGATGAACACTCGTTAGTGATCATTGGCCTGACAATCGCCTGGTGTAATACAGGCTTTAAGCCGCTTTCACACAGCCAGCCTACACAGAGATAAGGTATAAAGGAAAGATTTGTTTCCAGCCACACCTTGATGGAAATCACTGATCAAACACTGACTGTGTGAAAGGGGCCTTATGTAGCATCGAAAACCAGTTAACTGTTCCAGTGATGAATTAGGTGTGTCATAGAGACAGGGATGACTAGTCATGTAAGTAATTTTAAGGGTAAATGGTACGTAACAGACTGTCGAGGTGGCTCACCTTACTAGTGTAGTGGATGAGGTGCTACTGTCTGACTGGTTCACCCGAATCAGCATACATAAGGTTTAAAAGACAGAAAGAGCTTGATAGACAGGCACTCAAAACAGCTGGATTTCAAATAAATAAAATGTGGACAATCCTGGATAAAGTTAGATATAAAGTATACACCTTTATTAATATAGTTAATAAAGTATAAAAAATATATAGATGAAAAATAAAATATAAAAAATGAAAAATAATAAATATAAAAATATATTGGAGTTGATATAGGGAAGGTGATAAGAAAAAAAGTTGATGGATAGTTGTATAGATACAAATTCAGTCAGTATTGAGATCGTTAAAGGAGTCTTTGTAGTAGAGGGGCCAGTAGGAAGTCGGGATGTCAAATTAGGTAATAAGTAAAAGGTAAAATCTTCATAGACTGTCCATTCATATTTATATAAAAATATATAAAGAACTCTGATTGCCCAGAAGAAATAGTACCCGTTAATACGGGATATAGCTATAACGGGTACTATTCCTCCTGGGCAATCAGAGTTCTTTATATATTTTTATATAAATATGAATGGACAGTCTATAAAGATTTTACCTATTACCTAATTTGACGTCCGGACTTCCCACTGGCCCCTCTACTACAAAGACTCCTTTAACCATCTCAATACTGAGATATCAACTCCAATATATTTTTACATTTATTATTTTTCATTTTTTATATTTTATTTTTCATCTATATATTTTTGATACTTTATTATCTATATTAATAAAGGTGTATACTTTATATCTTACTTTATCCGGGATTGTCCACATTTTATTTATTTGAAATCCAGCTGTTTTGAGTGTCTATCCAGCTCTTTCTGTAATTTAAAGGGTAGTTATTTTTGAACGGCGGGGGTCCGGCTCCTGATACTTCCACTGACTGTTACGAGGCGGCACTGTACCCCTTTGGGTTTTTTTTTTGGATCGCTGACTGAGCGGTTAATAGACTTCAAAGAAACTAAGAGAACTTTGCAGCGCTCAGGTGGACATGTCTGCCCCTCATTGTAGCACCTGGATGATCAAATCTCTGCCACGTCACTACGGCTTTAATAACTGCAATCAAAGTAGATTTTGTATGGATTTATTCCCTGTGTAAAAATCCTTAAATTTTAATGTCTTAGGCTGCATTCACACGTCCGTGGAACACCGAACTGGCACCCTGCTTAGTGCTGGAGCACACGGCGTCATTCGTTCCTATAACGCCGTGCGCTTCCTGCTGCCGCCTCTGCACAGTAATACATTCCTATGATCTATACAAGTGCATTACTGTGCAGCGGCAGCAGCAGGAAGCGCACGGCGTCATAGGAATGAATGACGCCGTGCGCTCGTGCACTAAGCAGGGTGCCAGTCCGGTATCACACGGTCCGTGTTCCACGGACGTGTGAATGCAGCCTTAGGTGACGTTTACAAATGCCGGCTGTTGACCAGACAAAAACTATTGCATGTAACATTTTTTTGTCTAGCTGAAACCCGGCATTTATGGGATCACAGCCAGATCCCATTATAGTCAATGGGGATCCGGCGGTGGACTGTAGAATCCGCTGAAATCCGGCAAGCTCTCTCCCTGAACATCCTGCCGTATCCGCTGCCGCAGATGTGAAAGTACCCTTCGGGGTGAATATGTCCTCTATCCATGGCTCTATAAATTATAGATCTACACACCAGACATACATCATATAGAGCGCAGACTCGCTTCAATGCATGCCGCTTTGCCTTTCCTGTCCATCAAAGCATGTAATGCAGAGACATGGGATGAAGGTCAGCCACTTAATTACTTCAGTGCCCTAGACAAGTGCTACACTGAATAGAAAGACGGTGGAGACATTGTGATGTGGGCTAATGTAAGCAATACATCAGACATCAAACAATAATAAGCGAGAAAAGGAAGCAGTGTAATGGAAAATGACCCGGGGCTGCTAATAAATAAACTAAAATGTGATCACAGTGCACGGCGGCAGCGAATCCCACAGTGTGACATGAGGAATGAACTTAATTATTTTCACAGAGAAGCCCCATCATCATTCGATACACAATTTGGCAGCTTAGATTGCAGGAAAAACATTGCACGACTTGCGGAGGGTTATCGGTGACACGGAGAAGCGTGGATTTATTCTGGAGAGTTGTCCTCTGTGCGGTGCGAACGGTAGCAACGAGTGAGGAGATTAGGAGGTGCCGTCCAAAATTATAACTGTGAGCTGCTCAAAAAACGTATAGTGATGACAGGACACCATAGCACCAGGCCGACTGTAGGAATAACCACACAGTTCCTTTTAGCTTAAGCCTTTGGGGGGAGTTGGAGTAAAATGGCAGCCCAAGGCCTCATGCACACGAGCGTACATTTTTTGCAGATCGAATGCGGATCCATTCATTTTAATGGGGCTGAAAAAAATGCAGACAGCACACCGTGTACTGTCCACATCCGCATGTCCTACTCTTGCCTGTTTTGCGGACAAGAATAAGCTTTTTGACATTGAAGCCCGCGGAAATTGTTGGATGCACACAGACGATATCCATATTTTGAGCATCCACGGTTTGCGGACCACAAAATACATACGGTCGTATGCATGAGGCCTTAGCAGCACAACCTCCATGTTTCTCAAGAGAAAGTCATGGATGCCTTGCAACAATCACAAGAATTCTGTCCCCCACAGAAAGGAGCGCATTGAGGTCAGGACGCAAGCTACTGAAAGGCCTCTTTCACACGGGTGTCATGTTTGACGCCCGGATAAGAGGCGGGTGCGTTGCGGAAATATGTGCGTTTTTCCTGCGTGGGTGCAAACGTTTGCAACACGTTTTGCACGCGTGTGAGAAAAAACGCCATGTTTGGTACCCAACCCAAAGCCGGACTTCATCACTGAAGTCCGGTTTCGGGTCTTCTGGAGAATTGATTATTTCCCCTTATAACATGGTTATAAGGGGAAATAATAGCATTCTTAATAAAGAATGCATTGTTAAATGATGAGGAAGGGGTTAAAAATAATAAAAGTTAACTTATCTTAGCCACTTGATCGCGTAGTTGCGATCTCTCCTCTCTTTCCCTGCAGCATCTATGATCTAAAGGACCTGTGATGACGTCACATCACTTGGTCCAATCACATGGTCCATCACCATGGTAAGATGGACCAGAATATAGAACATGCTGCGATTTTCACGCAACTCAGAAGTGATGCGTGAAAATCACCGCTCATGTGCACAGCCCCATAGAAATGAATGGGTCCGGATTCAGTGCGGGTGCAATGCGTCCTCCTCACGCATTGCACCCGCGCGGAAAACTCGTCCGTGTGAAAGGAGCCAAAGTCTTTGTGAAGCTCCAGTTGTACATTGCTGTCAGAGTATTTTTTAAAAAAACACGTCAAATTCTAAAATTATACACAAAAAAAGGTTATGTTTTGAGTGATCTACAAAGGTACATTCTCATCTCCGTTATGAAATGTGGCAGACTGTTCTGGGCATCGACAAGTTATACAATGCCTAGCTTCCATTCTGGTGCCTCAATTAGGTAACCTTATTATAACCCAACCCCTTATCCTGGCCTCACCTTTAAAATCTATCCTTGTAGTATTCTCAATATCCTGTTCCATGTGTCCTGACCTAGCAACGCCAATCATGCAAACAGCAGATTTTCCCCAAACTGCGGTCACCAGTTACCTATACAGTGATGTTCTCTTTCAGATATTCTACAGTACTGAAGGCTGGATGGCAGCGTCCACCAGTGCCAGTGTGCCCCCCTTACAGACTAACACCAAAAATTGCGCCAGCCATATAGCGGTATCACACACAAGTTCCCCTAGAGAAGTTTTCGCCACAGCAGTGCTCCTGTAACACACTGTTACTGTACAAAATGCACCAAAATTCTTGTGCAAATTGCGCCAGAAAAATTGGCATTTATGCTTTGCACCATGTTTATTAACTGTTTTACACACTTTTCTATACTTTTTGTGACACATCCAACAAGTAGTCATGGTGTAGTGGAAAGGGATGTGAACTTAGACTAGATAAACTAAACAGACCATATAGTCATGCACATGGGCGTATTTCTGTCCACAGATACCTTCCATGGGTAATCCACAATTTTTCTCTCCCCGTCAATAGAAAGGACTATTCTTATCTGCAATGCGGACCAGAAAAGGGCAAGTTCTACAATTTCGGTACATACAGATGCAGACAGCAGACAGTGGACACTTCTGTTTTTTTTCCGCACCCATAGAAATAAACTGGTCTGTGCAAAAAATGTGGAAAGGACACGGATGCAAAAAAAATCATCAGAATGAAGCCTAAAGATGCGCCAGACTTATCATCCAGAGTCAGCCCCTGTGATAAATGTGGTGCAGTTTAAGTCCGTCTTACTTTTAGACTGTATTATTGCATCTGTCCCAGTACTACTCTCTAATCATCTTCTACTAGCAACTGATATATGAGCAGCCAATCGGCGGCCAACTCAATGTAATTGTTTCCTTCACCATTCTAAACACTGGCGAACGATTTAGGATTCATCTCTCCTATCAAAGACCAATAGAAAAGTAGTAGTTGTCCAGCTGAGGCACGCGCAGAAACCTTAGGGCAACATGCAGTCCATGAATTACCAAGAGGAGAAATCTGGCATCCGATTAAAATGCAGTGCGTTTGGTATTAATGCATCCTTACTGGGGTTTTCTGAGATATTTTTACTGATGACCTATTCTCTGCATAGGTCATCAGTATCTAATTGGTGGGGGTCCGACACCTGGGACCTCCGACAATCAGCTGTTTGAGAAGGCGTTTTCAGTAGTGCTGCAGCCTTCTAGCATCTTTCCCAAGGCCAAGTGACGTCATGTTCATCGGTCACGTGGCCTAGGTGCAGCTCCACCCTATTTAAGTGAATAGAGCCGAGCTGTAAAACCAAGCACAGCCGCTATACCGTGTACGGCGCTGTGCTTGGTGAGCCGAGAGAGGGCCGCGGAGCTGCTGCGAGCTCCAGTGCCTTCTCAAACAGCTGATCAGCGGGGGTCCTGGTTGTCGGACCAATCAGATACTGATGACCTAACCAGAGGATAGATCCATCAGTAGAAAAGTCTCAGAAAACCCTTTTAAATCCAGAGATTGCAAGACAGATCCTTATTCATGGCACTGCCACAACTCCTCCGCGTTTCGGACCTGCATAGATCCTTACTTATAGCATTTACCAGAGTAAGGATCTCTGCCTTTAGATCCAATATGTGGAGGCAGTGAGGATGTCCTGGAATCTCTAGTTTTAAGAATGCATTAATAAAGATCTCCTTGGATTTTAATTGGATGCTGGATTCTCATTGTATCAACCTCTTCCATCAGCTCAGACGTGGGCCATTCTAGGTCAGGACTGGGATTTGGGTGCTTTGTTTGACTGTATACATTATATGAATCTATATCTACTAGTAGAGCTCATTAGCTCCCACCCAGTTTATGGGGCTCTTGGAGGTAAGCAAAGGAGTCAGGCAGTGACAATCTTCAGGTAGATGGGACATCTGGGGGTGATGGAGGGTGCTGGACAGCTCAGTTACCACGGTAATGCCCCCGGGACCTACATTCAGTCTATGCGGTAAAAGGTCTGAAGGAAGGCACCACCAGAGGATCCAGTAAAGACAGAAGACATCAGTCGGATGGTTTATTTCCAGTTTTCACAACATCAAACCATTTACATCACTGTGATAGAGAAATTACAATACTGTCATGCAAGCTTCACAGACATCTATGTCACCAATCAAGAGTCAAAGGGGTTGTCCCAGATTAGAAAAATATGGCTGCTTTTTTTTGCAAACTGCACCACGCCTGAAGACGGGCTGTGCCAAGCTGCAATACCAGACACAACCCACGGACGGGGTGGCACTGGTTTTGGAAGAAAGCAGCCATGTTTCTCTAGCTCTGGGCAACCCTTCCTTCAGAAATAATCTCCTAGTCTGGGTGACCACGCATTGTTGACGGCGGGGTGTTCTACAAATTCTGTAAGATATTGCATTATAGGAGCATTGTACATCAAGATAACACCATGGCACACAATGACCAATAGAAAGCGATACGAAACATCACAACTACACAAGAGACAAGTTGCGATACATGCATCCGAGGAATCATGGAAAAGGGTGGCTTTTACCATAGCAGCCAACAGTCCTATATTTGCCTAAATTGTCCCTAATTTTGAGAGACAATTACGACAAATTTGGCTACCTACCCAGAAGTGGGTGTTCCCGGACAGGTTTGTGGCATACCCTAAGATAAGATTTCCTTTCTTATTTGTACTATGATCCATTCCAAACATTAAGGAATGAAAGTCGTACAGAACAGCGATTTCCTGATCGGTCAGACAAGGTGGCATCTGAGAAGAATGTCTATGGGCACCTTAAGACAACTGACTTGGTTTAGTCTTCTGTCAAGATATCAATACTTGTCTATAGACATCTACTTTCTGTGAATCACATCCATAGTAGAGCACATTTAGATTATATAATTCAGATAGACACTGAGACCATTGATTAGAGGAACGGACCACTGGACAAAGGGACACCAACTGTGGTCAGGACATGAACACGCCTAGAACATGCAGTCCTATAAGAACCCATATGGCATGAGGACATCACTACTTTGTACTGGCGTATACAGTCACTATTGTTACGGCATTGGGACTCCTTGCTATACGGTTACACATTATACATGATGAGCAGCAGGAAAAACCCACACAATTGACCCTGGAAAATATTTAGGAACAAGGGAAGGACTAAGACCAAAGAGTAACTACAACACATTTATAGAGAGAATGGCAAAGTGAACGGTGGAGCGTTGAGGAGGCCTTGTAAAATTCTTCACACCCTGGTACACTGTGCAAAAGGCTGAGGCATTACTATTAATATTTCCAATACTTTATTTCAAAACTTGGTTTCCACATTGTATTGATGGGGGGGGGGGGAAGGAACCGTATTCATGTCCACTAGGATAGTGATCTTCAACGTGTGGCTCTTCAGCCATCTCCCAGCATGCTGAGAGTTGTAGTCCTGCTACAGCTGGAGAGCTACAGGTCGGAGACCATTGCCTTAGGGGTGTGCGAGCCACGCTGCTACAGTCATGAGGACACCCATTCACTACATTGTGGGTAGTTTTTGTGTTGGATTCATACATAAAAAGAAGTCTGTAAATCAGGGACCTATAAAGGTACAGTTGGGCCATGCAGACATCTACGGGTGCCTAATAACTGCTCCATACAACTATAGAAAGCCATAATATGGTAGTGTGCCCAGTATGGCCATTTCCCCTATGTCAGGTACGTGGCTGTGTGAAGACCTTTACAAGGCTCTGGATTCAATTACAATAAATGGAGCAACTAAATTCTGCAGACTGTAGACATGGCCATACAGACAGTGTATACAATAGTCAATCTGAGTGGAGCATGCGATGGAACAATAAAATAGAATATATGGCGCACAAAAAATCTTGCTGCCTTAAAGGGACACCATCAAAATAAAAACTTTACTTTGCAGAATGGCCTCGGTTGTTTCTATATAGGCATCGAACATTGATTGGATGGACCGTTGTTCTCTGGTATACAACACATCTTTCACAGACCATGTCAATAATGAATGGGGGGAGGGATACATAGATATGATGCCCTGTATGTCAGCGCACTGCTTTTATGTGGTTCCCTCAAGTCTTCAGGGATGCTAATAACTAAGAGACATTTAGATCCCAAAGTCATTGTCCAGTTCCACCGACATGAATGTTGACAAGTCATCTCTTATTAGTCCTGGTTAGAGATGAATGACCAATTCCCCCTAATCCACCAACCAACAGAATATGACGAGCAAATGGATTTCATGAAGGCAAATCACTAACATGGTGAATGAATTCTCCCGATGTGGTGGGTGGATTTGGATCCTCCCCATCCCCAAGACAAACATACATAGCAAATAAAAAGAAGACAGTGTCCCTTTTAAGTGAAAAACAGATCTTCTTGTCTCACAAGAGAAAAAAAAAAAACAGCAGTGTTGGGACTACGGTCGTCGATGATGGGATTCTGTGCTCTTTACTAAGTTACTTGCTGGTTTGTGCACTTAAATACTTTCCAGGTCATTTTAAGGAAGCAATGTTAAGGACCACAATCTGTTGGAGGCTTTTGGGGGCGAATGATGAAAAGGATGCTGAAAAGGATGGAATGAGTACATGAACAGGTGGAATAGATGGGAGACTGAGTTTAAAGGATACTCTCTCGCTCTTCTGCAAAGCTGGCGGAGTCAGAGGAGGTCACTGTGTGCAGCTCTGACGCATCTTTGGCCAGCCGGCTGTACCCTGAACGTTGACCTCTCTTGTGGGTCATGCGCTTCAAGTTTTCATTGTGTACTGGGCTGGACCCTGGGACCACAATTATTGGAGACTCTTCTTTTGCAACTTCTGTTTCATCGAAGTTTTGGTTCCCGGTGTTATTGTTGAGGGTCACTGTACTGGGAGTACGGTTGAGATTGAAGCCCTTCTGGCAAGTTGGCCAGTTCTCCTCTGGACTGCTGGCTATAAGGCTGCTCTCCGATGGGCTTTTCTTGTCTTCAGAGCAGATCGACATGCGTGCTATGGAGGGGTCTTGAAGGCCGCTCAGACTATTGGGTATTCCCCGCTTACTTCGCAAGCGATCATCCTCAAGTTCTATTAGGTTGGCTTTTTCCAGTTGGGAGTCATCCGCGCCTTCATTGTTAAGGGAATGATTAGGTGAACTTTCATTGGACCTGACCCCTGAGTCAGAAGAATCTTTCTTGTCAAGTATAGCGTCAGACAGATATTCCTTGGTCTTGATGAATGTTCTTATGGGCTCTGCTGCATGATCTGTTCCTTTCCTGTCTGCAGATGAATCTGGCTTTTTGTCTTTGCCATCTTTAAGAAGAGGAGTGTTATCAGATTCTTCTGGCCCTGACTCGTCTTCATCACTTGGGAGCTTCTGATAGCGCATGCCATTTCCCTTAAGCTTTATATCTGCAGCTTGGAAGAGGCTTGATCTCTCAGCACTCTTCTTACTTGGAAGGAGTTTGGAACCAGACTGATCTGACTTCTCATCTTCTTCAGTGATTGGGTCCAAGGGAGAAGCATCTGTGGTGGATGCGGTTGAGGATGTATAATCAGCTACGTCATTTCTCTTTAACAAGAAAGGCTTCCTTCCGTCTTCTTGCTTTGGCTCCACGTCTTTCGCTTTCTCTTGCTCCAAGGTAGAGTGCAAGGAGCTGACAGATGTACTCTGCCCCATGTAGTATGCACTGGAGCTCATGGGAGAAGATCTGCCACTTACAGTTGTGGAACTCATTACCCCTTCGATTTGAGCCATCTGAGCAATGTACTCTCTGTAGGCATCTCTGTATTCGGCCTGCACTTTGTCAGTCAGCTTCGAGATATCATTGCTGGATTCTTGAGAATTAAGACTGGTTAAACTTGGTGCTCTTGCCTGAAATACAAAATGAGTAACACAAACATTAATGCTGAACCATTCTCCTAGTGTATAATCAATGACTAGATTAAAGTCACTCATAGATGTATATATAGCAAGGAGCAATGACATCAAGATGGCATCAACTCACTCATAGATGTGTATATACCAAGGAGCAATGACATCAAGATGGTGTCACTTATACTCTGAATAACTCGTGTAATGTTCACTATTCAGTTTTTCCGTATTATATGGCCCCACTGACTCAAATGGAGACTTGTTGCAACTAAGAAGACAACACTGCACCCCCTTCAAACTCAGAGGATTGGTGGGTTCAGAATATCAGGAGTCTAACACATTACGCCATCACCTTCTGTACGGAATAACCCTTAAATCAGGCATCCTCAAACTGCGGCCCTCCAGCTGTTGTAAAACTACAACTCCCACAATGCCCTGATGTAGGCTGATACCTGTAGGCTGTTCAGGCACGCTGGGAGTTGTAGTTTTGCAACAGCTGGAGGGCCGAAGTTTGAGGATGCCTGCCTTAAATGGAAGAAATCATCAAGGGGTTCATGTAGCCAAACTACAACTTCAGATATCAGCTGCCATTTTGCAGGTGAAGGCTACACAAGGAAATCCTTTGGTTTGCTACTGTTGAAAATCCTGCTGTTTCTTTCGCTTGACCACTTATATCACATAAACCCTCCATCAGTCAACCACATATGTACCTGCCAGGCCATGGTATTAAGCCGTGGAGCCTCTTCAAAACCAAGTGTGTTAAGTTCTTCAAAGCTGAAGCCGAAATCATAGCTCTGGCCAGCAAGGTTGGCCTGAGGCATGTCTGGATTTGGCACTGGACGCCGGCCAATGTCACTGTGACCCATGTTTCTGACTGGCTCCTGCATTCGAGCTTCTTCGGGATGAATCTGCTGAGCTTCACAGCTTCTCATTTCTTGAACCTTTTGCAGGAGGAGGACAGCATTACTATCATTATTTTGCACAAAGCAGACCTGTTCCAGCCCAAATCTTTCTAAAGCCTCATTCACACGTCCGTGTCTGTGCTCAAATCCGTGAGCAGGTGGCCAGTGATGCATCCGTGAAGCATCCGTGTTGCTCTGACACTGAACAGCTGAAAAGTATTTTTCAAAGTATCTCTTCTTAATGATCCGTGAAACACGGATGCAACACGGATGGCATCCGTGGCTTTCACGGACTCATAGACTATAATGGACTTGATGGATCTGTGACAAAATAGAGCATGCATCCGTGCTCAAAACACTGACCCACGAACTGTGCTAAAACACTGATGTCTGAATTACACACATTAAAATAAATGGGGACGTGTGCTGTCCGTGGAGAACACGTACAGCACATGTCCATGAAAAACTGACGTGTCAATGAGGCTTAAGAATGTGAACTGCACTCCTCCCCACCTTGCTCCAAAAACAAGAACCTGACAAAGAGAGAAGGTGAAACAGAAGAGACTAGTTTCCAACTGTAATCTGTGTTCTGATGGGAAGATCTTGAGAAAAGGCTCCAGGAAGACATTACATGGCCGTTGTCTGTAATGTTTTAAATACTAAATCTCTTTATAGCGAGCACTGAAGCTGATTAAATTATTTCAGACACATGATCTTTACTGAATTCAATCAATATCTGCACTGGCAGTGTACATGCTCGACCTGCCACCTGGTTCATTTGGGGAGTGCCCAGGGGTCCCAGTGGTAGTACCCACACCAATCTAATAGTCCTGTTGATGGGGGATCACTTGATATGACCAGAATACCCATTTCAAACTCGGCTCCCTTACCACGCTCCTAAAAAGATGCCAGTCACCAAAGTTCATGTTCATCTCTTTCTTCAGCTCATCCATGTTGCACTGGATCAGGACACGTCCATTGATGTTTGCCTGGGTGAGTAAACAAGCATCTGAGAAATCAGCAAAGTGTACGAACCACAGCTAATGTGCTTACAAGAGACAAGCAGGATACCCCAACTTCAATGCAAGCGCTACTGCATAATGAGAACTTACACTGCTGCATATTACAGCGGGCGTCTTGACCCATCACATGGTGCCACCGATGAGATGAGTCTAGACAGAAGTTTTGGATTTTTTTTTTTTTTGCTGCAATTTTTTGTGCAATACCAGATAATCTGCATACCTTCCGGATGGTTGCAGTGTACTGAGCCAGCATGCTCTGGTCAATGCCTTCAATCTGTTTGAGTTTTTCACACACGGCATCTACGTTCATGGATCCCAGAGCAGAAGGGTGCGGTCCGATAACAACACTGTTGCCCACAACCTGGATGAGGACAAGATGGTGTAAGTCACTGACACAACAATTTACTGGTGATAACCCCTAAAGACCT
Source organism: Bufotes viridis (assembly GCA_033119425.1). Classification (NCBI taxonomy): domain Eukaryota; kingdom Metazoa; phylum Chordata; class Amphibia; order Anura; family Bufonidae; genus Bufotes; species Bufotes viridis. The sequence continues at coordinate 61,968,881 of CM065592.1, forward strand.
GCCTGCTCTGTGGACACAGAATATGGCACTCTATGGACTGTTCCCTCAGCCCAATGCATGTTTTAGAGGGTCATAATGCAGCCGTCTTATGTCCGTGTTATTGAAGCAAAGCAGAAACCTCGTTATATTACTATAGGTCTCTATGGTGATCTAAGTTAGGTTTAGTAGAACCACAGGGACTCCAGGTCTTGTTATCTTGGTACTTATGCTAATATGTCGTCCAAATCCGCCAAATACCATATTCTACATTGTTAATAGAAATAGATAAACCAAAGCATCAACGATTTCTAGTATGCCGGATGGGTCTGACATTAGTTGGTGTTAATATCTCAACACAGCAAGTCCAATAAAGTAGTAGTAGTAGTAGTAGTAGTAGTATTCTCCTACTAGTATGGATATAATATAACACTTATATTCATGAGTCCAAGTAGGGTCCGAGGCTGAAACCATGAATCTAGCTCTGCTTCTTATGTGGAAATGCCAGGAAGAACCACCATTTGGGGGTTTTCACTTTTTGGTAGCAGACCCATGGCACCTATTGTGCAGGGCTATAAGTCTACAGTACTGTCTACAAGTGAAAATTTTAGAGAGACTGGCTGAAAAGGTGGAAACCCAACATGCCCAATCCATTCGCTACTGCCAGAGAAGTCTTATTCCCCTCTCCCAAGGAGAAACAATTCAAGCATGTCTATGTGTGGGGCAGTGGGAAGGAATAGCTTCTGCAGACAGGCATGTATGGGCAGCTCAGACAGACACCATGGGCTCCCTTGTGCGCAAATTCAACATATAAAAAAGGTCGTCCAAGCAATAGGTACTGATGACCTATCCTTAGGATCAGTCATCAGATCGGTGAGGGGCTGAGAAGTCTTGTGAGTGCTTTGTCCTCTTTAATGGATCTAGGTCCTTTGCAGGTAATTATAGACCAGTTAGTTTAACTTCTGTTGTGGGAAAAATGTTTGAAGGACTCTTAAGGGACTATATACAGGAGTATGTGACTGTAAATAATATTGTAAGTGATAACCAACATGGGTTTCCCAAGGACAGAAGTTGTCAGACTAACCTGATTTGTTTTTATGAGGAGGTGAGTAGTAGCCTGGACTGAGGGGCGGCTGTGGATGTAGTGTTTCTGGATTTTGCAAAGTCCTTTGATACTGTCCCTCATAGACGTTTAATAGGTAAAGTAAAGTCTATAGGCTTGGAAAGTATCGTTTGTAATTGGATTGAAGACTGGCTGAAGGACCGTGTCCAGAGAGTTGTGGTCAATGATCCCTATTCAGAATGGTCCCGGGTTATAATTGGTGTACCCCAATGTTCAGTGCTGGGCCCTCTATTATTTAATTTATTTATTAATGATATTGAGGACGGGATTATTAGCACCATTTCTATTTTTGCAGATGACACTAAGCTATGTAGTACTGTATCGTCTATGGAAGATGTCCATAAACTACAAGCTGATTGGGCATCAACTTGGCAAAAGTACAGAGGAGAGCGACTAAACTGATGAGGGACATGGAGGGTCTTCGTTATGAAGAAATATTAAAAGAATTGAATTTATTTAGTCTTGAGAAGAGACGTCTAAGGGGGGACATGATTAACCTATACAAATATATAAATGGGCCATACAACAAATACGATGAAAAACTGTTCCATGTAAAATGCCCTCAAAAGACAAGGGGCACTGCCTCCGACTGGAGAAGAAAAAGTTCAGTCTCCAGAAGCGTCAAAGCTTCTTTACTGTACGAACTGTAAATCTGTGGAATAAACTTCCTCAGGACGTGGTCACAGCAGGAACAGTGGACTGTTATAAAAAGGGTTTAGAGGAATTCTTAAAAGTAAACGACATTAATGCTTGTGAAAATGTGTAGAAATCTGAGTCTCACTTCCTTCTGGGATTCACATCCCCACCTATCCCTTGGTTGAACTTGATGGACTTGTGTCTTTTTTCAACCGCATCAACTATGTAACTATATATGTGATGTACACAGAGGGCACTAATAGTACTAGTCCCAGATTGTCTAGGACTATGGACATAAATACATGCTATGAATGTCCTGCCCTGTACGAACTACTTGACCTACACACATAGGCAATCTTCACTTCTATAAAACATACAGATTCCAACTAATTCCCGATACACACTTCCTCATAGAAGTACAGCTATGAGTGAAGCAGACTGACAGGAGGAGGGATGTCACATGTTATAAAGTGAGGGAACCAGCGAGTGAACCCTGAGCACAATTTTGTAATACCTCTCACACGGCTTTGGTCATGTCCCCTTTTGTAACATTAAGCTGCCTGATGCATATACAAGTTCAATAAAAACACAATCATTACAGAATTACTTTAAAAATGAGGAGTCCTACACTAAAGGCTTTGTATACAACTATCAATCTCAGAACTTTGTCAGGAACCTTCCCTAAATGTTACCTAAATCCAGTTCAAGAGCTAAATGTGAAAGGTCTATAGGCACCAAATAACCATCAACTTTGACCGTTCCCAAAATCACAGAAGACCCTGCTTGTGATATCAGTACTTGCCATATACTGTAGGTCATGACATTTATGGATTAGTAAATACTACTTCAATGAACCATAGATAACCTATAATCCAGTCCTGATGCAAAGAATCAGGCTCCTTTTCCTGCATGACTGGCCAAAGGAATGGATCTCTTTTAAAGGCAATCTGTCAGCTCCGAAAAACCTCCCCAAACTAGAGGTGTGATGCAGAGTCCGGTTATGTAATTTTTATCTTCATGCTTACTTGTGTTTCGATGCTGTGCTTAGACAAAATCAGCAGAAAAATGCATTGAGTGGATTCCTGCTCGAGTCCTCTTTATTATGTGAGTGAGCACAGGAGTCATCGCAATGCACCTTACTGATGGTTTTTGAATCACAGCGTAGACAATTAGTATGAAGATAAAAATGATATCATCAGATTCGGCGGCGCTTACACTATACACGGTTTACTTTACTTTGGGGCGTGTTTTGGAGCTGACAGATTCCCTTTAAAGGGAATCTGTCACCTGGCTATCCACAATTTTTTTTTTCCTTTAGCCTAGGGCAATAAAGTACCTTATATCCGGATCTGTTGTTCTTTTTTCCGTGTGTCTTGTATTTTCTGTTAAAAACCGCTTTATCCATTATGTAAATTAGGCTGTAAGGAGCCCAGAGGGCGTTTTCTCTTCAAGGAGCCCAGGAACGCCCCTGATGTGCCCAGACCGCCTAAATTTGAATCTAAAGAACGCCTCCAGCAGCTGAAATCTCGTCCCAGAGGCAAGGCTACGGCTCCGCCCCCCGGCTACATTCGCTCTCTGCCCGGAATACATCCCCGATCTTCTTCTCGGCGGCCGCTGGAAATCTCCCGCAGGCGCAGTGCTGGCGGTTACCTGCGCCTGCCCGATCCAATTTCAACTGAGGGCAACAGCGCTCCGAAAACGTCACTGGGCTCGGCGCATGCCCAGTGACACTATTGAGGCTGTTGCCCTCAGTTGCCGTCAGATCGCGCAGGCAATCGCCGGCACTGCGCCTGCGCGAGATTTCCAGCGGCCGCCGAGAAGAAGATCGGGGATGTATTCCGGGCAGAGAGCGAATGTAGCCGGGGGTGGAGCCGTAGCCTTGCCTCTGGGACGAGATTTCAGCTGCTGAAGGCGTTCTTTAGATTCAAATTTAGGCGGTCTGGGCACATCAGGGGGGCGTTCCTGGGCTCCTTGGAAGAGAAAAAACGCCCCTCTGGGCTCCTTACAGCCTAATTTACATAATGGATAAAGCGGTTTTTAACAGAAAATACAAGACACACAGCAAAAAGAACAACAGATCCGGATATAAGGTACTTTATTGCCCTAGGCTAAAGGAAAAAAAAAATATGTGGATAGCCAGGTGACAGATTCCCTTTAACGGGAGGTCCACATCTGGCTGGCCATGGCAAGTTACATTGGCAGCACAAGTCTCGCACCTGATACAGACAGCCGCTCCAATTAATGTCAGCAAAAACAGACGTATGTGGCGTCCATATGGTCTCTGTGTGTATCCATTTTTTCCCCAAAAAAAAAATAAATAAATGAAGGGTCATAATACAGAATATAATCTCAAAAACAGTGCCAAGAAACAGATGTGCGCACACTGTACAGTCCCACTGTACCCAAGTCAAACTTGGTAGTCCACAAACAGATTCCTTACTACAGGAGTCTTACTAGGTAGGGGCAACCCAGAGAGTTGTGATATACCACCAGGTAGAGATAATAAAAAGGCTGTGACTGATCTTAAAATTACAGTACACTCTTTATCCAGAAACAGAAAACCCAAAAAGTCTCACAATCCTGCACAGACCAGAAAACTATTGTTATTAGAGAACAACGTTTTAAGATATTTCGTATTAAAGGGGTTATCCCTGATGAGGCAACCCTTTTCAGAATGCTCTTCCCTGGGTGATCAGCTGATTGCTCCAGGTCCTGCTCCTGGTGCCCCCAACCAACAGCTGAATTTGCCCAGGGAAAGTCACAGCCAGCAAAGCACTTCCCCAGCACAATCTACAGGACAAATAGAGCATTATTATCATCATATGATGGCCATTCAGATGAGAGCCCATCCTTACTACAAGGGCATCCTTACTACAAGCTCTCTGTCCTGGCTCATAGAGAGAGGGGGGCCCCACTGTACAATGTCCATATTACCTAATAGGGCACAAAGACAGGGGTTTAATTCAACAATTTATTTTCCTGAAAGTTCTCCACCCTTGGAAGGGAGTTTTTTTTATGACCTACTGCTAATCCAGAATATTTGATAACCCATCACTCATTGATAGTTTATATTAAAGAAATTTTACTTTAGATCAGCAGTCATCAACCACCAGGCCGCGGACCAGTACCAGGCCATGGATCAGCTAGTACTAGTCCACAGGGAGTTGAACGGCGGGGACAGGCACTATTAGCTCCTGTGCCCCGCCGTTTAGTACAGGTGGAGACCCAATGCACGAGGTTGAAATAACATTTGCGACTGCCTGTACTATAATGCAGGGGGCCGGGGCAGCAGGCTAGAAGAGACCCGTATCACAGACCGCCAGTCTTTTTTTTTTCTGAGTTGTAAACACTACTGGGGGCACTAGGGAGGAGGGGTTGGGGCATTATATACTGGGGGGCACTATAAGTAAAGAAGGTGTCCTATATGTAAAGAGACCTCTACTGGGGTCACTAAGGAGGAGAGGTTGGTGCATTATTTACTTGGGGGCACTATATGTAAAGAGGCACTAATGGGGAAAAGAGCCATATTTAACCATATGCCGCCACGCTAATGCCGATGGGCGTCAGCGCGGCGGCTCTCTCAGGTCTCAGTCACGCCTATCGGCGTCATCTCGTGAGACCCGAGATTTCGCATGAATGCGGGTACGCGTTCATGCGATCGTGACCGGGACAACTGAAACTACAGCCTGCCAGCGCTGATCATGCGCTGGCAGGCTGTAGATGCGAAAAAAAAACGCATTTAAAACGCATATCAGACGCTGTTTTGTAAACAGCGTCTGATATGCCTGCTGTCTGCTCGTCTGGTGGTCCCTTTGTCTGGGACCACCAGGGCAAACATAAGTAAAGTGCACCAATCACTACACACACACACCCCCCCCACCCCCCATCACTGATTAACCCCTGATCACCCATGTCACCCCCCCCCCCGATACTAATCACCCCCCTGTAAGGCTCATTCAGACGTCCGTATGTGTTTTGCGGATCCATGGATCTGCGGATCCGCAAAATACGGACACCGGCAATGTGCTTTCCGCATTTTGCAGATCCGCACATTGCCAGAACTATATAGATAATGCCTTTTCTTGTGCACAATTGCGGACAAGAATAGGACATGTTCTATATTTTTGCGGAACGGAAGTGCAGACCCGGAAGAGCGGATCCGTAATTCCAGATCCGAGCGGGACAAAGTCTGTCCCCATAGTAAGGAATGGGTCCGCAATTCCGTTCCGCAAACAGAATTGCGGACGTGTTAATGGGGCATAAGGGTCCCTTATCACCGCCAGTTAGCTAGCTACTTGTTAGGTAGCTAGCGCCCAGCCCACCGCACCGCAGTCACTGATTTTGGCAGAGATTTTTTCATCCACATTGATCGACGCGAATGAAAAAATCTGTGCCGTTCATTTTTTTTCTTTTTTCAGCCCAGAGGCTGAACGGAAAAAAAAAATCTCATTACCCGTATGCTCAATATAAGGAGAATCGCAGAAACTCCTAATGCTGGCCATACGTGTAATGATTGCGGAGACCCTCAAATGCCAGGGCAGTACAAAAACCCCACCTGTGACCCCATTTTAGAAAGAAGACACCCCATGGTATTCCGTGAGGGGTATGGCGAGTTCATGTAAAATTTTATTTTTTGTCACAAGTTAGTGGAATATGAGACTTTGTAAAAAAAAAAATAAAAAAAAAAATATCAATTTCCGCTAACTTGTGCCAAAATTTTTTTTTTTCTGTGAACTCGCCATGCCCCTCACGGAATACCTTGGGGTGTCTTCTTTCCAAAATAGGGTCACAAGTGGGGTATTTATACTGCCCTGGCATTTTAGGGGTCCTAAAGCGTGAGAATCCAAATGCGTAAAAATGCCCTGTGAAATCCTAAAGGTACTCATGGGATTAGGGCCCTTTGCATCTTGGCTGCAGAAAGTGTCACTCATGTGGTATCGCCGTACTCAGGAGAAGTAGGGCAATGTGTTTTGGGGTGTATTTTTACATATACCCATACTCTGTGTGAGAAATATCGCTGTAAATGACAACTTTTTAAATTTTTTTATACAAAGTTGTCAATTTACAGAGATATTTCTCTCACCCAACATGGGTATATGTAAAACCCCAAAACACATTGCCCTACTTCTCCTGAGTACGGCGATACCACATGAGTGACACTTTTTTGCAGCCTGGGTGCGCAAAGGGGCCCTAATTCCAATGAATACCTTTAGGTTTTACATGGCTACTCACAATTTAGCCCCGCCCAAAATGCCAGAACAGTAAACACACCCCACAAATGACCCCATTTCTGAAAGTAGACACCCCAAGGTATTCGCTGAGGGGCATAGTGAGTCCGTGGGAGATTTTTTATTTTTTTTGCCAGAAGTCAGCAGAAATGGAAACTTTATAATAATTTTTTTTTTCCTCAGAAAGTGTCATTTTCCGCTAACTTGTGAAAAAAAATGAAATGATACATGAACTCACCAAGCCCCTCCGCGAATACTTTGGGGTGTCTTCTTTCTAAAATTGTGTCATTTGGGGGGTATTTATACTATACTGGCATTCTATCACCTGAAGAAACATGACAGGTGCTCAGAAAGTCAGAGCTGCTTCAAAATGCCAAAATTCACTTTTTTGCACCATAGTTTGTAAACGCTATAACTTTTACCCAAACCAATAAATATACACTTATTGGATTTTTTTTTTTTATCAAAGTCATGTAGAACAATACATTTTGTGAAGAGGGCACTACTGGGTGGCATTTTATGTCAAAAGGGCACTACTGGGAGGAATTAAATCTACTGGTGCCTAAATGGGGATAATTACTAAGTAGATGCATAAAAGGAGCCATTAATACTAAATAGGTGTGTTCAATTATGCAGAAAGAACTTATGGTCAAGAGACGTCATCAGAGTGATACGCGCAGGACTGAGAAAAAAGGAAAACACGACTCCAGCGGAGGAGACATCACCTGAAAGTCACTGAATGGGGGGACATTACTTGTAAGTCATTGAATGGTGGCGTAAATGGAAAAATTATTTTGTGTGAAACCAGTCCCTGGTACAAAAAAGGCTGGTGACCACTGCTTTAGATGACCACCAAGGGTCTCTACAGGAACCAAGACAACCTCACAGTGCTCGGCAGAATTTTATGTTGTCCATAGTCACAGTAACATCATTTACATGAAGAATTTTTTAGTGAGGAGAATAAAATTTTGTAAAACAGGAAATTACTAACAAAATGTTTGCTTTTCATAACTGGTGATACTTCCTCCAGATTAGTTTATATTGGAGGAGAGTGCAAGACATCCAATGAGAAAATATTACACAGCCATCGATAGCCAATCACAACTCCGACAGTCCTACATGGATCTGCTTGAGACCTGTTTAGTGTGATGACAGACTATGTAGAGAGGGAGAGCATCTCCATGCAGTGTGATCCTGGACACTTCCTCAACGGCAACGTGGAACCAATTTACCAGAATCACTTGTGTTTTGTTTAGTGATGTGATGTAATGTCTTCCTTCAAAATTGTTTAGTAAGTACACAGGTGATGTGGTAATGCTAACCTAAGATTTCCAAATGTGCCTGTTTTCTTAATGGAACATTTAAGAGATTTAAAAAAATTCCCACTTAAAATAACTTGTGTCTAGATACTGAGGTTACGTACTTGTGGCACCTTGTTACTGTAGTGTTAAACTGGCTTTAATATTTTTGGCTAAATTTAACTTAAATATATTTGTCTAAGGAACCATATACACTGATCGATCAGCCATACCATTAAATCCTAATATTGTGCAGGTCCCCCCTCGTGCCACCCAAAAGCTCTGACCCATCGCGGCATTGCCTCCACAAGAACTCTTAATGTGTCTTGTGATATCTGACAGCGAGATCCTTTAACTCCGGTAAGTTGTGAGGCGGCGACTTCAAGACTTGTTTTTCCAGCACATCCTACAGATGTATGATCCAATTGAGAGCTGGGAAATTTTGAACGCCAAGTCATCATCTTGAACTCTTTGTCATTGACCTCTAATATTCCTGAACATTTTTTGCATTGTGGCAGGACACATTATCTTACTCAAAGTAGCCACTGTCATTAGGGAATACTGCTCCGATGAAGGTAGGCAGGTGTAATGTACCAGGAACCAAGATTTTCCAGCAGAAAGTTGTTCAGAGCATCATTCTGCCTCTGTTAACATTCCTTCCCCAGATAAGTGATGTACGCACACCTGGCCATCCACATGATGTACAAGAAAGCAGAATTCATCAACCAGACCAACTTCCGTAATTGCACCATGGCCCAGTTCTGATACTCACATGCCCATTGCAAACTGTGCCGGTGGTGGGAAAGGGTCAGCATGGGCACTGACAGATAATCAGCCTAATTTTATAATCAGCCTAATAATTGTTTGAGATGTAAAAGGTATGGTGTACAATAGCGTTTTAAACCATGCTTCTCTGGCGCTCCTCTAAACATGGTAAGGGTCCCCAGAAGATAGCACTTGTTACTTTTACATAATGAACAATATACACAGCGAAATCACATTATTATGACCACCACCTAATATCCAGCATAATCGCTGTATGCAGCACGGACAGCAGCTAGACGGGCTGTGAGTGACTCATTAAAATCCTTGTAAGTTGTCACAGGTATCTGGAGCCATGCTGAGTGCAGTGCATCCCACAGCTGGATGGAGGGAGTGTGGGGGATCCATAGAGCGAACATGACGATCAAGGTGGTCCCACAGATACTCAACTGGGTTCAAGTCTGGGGAATAAGGGGGCCGGTGTGGCACTTGGAAGTCTTGGTCACACACTTCCAACCAATGTCACCAATGACATTTCTAGCCATGTGACATGTTGCATTGTCTTGCCAGGAGATCCCATCCACCCTAGGAAAGACAATCAGCATGTATGGGTGTACATAATCTGCAAATATGGTCGAGCATGTCTTCCACATGGATGAGTGGGGCCCAGAGAAGGTCATGAAAACATTCCCCAGACCATAACACTGCCACCACCAGCTTGTGCTCTTCCAGGAATGGTTGCATGGTGTTTGCTCTCTGATGTTTCTCGCCTTAGATGGCAACCTCCATCCGTTCAAAGAAGCAGAAGACATGACTCATCAGAGAAGGCTACCCTTTGCCAGTCAGCAGAGGTCCAATTCTGATACTGTAGTGAAAGTTAAAGACTTTTCTGCCGATGCAACTTCATTGGCAGAGGTGCAGTGACTATCCATCTGCTTCGGAGCCCTATACACAGAAGGGTTCGCTGAACTGTTGTTTTAGACACTTCTGGTAGGCCCCTGGTTCATTTTGGCGGTGAGTTTCTCCACTGTAGCCCTTGCCCACGGTCATTGCAGACGTTCACCTCTCACAACCAATGGCACGTGGTGGTCCACAGTTTCCACATCGCTTATTCGGAGTGGTGCCATTTGTCCACTCACCATACACTTTCTCAACAGCAGCATGCGAACAGTTCACAAACTGCACAGTTTCAGAAATACTGACACCCTTGGCCTGAAAGCCAATAATTACACCTTTTACCCATGACAGCAATGAGGGACATGTGTGCAGACAGCCTATCACACACTTTATATACCCACCAAGCCAGCTCACCACACGCGACTTCCTTCATGAGCAACGTGCTGCCGACCTCGAAAGTATGAAGTGGTCATAATAATGTGACTCCACTGTGTACCTGTAGAGGTTTCCCAGATGTAAAAATACCAATCTTGGTATACTAGTAATTAAAAACATCCAGATTATTCTTGGTGGTCAAAGGCAGTCAACCCCCTCTAATTCAACTGGACACAAATGGAAATGAAAGTTCCAGAAACAAGCAATCTATATGAAAGCAACATTTTCGCTCTGCTGTAGGACACATGACATGGCTTATAATATAAAGTTCCACATGTGACCCTGCCGGATAATCATAGTGAGACAATAACGGTGTTACAATTTCCCCTTTAGAGTTGTCCAACACCATTCTGCGGAAACCAGCAGAAATATGAGACAAATACCGAGAAATACTGTGGGGCCACAAGCTTACATAAGAGAGGCAATTTAAGCAAGATCCTGACCAGAAGCTTCAAAACCCACTACACGAAAATGTAATTCAGTAAACGGGGAATCAACCTCAATGTGTCTTCCCAGATCACTACTGAGTGGGGTCCATAAACCAAGCCCTTCCAAAAAGGGGTCAGGGTCCCTTTGGGATCACTTGCAGGGAATTTGTAATCACTCCTATAAGGCTTGTCATAACGAGCCAAAATATTTAATTGGTGATTTATGATAAGTTAAGTGTCATAGATTCCATGGCAATGATCCCTCTTTGTAGCTAGTGGCCTAAGGAATTATGGACTTGGGCACAATTTACTTTAAGCCAAGCAATACAGACCTGCATCAAATAAATATTACCATACAGTGCCCTAATAATTAGCTAGAAAGCAGACAGAAATACAGGGTTAGATATCGTCCAGGAAAATAGTATTATGCAGCATCCAGATCTAGGGCAGCTAAGGTATTTTCTGCTTCCCTGGTGGTCTAGGGCAGTGAAGGGGTAACTATCTCTATGATTAAATGATCTCAGGCAGTGAAGGGGTTAATGATTAAATTCCAGGATGTCTAGGGCAGTGAAGAGGTTAATCCCTGGTGGGGTACAGCAGTAACAGGTTTAATTTTTAGTATCCCTGGTGGTCTAGGTCAGTGAAGGGGCTAATTCTAAGATGCCAGGTGAAAGGCAGGGAAGGGGTTAATATTGCACACCTGTAGTCCAGCTAGTGATTTATTCCTTTCATGGCACCAGTGTTGTCCTGCCTGGCGGTTCACCTTCCTGTTTCCTCCCTGCACTGACCACATGGATGAGCGCAGAGATGGAGAAGAGAGGACTGTGCAGCTATAACTGTATAACTGCACAGTTCTCTCTATGATTGGGCAGAGTGATTTCTGAACAACTTCTTTTTGCAACTCCAGTCTTAAGGTCCCCATACATATTTGTGTATTATCAGTCAATCTGTTGGCGGGACTGGCTGATAATGTGTACGGTAAGCTCCTGACCCTTCCCCGACAGATGATATCGGGGGACAGAAGGATCCGGCAAAACTAATTGTTGCCCAATCATTTTGTTCTCCCAGGAGATAAGCCACCTCCATGGGTGTCTGGCAGCGACTCCCTCCTCCCTGTCCATGGAAATAGACACTAAACTGATCGATCATGTATTGGTATGGAGGAGTCAGGAGAGATAGCTATAGACCCAACGACAGGTACTGGAGGTGTATGGGCACCGTTAGTGTTCATGTGCACCACCGTTCTGGCCAGAATAAAGGAGATGGTAGCGGAACATACATGAGATTGCAGTCAGAGAGGCACAAAGCCTGCCATCATTCATTCAGTAATAAATAAGCTGGTATATAGGGTTAAGCTGCTGATTCAGCAAGCTCCGTTTATTAGTATGCAAGCAGAGATTTGTCCGTTGCAAATTAGCACGGGGTGAACAATTTGCTGTATAACTATTTTATGTTGAGTGCCATCCATTTTAAATATGCAGATGGATATCTCTTCCCGCAAGCAATGTTTTATTTAACAGGCCCTCTTCACTTTATGAAGTACAAAAGAGAACAAGCCAAAGCCGACATTTCGCCATCTCCGTTCTAACAGTTATTTTTCTTTTCATACATTTTTTATTTTTTTTCTAACAGACGAAAAGGTGAGAAAAGAAAGAAGAATCCTATACAAATCTGAAAAGCAATTTCTGAAAACTGTGGCAGTGAAAAGAACATTCGTCAGAGTGATGCAGCCCATGCGCACCCAGCCCTGCCAGATGGAGGGAATCCGCTCTGTCTGTTTTCATTTACTATAGCGGCGTGGGAAGGAGCGAGAAGATAAAAGATCCAAGGGAACGTCTTAAGAAAACGCCTCTTCTTCACACGTCTGGTTCATCATCTCTGTAATAATCTGGGACAGACTTAGATGGAGAACACAAGAGTGCAGTCGACAGAAATGAATGGGGATTTTATCGGCTAAACCCAACATGTAACATGAAAAGCCGTATTCTGAAAGTCACATCTAAATGTGCCAGGAATTGGATTTTTGGTGCCCAAATATAAAGTTTAGAGCTTCATAAAAAAAAAAAAAAAAACCCACATCAACAAGCTGTATGTCCACTTATGTAAATTAGCTGTCTTCCAGATGGAAGAAAACGGTCTCTCTAGTGCCACCTAAAAGTAACTACTGGGGATGAGCGAATCAACTTCGGATAAAACATCCGAAGTCGATTCGCATTAAACTTTGTTCCAATCCTGTACGGAGCAGGAGCTCCGTACAGTATTAGAATGTATTGGCTCAGATGAGGCAAGGTTCTTGCTTCGCAAAGTCTTGCGAGACTTCGGGTAATCACTCTGTAAATTAATTTGTACTGTAAAAAACTATTTCCCGAACTCTGGTTCGGTTCCAAGTGGTAGCTGCGAATAGACTTCGGATGTTTCATCCAAAGTCTATTCGATCATCCCCAATTACGACTATACCACACTTGTATAGTTTTTCTTGTATTTTAAAGGGTTTCTGTCACCAGATTTAACCCTATGAAGTTAGCTGACATTAGCGATGTGCTAATGCCAGCTAGACCTAACTAGCCTATTCTTACTTTTCTCAGTGCCTGCATTAACCTAAAAATCGAACTTTTATAATATGCTAATGAGGCTCTAGGAGCAGGGGGGCGGCGTTCCTGCTCCTAGAGCCTCCGTTCTCCCACCTTGGTCTCCTCCCTCCAAGTCTTGATTGACAGGGCCAGGCAGCGCTTGCGTCTGTCTGCCAGCCCTGTGCTCGGATGTAGTCTCGCGCCGTTCTGAACTCAGTGCAGGCGCGGTGAGGAACCTGGCAGCCGACGAGTGTTTTTCCCTCACCGCGCCTGCGCTGAGTTCAGAACGGCGCGAGATTTCATCCGAGCACAGGGCTGGCAGACGGACGCAAGTGCTGCCTGGCCCTGTCAATCAAGACTTGGAGGGAGGAGACCAAGGTGGGAGAACGGAGGCTCTAGGAGCAGGAACGCCGCCCCCCTAATCCTAGAGCCTCATTAGCATATTATAAAAGTTCGATTTTTAAGGTTAATGCAGGCACTGAGAAAAGTAAGAATAGGCTAGTTAGGTTTAGCTGGCATTAGCACATCGCTAATGTCAGCTAACTTCATAGGGTTAAACCTGGTGACAGAAACCCTTTAATACTGAACACTTTTCAGTGATACCATATTGAAGTGTGTCTGTGACTTTTTGATCACTTTTTATTACATTTTTGGGGGAGGTAAAGTGAAAAAAAAAAGGGGGAATTGGCAGTTTTTTTTTTTTTTCTGTCACACCATTTGCCATATGAAATTGACATTGTTATATTTTAATAGTACGGGTGTTTTCGCACGCAGCGACGCCCATGGTATTTACTTTTTACATTGGTCATGTATTTTTATGCCGTAGAAACCCGGCTGCAATGGCGCCCGCTGCATGTGCGAGCAGGCGCCATCTTTAAAGCGCCGACTTCCACTGTATATGTACAGAGGAGCTTGCAAAGGGGTTAAAGAGCCTTGAAACTAGGCATATCAGCCATACCGAGAGACACTAGATATCCCTTGTCCTGTTTCAAGGCTCTATAATGGATCTTCGGCCCTGGAGGGAATTTACCATTGCCCCAAAATTTTATACCACTCTCCTAACTTTTGAAAATTTGATGAAAACGTGAGTGTGGTCAGCTACACTAATTAGGGGCACGCCAGATTTATCAGCATTAAAAAAAAAAAAAAAAAAGTGCAATATTAATCCAGTGGGTGGGGGAGTTGGGAGGGCGTTAATTCACCCCACTAATTTACAGGGTGGCTACCAATAGGTGGCAATAGAGGAGAAATAATTAGAATAATTTTCCCAGGAACCATTACCTGGTGTAGACTCCCTACACTAGCTGGATCTCCAAGTAGGGCAGCACCTTCCAACAACAACTACCAACCTAGGCAGAAGAGAGATGCCAGGACCAATCTGTAAAATAGCTCCATAGACACCATCCCCTATGGACCTGCTGTGTAAAAGATATCAATGTACGGTAAATCACAAGAAATATAGGCATGTAGGCAAACACCAGTTTCCAGCATGAGGCCATAAATATATTGTAATTATATATTAAAGGGGTTGTCCAGTCTAGGGGCCAACCAACCCAATCCTTGAAACCTTGAGCCTAATAAAAAATAAAATAAAATACATGTTCACAGTCCCGACATTGCTGAACCATCCTCGCAGCAGTCACAGGACCAAGACGCTTCTGGTATGGTGAGGACCCGATGTGGCTGGGAACGGGCACAGGTTCTGCGGAACGGGTTGGTTGCCTCCTTTAATGGAGCCTCACTTTCTTAAACACAGGAAAGTGCCTTTAAGGGAATGTTCAGCTTTAAACATCTTCTGACATGGCACTGGGGGGGGAGTGTCCAGAAGCCTCCACCAGTGTCTAGAATGATGGAGTCAGGTCATTCCTCTAAGCGGTGTACACCTTTATTTTCTTACATGGAGATCTTCGGATCTCTGTAGTCAGAATCTCTCAATCACTGCACGGTCTCCCACCAATGACAGATATGTCAGCAGTCAAAAAATGTTTAAAAGCTGAAACCATCCCTTTAAAAGGGATTTTGTGACGGAGCTGGCATGCAAATACCACCCATTTTAGGAAGGTGATGCCATACTTCATGTCTTATTTTCAAACTTAGCCCTTCAGCATCTCATGTTCGGTGCAGGTACAGTAATTCCTAACAACATTTATTGGCTAATAACTGATGAGTGGACACAATCTCCATCAATCTCTTCATGAAGCACTTATAAGAGTCAGTACCAGTCAATAGCAGTAACCCAATGCCCAGTAGATGTCTTTAACGAGCGCTACCATCCAGGGTGAACATGTTTCTACATAAAAACGTTGCACGCTATTTCTGCCGTTTGATTATTGTAAGTATAATCCCAACCACGGAAAAGGCCCGGTGAGGGCTGTAAGCTGCTCGGGCACAGACTCAGCAACAGTATGGCTTCAAATGACTGCAGTAAGAGGGTTATCCTGGCACGAGGCACAGGCTGTTATGTTCTTGTTCAATGTGGAAAACAGGCTCTAGGCGACCAGGAATGTAAGGCTGAGCAGATTTCATGATCATAATATACTGGCTGACACAGGACTATTTGCTCCCAAGAAAACCACTCAATTTGCCTGCATGGAAATGCTAACAGGTTCTTCCCAAAGCGATGAAGTTTTCTCTAGGCTTGAATATCCTGTCTATATATTAGGAACTCCAAATATCCAGCACTCATGTTACGTCAACATAACCTTCCAAAATGGGTAGTGGGAAGAGAACCAGTGCACCATGGCCGAGAGATTTTTGCAAATAGAGCTATTACAATTGATCTAAGAGATGGAAAAAACCTCCTTTAAAGGATAAGAGCTAAATATCTGGACTGACCCCAGCAGGCAGAACCCCCACAGATCCAGAATAAGAGGGTCCCTTTTTTCCCATATGAAAGGATCAGCAGATCGAGCACGTGTGCTGGCATTCATTCAGTTTCTATGGGATAGCCAGAAATAGCCTAGCATTCTACTCGGCTATCTCCAGCAGTCTCTGATGCCACATTCATATGGGACCCCCCCATGCCCTTTTCTTGTGATCTGTGGTCTGATTGCTGGGATCAGGTATTTATCCCTAAGGCCTCAAGCACACGACTGTAATTTCGGTCAGTGTCCGATCTGCATTTTCTTGCCGCCTGCACATACCAATTCATTTCTAGGGGGCCGCAAAAAACTCAGGTTGCACACGGATGCCATCTGTGTGCTGTCCGCATCCATGCAGCCGTTCCGCAAATTATAGAACAAGTCCTATTGTGATGTGTTTTGCGGACAAGAATAGGCAGTTCTTACAAAGATGTTACAGCATGTGTATGGCCGGTATCCGTATTTTGCGGAACTGCGGTTACAGTCACTTGTCAAGTAGCTGTGTTTCATCACTAAAATTTCTTGCCCATGGTGCTCTGGACTCATCTCACTGTACTCTTCTCCTGATCGGTGGAGGTTGCAGCAACTTAGGGATAGAGAATACGTTTATATTGTAGGACCACCCCTTTAATCGCTCATAATTGAGTGTTCACTACCTTGAATTCTACTTCCAAATGCATAAGGTTGCAGATTCCAACAAAAAATGACAGAAAACGTAGCACAGCACGTTTCACTATCTTGTCCTGTAAAAGAACGGACACAATGACCGAAAACTGTCAGACCCTGTCATGGTCAATGTGGTCTGTTGGGTGCCATTGGTGTCAGTCACACGATGGATCCAACACAGCCATAATTTTTATTGTTCAGCTCCTATGTCTGAGCAGAACTGAAATAACATAGGTGTGAAACCAGCCTAAGGTTACCAACCTGTGGCTCTCCAGAAGCTACAACCTCTGGATGAAAGGGCATGATCGAGGTTGTGGTTCCGCAATAGTTGAAGTGACACATGGAGACCCTTGCCCTTAAAACATATCCATCCCAGCTCACTCCAAAGAAGGGCATGCATGGTGAGATGTCTCAACGACACTTATGGCCAGAAAGCCATCTTGTTCTTGACCTCACTCTACTCCTAACTCTGACCTTTCCATTTTATTTTAAGCAGTGGGGGAGAGGGTTTATCTAGAAGTTGTACAGCCGGACCTTGTCCAGTGTGGCGGAACATGTGATGGCTAAGCACTTCATCCTATCACTTGTTTCACTTGCTTAGTAGACTGAATATCAGAATTTGATGATGGATGGTCATGAAATCTATCAATGAGTTAAAATCTGATCTACTATAATTCATTCTACAACCTCTGATCTGATCTACAACCTAATCTACAATTCAATGTGAATCAACAACTTACGAGGACAGAAGGAAGAAAACAACAATACGAGGATCTGCTCAAACTGCCTCTGCACCCTACGTCGGAGGTATATGTATATCGGAAGGACGTTTTCACTGGATGCCTTGGTACGTAATGGTGTGGGCTACTAGTTGAAAAAATCTATACCAAGGTATACTAGCTCAGCTCATGCCAAAAGCAAACTCATTTGGCATCCATTCGCTGAATAGGACCCTATGGATAAGTTTGGCACAAGTGCTGGGATCATTCCCAGCGAATACGCTAAAAGAACATTGCAGTATCAATAGACCTTACGATATGACACAGGACATGTAAGCAATGAAATAATTCCTCCCTTCTTCAGGCTCCATTTGGAAGCACTACAATGCTAATGTGTATTATAATTACATATATTGGTTCATTAAATTCATACTGTATTAAACCAGAAACGACCGGATACGAAACACTAGTCAGTCACACAATTAGTTCTCTAGTCTAGTTCATGTAGGACAACCAAGATGCACAGTTAGTAATGAAAGCAATTAATGGGACTAATCCTAAAGCAATGGGATGGCACGGCACGGCACACCACCACACTACTGCAGGCTTTACCAGAGGAGAGAGTGTGGGAGAAGGCAGCGCCTCTGCTGAATCTTCTTCAATAATGGCCTAAGCAACACAACAATGTGCACAGTCTAAAAGAGACCTTCACAGTGATAGACATCCTACCAATAAAGAGCACGGAGACATGGGGCCACAACCATAATGAAACGTCAATCCCAGCTTTTAGTTGCATAGTTGTGTAGCAGAGGACTACTTTCCGGGTGTTACCAGACAGGAATCGCAGAGGACAGGCGAAAAAGTCAGGCTTGTCACGTGTGGTCACCCATCTGTCTGCAGATGTTTGGATTCCACATATCACTAGCACATCAACACACTTAAAAGGAAACCTGTCACCCCCGTAACAGCTCCCCAGCCAGCCAGTACTTCACTCTGGTCATCATGTCCACAAAGATGTTTTGGGGTATCCAGTGGATAACTTATCAAATGAATAACTTTGCCACAAAACCACTTTATGCCATATGCACGACATATGCAACTGGGCCATTTGAAGTCAAGAGGGCAGTGGTCTGGGTGCTCCAAGTCAACCTTGCAGTGCCCCTATCCTGCCTCTTCACTCTTGATCGAAGTCTCTGAGCTTGCGTACATCAAAAGAGATCTCAGGCACATCATGTCTGATGTACGCAAGCTCAGAGACAGCCATCAAGAGTGAAGAGATAAGATGGATGTGCGGAAAGCTTGACTTGGAGCGTGATGACCGCTGCCCCTTTGACATTAAACAGTCCGTATGGGGGGGTAAAATGGTTTTGCAGCAGAGTTATCAGTCAGACAAACTAGCCAAAACATCACTGGGGAGATGATGACCAGAATTGTGAGGTGCTCCGGGCGGTGGTGGGATCATTATGATGGTGACAGGTTCCCTTTAGGACTTTTTGGAGGGGGTGGGCTGGTTAATAACAGAAATGGCTAACGGAGAAGGTTGGTGGGAGTCCTTTCTGGAATCTTCCTCTTTTCTTTTTTTTTCTTTTCATTAAAAAATTACTGAACAGGTAACTTGAAATATCCAGTGTTTACAGTACAGACGTTTTCATTTTAATTATGGTTGCGAAATTCACGCTTTGCAATGCAGAGGGTAAAATCTGCGGCAAATCAGCACTATTTCAAACAGCGAAATCCGCAGCAAGGTCCATACTATTTGAAGCAGATTTTGGTCAGATATACTGTGGATTTTTTACTATAGTAAATCTGCGTCAGACCTGCTACGTGTGGCCATACCCTAAAGTGGTTTTCTGATTCACTTTAAGATCAAATGTTTTACATGCAGTAAAATTTGTCATTTATTAATGTACTGTCTGGGTACATTCATATCTGCTTTGGAGGCTCCGTTCAACACCTCCGTCCCAGATTGCGCTAAAAAGTCTGGTGTTAAAAAAAAAAAAAAAAAAAAACAGGATTGAGACCGGAAACTGAACAGAATTCATTGTAGTCAACCAAGTCTGTTCAGCAACGTTCAGGTCAGTTATGTGCCCTATCCGGCACATCTGTTGTTCTGCTCCTCTAACAGAAAAGAATGGTGGTGATGTAAACCTGGGCTTAAATGCAACCACATCACCATGCTCCTGGTTTTTATCTCTCGCCCTCCCTGTAGTACAGGACCACAAAGTTCATATTATATCTACTGTTCCATGCTTTCCCTCCTACTTCCCTCTCTCAAAAAGATTGTGTTTCGCATGCTGTGCAGAGACACTGTAGTAGAGGCAATGTCTGCGAGAGGACAGAAGAATCATGGAAACTGCTGTCACGTTGGTAATCCTACAGCAAGCCCTGGCAGCATCAAAACAAAGGTGCAGCACAGGCAAGATAATGAAAGTAAAAAATAACCAATTCTGAGCTATGGTGGCATCAACATTCAGACTCAAGAGGTACTTTCCTGGATTTTCTATACTCTTGGAAAACTATTTTAACTGAAAGAAAATAATCACTACCCTAGAGTTAGTGGTTGTTTATATTTTAATTATTTCTAAAGCTGGGCAACACTGCGGTAATATGGCCAAAATTGTAATAAATGAGCCAGTATGTATGGTCCTCTCAATTTCAAAAAGGATTATTTTAATTTAGGCATAGTTTACTATCCAAAGATAAATAGATATCCAAAGATAGATCATCGGTTGTAATTAATTCACTAATAGGGTATTGTTTTTCTTTAAAACGTTTTCTAAACCAGACAACCTGAATTGATGATTGATGGTTCCAAATATTACATACAACCATTAGCAACAGTATATTTTATATAAATAAATATATATATATATATTTTTTTTTTATAAAAGCCACCATTCACCACAGTCAAAGCTCATTCCCAGACATTAACAGGGTGTGTAAATCCGGAGCGAATATTGAGCGCAGTTTCCACAAATAGTGACATGAATATCCTACTGAATACTTACAAGGCCAGTGGTTTGATCTCTGGATAAACTGTGTTTTAAAGGTGGACGTGACATGGGATGTTGGGGGTTGCCAAAGTAATACCTTGGCATGTAAACATGAGGTGCAAAGAATGGCTATGGAAAAGAACAGAAAAGATGTGGGAATAAAAAAAAATTCAAAAAGGAATAAAACAAATGGAAACATGATACAAAGCAAATAATGATAACAAGTGAAGCTTAACAGTAAAGGATAAAAATAATACATTAATCAAAGGAAATAACGAAAACTATAATATCAGCAAAGGGTACATAAACTGATATAGGATATGTCCATACACACTGACCTTAGGGTATTATCCTACAATAACAGCCAATTACAGGGCAAAGAGATGCTTGGTGATAGGACTTTATACAAAAAAATCCTCCACTAGATGAAAAAAATGCCTCAGGTAAAATGTCTGAATTGTGTAATACCTAGAGCAGGGCCTGCAGAGGAGATACATGACACAGGGGTTAAAAAAAATCCTACCACCGCTTCTCAGGACCAGCACCAGGAGTATTAGGTCTCTGGACTGTTCCTTTAAGCAGTTATGCGCAATATCTTCTGGTTCATGGGCCTCATTGTCCGACTGAACTAGATCCAAAGGACTGCAATAAAATGTAAAGGGGTATCGTCCCTTGCCAGAAGTATTTGATAGGTGCATTTCTAGGCAGGGCTGTGGAGTCGGTAGATAAATTGTCCGACTCCGACTCCTCAGATTTTGAAACTTCCGACTCCAACTCCTCGACTCCGACTCCTCTGTATTTAATATGCAAATACGAAGCTGTTCCACCAAGTTCTTCTAATCTCCTCTAGCACAGAGAGGTAGTTGAGCAGAAGCTGCTGCCTTCTCCTTTGTGTGCTGATCTTCTGCTGAAGATAGAGCAGTGGGAGGATCCAGGAAGGGGCAGGGGAAGGGGCATTTATTTTAAAACATGATTTTCCTAGTAGAATCCCATAGTCATGTTTAAAATTTAAGCTAACAATCTGAGTTTACATGTTTTATAGCCTTAGCTGAATGATAGCAGTTTTCAAATGGTTTACAGCTTCAGTCTTGAACTATTGACTATCCATTCCCTTCACTTATACAAAAGTGTCTCCAGTCCTTAGTCAGTTATCAGTGAGAGGCTAGGATAACCATGGGTTCCCTGTAACAGCAGACCACAAGACAATGGAAAGTGTAAGTATTGCCGCTCCTTAAAGGGACACTGACAGGCTGACAGATATATATACTGGTATTCATCAGAGAATTAGGAATAAAACTATACTAATGTTACCCCCAGTTAAGCTGTACTTGTGTTTAAAAAACATTTTAATCTGTATGCAAATTCACTATCTTTGTGCCCAATGGGGCAGCGTCTCCTGCGGCTTTGTGCCCAGCCGCGCCCGAAGTACAGCTTCCCAGCGCTGTTCCCCTCGTTATTATTCACTGCACTGTTTTTTTTTTCAGGCTAGCCAAACGCTGAATTCCTGCGAAGGCGCACGTGTAGAGTGCTGGCAACAGCCTCGTCTGGCTATGCTGAGGCTGTGCCAGCTTTCTCTCTTCCTCCTCGCTACCTAGTCCTGTCTAGTGCTGCCAGTACTCTACATGTGCGCCTGCCCCCTTGGGCACAAAGGTAGAGAATTTGCATATTGATTAAAACGTTTTTAAACACAAGTAAACCTCAACTGGGGGTAACAGTCGTCTAGTTGTATTCCTAATCCTCTGATAAATACCAGCAGATATATCTTTAGCCGGTAAATCAGCCTGTCAGTGTCCCTTTAACTGCATAGTAAAGCATATGAAAAGCATGCTTCTTCACGGTCACTTAACGTCTTTGTTTAGCGGTAACGTGACGCACTGCATGCATTGGCCTTTATTCTTACAGTAGAGAAGTAATTCATTATAACTTTATCTGAATTGGGACATTTAAACTTGCTTTTTTTTTATTCCAATTTTTTTTTATTCCAATTTAAATCTAGTAGGAGTCGGTCCATTTTTTGCCGACTCCGACTCCAGGTACCCAAAATTGCCTCCGACTCCGACTCCTCGACTCCGACTCCACAGCCCTGCTTCTAGGACTCCTATACAGTGAGAGATAGGAGGTCCCCTTCTCTTGCATTCGTACGGCAGTAGGAAGAGACCCTGCATACATGTGACTCTCTCTTGTAGTTTATTAGCCAAACGTTTCATTTCTCCCATAAACTAAAACAATAGACTGCTGCCTGGCCACCAGGTGCTGCAAAGAAGCCATGACACCCCCATTCTGCCAATGTATGGGGTCCCAGAGATGGCCAAACAGTGCACCATTAGTACTTACCTGTCTCTGTTCCCATGATATACCCCACTCTTTTTCTCTGGCATGTGAGCAGCCACCGGACATGGAGAAGCATTTCTTGTGATCATGTGGATGGTGGCAGCACAGAATAACATTGTGATCTGCATGTGGCCCCCAGGATTGTGTCAAGTATTTAACTTGAGCTTCAGTATATAGATGCTAAACAATGTGTTGGGTCATTTGTAATGCTGTAGATGTTCATTTTTGATTAAAAAAATCTCCCCTATAGGCAGCCATATTGTAGACACAGTTTCTTTCAGACCTCCTATATGGTCAATATAGCATGGTGTGTGCACTTTATGGCAGCTCAAATGGTTTGACTAAGTTTATTGATAGATCAGTCTCATAAATAGACTTCTGCAATGTACAGGGCGTACAGCCCCATCCCCTAGAGGAGATGCTTACGTGTGCGTGGCACCTATGGTGTTACAGTCTACCTTATCTGATGATGAGCTGACTCTTCTCATTCTGTCTCAGTCTATACAGCAAAGCTAAAACATGAGGAAATAACTCATTGCGACTGCTCAAGTGGTTGGTGTGAAAACGTAAATATTTCAAGATTAATATATTTGTTTAGACGTGTATATATATTTTATAAATAGGCCATTTTCTAATAATGTATTCCCTGTCCACACACTCGATGTGTCTGTTGTGGTACATCTTTTCTTATAGCTCTACGATGTGCTGACAGTGTATGTAGGTACAAACCTCCAATGAAAAGGGGTATGCTGACATTCAGTAGTCATACATTTTCAGGAGGAATAACAGAGGAATAGTACACTGCAGACTACTAAGAAAAAGAGCTTCAGTCTTGTACCGTATTTACTAAAACGGACAGACAAGCAGAAAAGTTATTTGTCAGTCCTTTGCCATGACTACACACAGAGAAGAATGAGTGCTAGGCTCAGGGGCCCGTAGCCACCATTCTAGCTATCGTTGGGATCCACGATCTTTATGGACGTGACCTTAGACAAGTGCACTTAGGGAAGTTTAAAGAGAACAGGTCATATTTATGCAGGCATGCACATCTATATTTAGGTTATAAAGAAGAATAGGTGTCTGAGTCATGCCACTTACCCGGTTATAGAATGGGTGCTGAGGTCCTGTCATACCGCTATAATAACTGCTCGGCGGTTGTGGAGACACAACACCGCCGGGGAACGGACCGTTGAATGATGTGGAGGAGCAGACAGAGGGCGGCTGGCTGAACACGGAGGCTGGCCTGGGTGGAGCTTCTTGCAATGGTAAAGTAGGATAGGGAAAGCCTCCAATATTCATCTGTTCTCGGGCAGCTCGCACGTCTGAAAAGTGTACGGCATAGATAAAAATGTATCCGAAAGCACAAACGGTTTTCAAAAACAATACCTAGAAAGCATTTTTTTTAAAAAAATTTAAGCACTTTCTTCCATGGATTCTAGTTGAATTTTGAAGCAATTGCTGCTTTTACTTAGGCTGATATAGAGTACATGGGGGACAAACAATCATTACTAGGATCATTCATCCTCCGTACTTTCACACTGTCAGCAGCACATACTCTGATACTCCAGCGAGTAATTTCATGCTCACATAAGCGATCTGATCAGCCGACCAACGGGCATTATTAGAGCTACGGTTTGTACCGAGCAGCACGTGTGTGGACAGATTTTTACCCAGTGGAATTGGCCGTGTAGGTTGTGACTGTGTGGAAGCAACTAGAGGAAGTGCAAGAAATAATGTACAACTTTAAGTTATACAAAGAACATATTTGCTGAAATCATAACAGCCCTAAGAGAGAACGTCCTGTGTTACAGTACCGCAGCCCATCTTACACGTCAAGACATATAAATGGCCGATAGGCACATATCTCTCTAACAGTTGGTCAGACATCTGCCTCTGCACACCCCTATGGCCATGAGTGGGAAACGCATACCGTTCCTTTACTACAAGAAAATAATGAAGGACTGATCTCAAGAGTAATGATTAGGATATTGGTGATTTGGAAGATATCGGAAAGAGAACTTCTCACCACTGGTAGGGATGGATTTCACCCCCCTATATAGACCAATCATCCATCACTGCAGAGACCGGTGACTGGCTGCAGCTTGGTGAACAGTGCCTAGTGGGTGCACCGGATCTAGCCTTTTTTTATTATTCTTCTACGGCATTGTGCTGAAACTAAACAACGCCTTTTATATTCTAAGGAATTTGGGTGATATTTTTTCATTTAACCCCTTAGTGACCAGCCTGTTTTGGGCCTTACTGACCAAGAGTTTTTCTTCCTTTTTTCATTGTCGTCTTCTGAGAGCTCTAACTTTTTTTATATGTCGACTATGTAGCTGTATGAGGGCTTGTTCTTTACAGGACAAGTTGTAGTTTCTAATAGTGTCATTTTGGGGTACAAGCAACTTTCTGATTAACTTTTATTAACCCTTACTGTGAGGGAGATGGGAAAAAACAGAAATACTGCCACTGAGTTTTCCCATTATAAACTTTACAGTGTTTCTTTTTCTGTATTAATAACATAATATTTTTATTCTCTAGGTCAGTATGATTACAGCGATACCAAATACATTGTTGTTGTTTTTTTACCTTTTACTACTTTTGTGCAATTGAACCACTTTTTTTAATTTTTTTATTTTTTTAAAGGAATATGCAAAATAAATGTGGAGCCCCAGTTATGGGTCTACAACACAATGAAAGCCAGATATCCCTCAAAGGAAGGAAAACCAAGCAAAGGGGTGTCTACATTACAGAGATCACCAAATCCACCATATTAAGTGGTCCCTATGTCAAGATCCCGCTCTTTTACAAGCTTTAAGGATGTGACGGGGAAAACCTAAGCAAGTTATCCATCCACAGACAGCTGTTTCAGGGTGTTGCCCCTCATCAGTGCGGAGTAGGATTCTGGCTAACCGGGAGCAATGCCTCGGAGACTACTCAAACACAACAATAGCTGATCTCAGGGAGACCAGCTACAAAAAACACCGCGGAGCCTCATTTAAGAGTCTCAACACAGCAATCCGAAGTGCAAAGCTCCCTGGGAAACAGGAATATGCAAAATAAATGTGGAGCCCCAGTTATGGGTCTACAACACAATGAAAGCCAGATATCCCTCAAAGGAAGGAAAACCAAGCAAAGGGGTGTCTCCATTACAGAGATCACCAAATCCACCATATTAAGTGGTCCCTATGTCAAGATCCCGCTTTTTTTTTTTCTTTCTATGGAGTTGTGTGAGGGCCTGATTTTTGATGGACGACTTGTAGTTTTCATTGGTATCATTTTGGGGTAAATTACGCTTTTTGATTATTAAGTTTTTTAGTGGCGACTACGAATAAATTATCAATTCTTCAATTTTTTTTGTTTCTTTTTTACGGCATTCACCGTAGGGGATAATTTACAGGAAATTTGTCTACTGCGGGTCGTTACGGACACATCGATACCCAACATGTGGTGGAGATTTTATTTTTGCTATTTTTTTAATTAAAAAGCGTATTTCAATGGAAAAAAAAGAATATTTTTATACTGGAATATATATTTTCTTCACCTTGTGATCAAATTTATGTGGTGCCGATAGGAGACAGAGGCTCTCTGCTGCACGGAGGGAGGCTCAGCCTAAGGCCCTATAGTGACCATTGTAAAAAGGCGTATTGGTGGTCTCGTTAAGCACTTTCTTCCATGGATTCTAATTGAATTTTGATGGAATTGCTTTTATAAAAATGACAGAAAACCCATTTAAAGGGGTTGCCGAGATTTTTTAACTGATGATGAAAATGGATAGACCAAGGAAATCTCCAAAAATATAGTAACAGAATTTCAGAAAGATTAACTAAAAGCAGGGAATGTTAGGGAAAAATAAATAAATAACTCACCTGGTAAATTCCGTGCCGTTCCAGTGGTCCCCCGGGCTTTAGTTTACCTGTCCAGCCAATCACTGACCTCAACACTACTGAAGCCAATGATTGGCTGCAGGAGTCACATTCATGTAGGGCAGTGTAAATAAAGACCAGCACAACCAGAGCTGCAGAGATTGACCTGGTGAGTACTGGGTTGTTTTTTTTATGACATTTCCTGTTTTTATGTACAGTTTTTCAACCCTAGACAACCCATTTATCCTATCACTATCTTTTTGGAGCCTGGAAGGCATCAGGATTCCTGGGAGTGAATCTATGCAAACAGAAGGAGAAACTACAAACTCTATGCACAATGCTGTCTTTGGTCGGATTCAAACCCAGTGCTCAATGACAACAATGGTAACACAGAGACTATAGTGCATATCAGAGCTAATTTATTACAAAAAGGACACGCCCTTTACATATATGCTGATCCATACCTTAATGCTATTAAATCTAAAATGTTACCTGCAATTATTTCGCAGAGTTTTGGATCCAAGTTTACTGTACAGGGTAAGAAAGTCTTCATGTCTCGTGCCACAAGAACCGGTGTTCTGGAGGCCAGGAACACTTCAAAACTCCTAATGTCGCCATCAATTTCCAATAAGGGCTCCACGTCCTTTGTTGTAGGAATATTTTTGGAAATTCTAGTTAAAAAAAAAAAAAAAAATGGAAAAATCTAAATATCAGAAACATTAATATCACAAGCAAAGACTAATGATCTCTCCCAATTTTCAGTCTTTACAATATTGCTCGTAAGGCTCCGCTCATATCTGCATTAGGAGCCTCCATTTTCTTTGGCGGTATTTCTGACAGACAGTGCATTCTACAGCTGCGGAGCTCCAAACTGAACGGGCTCCATCAGAATCAACCTGGACACAAACGAAAATGGATCCGTCCCAGATCATTCTCAGGATCCACGCAATGAACCTAAAACCTCCTGTTCTACGCCATTCCCGAAACGGCTCTGAACTTTACAAAATGAACACAACTTTATTAATCCCAACATATTGCATAGACAGATGCAGGAATCAACACGAAAATATTGTTCTGCATCGTCTGACAGAAAAGGAACAGATCAAACTGGAAATATGGGATATCACAGCACAGAAATGAGCATCGGCACACATGAAAAATTAAAGAATATTTCACAAGTTTATGAGCAATAAGCCGTAATGTTTATGAGGAAACCAGTAAATCCAGATTTAAGTACCAAGCAATAACAGATCTACTAAAGAGAATAAAAAAACAATATTGC
Source organism: Bufotes viridis (assembly GCA_033119425.1). Classification (NCBI taxonomy): domain Eukaryota; kingdom Metazoa; phylum Chordata; class Amphibia; order Anura; family Bufonidae; genus Bufotes; species Bufotes viridis. The sequence goes on from CM065592.1 coordinate 61,996,952, forward strand.
TTAGGGAAAAGTGCAAAATAAGCAGTCAACTAGTGCTGATTCCACTCAATTCCCTGCCATAATACAAGGGTCACTTGATATCGTTTAGGGGGAAAAAAAACCTATTAAAGGAAATCACTTTAGTGGGGGAGGCAACTAAAAGTTCTCTGGCAGTGTGCTGTGGAGACTTAAAGGGAAATGACCTAAAGTTTCAGTTTTGATGTTAAACATGATTTTAAATTAATTTTGTATTTTGTAATTTTCTGTAAATAAATAGATCTGTAAATCTTGCAGTTTTCACTCTGACCACTGAGCCTGATGATTGGCTGACACTTCCTGTTCTGCTCAGATCTCGTATGAGCACTTTAAAGGAAATTGTTCTTTGTGGACAACCCCTAAGGGCGTGCTCACACGTGACCGATTTGTTGTAAAACTTTCTACCACATTGTGAAAACCTGTTTGATACCTCTGTATGGGATCATTTCTGCAGCATGTACATAGGAAACAGGTCGCAGAGATTTCTGCTGCCGTCATGTGTGAGCCGAAATTGGACACATTAAAGGGATTGTCTGGGTTCACGGCTGAAAGTGGACATAAGCGCCCCCTCACACATTTGGGCCTTATTCACACGTCCGCATATATTCCGCAATTCTGCGGAATACATGCGGACCCATTGACTGTGAATGGGGCACGGAACGATGCAGAGAGCACACACTGTGCTCTCCGCATCAGTTTTTGCGGAGCGCGCCACCGATCTTACGGCCGCAGCTCCGCAAAAAAGTAGAGCATGTCCTATTCTTGCCCACAATTGCGGACAAGAATAGACATTTCTATGGGGCTGCCGGCCGGGTGTGTTTATGGATCCGCAATTTGCGGATCCATAAACACTACGGACGTGTGAATAAGGCCTTAGCCTGTATCATTGGAGCATTTCTTGCTCCGATGTTCTCTTTGCCCTGTGTTGCACTTAACAGGATAAGCGCTTTTTCTTCACTACTGGTGAAGTACCGGGCTTCTCATGGGTATGCTAGGCAGAAGCTTCTGATGTCACCAGCACAAATAGGCCGTCTTTAGCGTTGCCCTGGGCTCTGTGACATCACCGGGATCACTGCTAGGTGGAAACCTTAGCCTAGCATACTGAAAAAAACGTGTGTCACCGGCAGTAAACAAACAGCCCTTGTCCTACGCTATGCAGTGCAGGGCAAGAGGGAGCATCGGAGGAAGAAATGCTCTGATGCTCCACTGATGCAGGCTAAACGTGTGAAGGGGAGCTTATGTCTGGGTTCAGCTCTGAAGCCGGACAACCCCTTTGAATGCATGCTTCACATGTCACACCAGTCTACAGATTTCTGTATGCAGTTTAGCTGCAACACCACAGACAAACTGCGGCAAAAAAGCACTGCAAAGTGTAAACATAACCTCAGTGGAGCTGGTATGGCACTGTTTTTGAAAAAAATCGTTTTTTTCAATCATGGATAGCCCTTTAAATGGTATGGACATCTCTGGTACAGAAACATGATTTTTACATATGTTGGTGGTTACCTTGAGTTAAAAAAAAATGTTTCCAGACTTTTCTAGTGGACATGTCCCTCCCACTAATACATGCTGGATCTGCGTGTCCAGGATGCTGCTGTCTTTCCCTTGCAAACTGCCTGCATGTGCTTTCCTCCCTATCTACAGCCTGTGTGAGCTGCCCTCCTTGGCTGCTTTCCCTCCTCTTCAAACTCAGATCAGCCATCTGCAACTTCTTCCCCTTACCCTGCTGCTATCACTAACACTGAGAAGGAAGGAGCAGGGCTGTGATGGCTAACCTTCGGCACTACAGCTGCGGTAAAACTACAACTCCCAAGATGTACACTTGCTTGGCTGTTCTCGGAACTCCATAGAAATAAATGGAGCATGCTGGGAGTTCACCACAGCTGGAGTGCCGGAGGTTAGCCATCACTGGGGCATGGCATAGAGATATGTCATAGACAAGAGCAGGGCTCTGATAAATGAAAGGGGCCTTTGAGGATAGGTCATCAATACCTGAACGGCAGGGGTTCGACACTCAGCAACCGCGCCAATCAGTTGTCCAAGGCCAAGGGACTACGGCGTTCTGCTGAGCACTACAGCCTCCTCACAAATTACCAAGCACTGCGCTATCCATTGGATAACATCGGTGCTTGGTATTGCAGCTCAGCACGATCAATCCCTGACCAAAGGGGGTCTAATACCCAGCAACCCCACCGATCAGCTGCTTCAAGAGGGCTCTGTGCTCCGGTGATCGGTGATCCAGGGTCTGACAGCCTACCTCAGCTTCAAGAGGCGCCGCAGCCTCCTCAAAGCTTACGAAGTACAGCGTCATTCAATGGATAGCAGCGGTGCTTGGTGCTGTGGCTCAGCCCCATTCACCTGAATTGACCGAGCTGCCCCTAGAGCACATGACTGATGAATGAAGCACCGCAGCCTCTTTAAACAGATGAGCGTCCACTGTGTCTTGGGTCGGACCACCATCAATGAGGATAGGTAATCGACATATAAACACCAGACAACCCTAACTTCAGCAGCAAGATGGAAAACTTACGCACTCTGCACAAGCGATTTTAATGAAGACTGTAGAAAGTTGCTTAATTCTGCATTTGGGAAGCAAATGAACAACAACAAATCAGTGCAAAGCTGTCCATATCCTACACGTTTTTCATCATTTTATTCATTAGGTTTCACAAAGCAGTCGTCCTTAAGCTGAAAGTAGTGGCTAAAAGCATAAAAAGTCTTTCCTATCTGGCATCTACAAGGCATAAAATCCAAGCGCGATAAGATGTGAAAGACGGGACTGAAAAGCCCCAGCTGACAAGTCACATGAAGTGTATTAGTTTTCCTCTAATTCCAGTTCTGCTAAAACCTGTTCGTACAAAGCTTTATTATGAGCACAATGCAGCCATTGTGAGGAAAGCCGAAAATGAACTGATTTACGAAGGTCACAAGCATCTAAATGCTCTGTAGGAACTAAATACCATACAGTAAGAAAACAGGCACTGAACGGGCTTCATTACAGGCCGGGCTGTTCTGCAGCTAAGACACTACATGGAAGGAGAAAATCATTTTCATCACTATATCATTATAGGCCAGGCCACCGCAAGCTCTCTAACACGTGGTGTTACCTCCGAGTGCTTTCGGCAGGGTCATCTGTGCGTCTTCCCATCCAATTCACCGAATAACATAGGAGATACAGGTTCTCTACCTATCTGGAGGAAAACTCATTTGCATGTTTTTTTCCCCAAGAAGCATTGTCTGAAATAAGTCTCCGCACAACGCTGGTTCAGTGTGGCCAGATGGGTCAAAAACATGTGCGAGGGATGATGGCCTCACCAGCATAAAATTTACTCTATGGGTCCATTCACGCGTCCGCAAAGTGGGTCCGGATCCGTTCCGCAATTTTGTGGAACGGGTGCGGACCCATTAATTTTCAATGGGGCTGCAAAAGATGCGGTCAGCACTCAGTGTGCTGTCCAAATCCTCACTTCAGTTCCGCATCCGCACTTCCGTCCCGCAAAAAAATAGAACATGTCCTATCCTTGTCCGCAGACACAGACAAGAAAAGGCCTTTCTATTATAGTGCTGGCCGCAAAATGAGGAACGCACATATGCGGTGTCTGTGTTTTGCAGATCCGCAATTTGCGGACCACAAAACACTTGCGGACGTGTGAATGGACCCTAAAGGTGGCCCTAGAGCAGTGATGGCTAACCTCGGCACTCCAGCTGTGGTGAAACTACGACTCCCAGCATGCTATATTAATTTCTGTGGAGTACTGAGAACACAGAGTTGTAGTTTTACCACAGCTGGAGGGCCGGAGGTTAGCCATCACAGCCCTAGACAGGAGGTGAATTTTGGTCAAACCCACTGTTTTGGCATAACCACTGAACATCTAATGAGAAGGAGATGTCCTGACACTTCCCCAATAGAGTTTAGAGGGAAAGAAGAATCGGTCATGTTGGATTACAACATGCCCAATCCTGTCCTCTCACAGTAGATATGCAAGTATTGAGATCGCATATGTATGGGCTTAGGAGTGAATAAGGCTACTTTCACACTAGCGTTTTTTGCGGATCCGTCATGGATCAGCAGAAACGCTTTCGTTACAATAATCCGTTTGGCTCCGCTTCGTCGGGAAGGCAGCGCTTTGGTGTCCGCCTCCAGAGCGGAATGGTGACTAAACAGAGGCAAACTGATGCATTCTGAGCGGATCCTTTTCCATTCAGAATGCATTAGGGCAAAACTGATCCATTTGGACCGCTTGTGAGAGCCCTGAACGGATCTCACAAACGGACCCAGAAATGGCAGTGTGAAAGTAGCCCAAGTCCAACAGACACCCATCTAAGATGAAACTCCACGTTAGAATCAGAGGCCGCACAAATTTTTTTTTTTTTTTTTTTTAGCACAGCAGAAAATTCTCCCCTTTTTTCAGGATCATTTTCAGCCAATGAGAAGAATATCTTATGCAGTAATTAATGTCACAGTGCATATTTGGCGAGATCACGTACGTATATATGCAGTAATAAACCTGCGGTAAACCAGCGGTGATTCCTAGTGAAGTACTGTGGATGGCCTGCGGATTGCTGTGTCTACTTGCAGCTACTTGCCAATGGCTGATTGTAAAGGAACATTTTTTAGGGGCTGAAGGAGGAGACTTCACCCACTTCCTCTTCAAAAGCCCAAGGCGGGAAGGAGTCGCCCTGAAATTAGCTGTAAAATCGCAGCACGACCATGTAAAAATCAGACTAAATAGCAGTTTATAGCTATCTGAGTAGCTGAACATACAAAGATCTATGGACACATCACATGCCCATGGACTAGTCACATTCCCTCTACCCATTGTCCTGTGACACGAGAGAAGTGTTCAGGGACTGTGTTGTAACTGAGACTATATTAGTACAAGTGTTCTTGAAGCGTAAATTTTCTTCGTATTGAAAACACATGGACGCTGCAGAGGCTAAGCGCTGGACAAGGCCGTTTGTCCAGCCTGAGCACTTGCAGCGACATGGACTGGACTGCCCAATAGACACTTACGGCCTCATATGCATATTGATTAATACTTCAATTTCTGCATAATTTGACCACAGTGCACATCAGTAAAGATATGTATGTTAATGTCCTATTTGGAGCCGTGAAAAGTTGTATGCACTAAATGGCACTGACAGATTTGCTTTAGCCGTCTCCTACATTATAAGTGCTCAGCTGTGCAGTTAGGGGTGTGGCTGTCGACAATCAGCAGAACTGTGAACACATCTCCGTAGCGCCAAAGGGGTTCGCCCGATGATGGACCTTTAAAAGGGTTGTCAGAGTTATCTTTTTGTTCTTTTTATGTTTCTAACTAATCAAATGTAAGGGGTTTACAATTCACTTACTTCATCTGCAGTGGCTCCTTTCTCAGATTTCACTGAGGGTCACATGACCTGTGATGTCAGCTTCTTCCCCTGCTCTGATTATGTCTTGAACACAAGCCTGAGAAGCAGGTCAGTGTCTGTGCACCAGACATCACTGTGCTGGCCAAGCGCCCTTGACTGCGGTTTGCTGCCGTCTGCCTTGTCCCTTCGCACTGGATACTTCAGGAAAGATTAACCCCTTATGCAGCACAGACTCAGGGCTGGAAGCTTTGCTGAGCAGCTTCAGGAAGTGAAGAGTCAAATGCTGGGCACAGGAACTGACAGACTGGTGGAGTTCTGCAGAGCATTGCAAAAGAACTGGTAAGGGGAAGATCCTGTGTGCATCAGCAGTGTAATTGTAGAGCTGGGATTTGTAGTCCTAAACATATAACATGCTGCTGAGTATCCCAGCAGGCAGACATTTCAGTCAGGGCAGCACTTTTATTCACTCCCTTTGCAGAGGAGGGGGAGCGGCACAAATATTCATGATGAAAACCTCAGAGATTGTCGTTATTGCAGGTAAACAAAAGTCCAGAAGAAAATGAAGGAAACAAGGAAATGGATATTATTTTGCCTAAAACTTGCTTATCTTATGTATATATTGCTGACCATCAGACTTACAGTGCTGATTTTGTTTTTCATAACTCGTACAACCCCTTTAAGGGGTTTTCCGGGAATACTATGGTTTTAACAGACATGCTCATGTAGTTGCTTAGCTCATATACATTCTACACCATGTGTTTGTGGGGGGGATTTGGACTCTGACCAGTTATCACCATGTAAACCAATCCCTCTGGCTTATTACATCCTGTATGTAGCACTTTCTGTTGCTGTATGAAGCCAAACCCATGATGCACTTCTCCTTCCTCTGCCACACGTTCAGCACCACCCCCAACAGCCAGCTAGTTTAGAGCTACTCCCACCCAGTGAGTCACATAGACACTCCACTATCACTACCCATAACAACGCCCAGCTAGTTTTAGCCCCTCCTACCCAGCAAGTAACAGACACTCCCCCATCACCGCCCCGCCCCTCGACATAACATCACAGGAAATAAGAAAGGGCTGCATGGACATGGTCATGTGACCACAGCCCACAACGGGGGAAAAGAGCAATAAAGGTAAAAGAAGTACATTACAAAATTACAGCTACCTTCAAGTGACTATTTTAAAGGATGTTGATGCAAATTGGAAAACCCCTTAAGGTTCATAATCACGCAAAGCTTGAGGTCATTTGAGGATCTTCTGGCTCTCTGGTTTGGCCAGTCCAACCCTCTTCACATGTATTCATACTTCATTATCTGTAGCTATTTCTACTAGCCTGGGACCTCCCGTTTATACCTGTTTCAGGCCATAATTGAACACCGGCATAGTAATCTATCTTCAGGTTGTCCTCAAAAACAAGGTGAATAAATATCAACTTGAACTTGTAGATCCAGGCCATCCACACATACTCATATTGTGCCATATCCGAGACACCAAGTCCCATAGTGAACATAATGATGGCAGCCAAAAGGCCATGCCACTCTTGAATATTGACATAAATTGGTTTTTGTGTCTACGGGCTAAGCAAAATGTGATGTGCATATGGCTGTGAAATAAACAGGCTTATTACAAGATGGCAGCCAGGTCCTACGGCAGGCACGACAGAAGCCTTTTCACGGCCCGGAGCATTGCAACAGACCTGGCCTGCGGGACTTGCCGCGCTTTACAGTGTCACATGATCCCATTTAAAAGGGATATTAATCTCCAGTCAAACCACTCATCTGAATGAAATATCACTTCATTAGCCGTCTTCTGAATGTGCTCTCTGGATGGTAACTGGCCTGGAGGGTCCTGCACATTTCTGCTCCCTTATCAGTACGGCATGGTTTCTATGAAACCTGAGAAAATAGGTCATTCTTCCCTACGTCTTCGTGTAACATTACGAGATTACGATACTGCCCTGCTTACAGAACCTCACAAATCATCTATGTACTGAAGGCCCTCTACATGACACAGTGACACAAATTACATCTTACGGTCAGACATTTGCATCTGCGGTAGATCTCACCATACACCTCCAAAGGAAGGTTCCCACGTATGCTACTGTAGCCAAAAAGTAGCACACATCACTCATGCGCTTTACATTTTTGTACTGCATGCCTCTGCGTAGAACAGTATGATCCACTATATATTCTATACTGCAAAACACAACATGTACCACCTCGATGGATAGAACATGATCCACCAAATAATATATACAGGAAAACGAAAATAAAATGTACCGCCTCGATAGATAGAACAAAATGATCCACTATACATTCTATACAGCGAAACAAAAATAATTATTAATGCCTCGATGGATAGAGCAGCATGATCCACTACACTATTCTATACATCAAAAAAAAAAATATATAAGGGTCCATTCACACGTCCGTAAGTGTTTTGCTGATCCGCAAATTGCGGATCCGCAAAAAACGGACATCGGCAATGTGCGATCCGCAATTTGCGGACTGCACATTGCCAGCACTATAATAGAAAATGCCTTTTCTTGTCCGCAATTGCGGACAAGAATAGGACATGTTTTATATTTTTCAGGAACAGAATTGCGGATCCTGAAAAAACGGATCCCGAAAAAACGGATGTGCATCCTGGAAAAACGGATGCGGATCCCGAAAATGCGGATCTGCATCAGTTTCAGCCCCATTGAAAATAAATGGGTCCTGAAATTGCGGAACAGATGCGGACACAAATTACGGACGTGTGAATGGAGCCTAAGAAATGTACCGCCATAATGGATAGTCTGTTGGATACTCTATAGTCCTCTGCTTACTATTTCCGCAGTCTTAGGCTGCATTCACACGAACATATGCATTTGCGGATCCGCAAAAAACGGATCCGCATGTCCACAAAATACTGAAGAGTGTCTTCCGTATGTCATCCGCAAAAAACGGATGAGGGAAAAAAAAAAAAAAACATTCCGTATGTCATCCGCAATTTGCGGATCCATTCACTTCTATGGGGCTGCAGAACGATTTCTGCGGACAATGATAGGACATGCTTCATATTTTTGCGGAGTATAAATGCAGAACCACGGATGCGGACAACATACTGAATGTAGTCCGCATATTTTATTTACCCATAGGAATGAATGGGTCCGCATTTATTCCGCAAAATGCGGTCGTGTGAATGTAGCCTTATAGACAGAAAGCAGAGTGGTAGTGTGACAACGATGACCCATCTGTGAACAGGTGACAAATTGCTCTGGTGGGATAATCTGAGGACTGAGGGGTATGCAAAAACTATGCATACATTGACAAAAGATCAATACAGAGATCTCTTCCATTGTCTTCCTATACCCAGGACGGTAATGACTACGAGGGGACATCTTTTTCATCTAGAGGAAAGAAGCTTTCTACATCAACATGGTGGGTTCTTTACGGTAAGAGCAGTGAGACTATGGAGCTCTCCTTCCAGAGGAGGGGGTGATGGTGAACTCACTGGCCTGGATGTATTTCTGGAATGTATTAATATCACAGGTTGTAGTCGGCCAAAATTGTAATCGGCCATGCTGGAAAATTTCAGCCACTGTCGGTCAAAACTGCATGTTTAAGGAATAAATGGCCAAATTCAGCCGATCATTTGCCATTCTGTTCAAGAATCGGGAAGCCAGTTTAGTATGGCATGTTGTGGGTGGGACAGACAACGGATCAGGCGCAACGCAACGTATAGCCTGCTTTACAAATTACAGTATGTTACTAGGATGATGGCTTTATGCATCACAATTAAGAAGCCATTGGGATTTTTAGAAGCAGAAGAGGGTATGCCGCCAGAGTCCGGCACTACTAAATCTAGGTTAATAGAATGGTTAGGAAAACCACTCACTACAAACTCCTAGTACAACATTTGGGGTTCTCGGAGCTTCTGCTTAATACAATGTTATCAAGTTCACTGAGCAGCCAGTCATTAAGGGCAGGAATGAATATTAACCATTCGTTTCTTCGGAGAAAGACGCAGTCGGAGGACAGAACTGGAATACATTAAGAAAAATATTTGCAGAGTGGGAATGCTTTCCTACATAATAAAAGACAGCACGAGGAGTGCGGTGCCAGAGTCATGCCTCAAAGCACGAAGAGAGATCAGTATCTGGAGCCACAAGGAATTAATGAGCAGATTGTGGACTCAATTTGAAGTTTCCACAATTGGCGTCAATATATGGAAGGCTCACACATTGAGCTGCAAAAACAAAATCGAGTCGAAATTGAAAATGCAGCGAGCTCTGCGAAACCAACTCCATGTTCAGGGGAAAAAGCACAATGCACAGGATGACAGATTTGAGATGCGTCTTTGAACGGACGCAAATGAAAAGTCTCTTTCCAGAAATGGCGAGCAAACTGCCAGCATTCAAGACCCGATTTCATGAAATTTTTTTAGAAGTGTGTCCCAGGGAAGCTGTCTGTACCATTAATGTGCAGTGCTGTATGTCCAAGCAAAAAATAAATAAAAACAATTGGTCGTTGGTAGGCTGCGCAGTAGTGGTAAATGGACCTCCGGGTGTCAAGTCAATGGCTAGAATTAAAGGGATTCAGAGTTTATGAAAGAAGAAAAATGTTATATAATACAAAGATAACCATGACTCACCTGTTCAACCCCCTCGGCTCTAGTGACCACGCTTTGATGTTCATCTCCCGTTCTTCCTGCAGTGTTGAAATGCCATACATTCATATCACTGCTGTAGGAAACCAACTAAAGCAGGCATCCTCAAACTGCGGCCCTCCAGATGTTGTAAAACTACAACTCCCACAATGCCCTGCTGTAGGCCGATACCTGTAGGCTGTTCGGGCATGCTGGGAGTTGTAGTTTTGCAACAGCTGGAGGGCCGCAGTTTGAGGATGCCTGAACTAAAGACTAGTGGGAACCTCTGGAGTCTCAGTGAAGTGTTCTTTATTTACACGTTAATGAACCAAATCTTCAAGACCTAGAATCCCTCTTGATATGGCAAAAAAAAGGACTGATCTGTGAACAGAACTCCAGTTCCAGCGCCGCGCTGATTTCCCCTCTGCTGCTGGTGCACTGGACCAGAAGTGTGAAATGCCACTAGCCACTGCCAACCAAGGGGTTCCGAATCTTGCAGAACCCATTTACAGGATATGGACAGCTTTGAACTGAAATCGTTTATTGTTTATTTAGTTTCCGAATAAACTAAGCAACTTTCTAATATCCTTCACACACACTTCAGCAGAGTGTGTGTAAGTAGTTCATCTAGCTGGCGGGGGTGCTGAATCTGACATCAACCCGTCCCTTCTCTTAGGGCTCATGCATACGTACATGTGCCGCCTGTGCCCGTATTGCGGTTCATTCACTTGCATGGGTCCACAATCCGCAAGATACACACTAAGGAGCAATTCCATGGCATTTCGGCCCATGCCTCCCTGGTCTGCATCTTTCAGCGCAGACCACATGGATGGTGCCTTTGCATTGGGGACTGCAATTTGTGGTCCCCAATGCACGGCACAGACCGCTTAGTGTTAGAGATAGTGGAAGGTGGTTGTACACGTGTGGAGAGGCGATCAAGGAGGGCTGCTCACACAAGCTACAGATAGTGAAGGAGAAAGCACACACCATGTAGTTTGCAGGGAGAAGGTATCAGCATCCTGGGGGGGCCAGCCCTTTTATGATGTGAGTGCACAGTTAACCGCCGGGCCCCGGCATGCGCACTCCAATAACAACATTGCCACTGCTCACTGCTGTCTCTTACCACTCCGCCTCTTCCATCTTTGCGCACTGCTTTGCGCACTGCTGCAAACAAAGACGATGCCCTCAGTGGTTATCGGGGGGTGCATGCCCGGTGGTGAACTGTGCAGTGTGCACACACATCATGGAGGGGCTGGCCAGACGATACACTGGGGAGGAGTTAGGCACACAAAACGCCTAGGGGCCTGAGCACTTACAGCAAGAACACCGCCCCTTGGCACTTGCGAGCCCTCATTTGGAAACCACTATAAGCTCGTTTTGGCAGATTTACAGAATTGGACCAAAACAAGAAAGGTGCAGTTATTCTAGGGCGCGTGTGTGTGTGCAAGAACGCAATGTAAGCAGAGTAAAACATGAAACGTTGGTAACAGACTCCCTTTAATTCCTTAAATTAACTCATTTAACCTCTCAGTTAATATTTTCTCTAAATCATCCATTTATCTTCTATGATCATGAGTGCAAATGACCACATCATCCTGGAATTCAACCAATGGATCCAAACCTCTAGAGCAGGCATGCTCAACGTGTGGCCCTCCAGCTGTTGCAAAACTACAACTCCCAGCATGCCCAAACAGCCTACAGCTATCAGCCTACAGCAGGGCATTGTAGGAGTTATAGTTTTACAACAGCTGGAGGGCCGCAGGTTGAGCATCCCTGCTCTAGAGCCTTCAATGGCATTTAACCAATGCAGAATATCATGCAGAAGGTTTGGAGCCACCATGTTACACTCCATTGTAAGTAGTGGACGGGAAATGTCATTAATGACTTGAAATGGAAATTCTGCTGAGCACTCAAGGGTCAAATCTGTTCTAAACTATGTTCCTGGTATGAGAAGTTCCAAAACTGAAATGTTCTGCAGCATCTAAGGACTTTTATGTCAGACCATGAAAGTGCTGCCTGCCATCTGCCATAAACATTCGGAGTGAGTCATGAGGGAGTGTGGGATAATTCACAGCCTTTCACCAGGAGAATCCTATCACTTGCTCCCTTTTAAATGACAGACTTGGCATCTACAATTCTGGCTACTGGAACATGCGCTTTTAAATACTCCCTTAAAGCTTTGCGAACATGCAAGACTTCTATCCCTCTGCTGATGTGAATAAGCCAAACGACAGCGCCAGTGAGGCTGGTTACACAGGCTTATCCTGGCATTCAAATCACAAAAGAAATGGGGGGCGGGGGAGGCCAAATCGGGGGAAGTCAACGCAAGCTATTCTCATCCCTTCTGCCCGTGCATGGGTCAGTGAGAAAGCGAACCTGTCACCTGGAATTGACTTCATAAACCATTAACGGTACCTGATAGTGCCCCACAAGACGTTCCTAACAGTGTTTCCTGCACTTTTCCTGTATTAAAAATCATCTAAAAATCGCCTTTAAAATTCTTGCAGAAGTCAAGATAGAAGTCAAGGGGGCAGCGGCCTCCTTGACTCCAGGTCTGCCTTCCCTGCCCTAAATCCGCCCCTCTGCTGCATAACTGACATTAGCTAAAGTTGCCGGGACCGCGCTCGTACAGCCCGCGCATGCGCGGCATGCCTCCTTTAGCAGCGCGATCCCGGCTCTCCCACTGTGACTTGGGCGTCTCCTGTACACTATAGTGCGATTCCGTGATCGGCCGGGGGAACATGGTCCATGTGTCGGCCACATCTCGAGCCAACCATGGTTCCCCAGACTCAATCATGGTAACTTATGGTGCATTCAGTTCGTATATAATCTCGGACCTATTGAACTATGCTCACATCATCTTGAACGGACTGCATCATAAATCCCCATGATGCAGTTTGGGTCAAGGGGGCTGTGGTTGGCCCGGGAGATGTGGCCGTTGTTTCCCAGGTCGATCTCGGTGGTGTCAATCAGCCCCTCGGAGTCCACTTACTAATTATCTTGCTTAGTGCAAAAGCTGAATTATAAAAGAAAAAAACTGATGTAATTTCTTGTGTGTATTAAGTATAGTGTTATTAATGGTGCTCTTCTGTATTCACGACACAGACAACGTAAACCACAATGGACTAGTATAATCCAAACAAAGCAAGAGAAGGCAAACACAACTCAGGGGATCTCCTGATTAGTAGGCGCCGTCGAGCAAATGTCCCAATCAAAATAATCTCTCAAGGACGACACAAGGGGAAGCGTGGGGATTTCCACTGGAAGGTTAGCACTCATTAAGCGGAGGACAAGGTGGGAAGAATACATTTTCTCTTTGGCTTATTAATAATTCTATAAAATGCGTATTAAACTTATCAGTTGTCCACATCCTGATGTGTGACCAAGGAAAACAAGAATCAGATATAGAAAGCATTAAGTGGAACAAATTCTGACCGCAATCGTACATCCTCATGTGGACCCACACCAGGACACCCAAGGACTTCTATCGTGCCTTCACATGCCTCCGATCTCTTAAGAACACACACACAAAGCTTTTAGTTCTTCAACTAGAAATCATATTACAGAGTTATTCTTCCATGGAAGCATCACTTCATGGGAAAATATCAACACAGAGCACCAAGTGGTATCCACAGGGACTCAATCTGCCACCATACAGCCACTTGCAAACCACTTTGTTGTGTACATGATGGCTTAAAGGGGTTTTCTGAGATTTTAATACTGATCAGTAGGGGTTTGACACCTGGGACCCCCGCCGATCAGCTGTTTGAGAAGGCCACAGCGCTCACCGTAGCGCCCCGGCCTTCGCACTGCTTTCCCTAGGCGGAGTGAAGACACATTTATCGGTCGTATGGCCTAGGAGTAGCTCAGCCCCATTGAAGTACTTGGTAAACAGGGAGAAGGCGCTCCGGTGTCTTCTCAAACAGCTGATCGGCAGGTGCCTCAGGTGTCAGACCCCCACCAATCAGATATTGATGAACTATACAGCGGACAGGTCATCAGTATTAAAATCTCAGAACATCCTTTTAAAGGCCATCTGTCAGCAGATTTGTACCTATGACTCTGGCTGACCTCTTACATGTGCGCTTGGCAGCTGAAGACATCTGTGTTGGTCCCATGTCCACATGTGTCTGCATTGCTGACAAAATGATGTTTTATTATATGCAAATGAGCCTCTAGGAGCAACGGGGGCGTTACCATTACACCTAGAGGCTCTGCTCTCTCTGCAACTGCCTTGATGTTTCCACTGCCTGTCCCTGTTAATCAAAGTGCAGAGGGCACAACAATTGCAGAGAGTCCACCAATCTGATATTGTTGGTGTTTCCTAAGGATAGCTTAACTTATTAGCCTCATTAGCCGGGGGAGTTGTGAGCCAAAGCCCTCTGCACCCATTGTTCTCACGCGATCCAACACACTCCAAAATCCAAAAATACTTCAGCTTGGTCTGACAATATGGAGCCAGTGTCACACATCATCTGAAGCCTCCTCTGCCATGTGAAGGCGACAGGCACAATACAAGAACTGTGCTGCAGCGCTCTTCAGTGGCCGCGCTCGAGCTCGCCACAAAGTCTGTCACCGGCAGCTCTGGAAGGCGTACAACGAGTGTTTGTTGCTGATGTATAATTTAGCATGAGAAACAGGAAGAGCGAGAATGCCATCATATGCCTGGGATCGAGAAATATAAAGAATTCATGTTTCATCTCAATAAGGGCCAACAAAGGAAAGCTATATTTTGATAAATAGAGCCATCTAGACAAAAATGATTGCCACTCGATGCGTTTCTTCTGATACAAAGGCCGCACTGAAAGGCCTCACCAGCTGTTGAAATGCTAAAGACTATTAGGCTAAGGGGCCCTGAAAAGCTTTCTGTGCAGAAAACACCACAGATACTTCAGCCAGCTTGAGGGAAAGAAGGCCTCTTTTTAGCAATGCGCAAATTGGCAGAACATTTACATTTTTAGCCTGAGAAGAGAATGTAACCCTTATGAAGGCTAAGTATGACCCACAAGTGTGTTTTCTGCAGAGTTAACATTTACAGAAATTGAAGGGTCAAATGCGACTCCTAGAAACTAGGCTCTCTCTCATGGCTGATCGGAAAATTGCACGCAGCGCGGTGGTTTTCCCCAGCCTGCTTTCCATAACCTGACAGCAGCCATTTCTGTAACACTTACAGGGGTATTCCGGTAGGTAAAAGTTATCCCCTAAGGCCGAGTTTACATCACCGTTTAGCTTTACGTTTTTTTTTTTTTTTTTAGATGGAGGGGGGAAAAAAGTCCTTTTTTTTTTTTGTCTCAAAAAGTACTTTTTTTTTTTGTCTCAAAAAACAGATGTCACACAGAAATGGCTCAAACGGATGACAACTGATGCAACAGGATCCATTTTTTTTTTACAGGATCCACTTTTTTTTTTTTTCTCTTCTTCTGACAGTTCAGCTTGACCCCACCAAACACAAGGACAGGGGCCCCGTACCCCCTGCAGGCCCCTTGCTGCTCCCCTCCTAGGAATCCCTAGACCTCTCCCTGACTCCTGCCAGTATGAGTAGACCCTGAAGTTGGAAATACTCATACACCGAAACCTAAACCCTGGAGACCTGGAAGGCCCTATAAGTGGTGGCAGGGAATGAGACTACTGGTTCCTCCCCAGATGAAGGAACCAGCGTCTCCCTGAGGCCTAGACAACAACATGCACAAGCCGGGGATGCAGGGTGCCCGGCTGCACCCATCACTGTTCGTGCCCAGCGCCGCCTTCCCAGAGTTCTGTGCCGACTCTCCCTCCCTCTCCTCCTGCTGTAAGATCTCGCACGTGTGCACTTTGCTTGAAGAAGCGGATCCAAGAAGTCCGCACGGGCGCATCAGGCTGAGCCTGTGCACATGCGCGAGATCTTACAGTGGGAGGAGGGGGAGGGAGGGAGAGGCGGCACAGAGGAGTAGGAGGCGGCGCAGAACTGTGGGAAGGCGGCGCTGGGCAAGAACGGAGATGGGTGCGGCCGGGCACCCTGCATCCCCGGAACTCCCCTTGGGCACCTTATTTCTATGATTGACAGGTTAGTAAAACCAGTTTTTTTGCAAAATTAAGCCACAGATAGCGTTTATAAGGCCACATTAGGAATCATAATGAGACCCTGAATATGAGCATATGTTTAACTCACAGGGCTCAAAAGTGGCGACAGAATACCTTTAAAAAAGAATGGAGGAGCAGGAGATCCAAAGGAACAACACACCAGCTCAACTAACTCCAGCAGGAAATATCAACCGCATGGTAAGCAGTGTGAGTCAGAACTAAATAGCCTCAGTAATGACCACAAGCTGCACCTGACAAGAGGTGTGGTCATTACCAAACAACAACACTGCAAGATGAAAACAGAGAGACTCTCAGATACCCTCACCTGCCGCCAGTCTCTCAGATCTTCCCACCTCTGTCATGGGAGGGACTGTGACACTGGCCTCTTTTAACAGCTAATCAGCAGGGGCCACTGGTGTCGAAAAAGATCGGTCACCAATAGTAATTACTGGATAACCCTTTTAAACTAAAGAAATTTGTGTGAAAGTACAGGGACTCTTTAAGTGATAGCCTATCCTCCAGGTTGAAGTGAATAGGAGCAGTGCTGCAGTTGCGAGCACTGCAATTAAGCACACCTTGTGGTTTAATCTCCCTAAATTTATGTCAATTTCTGGGCTTATTTTTTGGGGAGGGGGCACGTAAGATAACAGTAGGATAGGAAGGGACTTTTGTAAGACTTTTTTTTTAAGAAGTTACAAAATGAAAACAAATGGTCGCTGTTACATTAATACGAAAAGAAGGTTGAGATAAAATTGTGTAAGCCTGCTTCGGAAAATAATAACCATAGACCATATAGATGCACTCAGGACAAAAGAGGAAGAAAATGAGCATTTTACATCTAGTGAAAAAAACCAAAAAACTAAGAACTGGTTTCAGGGTAAACAAAATGAATCCGTTAACATATGCTGAATAAAATGTCCATCTGCTCCGACTCACGAGCCAAATGGAAGTGACCGTGTCTTGGAGTCAGGACTCTGGGTTACAACCACAGAGTATAACACGGCCTCCAACAATCACTATTTTCTACCTTATGGAACAAATAGTGGAAGGGGGGTCACAATTTCCACACAATCCTCTCAGCTGCTGTCTCCAGAAATTGGTAATTAAACATTGTCCTTTAAGAGTCCTAGGTGAGAAGGAGGCAAGAAGAGGGGCCAGCTCCTAAAGAGAACATGGCTTTTACCCTTGCTGTCATCAGTAACCAAATTTCAAATCTGTGCAAAATTTTGGTTCTGCTTCTGTATTTTCCAAAAGTCCTAGAGGCTCCCAGAAAAGGCAACTGGTGGGTCCCAAACCTCAAGTCACCAAGGCCAGTTGTCCTAACATGAAGCAGTGAGAGGGATCAGCATTTTACAGATGTGCCGAGGGTACCTTGAACCCTGGCAGAGTGCTTCATATCCTCAGTGCCCATGAGTGGGTGCATCTACCATCTTCAAGTCCACCTATCAGCAGTAAGTGCTCCACAGAGTCAAAAACGTCTGCGTGAAAATGAGACATGTAGGTCACGTGACAAAACATTTTTTATGTTCTACATTGCATTGATCTGAGGCTTCATGTAGATGGCCGAACTAATTTGTATTACGGGGCCCACTGACGACTAGTCGCCCATGCTATACTTTGGCGTGGCTTCAATTTTATTCCGCGGTGAACTGAGAAGGAAAATCCCAGCATGCTTCATCACATGTCACGTTATGGAGACAACACAGCAGGCCACAAAAAGTGTCTGAGGCACAGTATTACAGATTCGTATGTACTCTGCATGCTCCAATGGTATCCAAAAAGCGTGCTCAACGCAGTCCAAAATTCTTTTATATCCATATAGCCACAGAACAACTTTCCCCCATGGAAAATAAGCTATATATTATTAACCCCTTAAAGACCGGGCCTATTTCCATTTTTACATTTTGGATTTTTCCTCCCCACGTTCCAATAGCCATAACTTTTTTTTTTTTTTTCGTTCACCTAACTATATGATGGCTTATTTTTTGTGGACAAGATGCATTTTTTAATACCACCATTTAATTTACCATGTCTTGTATTAGAAAACAAGAAAAACAAACATTCTTTGAGTGGCAAAATTAAAATAACAAAAAAAAAAAAAAAAGAATTCCGCCAGGGTTTTTGGAGTTTTAACATCACAGCATTCACAATGTAGTAAATGACCCGACGTCCTTATTCTGTGGCTCAATACGAATGCAGCAATACCAAACTTGAATAGTTTTTTTTTTTTACTTTAAAAAAAAAAAAAACCTTTGGAAAAATCAAAATTTTCTTTGCATATGCTATATTCTGACAACCATAACATTTCGGTCTATGAAGCAGTATGAGGGCTTGTTTTTTTTAGGGGCCTAGTACATGGGATCTTTTCCTCCCCTATAGAGATATATTAGGGTGAATAGGATTTTCACACTATTATAACACCAAAAGTAAAAATAAATAAAATAAACAAAATGGACTCTCAAACCGCAATTCCACCTGGAGCGCAGCAAGTCTATGGTGAGGTAGGTTAGTGTTCACACTTAGTCCTAAATATTGTGCAGAACAGCGCGCAGCTCCTGAATGCGCAATGGAAAATGTCAGTATTTGGAGGCACACAGACAGCCTAATCTCGATGCAACCGATCACTAGATTAAACACCGGACTTTCTCTCCAGTCGGACTCTTTGTCTCCTAGATATTAGCAAGACAACTCGACATAGTGAAGTACCGCAGGCGTTCAGATAATAATGCTTTTTTATTGTGCTTGCAAAGTTTAAAACAAGTGAATGCATAGAAAATCAAGCGGTGCGTCAGGGCAGGTGGAGACATCCTTAGAGATGAAATACTCTGATCGTCTATAACTACTGATTTTTAAGCAAGCGTCCGCCTTCAGAAATAGAAGATTTATACTTACCGGTACCTGCTTCGGTCCTCCATGCAGCTCCCACTCTCCATTCAGTGACTGGCTGCAGCAGTGATGTGGCCTCAAACAGCAGGTCGTTGGCTGCATGTGACCATACTGCCAGGTGTAAAGAGTGCGGGCACCATAAGATGGAGAAAACGAGGAGGACCAGAGTGGCGTGAAGAAGGCAAGTATAAGGCTAGGGCTACATGACGACATGTGTCGCGCGACACATAGGGAACAACTACACTGCAACATGTGCTGCACCAATGTCGCGCGACAATTTTTATAATGATAGTCTATGGTGTCGCACCATCTGCCCGCAGCCTGGCCCCTCAAATAGAAGATTTAGGCTAGGGCTACACAACGACGTTTGTTGCGCGACATGCTGCGACTGCAACAGTTGTAGAAAAATCCATTTTTAATGTTTTTTTTTGCGACTGTCGTATCGCAGTCGCAGCGCGACACCATAGACTATTACTATAAAAATTGTCGCGCAACAAATCTCGTCGTGTAGCCCTAACCTAAATCTTCTATTTCAGGGGCCAGGCTGCAGGCAGATTTGTACCTATGACACTGGCTGACCTGTTACATGTGCACTTGGCGGCTGAAGACATCTGTGTTGGTCCCAGGTCAGCCAGTGTCATAGGTACAGATCTGCTGACAGATGTCCCTTACAAATCAATATTAATGGAAAGCCCCTTTAAGGAGCCGATAAATATACAAATATCAAAACATTTATGCGTTCCATAATTACCAGTATAATATATGTGACTCCACTGAAGAACGGGGCAAACTAATTCATATCTTGGCTATCATTTCACAATATTAGGCTTTATGTGGTAAACTGTGGGGTTGAAAAACATGCAATAATCTACATTTTTACATCACTCTTATCTCGTATGATACGGGGGAAAAAAACCTCAAAATGATTTAGACAAAAGCTTTTAACTCAACACATAATTGCATCGAAATTACAATAATTGTACCAATTAAAATAATCCTGAATGAACAGTTTGTCATCTTAATGTTCCAATGGTTTATAGAAGGATCTACTTAATTAGCTGAAATTACTTTCCAGTGTTGGTATCAAATGTCATTTGTTAAAAGTTGAACGATTTAGAAAATAATTTAACCAAGCAATTTCACAAAACACCAAGAAGGAACGTTTTCCTTTTTCAGCTGAATAAAGCAAGCAGATGTGTCATCAAATTACTATAAAAACAAATGAGGCTTTTTATGGAAAAAATAAATTTTACTACTTGCAAAGAAGAAAAAAAAAAAAACGAAACATTTTCCAAATTGTTTTACCCAATCGGAATTTCTTAATAATAAAATAAACGTGTACCATTTATCTCCTGCTGCTGTAAATACAAGACGTCCCTCCTCCCGCAGTCATAGAGGAAGGTGTAGGGTAGTACCTTCTGAATGACTACCGTACAATGGCGCTATACGTCCTGTGCCGCAGCTGGGCCATTTGTGTGCGTTACAAAGTGCTCGACTAAAAATGGAGGCATTAACCATCCGTCGCTATTAAATCTAACAGAACGGAGGCTTCATTTTGTCAAGGTCCATGTGGAAAATTGGTTGGGAATAGCTATGTTTATTTCAAAGCTGTATGTTCTGCAAGAACCTGAGCCTGGCTGAGCTGCCGGAGGGATAAAAGAGAACATGAACACGGCTCTCCAACCACCCACAAAAAATAGTGCCCTGGCGCCGCTCCTTATGATCCTGCAGCAGGGAACAGACTGGCAACATCCATGCAGCTGCCCAGACGGATCCAGACCCATGTTCTATTTTTTTGCGATGCTGAGGCAAGGAGATAAACCCCACGGAAGCACTCTGTAGTGCTCCAAGCGAATGGGTCCGCATCCGTGATGCAGTGCACAAACATCTGCAGACCCGCTGTTTGCGGGTCGCCATACAGACACGGCTGGGCAAAAGCCTGTGTGCGGGAGGCCTAAGTTGCAGTCCACTGCAAGAGCCTTCCCTGGTAACAAAGACTCAGAGGAAGTCGGGGGAGTGTCAGAGCTAGCTAAGATCTTGAGCCTGATAAAACAACTGCTTATAAACATCACAGGAGCGTCCTGCTTTTCTTTAAGGCCTCATGCACACGGCCGTGGAACACGTACAAGTGTATTACTGCAGTCCAGCGGCGGCATGAAGCGCAACCAATGACGCCGTGCGCTCCTGCTGTCAGCTGGATTCCAGGCCGGGATACAACGGTCCGCGGACGGCAATGTTCCACGGCCGTGTGCATGAGGCCTAAGTCTGACCTCCCGCCTTAACAGCTTTTTGAGCTCCCTAGAAGAAAACAAACATAGTGGGAAGTAAAGGAAGTGAGGTCACTGCATACAATACTGGCAGAAGCGAGACATCCAGTACATGTGAGAGAAATGCACCTAGCTGTGCAGCTGAAACAGGCAATAATATGGCTGAAAGACTCTTTAGGGAAGCCCAAACATAACTGCACCTTCACCTTTCTTTTGTCTGTTTGCTAAATAGCTGCAGAGATATGCATATTCATATGCAAATTAGCACGTTTGAGCACCAGGGGGCAAGGCTGCATCCTTGGAGCACTGCTTTATACCACCCCCTGTGCTCTGCAAACTCCCCCCTCGCCTTGATTGACAGGGCCAGACATCAGCATGCGGAGGACAGAGCTGTGTCCTAGCATGTAGATATGTTACATAATGGCTTTGTAACAAGAATTTTGCCCATCGGAAGAAACGGTCACTAATTCACTCAATTTTATCCAGATCCCACAGAAATTTGCCAGTACGCCTGGTTTAATAGGGTTGATCAGAGCTTCTTTAATCGTTCAGCCGACAGCTATTCCTCACAACTCCCCCATACACATTCGGATTAGCGGACAGCTGTTCCTCCCAACTCTCATACACATGCTCAGTTCAGATGGGGGCCTTAAAAGAGTTTTCCAGCAGTACAATAATGAAGCCCTGTCCTCAAGACAGGTCATCAATATCTGATCAGCAGGGGTCCAACTCCCGGCAACGCCACCGATCAGCTGTTTGAAGAGGCCGTGGCCATCTGGTGAGCCTTGTGGCCTCCTCACAGCTTTCCAAACACAGCACCGTATAGTGGCTGTGCTTGATACTGAAATTCAGTCCCATTCACTTGAATAGGACTGAGCTGCCCCTAGGCCACGTGACTGGTTAATGTAATGTCACTGGCCTAGGAAGAAGCCCTATTTCTCACGGTGAGCTGTAGCCTCTTGAAACAGCTGACGGTGGGGGTGCTGGGAGTTGGATACTGATGACCTATCCTAAGAAGATCAATATTAGAAAGACTGAAAAGCCTTTTAAGATGTTGATCATGGTAAAAAAAAAAAAAAAAAAAGTGAAAAATAGTTCTTAAAATCCTTCTGATGTCTGTCAGGTGCAGTGTGCTTATGGAGACTGTGGGTGGATTCCTATCACTATACACATTAGGCTGTGTTCACATATACCTACTTTGATGCAGCCAGACCGTGCCAACATGCAAAGAGCTGCGGTTCTCAGTTGAGTAGTTTTATTGTTAATACTCACCATGCAGTTCATAGCTAAACTGCAGTTTACTGTGCAACTACTTACAACTGCCTTTAATGGATATACACATATTTAAAGGTGCAGATGCAGTACCCAACAGCATGCTAAACTATCTTAGAAGCATTTGCCGCTCAATGCCCCAACCCTTTCCCTTGGACTGTTTGCGGCACTCCCTTGCCCACTAGCCTACACTCTAGGTGCACCTGTTATGGGCGGTTGTACTGGGAGCTGCTGTGATATAAGCTGGTTTGCCGGGGGAAGGTGCTGTCCGCTAATAATTTCTCCTGCAATGGTCACTTGGGAAATAAAGTATTATATGGCAGCCATTCAGAGAGAAGGTATCCGTGTGATGGCTTAAGTCCACCAGAACATGGGATCAGTGGTTCCTCACGCTGTATTATAAAGTGGGGGGCCCCAAGTAGGAGCCCTCAGTCTATGACGTCCAATATTAAAGATCAGCGAATAGATGTGGAATTCGTCCAGAGGCAAAGGAGAGAGAGAGAGAGAGAGACAGAGACAGAGACAGAGACAGAGACAGAGAGAGAGAGAGAGAGAGACATTCAGTACATTTTACGGGGACATTGTGCTTTCTCTCTTTTTTTCTTTTGAGATCAAAAATATGACTCCTAGGAGAACTTAGAGTGTTATATACCAATTTTAGGACAACTGAAACATATTTGATCTGGGTAAAATTGATTAATACCAGAAGAGACTTTTAAAAAATTTAATTGAACAAATTTTAAGAAAGTTGCTCATCTCTAGTCCATATGCATATGACAATTTTGACTGATGAGGCTTCTTGCAGATGGTAAATTGACTAAAGCCCAACATTATCAGGTTACACCTAAAGAACTGCAGTAAGTAGCTCAATAGAGCCAGGAAATTTCCAGAAACGGGTCACCTCTACAAAAGTCTTTATCATGGCCAAAGGTGTGGACGAAGCTTTGGGTAACAAGTTAAGAAATGAGGTCTTAAAGGGAATTTCCAACCACATTCAATTCTTCAAAAACATCTGTCAATGGCATAAAATCAGTATTTCATACTCTGTAATACTCCCTTTACCCAATTCCCTCCCATGCCAATGCTTAGTGGTGTCAACCTGGAGCCCTGCAAACAAAGACCGGTAGGGTAGTGGAAGGGAGTTTGTATTTTCTACCATTGTACACCTTTTTAAAAAATGTCCTGGGTTTGGAAGGCCCCTCAAACACAACGGAAAGATACTGGAGAAATACAACGGTGGAGAATACACGTGGTCTGGAGACTTTGTGAGAGGTGTAAGAGCCTTCAGTCTGTCCAATGATACTGTGTCTATGTGAGGTGGTCATACCGATTCCCATCTCCCAGCTTTTGCCATCTTTCTGTCCGGATTTCTTTTGTCATAGATTTCGCACAGCGTTTCATCTTCCCTCAGCTTTCATACCACTTGCTGTTACACTTACTTTTTGTGTGTCTAAGGCCTTGAGACTGTGGTTTCCATTATGCAACAGTTTTGTTCTCGTAACTTGGATTCCTCAGACTGAGTGACTGACGACGGTGCTACGGGGACAGTCTGAGGGCGACCACAAAAATGGGGTTTTGTAGAAAATATGCAGGACAGACAAGTGCTATTTATAAGCAGCGGTTATTGTGCTTGGACGAATCTATAACCAATCATATGGGTAAATCCTACAGAAAGTCACGTATCATCACTGTCTGGTACCATTGTCACTGCCGACAAGCCATTTGTGTGTATGTATACGGATATAAAGTATATCTGTGCGCAAAACAGCATTTACTTTAAAGTCTGTGTGCACTTTGAACATTGTCTTTTAGGTCTAATATTTAATTACATAACTTCATGGTGGATGGAGCTTTGCTGGGTGATGATACTGGGCTCCATACCTGCATAGTCCTGTAATAGACAAACCTGGCTGCCTGGGGCTGCTCCAGCTTACTGTAAACTGACTTAGTACAGCGTTCAGTGTAAGATCTGTCTGCCAAAAGCTCCCCCTAGTGGTGGCTACAGACAGCCAGAGCTGCATCAATCAGCTCTAGGGATGGAATTTTGTACAGGGCCGAGCGACAGAAGTAGGAATCACTCATACTCATACAGTCTGCTGTAATCTAGACTATAATCATCGCCCCGGTACGTGAATGTGCAAGGGATTGTGCAATTCCACATCAGATACTCCTAAGGGATGTTTGAAAACCATCAAAAGAAGGATAAAATCTCATTCAAATAGTCTACATGATGAAACAAATATGGAGCAAGTAAATACGGCAGTGACGCTCCTAAATCAAGAGCAGCCCCAGTACGAGCGCAGCTCCGGGCACACGCTTTATATACTGAGAAGTCATCGTATTTGTCCGCAACCTATTACTAATTTTCCGAGTGATTCGCCTGAAGGACGAGGGAACTGAGAATTCACAGCCCCAGAGTGAAGGGCAGGGCAGGCAGAGAGATGACAGCGGCTGCAGCAGGATTTAACTATCCACTTTAAACGCTGTCATTTCCCATCTGCTGCAGGCAAGAGGCGAGGAGGAGCGCAGCAGACGGAGAGTTTATATTTATTTATTTCACTAATGCCTCTCAGGTCAGAAATCCACAAGAAAATCCAGGCTAAACCTCTTACTCACTCATTAAAGTAACTCACGGGATATTGAGATTCCAGGGAGCCCCAGCAACAGCACACAGCGAAAGGGCCAATGTGAGCCGTGCGTAGGGGAAAACGTCCAGAAAAGGTACGGAGATTATTCTGAAAACCGACAACGTTCAGTGGAAGAAACCTCGTAATGGTTCCTAAAGAGCCCTGATGGAGCGATACCGTCCCACAAGCTGTTTCATGCCACAGTTCTGCAATCAGGAGACCAGGTATATGTGCCATGTGGAAGAAACTGCTATGGGGGCATGGGTGTACAACTATTAAAGGGGTTTTCCGAGATTTTGATACTGATGACCAATACTCAGGATAGGTCATCAGTATCTGATCGGTGGGGGACCAACCGATCAGCTGTTTGAGAAGGCACCAGTGCTCCTGTGAGTGCCGTGGCCTTCAGGCAGCTTACCAAGCACAGTGCCATACATTGCATAGTGGCTGTGCTTGGTATTGAAGTGAATGTGGCTGAGCACGATACCAAGCACAGCCACTATACAATGTATGGCGCTGTGCTTGATAAGCCACGAGAGGGCCACGGCGCTCACAGGAGCACTGGTGCAGTCTCAAACAGCTGATCCGAAGGGATCCCGGGGGTGATGACCTATGCTGAGGATATGTCATCAGTAGCAAAATCTCAGAAAACCCCTTTAACCCCACCAAACATACTCGCTGTACAGGACAGAAAAGCAAATACAACCAGCAGGCTCTGTTACTGCTGTGGCAGCATCACATATCACACTTTGATGATGTCAGTACTGCTGCAGGAATAAATGTTACCATGAGCCAAATGCCACGGGTCTCATGCAATGAGATTCTTATTAAAATGGATTTTCCAAAAGTTTTTTTTTTTTTTTTACTGATTAAGCAGTGCAGCCATCTTGGATGGCAGAAGGTGAGTTCATGGCTCTGCAGCTGAAGAGATGAGAAGGATTTCACCAGGTAAGTGTTCTGTTTGATTCCCAGTTAATGTGATTATTTTTTTTTTTCTTCTTGAACCGGAGGGTCACTTTAACTCCAGGAAAACTCCTATGACTAGGAGCCAGGCAGAGAAACCCAGATTGGATCGAGGTTCATCAGAACTGTACAAGGCTGCCATCTGCTGGAAACCTACAGTCCCCTCACCAGATTCTAACAGGTTTTAATATTCACTCTTTCGATAAAAATGTTAAAAGCAAAAACCATTGCTTTTTTAAAAAAAAGCAACAATTCACTTAGTAAATGGGATGTCCGACATGTCAAACATCAGTGGGAGGCAGTAGTGCGCTAAAAAAACAAACAAAAAAAAAACGCCTTTTGAAACACCTTCCATTCCAGCACCACGGCTCCTGGACCGGAAGTGACAGGGACCCATTCTTAGTAACACAATCGATGCAGCCAATTACTGGCATAATTGCGGAACGGGTGCGGACGCATTCAGGGACGTGTGAATGGACCCTTAAAGCTTCGCTCACATCTGATTTAGAGGCTCTGTTTGGGGCGTCAGTAGCAGATCCCATTAAGAATGCCGGACAAAACAGCACAGTCTATTGCACCATTTTGTCTGGTAAAAGGACAGAAGCACAACAGACCCCGTCGAGTGCTGATGGCGTCCATCATGATGAATCCGTCTTTGGCTTGCATTTAGTTTTTCTGTTCCTATGACAGAAGAACAGAATGCCGATGCAGATGTGAACAAAGCCTAAGTGACCTCCAGTAGTCTTAAAGGGGTAGTCCAGCTGCGTAAAGTTATCCTCTATCCTCAGGATTGGAGATAACTATTAGATCAGTGGGGGTCCTACCCCTGGTACCCCCACCGATCACAAGAACGGGGACCCGTACCCCATGGAGCCCCCTGAAATCAACAGACCAGCTGGTCGGGCATGGGCACTGCAGTTACCTCCATTTCTATGGGAGTCCTGGAGATTGCCAAGTACAGCGCTCCACTATCTCCAGAACTCCCATACAGTGGTCTTACATTTAGAACTGGCTTCTCTTCATAACTTCGGCAGATCCACCACTAGCTCAGGGGTTTATTAAAACCGGCGTCTAAAACGCCGGTCTTAATAAACGTGCCCCAAAATGTTCAACTGTAATCATTTATTTTAGAGGGCTTCATCCCACAGACTCTGAAACAAGTCATAAAGTAGTAAATAAATTGCCGACTGTCAGTTTACTGGATCCCGGATTACGGGAATATTACTGCATTGGTTGCATTTTCTAAAGAGGCTCTTTTCTTGTCCTCTGTATGTGAGCTAGTACACACAATCGTTTGCTTAACAAGCTTATATATCAATTTATTGCCGTATATTCAGCTTCTGTTATTTTCGGCAGTCAGATCATGTGACCCCTGAGGAGACTTGCTGGATCCCACAGCATCTGCCGTGTGGTCGGGGAAGTCATTTATTTTTATTCATTCCTATGACAGCCTCGACGTCCGTTTCATAGGAATGAATGGAGGAAACGACTTTCTGCCCACATGGCAGACGCTGTGGGATCCAACGAGCCTCCTCAGGGGTCACATGATCTGACTGCCGAAAGTAACGGAGGCTGAAAATGCAGCAATAAATATCTATGTATACTTGCTGAACAAATTATTATGTATATCAGCTCTCACACAAACAGGGACAGAAAACATTTCTGTCTGGGTATGCCTAATTAAAGCGATTGTCCCATGAGAAACACATATTCGATATCTGCTGGGGGCTGCTTTAGGGTTTGTCCACAGGATATGGTATAAGTGTCCGATCACGAGAATGGGGGCCACCCCCTGTATGAAAGGAGCATCAGTAATGCATGTGCGCTGCGTACGGAACTGCCGGACATAGCTGAATGGAGTGGCAGTGCGCATATGTAAGGCAACATAGAGTTCCCCCCATTCTCGTGATCAAACACGTATCCCCTATTCTGTTGACAACCCCTTTAAACTAAAAAGAATCAATTCTAGACATCTTCACTAATACTTATAAAGATGAACCAACCTCTCATAAATAGTCTTCAGGGTGGTTTGATCGTGGACAGTCTCCGTCTCCTCCAGGTACAGGATGAGCCATGAAGTCCTATACGGCCACTGCTCTGTGAGGTTGATCCAAGATGCCAATCTATCCCAATGAAAAGAAATCTGATTGGCTCTTAGTAACCGTCCTACAAATGGAATACACAAAAAAAAAATACTGATGAGTATTGTAAAAGAGCAGCCGCAGAAATGATCTTACATTATACTTCAGGAGAACATCTGTTTGTGTGGAACAGTAATACAGAGCAATGAGAATAAAATGTAGTCAGCAATGAAGGTCAGGATCAAACCTACGGCTTCTTCATTCCTCACACACGCACAGTACCGTACAAAAGGCGACAACTGCGACCTACAATGCAGCTCAATCCCACTCCTACTGCAGCACCAGGTAAAAGGGGACAAATCTCTAGCTACAGCACGTCTGTCCCTTTAGGGTTCATGAACACAACCGTATGTATTTTTCAGTCTGCAAAAAACGGATCCGTAAAAAAATACGGATGACGTCCATTTTGCGGAACAGAACAGCTTGGCCATAATAGAACAGTACTATCCTTGTCCGTTATGTGGGCAATAACAGGACATGTTCTATTCTTTTGCTGAACGGACATGCGGACACATGGAAACGGGAATGCACAGAGTAACTGAGTAACAGTAAAAACAGGGTAACTTCTGTTTTTTTTTGTGGACCCATTGAAGTGAATGGTTCCAATTACAAACCCCAAAAAAATGGAATGGACACGGAAAGAAAAAAAGTTTGTGTACATGAGCTCCTATTCTTATGGTTGGGCGTGCCAGTGGTCCAACCCCCACCTATCGGGGTCATGCCCTCAATGTTCAGGTCCCAGAAGACATGGGGGGTGGGGGTGTATGGGATCCTCAATTCTCTGGGGATATAAGCTGGCGTCAGAGGCGTCTAGTAGTGTCTTATAGTCCGTATGGGCACATTTTACCACCAACTCCTTTACCTGTTACGGACACGATGTTTAGTAGTCGCCTCATAGTCTGCGGACTGATGTCACTGAACCAGTCTTCAGTCACCAGCAGTTTGGTGAGGTCAAATGACATCTGACGGGTGATCGTACGCTGCATCTGCCGCCTTCTATATGTATCCTGGAGAATGAAAATGACAAAATTAAAAACGAACATTGTATGTTGAAATATCTGCTTTCACCCCTTCCCGACCTCTGCTTACCAGACTTACCACAGTGATGTTCTTATGAATCCCTCCATGAGAACATAAAGAGACTTCCATAGGCTGCAATGGTAATTCATTGCAGTCCATGGGACAAGCAATCTAATGATCGCATGTTAAAGTCCCTTAATGGGACTTAATATACATTTTTAAAAACTTTTCTACACTTAAATATATATACACAGTCGCCCACGAAAAAGTAGCCTGCCTCCAGCGATGGTACAATAAAATGAACAAGCAAGTATTTTTTTTGCTTTGTTTTTTTGTTTTGTTTTAATTAGCCACAAGTCACAAGTCCCAAAAGATGCTGAAAGTGGTCCCCGTTCAGGTCTCTGCATCTTTGGGCACGTCGGATTATGTTGGCTGAGGCTGCGGATAGTGTTTGTGATGTTCTCCTTGAGTTCATCCCGGGGATGTGGATTGTTAGTGGACACTTTCTGTTTAAAATTTGCCTACAGATAAAAATCGCATGTGGAGAAGTCTGGGGAACGACTGGTGGCCATAACCCTTTGCTCACAGTTCTCTCCTCTGTAAACAGTTCATGAACCCGTGCCAGTGAGGTGCGGTATGTTGCCCCATCTTGTTGGAAAAAGCAGGACATTTTCCTTCTGCAATATCACTGCTGAAGAGCTGCAAATAGTATCAGCCAACATAATCCGACGTGCCCAATGACACATAGATGTGAACGGGGACCACTTTCAGAAACTTTTTTTTATTTAATTAGCCACAAGTCACAAAATAATCTACTTGCTCATTCATATTGTTATATATTATATATTTCAAATCATCCTCCTTTCGCCATAATAAAAATAAACAAACATTAAAAAACAAGATAATTTGCACCGCCATATCCCAAAATGCCCGTGCTATTAAAATATAAATGTATTTAACCTATACAATGGACGGGGCAATGGAAAAAAAAAAAATAGCAAAATGTCCAATTCACTGTTTCAACTCCCAAAAAACATATTAATAAAAAGGGATCAAAAAGTCACACACACTTTAAAATGGTATCAACAGCACCTACAGATCTCCCTGCAAAAAATGAGTCCTCACACTGTTTTTCCATGTTGCTATTAGGGCTGTGGAGTCGGAAAAAATTTACCGACTCCAGCTTGGAAAAAAAATCTCTTATTAATATTGTATAATTAATGTAACTTTCATAGGAATCTTAGAAATGTTAATCATAAGTATATATTTTATGTTCTGTCAATCTAAGGCCCTTATTTATAAAAATCTGTGATAAGCAGGGTGTTCTCATGGTAATAGATAATCAGTTCTTACCTCTCATGTTCTCCCCTGTCCTTATATTATAACCAGTGATAAGCAGGGTATCCTAGTGGTGACAGATAATCAGTTCTCACCTCTCCTGTCCTTATACTAGAACTAGTGATAAGCAGGGTATCCTGGTGGTGATAGATAATCAGTACTCACCTCTCCTGTACCTTATACTATAAACAGTGATAAGCAGGGTGTTCTAGTGGTGATAGATAATCAGTTCTCACCTCTCCTGTACCTTATACTATAAGCAGTGATAAGCAGGATGTTCTAGTGTGATAGATAATCAGTTCTCGCCTCTCCTGTCTTCTCTCCTGTCCTTATACTATAACCAGTGATAAGCAGGGTGTTCTAGTGGTGATAGATAATCAGTTCTCACCTCTCCTGTGTTCTCTCCTGTCCTTATACTATTACCAGTGATAAGCAGGGTGTCCTAGTGGTGATAATCAGTTCTCACTCTCCTGTGTTCTCTCCTGTCCTTATACTATAACCAGTGATAAGCGGGGTGTTCTAGTGGTGATAATCAGTTCTCACCTCTCCTGTCCTTATACTATAACCAGTGATAAGCAGGATGTTCTAGTGGTAATAGATAATCAGTACTCACCTCTCCTGTCCTTATATTATAACCAGTGATAAGCAGGGTATTCTACTTGTGATAGATAATCAGTTCTCACCTCTCCTGTGTTCTCTCCTATCCTTATACTATAACCAGTGATAAGCAGGGTATTCTAGTGGTGATAATCAGTTCTCACTTCTCATGTTCTCCCCTGTCCCTTATACTACAGTATAACCAGTGATAAGCAGGGTGTTGTAGTGGTGATAGATAATCAGTTCTCCCCTCTCCTGTGTTCTCTCCTGTCCTTATACTATAACCAGTGATAAGCAGGGTGTTCTAGTGGTGATAGATAATCAGTTATCACCTCTCCTGTGCTCTCCCCTGTCCCTTATACTAGCCATCTACATGCTGCCCCTAGGTCCCTAGTTATAATGCCTGAAACTGTCCAGCCCATGCTCAGTAGTAAGTTCTTCCTCTAAGGAGCAGAGGAAGGAGGTTCACCACTGGGCATGCCTGCAGGCACCGGATAGCTGCTAGAAAGGATAGAAAGACAGTAAGTATTAACCTTTCAACAAACTTTGCATTAATCAGTAGTACAGTGTGTGTACATGAAGAATAACACTATCTGGCCACTATATCACTTGTATCTGACACATTTTAGCAGTTTTTCTCAGTGCCTGCTGAACATCTAGTCTGCAGTTCTCTCAGACATGGTGGGATGAGAGTAGCTGCCGTCCACCGCACACAGAAAGTAGAGGAGATTTCTTATCATTAAGTGCATAACAACGTTTTCCAGTTATTGTATAGTTACTTACAGGGATTCAAGTCATTTGTTTATTTTGTTATTATTGTATTACAATAAATCTGATTTATGTTCTACCGAAGTAGCCTGACTGATTATATAATGTGCAGAAAAAGCCCAATGTTACCATTTTACTACAGGAAATTTGTTATTACCAATTATTGGCCATTTATGAAGAAGCCCGAGTCAGAGCTGGACTATGAAAAAAACAGAGGAGTCAGAATTGACACTTTGGCTTACAGACTCCACAACCCTGGTTGCTATACAGAGCCAGATGCATAGACAAATGGTAAGGCATGCCCTATCCAGACACTGAACAAGCAAGCAGTGTCAGGGAATGTAAAGTCAGAGCATGCAAAAAAAAAAAAAAAACAAGATCAGCAATACAAGCAATGGATTTACAAATGATCCTACATTTCATATAGATGCAACGTGTTCAGTGGTTTTGAGAGTCAGGACATGCAGCCAGTTCACGCTCCCTCTAATTTAATATTTATATCTACTTGCGACTACAAAGAAATCCCTTTGAATAAGAAACTTTGGAAACTAGGCAGACAGTGCTCCTTTTTTCCCCAGAGTCTAGTGGTTACAGAAACTTTAGACATGTTGAAATCCATTACCAATATTTGTCATCCCAGGGCAGCTCGAAACCTCTGGGCACGGAGACGCAGTTTACCTACCAGTGTCCGCTTTCGTGAGTTGACAGATCTCGGAATTAACCAATGTGACATATACAAACCAGATTACAACCCGCAATGCATGGCCACTGGGTGGAGAAGAAAAGAGCCGAGTGCTTATTAGGGACAACAGTCCCTAAATTTGGGGGGTAAACCAGGCATTGAGAGGCATGTCAGAAGACGACCACCCTTCCAATTCTGATGGAATATGAGCGAGACAACGTGTGGTGCCGAGCTGGAGGTTTGGAGATTCTTTACTTCTGCTTTGGATTAACCCACCGTTCACTTCTCCGTCTCTACACGGCGCATACATCCAGCTCAGTATCTGAGGGCTTCTAAAAGTAATGTCATCTAATTGTAAGACTTATCCTTTCCCTCTTACCCGTCTGTTCAAGGCTGTTTTGCTGCCAAGTTTTGCCGTCTCTGCAAGACTGTGCTGAGAGACTCGACGATCCGTATCTTCATGGCCTCCTATGGAGGGAACAAAATACACACAGAAGTCACACGCACGTTCCTCCATAAAACATACGCGTGCGCCGCTTTGCTGCAAACAAGGAACACTCCATATGAAGAGCTGCTAATTGCAAATGCATAAATTCTGAAAATATATATAAAAAGGAAGGAATGGAAGCCAAGTTATACTGTGCTACGATGAAGTGACAACCCATCAGCCATCTGGGGGAGCAAGTCTGAGTAATGCGGTTACAGCATACACATGCCGAAAACTAATTACTCACCGCCCTCACCCTGTTACCACAGGCTTCTGCTTCATGTACTGGTGAATGTACACTATTTTTACTTCTATCACAAAACAATAAGTATTAATTAAAGGGCTTGTTAACCCCTGGGGACTTTTTCTGCAGACCCCCCAGAATGGGCAGACCTTATACCTCATAAGACCTCATACTTACCTGATCCCCACCACTGTGTTCCGGCTCCATCACTCCCCGCCAGGTCTCAGATCTTGACACGGGTCACATTGCCGCTGCAGCCAACAACTGGCCACAGCGGTGACGTGTCCCCCATGCGTCACGTGAACAAGAGAATATAATATATAATAGAATATAATAGAATAGAATAGAATATATAATAGAATATAATATATAATAGAATATAATAGAATACAATGCCCAAGGGGGAGTGATGGAGCCAGAGAGATCAGGTAAGTCTGATTCCCACTGCAAGTCCGAACATGCGCGGGAAGGGGGGGGGGGGGGGGGTCTGCAGAAAGGGGCCCCGGTGGTGAACAACAGCTTTAAGACACTGAAAGGGATTGGCTGAGGAATAACCTATATCACCAATTCACTGGATAGCAGATACAATTATGACTGCTAGGAATCCAACCCCTGGGACCCCAACTGATCACGAGTCCCAGAATCCCTTGTGTGAATGAAGCCCACTGCCTATGAGACTGCATGGTACAACCTGGCTATCTCCAACAGTTGTATAGAAGAGAATGCAGCAGTGGTCACACAGACAACCCCACACACACAGAATATTCCCATTCTGGTGATCAGTCAAGGTCCCAGTAAGACCCCCACCAACCATACTGTAAATTTATCACCTATCCGGTGATAAATGCTGTTCTTGGGTTAACCCCTTTAAAGAGGATCTGTACTCTCTCCTACCACTTATTAATTCTTGTAGTCCCCATGAGACAATTCTGGACCACCATTGTTTTTATCTACTCAGAGGGACAGTTCTGTTATTCCTCCTGGAAATGTGTGAACAGATTTGCCAACTGGGTGATATTCTCCTTGTCAATGGGGTGATTCCCTACACATGCCCAATCAGTGTAAGAATGTATACAAACGCTTCTTATTGACAAGTGCTGGGGCCTAATCAAAACCATCAGCAGCTTTCCCTAGGACAGGCATAGGCCGCAGACGTTACTGCTTACTCCACCACAGCTGCAAGCGGGAAGTGGGGCAAGGCCCAAAGAACATCTACATAAAGCTGCCAATTATTCTATGTGGGGCAAGGCCCAAAGAACATCTACATAAAGCAACCAATTATTCTATGTGGGGTAAGGCCCAAAGAACATCTACATAAAGGTGCCAATTATTCTATGTGGGGCAAGGCCCAAAGAACATCTACATAAAGCTGCCAATTATTCTATGTGGGGCAAGGCCCAAAGAACATCTACATAAAGGTGCCAATTATTCTATGTGGGGCAAGGCCCAAAGAACATCTACATAAAGCAACCAATTATTCTATGTGGGGTAAGGCCCAAAGAACATCTACATAAAGCTGCCAATTATTCTATGTGGGGCAAGGCCCAAAGAACATCTACATAAAGCTGCCAATTATTCTATGTGGGGCAAGGCCCAAAGAACATCTACATAAAGGTGCCAATTATTCTATGTGTGGCAAGACCCAAAGAACATCTACATAAAGATATCTGCTTGCAGTCATTGAATAGGAACTCTCCTTTGCTATTATAACCTGTCCTCTCATGTGATGGACACACAGGCGCAGGTTTTGTTACAGTACACAGTCCTGATAACTTTATTGTAACAAGCCATGAACCCCTGTGATCAGCAAATGACCAGGACAGCAAGTAATCAATGAACATTTCCACCAATGAGAACACTGGGGGAAGATTCACTAACCTACATGCGTCAGACATATGTTGGCAGCGTCCATAACCTGAAGGTCCGATCCTGTTCATAAACCTCACCCACCTGGATTATCTAACCCCGGCACATCGCCATTGGTAGTTGCTGCCACGCACATCTTTTTAGCACTGCTTAGTCCGCGGCTGTTCAGGAAGACGGGAAGGTGCACTATATTGCGCATGTAATCGTGTCCGTTAATGTTGGAATCTCTTAGAACACTATTGAGATTCTGGTTAATTGCCTTGATAATAATGTGAGGGTCACTAGCAAAGATGGCGATGAAAGGGCCTTTTGAAAACAAGATCCGCACCTAAAATAAAATAAAAAGAAACAGAGAAAATTAATTAGCTTCCTATAGTCTGTTAATTATTCTCCGTGACAATCTGCCTGTGAATTTAATAAGGAAGCAGGACAAAAATAATATGTTCTCTCACTCTCGTAAACACATTATCGTAGGTTAGGAACGGAGGCTGCAATAGGAAAATTACACGTCATACGTTTATTGTTAGACTGACACAAAGATGAACGGCAGAACTTGTTTTATTTGTTCATTAATGAGCCATTTTAGTAATGGCAGCAATTTGCATAAATCACATGAAATAAATAAGTGGTGCCGTGAATAAATTGGATTTCAACTGCACATTTAGAACTTTCCAGCAGGTGGCGATATAGCACAATGACCACTCATGCAAGGGTAGTATCTGCAGCAATGCAATTTTTTTTTGCCATATCCGCGGAACAGCCAGCTCACTGATAGCCGCCGAGAGATTTATTTCTCTTCTATCGTGCTTACGGGTTCTGCTACTCTCCCCGACAGCCCTCTGGGCACAAATTCACAAGCTGGTTGTAAAATCCCCAGCAATCGGCTATCATTATAGAATTAATAGTCGTGTAGATCGTTTGCAGAACTTCCAGTGCTGTTAATTACGGCTGTAAAGCAGGCGTAATATGATGTATCCAGCAACAGCTACAAACTGGATTTCACAGCTTGTAATTAAAAGACAATGGGGGCTCGCGTGTTACCTACCAAGTCTTCAGATCATCCTATATCAATGGTGTAACGTATAATTTATTGTTTAGTGAATTTACAAAGGAGGTAGATACCAGCAAGAGCTACATACTTAAACCAGCGGATAAAGCGGGATCAATGACACAGAATAAATCCACAACCATATATTCATATATACTGACTAAATGGTCAAAATACTCAACCTTCTGCAAACCCCTTAGTGACCGCCAATACCCCTTTTTATGGTGGTCACCGAGGGGCCTTAGGCTAATCGGCCTTGTCCAAGTGCTGCCCAGTCCTCTGATGCAGCAGAGAGCAGAAGCGCGGCACTCACATGACAGCCTGGCTCCTGCTCTAAAGGCCCAGATCGGCAGAAACGCCGATCCTGGCTGTTTAACCCCTTTGATGCAGCAGTCAATAGTGACCGCACCAACTAAGTGGATTAGAGGGAGGGGGCTCCCTCTCACAGGCAACGGCACTGCCACGAATGAGATTGCAGAGTGCAAGTTTTTAGTACGGCAGCTGGGGGCCTAATGAAGCCCATCAGTGACTGCTTTTCAAGAAGCGACAGAACCAAATGGAAAAGGTACTGCAGCAAGTTTATATAACATAAATGAGCTGTTCGACACCCAATAAAAGCAGATTTACCGCCTCTTTGATTAAAAAGGTAGAGTGTGTGATGTTTTATATATGGACACTATAGGTACAGAGAGCATAACATGATTTTACATGTCAGAAGTGTGAAAATTCTCCTGGCGAACAGAGCTAATCGCTTCTCATGTTTACGCTTCATCGGTGACAATTTGGGGAATCTAGAAGGTGCAGTCCTACCCCAATAATCATTAGTATCCTATGTGCACGCATGTTCATTTCAGCCGGGAAAAAGGCACTGCCATATACACGTACAATAAAAAAAGGAATACGTACGGTGTCCAGCATATCGAGAACCTTGTCCTGCTCGCAGGCGTCCAGGCCATCTATGATCACAACCAATCTCGTCTGGTTCTGCGTAAAGCTGTCAATGGTCTTCGCCATTTTTGCCATCAGTTCCACTTCCCACTTTAGAACCTGAAACAAATATTATAGTAGATGATTTATAAAATGGTTAAAGAGGTAAAAGAGCCAACTACTACGCACCTACTGAAGGGGGGGGGGACCTATCCTCTGCTTTAGCGCCTGTTCACTCAGCATTCACTCTGTCCGACAGAATTTTGGCATGGACACCAACACTGAAATTCTGCTGGCGGCTATGTTTCCGCCTCACGATCTTTTGAACGGGAGGCAACTCTGAAGAATGCGGAGCGGCCGCGCCGAGAAATGTCCCTTCGTGGTGCGGTCTTGGCTTTAAAGTGCTGAAATCTGTATGTACCAGGAGGCCTATCAAATAAAGGCAAATGGCTGCAGAAGTTGTTTCCCCCCATTTCTATGTCTGCATGTGGAAAGCAGGAAAGTAAAGCCTAGCTACTAAAAGGAGTGCAAAGCTGACCTGCTTTCCGTATACAATCCTGAGTTTGTCCCGATGTCTCACCTACACTTCAAAGAGAACAGGCAGAATATCTTCCTCCATTACACCAGTTCTTCCGCTCACGTCTGTGGTCTCAGCTCAGCAGAGGTGAGGGAAGGTTGCTTAATGAAAGCTGGTGTCGAGAAGATACCCACACTGATCCCCTCTGGTAGTTACCTTCATGAACCCCTCGCTCTTTAGCCTGTGCAATCTGGAAGCTGCACTGTGAAGACGCTTCCTCTGAGAGTTCAGTATGGAGTCCATGATTTGCCACCACGTGAGACAGTTGAGGATTAGGACCAGGCCGACCACGCAGGCCACAGAGATGAGGATAGCATTCACTGTCATGTTCTTAGGATCTACTTTGAAGATAGCCAGCAGAATAACTCCAGTAAAGATGCACAACATTATAAAGATAAAGATCACAAATGATGGGAAGCAACACGTCTTCTTCCATTTCTTTTTGCCTAAATTAAAATTTAAAAAAAGGTAAAGATTATATGTCTCACCAGAGACATGCCGATATAAATATACATATATAAAAAATGTTTAATCATATGCAAATGATTAAAAAAAAAATGGAAACAAAATATTCAAAACCCCTCGATTTATTCAGTATGAGCACCACGCACAGAAATACATTCACTTATACACCATGGCATGCCATCAGGGAGGTTATTAATGGTTGCCTGCGGAATGTTATGCCACACTGAATGCACCTGGGCACACAAATCATCAAGATCACCGTTGTCCTGTTAAGATTACAACCAAATCTTGCAACGGAAAGTTGTTAGTGAATCTGAGATGAAAACTAGATGGGTCCGGTTACCAAGCGATATGCCACCCCACACAATAATCTCAGGCGAAGGACAAGTGTGACACTCCCTTTTGAAGGCCTCTTCAAACCCTCCAGACCAATCTCTGGTTATCATTGTGTCCGAGACAAAAGTGGGACTCATCGCTGAAGAGGATAGACCTCCATTGCTGTCTTGCTGTGAAATAGGATAGCATGGTGTGAGGTCAATGGAACACCTATAGTTGGATGTCTGACGTGAAGTCCAATGTCGTACAAACACCTTCTGATGGCTGGTGTAGACACTGTTTGCCACCCCAAGCTTGGGATGTTACGTCTAATTTCAACTGCAGTACATAATGGATCACTAGATACTATTCTTCTAATCAGACGATACGTCCATGCAGGTGTTCCCCTCTGTGCACCTCTTGCTGTCATGTCCAGTTCTCCCAAAGCACCGGGACATGCTACATTGAACAGGGCTGAAATCTCGGCCTAGACGTGTAGTAATCTGCAGGAGTGATAAACCAAGGGCTCTAAGGTCAAGGATTCTGTCCCTCTCAGACTGAGACAAGTGGTGATAACGAACAGGAGGCATCGCACATGACTTGATCCAATTTCTGAGGTTTCATGTGGCTATAAAAACTTTAATTTCAATCAAGCTTTTATATCCTTGTGACATGCCGTGGATTGGAGCCAGGTGCTCAGTTTAAGCCGATTCCAGCTCGGGCAGAAGTGAAGGGGGGGGGGGGGGGGCTGCTTTAGCTGCTCGCTCATATCTCCTGATTGGTAGCAGCTAGAAACATGGCCCTGGTCTTGTTTAAAAGTTGGCATTCCAGGCTTTCACACACGACTAAATAGCATTAGCAGAACATCAGCAGGAGATATCGCTGTTAGAGATGTTGGTCAGGAATTGCGTTAAAACCTGCTTTTACTTTCACTTTCAGCTGCATTCACTGCATCTCGATTTAAACAGTGATTTCTTCCCATGTGCTCAAGATAATGCTGTGATTTTGGCATTGTGTGAAAGCTTCGAATGCCATCTCTCTAGCTGCTACAGAACCAGAGATATAAGCCGCTAAAGTAGCTGCTCCCCCCTCCCCATCAGTCCAGAGAAGAAGGGGGGGGGGCAGTTGCAGAGCTGACAGCCTGCAGGAGTAAAGGAAAAATAGTAAAAATATATAGAATTGTGGTATTATTACCAGTAATGACCCATATAATAAAGTTATGTTAGTTACACCACACAGTGTGTTATCTTTTCCCGTAAAAGTAAATAATAAAAGATATTTAGTGCACTATATATACCCCAAAATGGTTCCTAAAAACCTACAACTATTTCCGCAAAATTAAAAAAAAAAAAAATATTAGAAGGAAAAATTAAAAAGTAATGACTGCTGGAACACAAACCGGGAACATGTTACTGGTAGGGTTAAGCAAACTTGTATTAAGTTTGGCGTCCAAAGTTCAGGTTATCTTAGAATCCCGTTATGGATTCGCTACCACGGACCATAACGGAATTTGGAATCCAAGTTCCTGCAACCGTCCTTCACTGCTCTACTTCCTTCTCCTCCACACAGAGCACAGGAGCTCCGCCCCTCATGTCACATGATCATTATACCAGGCCCTTTACCACCTCTTATCCAATCCAGTACTGAGCCACGCCCCCTGCACTGATCACATGACGGTGACATCACCCTAGGTCCTTAGTGTTGTCCAAGGTTCGGGTTTATCATAGAAGCCCCTTATGGATTCCAAATTCCATTATGGTCCGCGGTAGCGGAATCCAGAACGGGATTCTTCGATAACCCCAACCCGAACTTTGGACGCCGAACTTAAAATACAAGTTCGCTCAACCCCAGTTACTGGTCCTTAACCCCTTAAGGACCGGAGGTTTTTTACTTTTTGAGTTTTCGTTTTGCGCTCCCTGCCTTCCCAGAGCCATAACTTTTTTATTTTTCGGTTCACATAGCCATATGAGGGCTTGTTTTTTGCGGGACAAGTTGTACTTTCCAATGCCACCATTTAATATTGCATATGATGTAGTGGGAAGCGGGAAAAAATTCCAAATAGGGTGCAATTGCAAAGAAAAAGCAATTCCACCACAGTTTTGCGGCTTTTTAAATTTCGACGTTCGATGTGCGATAAAACTGACTGGTTAATTTTACTCTACAGGTCAGTACGAATCCGGGTATGTATAGGTTTTCTTGCGTTTTGATAGTGAAAAAAAAATTCAAAAGTGGGAAAAAAATCAGTTTTACTTTTTTGTCACCATGTTTTGACCCCTATAACTTTTTTGTAATTATATGTACAGAGCTGTATGGGGGCTCATTTTATGCGTCATAATCTTATCTTTTTATTGATACCATTTTGGGGTGTGTATGACTTTTTGATCACCTTTTATGTAATTTTTTGTGGGAAATGAAGCGACCAAAAATGGCGAATCCGCCATTTGGACGCTTTTTTCCGTTTTGCTGTTTGACGTATGGGGAATATTTTTTTATATTTTTATACTAAGGGCGTTTTTGCACATTGCGACACCCATGATGTGTATTTTTAAAAAAAATTTAGTTTTTTAATTTTTATTTTAGCAAAAGGGGGGTGATTTGAACTTTTATGTTTTTTATTTTTATTTTTTAACTTTATTTTTTTTTTTTTACACTTTTATATAGTTCCCATAGGGAACTATAACTTACAATCATCTGATTGTGATTTTCATACATTCCAATGCAATAGCATTGGAATATATGAAAAAAAAATCGCATATTTCCTATGAAGCCTATTACAGGCAAGGCTCCATAGGAAACAGAGTAGCCTGGGTTTCATTCATAGAGACCCAGGCTACTACAGGCGCGCTCCGGCTCCTCCGATCGCCACACGGGGAGCCGGAGCGCAAACCGAAAGTAAAACTTTCGGTTTGTGCGCACTCAGATGCCATGGTCCGGATTGACCACGGCATCTGAGGGGTTAAATGTCCGCGATCGGCATCGCTGCCGGTCGCGGACATTAGCCGCGGGTGTCTGCTACAGGAACCATGCAGACACCCGCGGCTAAGGCGCCCGCTTGGAGCAGGAGCGGGCACCAACTTTAAAGACCGGACACAGGAC
Organism: Bufotes viridis; assembly: GCA_033119425.1. Taxonomy (NCBI): domain Eukaryota; kingdom Metazoa; phylum Chordata; class Amphibia; order Anura; family Bufonidae; genus Bufotes; species Bufotes viridis. The sequence goes on from CM065592.1 coordinate 62,038,599, forward strand.
GTACATGTACGCCCTGTGTCCTTAAGAGGTTAAGGCAAAAATGTATTATGTCACTAAGGGATTAAAAAGCAATTGTGTCCCCTGAGTTGTGCGTCAACAAGACACAGGGGATCTACAAAAAAAGGGGACATTTTTGGGAGATTATTTCTAATTCTAATGTGAATGTGAGGAGGTTTTGCCACGAAACATATTTTTCATTTTTCAAGCCAGCACCTGGATCTGAATACTTTTGTAATTGCATGTAATTAAACACTTAGTATAGTTACTGAGCTATTTAATAAAATGTATCTGTATAGCGCCACCTGCTGTTTGTCCTTTTCCTTATTTCTTGTCCACTAAATTGAGGTGGTCACACATGCTCAGTTTAAATTTTAATCACCACCAGCCATATCGTCTGTTAGAAGCTGTGGCAGGTACAGGGAATGAGATAAAGCAGAAGATCCCCCCTCCCTCGAGCTGTAATAGCCAGAGAGCTGCAGCAGAAAGGACACCACTCCTGATAAAGGACACAGCCCCTGAGCTGCCAGCCTGAAATAAATCTAGTAGTGAATGTGGGGATCTCTGGTGCCATGTGAGGTCCAGGGCTGGTCAGAAAGAGATGGTCATGTACTATATGAGGTCTGATTTTCATTTTTTTACTTTAATCATTGCATAACCCCTTTAAGTTGTACTGATATGTTGAGGTTTTGGCTTGTTTGTTGTGTCTGACGCCATGGGAAATGCAAATAACAGAATTCAATTCATATGATTTTAGCAAAAGTAGCCAAAATGCAGTTTTCCGCTTGGGAACATTTCCAATGTTTTTATCACACATTTTTATTCCATTGACATGAAGGGAGAAAGCAAAAAGAACATTGTACTTTTAGTTTGCGAATCTGAAGGGCTCGACTTATGGGCATAATTAGCAGTTCACCTTTAAAGGCCTGCAAATCATTTTACAATGCGGTCTGCTTTCAGTTTTGCTTTGTTTTTTTGTACTCTTACAGAGCAGATCTCCGCAGTCTGACTTAGACCCATCCAAGAAGATTTAGGAGACGTGAAGACCAAGCTACGACTTCCAACAAAATCACTGCGTTATCAAAACAGGTAACTGAACAGATAGTGCTCCCATGTCAAAAGAGAGCAGCGAGAGCTCAAAACCAATGGAGACATTTATATTTTTGATAGGTCATCAATATAAAATCGGCAGGGGTCAGACACCCGGCACCCCCACAATCAGCTATTTAAATAGAAGGCAGTGCTCATATGAGCACTGCCTTCTCTGCTCTGTTTACCTGCTCATCACAGCAATCCCGGCGGCGACCAGAGTAATTACAAGTATGGCGTCCCCATTTACTTCTATGGGACAGCTCTGTCTCATCAAGTGACTACTACAGAGATGTCCCATAGAAGTGAGTGGGGGCGCCATACTTGTAATTACACTGCTCACCACTGCAATTGGTGCGATGAGCAGGTAAAGAGAGCAGAGAAGGTGGCGCTCATATGAGCACTGCCTTCTATTTAAACAGCTGATCGGCGGGGGTGCCGGGAGCCGGAACCCCACTAATCTGATATTGATGCCTATCCCGAGGATAGATCATCAATGGTAGAAAGCAGACAACCCCTTTAAGACAACTTCTATCACAGTTACTTATTTTCTGCAGTGCCTGGTAGCGGTGTAAATTTAGGCAACTGTATGGAACCCTACTAATAATGTTTTTCCAGCTTCCCAATTCATTGTATGAAACATTAAATGGTGCCACTAGAAAGTACAACTTGTCCCATAACGAACAAACTCACATACGGCTATGAAAATGAACAAATATATAAATTATGGCTCTTGAAAGGGAGTGAGAATAAAATTTTAATGAAAACATGAAAAATGTTTACAGCACAAAGGTGTTAAATCAACTTTCTATCGCTAGAGAAGACGGTAATGTGAACAGGTACCTTGTGTTTCTTCAGTTTTGAACACTCTGAAGAGTCGAGTTGCTAGAAAACCAAACTCTCTCTCACAAGCGTCAGACAACGTGGCTATCATCTCTGCCATAGAGGTCTCTCCCCCAACACTGGATAATCTACTGTAGTCTGTAAACAGGAACCTGAACAAAGAGAAATCAACACAAAATCAGTACGAGAATAATAAAAGCATCAAGGGAATCATCATCGCTGCTGCATAAAGTAGTCACAGACAAGCTAATTTCACGAGTGTGTTATTCAAAAGGTAAAAATAGGTGGTTGCATCCACTCTAAATGTAGAGTCTCCAAAAACAGCCGGTGGGCGTCTCCTCTTTTAGACAGTAAAAAACTTTGATCACAGACTTTTAACCTCTCAGACCGCATGGTCAACTGTGACAGCGGTATCTCAGTGGTCATTTACCTGGAGAAAGCTGCTCGTGCTGACCAAACATTTCCCCTGACCTCCCCTCCACCCACTGCAAGAGGTGCTCAGTTGCTTCGGCAGCTTGGGGATATCTGAGGGTTCCCTGGCCTGTGATTGTTAATTCTACGAAAATCCTATCCCCACAAGCAGTGCTAAATTGGAACGCAACAATTTACCCATAGGCTGTAATGGTAAGCAGTCTACCTGCCCCTTGCAGTGCCTAATAGGCTCCTGTGGTCAAAACTGCTGGAATCGGAGTGACCTGCTGCCGATATGGTGTGCGCACTTACCACATCCATGGGGTTAGTGCAACAAAAAGGGTATGTGGCAGAACGGGAAATAGCACCCGGCTGCGACGCACATTTTCAGCACTGGTCAGAAACCAGTTAAAATTATTACCAATATCTGCATATGAGCATTCAAATATTACATATTAATTACATTGTAGACTACCTCTTGCAAAAAGGGAGATAGGCAAGCAACTTTCCCGAGGCACTAGCCTCTACATAACTTTGGCGCTTGGTTCCACCAGCTGTGCGACATGGTTTAAACTACGCCAGTGTCCTTGCGGACGTAGTTTAAGACCATTGAAACTGGCGTAGAACAGGCCAGGCCAGGCCCACCCTCCTCTCCATTCACACCAGGCCCCCTTTTAACACCACTACGGAAAAGTAACAGATTTTGCCTCAAAACCCCATTGCGACAAAATCTGTGCCATAACTAAGCCAAAAAGTGGCATATATTTCTTAATAAATTAGCCCTTTTATATTTAAAAACCAGGACAAATCCTTCAGGTTCTTTTCTTTAAAAATATATTATAAAAATAAAAAATAAAAAAAAAAAAAGAGTCAGGATATATCAATTTTAAATTTACTTTTTCTATAAAAACCTCACCTTACTGGCAGTGCCTTGGTGGTCTGCTCTGGGAGCTCAGGCGGATTGACAAACATCAACTTCAATAGCAATTCCAGGTAGCCAATATGTCGGGCCAGCCTTGTACTCAGCACCCAGGCCCAGTTCCAATTCTCTCCTTCCTGGCGGCCACCAAAATACACCACAGCTGTAAATAGGAAAAGAGCTTTCAACAAGGCCCCATTATTAGATCACTTACAGATCATTTTCCCATCAGCGACCCAGCTGTGTTGACCATGGTCATTCTTCTGGTTTCCGAAAAATCCCTACCACCAATTTGCCAAAGGAAACCTTTTTAAGAACCAGACAGTGGAGAAAATCAAATTCAGCTAAACTCCCTGGTTGAGATGTTTTACTTTTACCCGGCAAGGAATGAGAACATTTAAGGAATGCGATCACTATACAGCCTTGTTCAGAAGGAGCCTTGAGTGTGTCGATGCAGGAACAGTGGAGAGAATTGCCGTCAATCTATGAGACTGGCGCAATATGTTACTGGAAACGTACAGGGAAATAGGCCCAGAGGCCGGAATCTACACATCTTACCTTCATGTCTAACACGCCATAAAAAAATGAATTAGCAGAAAAATAAGTGTCCATTTTGGGGCACAGGGGTCATTAAAGGGGTTGCACTGTATTCATTATACATAAAAACATGACATGCTTATGTTCTCCATTTCCAGGAGGCAACGCCATTTATCTCATTTTAGCACAGAGATTTGTTTCTACTTCACACTGAGACTTTACTCACTGAAGAATATGTAGAGAACGGCCAGCAAACTGAGTGACACAGATATCCCCAGCTTGACATTCACGGTGAATGAGAGAAGCACGCCAACAGTGCTGCACATCATGAAAATGAGGAACACAATAACCCAGGAGAGCTGGAAGAGCGGCTCAATCTGCTGGCCAGCAAAGGTCTTCATCTCATCTACGGAAAAGGAGGAAAGCAAAAATCTTAAAAAAGCTTTGGAGGATGTGCCATGCAAAAATCATGTAGTCATCTATGTACCCCCTACAGATCTACAAAGTACTACGGCTATGGTCACATCACGTACAGCACTTACAGACATGTCTGCAGAGATAGATGTAAGTGTCCTGACCTTCATCTGGCTGGTATAGGTCCCTATTAGAGATGAGCGAACTTTAAAAAAAAGTCCGGTGTTCGGCGTTCGGGTTGTGGTAAGTCGCGCATCCCGTTATGGATTCCACTATAGCGGCATATGGAATCCATAAGGGGCGGCTGCCACCAACCCGAACTGTTGAACAGCTGAAGGACCTGGGGTGACGTCACTGTCATGTGATCAGTGCAGGCGTGGCTCAGCACAGGATCAAATCCAGTGCTGAGCCACGCCCCCTGCACTGATCACATGACAGTGACGTCACCCCAGGTCCTTCGGCTGTTCAACAGTTCGGGTTGGTGGCAGCCGCCCCTTATGGATTCCATATGCCGCTATAGTAGAATCCATAACGGGATGCGCGAATTACCACAACCCGAACACCGGACGTTTTTTTAAAGTTCGCTCATCTCTAGTCACTATACTATATAACATACTGTATGGGATAACGGAGTAGACCGCACTATTCTACGTAGTAGCATATAGTAAAGAAATGTGTGCAATGGAAGCCTATAGGCAGTTTTCACAGCATGGCAGCAGTCATCCATTTACTGTATAGGTATATATATGCTGTACAGAGGTCATAAACATGCTGTGACAATTGGCAGTAATCTTACCTTCAAGCTTTTTGAGCAAAAAGGACTTCCCACTCCCCCACTGAGCATACAGTCCGACGCAGATGGGGGGTTGCATTGTGGGCTCGCTGAGTATATCAGCTAGGGCACTGCTGTACAAGTCATATCCCAGCATATCACCATCAGACTCGGTCGGAGAAAGATGCCCTGTAAAAGAGCGTAGGTAATAAATGAACATTAAATAGAAAACAAATTCAATTGAGAAGAGCAAAAAGGATGAATACAAAGCAGGTCTATATTGCGGGTGGGACTGGTATGGGGACAGACACACAATAACCAACCAAGTCACTTACTGGCACCAAATATCTGGGTAAGAATACTCTTCTGGTGGCTGCAGTCTATATTGTAGGGGGTCTCGCCAGCTTTGTTGGGCCTGTACAGCAATCGTCCATCTTTCGGGTTTCTCAGGAGCAGTTCTGCAAGCTTACGGCTTCTGCCTCTGATCGCGATGTGAAGCGGAGTGTCTCCTTTCTGAAAGGATCTTTTAGTTAGAATCCAGAGCACAAACCACATACTGAACAAATAGTAAAGGATAGCCCTAACGAGTAAGGTGCACAAGAGTCACCTTCTCCTGAAAAATACCGTAGATTATCCACATGTCGCACAGTAATGCCCGGGGTACACAATTCTCTTACCTTGTCCACTGCAGAAACCTTTGCTCCTTTGTCAAGCAAGAGCTCCACCACTTCTATATTTCTCATCTTGGTCGCTTTAATCAGTGGGGTTTCTCCATCCTTAAGGCAAATACCACATGTTACTTTTTAATTTTGGAATTCAGGGACCCGTCTTTTTTTTTATAATTTACTTTATATTATACTGCCATATACACACTCGCCAGTTTATATTATATTACCCTTTTGTGTTAAATGGATTGTCTAACTTCAGCAAATAGCAGTTATGTACAGAAAGTTAATACAAGTGATTGTCTATATTGCTTCCTTTGTCGCTTCATTAATTTTTCCATCCCATTATACACTGCTCGTTTCCATGGTTACGACCACCCTTCAATCCATCAGTGGTGGTCGTGCTTGCACACTATAGGTAAAAGCACCAGCCTATGTGCGCTCCCACAGTCCCAGCCACCGGAGAGGCCAACGCTGCTTCCAATAGTGTGCAAGCACGACCACCACTGATGAATTGCAGGGTGGTTGTAACCATGGAAACGAGCAGAGTATAATGTGATGAAAAAAATGAACCAATCCAGGAAAAGAGGCAATATGGACGATCACAATACATTAGTAAGTGCCTTGTATTAACTTTCTCTACATGATAAATGCCACGTGCTGTAGTGAGAGAACCCCTTTAAATGCACAGGCAGCTGCTACGGCATTCACAAGTATGCCCCAGCAAATAGCTATTCTAAAAAGACTGTCCTAGGGTACATCAATGGATGCTGAACTCTCTGCCCATTGTATGTTCTATGGGCCAAGGTTGTATTATAGGGGATCCCTCTGATGCTTACACACGTGAACGGTCCAATGGCACCGAAGCGCGTCACAGCCAGAGAGAAGGTGAGTTTTTTTTTTCTCCCAGGTTGTGACGTGCACCACTGATTAGACCGCGACACAGCCGTCTCATCCTCCGTGTACCGATGGTATGGATTAGCATACAGGGCGGGAAACCCGAATGGGGGCACAGCAGAGTAACAGAGCAGCCCATCAGAAAAAAAATAAGCAGGAGGACATCTCCTCGACATGTCCTACACTGCCAGGGCCTTATATTGTAATGTCAGGACCAGTGAAAGGTCCTCTTTAACAAAGACTCAACCAAAAAACATAATGGCAAAGATACCTGTTCGATGATGTTTTAGACCAGGGATGCTCAACATGTGGCCCTCCAGCTGTTGTAAAACTACAACTCCCATAATTCCCGGACAGCCTCCAGAAGGGCATGGTGGCATGCCCAGAAGGGCATGCCCTTCTGGAGGCTGTCCGGGAATTATGGGAGTTGTAGTTTTGCAACAGCTGGAGGGCCGCAGGTTGAGCATGCCTGTTTTAGACAAAATAAAAAAGGAACTGGAAAAAAAAAAAAAAAAGACAAAAAAGAATGAAAATTCTTTAAGAGATAAAACTATGATATCCTAATATTTTTTTGGGAAAAATCTTTTAAATATAAAACTTTACTGACTGGTTGCATTTCCATTTTGTTAATCATTACCTTGGTAGAGATCTCGGTGTCCGGGTTGCACTGCAAGATGTCCCGAACCATAGAGGCATTTCCCTTCTCCACAGCCCAGTACAAAGCAGTTTTGTTATCCTGAGGACCATAAGAATATAAGGTTAGGATCCAAACTCTTGAGTTAGGTATGTATATAGGCATCAGGTCACGTGAAAAAAGAAAATGGTTTACCTGCCCCCGGATGTCTATATCAGCGTATTTATGCAGTAAGGCGCGGACAATCTCAACATGGCCACCGCGGACAGCTCCAATCAGAACAGTGTCTCCATTCTGTTACAGAGAGAGAGAAAGTAGCGTTATAATACCGACTTTTATATTACAGAGGTTTTCCTGGATTACGCACTTATGGCCTATCATCAGAGCAACAATCATAGGAAGCATAAAGCCACTGTATTGTTCTAGGTCAAAAAATCCTGCCTGGCTTAACCCGTTAATGTCTCATTAGCCATTGGAAACTCTGATTTAGACCTTCATAGACACGGATGTAAAGCACAGCATTATGGCTGCCTGCAGTCACCACTAAAAGGGGAATATTACATTAGGTGTTATTAGTGCACTCCTCATCTCCCGCCTGGACTACTACAATCCTCCTGTTTGGTCTCCCATCCGGCACTCTTGCTCCCCTCCAATCTATTCTCAATTCCGCTGCCCGGTTAATCCGTTTCCCCCCTGCCTGCCCCCCTGTCAATCCCTTCACCGGCTCCATTGTCCAGAGAGTTCAGTTCCAAATACTACGTAGAAGGCCGTCCACAACCTGTCCCCTCACAGGACTTCCTCCTCTGTTCTCCTACTAGATTTCATGTGCCTTTCCCCTCCTCTGGAACTCGCTGCCCCAGCACATCAGACTCTCCCCCAATATCCAAAGCTTCAAGAGTAACCTGAAAACCCCCCTTTTCAGGAAAGCCTAGCACCTGCAATGGGCATGCTGCCACCACACAGCCTTTACCCTCCCCTACTGTGTTCTCCCCTTCCCTTGTAGATTGTAAGCTCTTGCGGGCAGGGGCCTTTACCCCTCTGTACCAGTCTGTTAATACTTCCTTATTCATTGTATTTTTATATTATGTTTGCGTAACGCCCCCTTGATGCACAGCGCCATGGAATTAATGGTGCTTTCAAATAAATAATAATAATTAGGGAGCATTCACACGACCGTGTTGGTTTTGCGCTCCGCAAATCACAGATCCGTGTGTTCTGTATGTCTTCAGTTATCTTTCCGTTTCCGTAAGTCCGTATAATACGGACGTGGTGCTTCCGTGTGTCTGTTTTTCATGGTCAGCAAAAAAAAACAAAAAAAAACAAAAGGGTTAAAATTGACAAATTTAATGGGGTCTCCTAGAATGTTTTCAGACCAGGGGTCTGCAAAAAACAGATGACATACGGATGCATTTCCGTGTGCTATCGGTTTTTTAAGGGCCCATTGACTTTCTATGGGCCACGGACCGCAAGTATAGGATATGTTCTAAAATAAAAGGAATGGACACACGGAACAGACAGCACACGGATGACACTGAAAGGCATTTTGCAATTTTTGCGGACCCATAGAAATTAATGGGTCTGTGCATTGTCCGCAAAAATTGTGGAACGGACGCAGAAGGAAAATACGGTTGTATGAATGCTCCCTTAGTGAGTAACATATCACAATATGAACTATGCGCCCCCTGGTGGCAGCTGCAGGAAGTCAGATTCTGTGCCCATGTGGTTAAAAAGACACACAGTACTCTGCCGCAGGTATACCCAGCAGGTAATGTACATCAAAGGGCACATAAACCTTTGTAAAAAATAAAAAATAAATGAGGGGCAACACCGCTGCTCTGAGAGCGCGCCACCCCTTCAGCGTTCGTCGGCTCTACTTGGAGCACGTGGAGTACAGATCCCACACACTTTCCATGGAGCCCTTTAAACTAGAGGTTCACTTACACTCAGTTCACACTTTCGCGTAAAACGCCGCGTTCGAACGCGCAAAAAAATGCACAACAGTACAGAACCATGCATTCCAATGGGGGTGGTTCACACTTGCGCGTTTTTATGCGCGTTCGAAGGCGCCTAAAAACGTCCGACGCATAAGCAAGTATGTTCGCGTTAATTCGGGCGTTTTTCGAGCGTTTGGTGCCAATATACTTCAATGGGAAACGCGATACGCGTGTTGTTCGGGCGTTTGTGCAGCGTTTTTCAAAGTTTGCAACATGCTGGATCATCCACCATGGAAATTCACACCTCTAAAGCACTCAGATTGGCCAAACTATATAGGGAGGGCTGTTTGGTCATTGGCCAACTATGCAGTCAATCACATAAACGCGCGTCAAACGCGCCTACACTATTTACCAAAACGCTTGAAAAAAAATGCCCGCAAACGCCCATCTTGAACGTGCATAAAACGCTAGGCTTCTAAACGCTCAGGTCTGAACCCAGTGTTACACAAGCCGATAATCGTCAGAGCGATTTTTTGTACGACAGATGTAGGCAATGAAAGGAAGATGACAGGCAGGCATTTAAACTGAGTGATAACCACCTGCATATTGGTTGTAAAATCGTTAAAATCGCATTCAGACGTCTACTTTGACCTTTGCTGAATGCGTCTAGAGAAACAAGATGGCAGTCAGCTCAATGAAGATTCAGATGATATGCTGCAGCTATAGGGGTGAGAAGCAAGCTGCTAGAGGGAGAAAAAGGCATTGTTCTCTGATGAGATATATCACAAAGTTTCTTACAATCACTCCTACTATTGAGCTGCGCAAAGGTTGTTCAAATGACAGGGACAATTCAAATAGACAACATGTGGACTACAGCATCGAAGTGCAGGAAAAAAAAAAAGCTTCTGCCTCTTTATTCAGGTGATCTCTAAGAGTCCCAGAGGTTCGACTTTCCACTATATTTAAGAAAATATAATACACAGAAGACTAGCATAACATCAGCTTCTCTTGATTTCAAATATACTTTGAAGAGGATTCTTTACGGTAAGAGCAGTGATACTATGGAACTCTCTGCCTGAGGAGGTGGTGATGGTGAGTACAATAAAGGAATTCAAGAGGGGCCTGGATGTATTTCTGGAGTGTAATAATATTACAGGCTTTAGCTACTAGAGAGGGGTCGTTGATCCAGGGAGTTATTCTGATTGCCTGATTGGAGTCGGGAAGGAATTTTTTTCCCCTTAAGTGAGGAAAATTGGCTTCTGCCTCACAGGGGTTTTTTGCCTTCCTCTGGATCAACTTGTAGGAAACAGGCCGAACTGGATGGACAGATGTCTTTTTTCAGCCTTATATACTATGTGACATCACTGGCCAGACATATCCCCCAGTCATTAGCAGAACCCACAGGGCACGCCTATTAAGCCCCATTCACATGGCTGTATGTTTCGTCCGCATCTGATCTGCATTTTTTGCGGATAGAATGTGTGGACCTATTTATTTCAATTGGTCCACAAAAAAATGCAGAAAACACACCGCATCCATATGTCTGTTCCGTAGCCCCGCAAAAAAGATAGAACCTGTCCTATTCTTGTCTGTTTTGCAGACAAGAATAGGAATTGTTACAATGGATGCGCAAAATATAAGGATATAGTAACATAGTAACATAGTATATAAGACCAAAAAAAGACATTTGTCCATCCAGTTCGGCCTGTTTCCTACAAGTTGATCCAGAGGAAGGCAAAAAACCCAGACAGCATCCATATTTTTTGCAGAACCGTGTTTTGCGGATCACTAAAAACAATACGGTCGTGTGAATGCACCCTTAATCTGTACATAGAAATTTATTTTACTTTTTAAATTGTCACAGAGCCACCCTTTCTGAAATGTCTTCAGCTAAAACATTTTCCCCCGAAATATTCCCACAAAATTACCTTGAACCTCACTGTATGTTTACTGCAGAAGGACGATTTTCGCTCTAAAACCAGGCCCAGGGGCACCCAAATTTAATAGCTAAACTTGGAAGATTTTACACCAAATCCCATAGCGCAAAGTGTCCATCTGCTCCTGTCCAGTCCTGCCACACCAGGGCTTTGGCTAGGTGACGCGAGCAGATGGGTGAGACATATGCGATAACAGGGCTTTAATGTGCTAGTAAACAGATACTTCCGTCATCTCACATTGGGAGTCTGCCCAATGTCATGCAGTAGGTACGTCCCTCAGTACTGGACATGTACGGGTGCAGCTACATCTCAGACAATATGGCTTAAAGCAAACAGAAATTTTATATATGGGCAGTGCTTAAAAAGGTTTTCCCATCTCAGACAATGGGGGCATATCGCTAGGATATGCCCCCATTGTCTGATAGGTCTGGGTCCCACCACTGGGACCCGCACCTACAATGAGAACGGAGCGGCGAAATGAACGAAGGGCGCACTGTGCATAGGCAGCCGCCCTCCATTAATTTCTATGGGGCCGCAGAAAATAGCTGAGAGCTGGCTCGGCTGTTTCCGTCTGCCCCGTAAATGGCAGCATGGGCCGTGCATGCGCAGTGCGCTCCCATTCACTTCTATGGGAGCAGCGCTTGGTGGTGGACGGACCCTGAGAAATCCAGGTTCCTCCAGCCACAGCACTCCCCGCTTCGTTCTCGTTGTAGGTGCAGGTCCCAGCAGTGGGAACCGCACCCATCAGACAATGGGGGCATATGCTGGCGATATGCCCCCAATTGTCTGAGATGGGAATACCTCTTTTATGTTACAGAAAACAGCAAAACCTCCTACGATATTTAATTTCTCACAGGATAGGATCCAACCACTCAGAGTTAATGGAGAGTGGACCAATCTGCTCTATACCTACACTCAGAGAGGGAACTTGGGGACCATCCGTTCTCAGGATGGCTGGGGGTGCCAGTAGTCAGGCCACCTGCGATTTAACATTTATAACCCATACTGTGGATAGGTGATACATACTTTTAGTGGAATAACCCCCTTTATTAAAGGGCATCTGTCAGCAGATTTGTACCTATGACATTGGCTGACATGTTACATTTGCGCTTGGCAGCTGAAGGCATCTGTGTTGGTCCCATGTTCATATGTGCCCGCATTGCTGAGCAAAACATAGCTTTAATATATGCAAATGAGCCTCTAGGAGCAATGGGGGCGTTGCCGTTACGCTTAAAGGCTCTGCTCTCTCTGAAAATGCCGCATCCTCTGCAGTTTGGTTGACAGGGCCAAGCATTATCATGTTTTTATTGCCTGGCCCTGTCAATCAGAGTGCAGAGGATGCAGCAGTTGCAGAGAGAGCTGAGCCTCTAGGTGTAATGGTAACGCCCCCGTTGCTCCTAGAGGCTCATTTGCATAAAGTAAAACATCATTTTTCTCAGCAATGCGGGCACATATGAACATGGGACCAACATATGTCTTCAGCTGCCAAGCGCGTTTCATAGGTACAAGTCTGCTGACAGGTAATTAGGCACATACACAAATAAATATTCCTCACAATGTTCTCACCATGTCCGTGTTATTTTCCATGGTAGCACGTACAAAGGGCCCAGACTGGGGATCCTCATGTGGATCTCCATTAAATGCAAATACAGGGGCGGCCCAGCAATTTGCTGTAGCCCGCATGCGGATCCCGCAAGCGCGCTACACCATGTACAGGTCATTAAATCGACTCTAGCGTGCAAATATAACAGGATGAGGACACTAATTGGCCGGACATTAGCATGGAACGTTAAATCAGTAACTTAATGAAACTGGGAGAAACATCTTCTAAATCTACATATTTTGCACCTATGGGTTGTATTTTAAGAGTTTTATATTCTGCATTCCTGTTGTTTAAGAAAGAAAAGCACCTTACCCGGTCAGGGATGTTGACGTAGGTACCGGCATCCAGCAAATCCTGCACAATCTCAGTGTGACCCTCTTTGGCTGCAATAGCGAGGGCGGTATTGCCATCTTTATCCGTCAGATTGACATTAGGATTCTTCTTCAGGATCTCCTTGACCGTGTCAGTGTATCCGCCTTTCACTGCTACAATCAGAGCAGTCATAGAATTCTGCAACAAGAATTGGCGTCATCAACCTATTAAAGGGGTTCTTTCAAGTGAATGGATGAAAAGCTCCACAAGAGATTCCTGGAAACCAGCAGGAAAATGAGAAAATCTTCTGTCTTTTAATCTAAAACACACAAGAAAAGGGGGGGAAAAATGGCAGAAACTTACAGCTCCTTCTTGGTCGACGTCAGCTCCCATCTGCAGTAGGGACTTCACACTTTCCAAGTGGCCTTTTCTTGCAGCCCAGATAAGAGACGTAGTGCCATACTACAGGGAGAAAAAATAAAATCAGGGATATTACCAATGTCAGAGCAGCCGACAGAGGTCAAGTGAGGACAGTGAGAATTACTGTATTAAAAGTGTAGTATCCTAAATCTATAAAGAGCCTCCATTTATAAGAAGCATATGCCCAATACAAAGGGCTCCATTTACATAACCGAGGACAAAAGAGGGCCCTTTTAGCCCTAGTCAGACCAGTATATGTTGCTATACCATTTTTTTGCAGTATAGAATACCACTGAATAGACTAATATATATAATTTTTATTTTTTGTATTTAAGGGATGCACAAATCAATTCTACCGGATCCCAATTTGTCCCAAATTTCCCCCCAAAAAGAGGCAGAGCCTAGCATGCTACGCTGGGTTTCTCTGTAGCGTATATGCATTGTACAGGGGCACTCTCTCATTATGGAGAGCGGATAGTATGTGCAGTACGTGTGCGCAGTATTGTAGGCCAGGCAGCTTTCCTAAGCCTATCTGATGAAAGTAAGGTTGTCACGATACCAAAAATTGGATTTTTGTACCTACCGTAAAATCCCTTTCTCGTTCAATTCATTGTGGGACTCATCACCATGGGTATACGCCCAGCTACCACTAGGAGGCGACACTAGATATTAAAAAGGTTGGCGCTGCTCAGGTGGGCTGTACCTTCTCCACAGACACTAGGCTAATCAGTTTGTACCATTAGCAGTAGGAGAGAGAAACAAAAGCAAAAGAACCAACATGTCCTGGACCAGGGAAGGAAAGAAGAACAGCAGCCCGGTGACAGAAAGAGAAATGAAAACAAAGGGTGGGATCTGTGGCCCCCAATAAATTAAATAAGAAAGGGATTTTACGGTAAGTACAAAAATCCAATTTTCTCGTTAATGTCATTGAGGAACACAGCACCATGGGACGTCCCAAAGCAGCCCCCGAGGGTGGGAAGGAAATCTCATGCAAAAAGTTGGGTGCACAGGTGCCGGAGAATGCTGTGACACAACAGGACCAGGAGAGGCCATAGCATGTAATGGTAGATAGAAAATTAAGGAAGTGAGCCAAGAGGCTCCAGCACCAGGAAGAGTCCAAAGAAAAAACTATGGGAGAACGCCAGGATCCCAAGGACAAGGGCATGGGAAAAAACACCATATGCAAGAAAGGAACAAAGGGAAACGCCCAGCTCCACCCAAGGTGGGAAAAATAAGAAGCTAGAGTATAGGGAGCAGGGCTAGATGTCCTGCGCAAGAACCGAGAGTTGAAAAAGTGTGCACTAGAGAGCCAGAGGAAGGATCTGGAAGAACCAGGGCTCCCCTGAAGAAATAGGAGGGCAGCACAACCAGAAGGCGTCTGTTAGTAATGACCTAGAGCTCTGAATATAGAAGGATGCTCCAGGAGGAGGATCTATAAGAGGACAGACGCAATAAGAAAAATTAGACCATGAGGGAACCTGACAGGAGAGAAAATGTCTGGGAAAAGGACAGGAGCAGCCCTGAACCAAGGGAAAAACTTCCTGGAGACAAGCTAAAGGAAGACCCTGTGGACCACCCCTCGCAAAAGGAAGGCGATTCCATAAGGCCTGGAAGCAAAGAAACCCGACCAGTAAGAGGACCCGGCAAGGAAAAAACTCGAAATTGTCTCAGACCAAAAACAGGGCCTGTCCGTGGCAAACACCATGTGAAGGCCAGGGTAGAGAGGAAACAAGGAAGCACTGGAGGCTGAACGATTGAGAGAAAGACTAGCAACGACTCACCATGGGAAGCGAGAAAGCCTCCTTCCACTGCAAGGCAGGTGGACAAAGAGAAAGACCCTATGAGAAGGTGGAAACCCCATCCTACACCGAAATGTAGAAACCAGCTACCAGCAGAGCAGAATGAAACCCCCAAGGAAGGGGGAAGAAACTGACAGGTGCAGTCAACGGCAAGGCCCAAGTGAACGGCACTTCTGTCATGTAGCACAACTAATGAGAACATAAGGGAGTACTAAGAACGCCCGGACCACGGAAGAACTACAGGGCCATGTCCGATACCAGAGCGAGCAGCAGAAAATTCCAGCAACCAAGTAGGTGTGTGGAGCTCACTAGTCCTGTCACAGCCATATCAGAGAGGACGTCCAGCGATGACCCGAAAACTGCAGTAGCGGCTGGTGCTCACAATGCTGCGTATCCCTGCAGGATAGAGCATCCAGTGGTGATCCAGGTACTCTGCCAGGACCGGGCCATGTAACTCTGAAAACAAAGCAGAGAGGCAGTAACAACAATGCGAATACTGCATCCATGAAATGGGGTAACGCGGCTGTGCGGAATACAGTAAGGCTGACAAAGAACAAACCTAGCACAATAGCCAACAACCTGCCCATGGCGGACGGAGTGTGGTTGTCTGGTGTATAACAGGACTGAGAAGTCTTGTTAAGTAGTGCGTCAAGCAATAAAGTCAAAATCATGCCTAGTACAGGGGCAGTGAGAAGACTTCACTCAGAGGGCCTGGGTCAGGAGGTACTGCACCGGGTGTCAGATCTGAACAGGCCAGCCATATACTGGATCTAACAATTGCAACACTACTCCGGGAACGGACATATGGTTACCAGGTACATACCACAACCAGGATGGTTTGTCGGATACAGCGCCTTGAGATAGTACAAGTACACCGCCAAGGACGATGGTAATGGGGTGCCAGATGCATACTAGAACCAGAAAAGAGTGATGAATACAGCATCTGGGGGTGGTACCATCACTCCGCATGAAAAGAGGCCCCATGATTGCCTACCACACATTAGACCCAGGAAAGGGCAATACAGGAGCCATATGGGCCACAGATTGTACCAATAGGGCACAGCACTTGGGGATACTACAAATACTCTGCCTGAGAACGGGAGTAATCTGGCTGCATGGTGCACACTATAATGAGAGTGGAGACATGGCTACAGCCTCTGGAGATGGTACAGGTACTCCACCTAATAAAGGAGTAATGTGGCTGCATGGTGCACACTAGAAACAGACAAGTGAAATGGCTATAGCGTCTGAAGATGGTACAGGTACTCCACCCAATAATGGAGTAATATGGTGCATGGGGTGCATTAGAACTAGACAGGTGAAATGGCTATAGCAGGTATGGCAAACCTGAGGCTCTCCAGCTGTTGCAAAACTACAAATCCCAGCATGCCCAGACTGCCTACAGCAGGGCATGGTGGGAATTGTAGTTTTACAACAGCTGGAGAGCCGCAGGTTGGCCATGCCTGGGCTATAGCATGTGAAGATGGTACAGGTACTCCGCTTGATAAGGGAGTAATATGGTTGTGTGGCGCACACTAGCACCAGGATGGTGTATTGGCTACAGCGTCTGGAGTCCAAGTGGCCTGGAACACTCTTGGACTAGGAGGGTGTGTTAAATATAGCCCCTGGTAATAGTGAAATTACTCCAGCTGAAAAGGAGATACATAGGAACCAGGAAAGTCTGCCGGATACAGTATTTGGCAGTGGTAGGAGTACCCCCCTGTGAAGGGGAAGGCGTACGTCCCTGGGACACCACATAGGTGTGCGGGTGTGCAAAACACGGTGGCGGTTAAAGCACCATCTACTGGAGAGGCGGCAAGCTGACTTACCTGTGTGGATAATTACCTGTGCTACCGGGGGAGTGCCATCTGAAAATCCATTAAAGGGGGTACCAACCCTGGAGAGGAGAGGTTCCTGCCCACCCAGAGAGATTCTGTATGGTGGAAGACCCCCTGATGCTCTGTTCAGAGTCAGAATAAGTGCAGAGGGGTCCCCCGATGAGGCAGAAGAAACCTGAGTCGTTTCCCTCAGTGCTAGTCCCGACCTGGGAGGAAACCAGGAAGATCCTAGGCCGCTATTGGTCTCTGCCCCCTGATATGGACCGAGGCAGGAAGCAAAAGCCTTCCGGGGGCCTGATGCTGCCGTATGAGGGCAGGGAGGAGAGCCATAATATCATCATAGCTGAGAATGGGCGCAGGCTACGGTGGAGGTGAGGGACCCACATGGGGAGAAGGTGACCCCTGAACAGAGTTTAGGTTTAGCCCAGGATCCAGCCAGGCCGATAGCACAGCAGCCCCCAGCCACTACAGGAGCAGATGAAACCCAGGGGGAGGGATAGAGGGCAAGGGGACCTGCCACAGCATGAACCAACGAACAGGGGCCCGAAATAATGCGTTCCACCAATGACGCTACATGCGGGCGGAGGGCACTGTGAAGATGGGGAAAGCACCCTCTGGGAAGAAGGACATCTCTTCCTCCCACCGGAAATTCCCTGCAGAGACCTCTAGAAGGCCGTGAGGGAGGCAACACCCCTAGAAAAAAACATGAAGCCAGAAAAAATTGCGGGAAAGAGTTTGGCCTAGTCCCGGCAGAAGCCGGGGGCTAAAGTAGATAGTGTAGCCAAAAACGAGGGTCATAGCACCCCACATATAGAGAAAAAATGAGCCACACAGAGATCCTGGATGCGAGGAAAAAGGCAGGAACTGGAGCAGCCTAGTCCAGGCACAAGCCGAGGACTAGAGTAAATAGGAGGCCGAGGAAGGTAAGGACGGCCGGGGGGAGGGGATGGAGTATGCATGGATGGGAGGGAAGGAGTCCCTAACTAGGTCAAGGAGCATACTTACCATCTGGCGTCTTCGGGCGCCGCAGGGCCACCCCTTCGGTAAACTCGCACTAGAGTGGGATTACCAGTACTCCACTGCGGATGCAGTAATGGGGCACTGGGTGACCGGCGAGGTACCGAGGTACGTGCCTGCAGCGGGTGCTACTAAAGTTAACCTCCACGATGAAGACACCCTGCTGCAGGATAAAACCTGCACCTGTAAAGTGAAGAGAAAAAATAAAGAAAAAAAGAAAAAAAAGGAGAAGAGCAGGTTGTGCCTGCCTCCTACGGACACTAGACTAAAACTGATTAGCCTAGTGTCTGTGGCGAGAGTAGAGCCCTTTTTAATATCTAGTGTCGCCTCCTAGTGGTAGCTAGGTGTATACCCATAGTACTGTGTCCCCCAATGACATTAACAAGAAATTTTGATTCGATTGCGATACCACGCGAAAAAAATAACACCAAAAAAGAACGTCCGGCCCACAATAGAACAGTCCTATCTAATTTTTTTTGGGGGGACAAGGTGACTAAAAATGGCGAATCGCGCAGTTTTGATTTTTTTTTCTGTTATGGCGTTCACCGCATAGGAAATATTTTTTTACATTTTAATAGTTTACACTTTTCCGGGAGTGGTGATATGTAATATGTGTATTTTTTATTGTTTGTAATTCTTGGCTGCCATGGTAACTGATCGGGGCCCAGCGATTACACTGCTGGGACTCCGATCTGAACTGCCACTGCCACCAATGAAGAGGAGGGGAGGGGACCCTGTGGCCACTGCTACCAATGAATATAACAATGGGAAAGGGGCGTGCCTGTGGCCACTGCGCCATCAATGATACAAGACATTTTGAGGGTTATTTATACTATTGGATAACCCCGTTTAACCTCCTTGCTGCCTACCTTCAGTAGGAATGGTCCACTAAATGTCCACACTAGTCAATATCAATGACAATTTTTACAGTCTTTCAGCTGTAGTACCCACCTTGTCTGAACAGTTGACCTTGGCTCCATACTGCAGTAAAAGCTTGACAATCTCAGAGTGACCTCTCCCAGCCGCCCAAATAATCGGATACACGCTGTATTGCTAAAACAGGAGAGAAGAAAGCACATTTTTTAGGTATTATTTAGAAGAGCAAAACAATATTTAAAAGCAGCTCAACCACAAACATCACATCCTGATGGAAACACATAATTAAACAAAGGCAGTCTGTCTACCCTATGAGAACTATTAATGCTCACGTTTACCCAAAAGTGTTTCCCCGTTTAAACGGTTTAATAATTCAAGTTACTCAGTCACATAATCACCAGGTTCTATCAGCACAAGAGAAAGGGATAATCGAAAGCCATGTTATAAGAAAACCAGTAAATACATAATGTAGATTACAAATTATAACCACCAACCCAAAGTGTGGTCCCGGGAACACTACACAGCACCACGTCATTTCAGGGAGACAGAGAAAAGGGAACCCACTAAAAAAATAATAATAATAATTCTGTATAATTCTGTGCTACTACTTTCCTCTGCCAAAATGTTATCTGCCATTTAAAAGCAGACAGCAGCATATCTCCTTTTTGTATAATGTGTTTTTATTTTCTGATTGCAAACTTTTTTATTCTATTTCCTGAACATGATTATGGGGGCGGCCATCTTGCCTGAGCGGTTCTTAACAGCATTTAAAAAGTATTGAGAAAATTGCTTTACAGCAGACACATGGTCCACAGACACAATGGTCTGCAGGGGCCTCATTGGCTTCAATGAGAGAGTTCCTGCTCTGTTAGCAGAGCATTTCTTAAATGAGGCTGGAAATATCACCCACCCAGGAGTCCCAACAAGGCTAGTTATGCCTGGGCTTCACATATCCTCTACAGGTGGGGACAGGGATGCACCTTTAAGGCCTTATTCACACGTCCGTAGTGTTTTGCGGATCCGCAAAACACCTTGCCACCGGCCCTATAGAGATGCCTATACTTGTCCGCAATTGCCAGCAAGAATAGGACATGCTCTATATTTTTGCGGAGCCGCCGTCCGGAAAATCGGCGGCGCGCTCCGCAAATGCGGATGCAGAGAGCACAGTGTGTGCTCTCCGCATCCATCACGTCCCCATTCAAAATGAATGGGTCCGCACCCGTTCCGCAAATTTGCGGAACGGGTGCGGACGTAGATTGCGGACGTGTGAATAGGGCCTAAAGCCGCGACTGCACAGAAGTGAAAGCGTGCAAGCGATAACAAGTATCTGGGGCAGGGCTTAACTTGTTTGGCTCATCTGGGACGCTGATGGCATATCATTAGGGAGTTTGTCCCTTTGTGCACCAACGCCATTGTTTGCATAAAGAATAAAAGTCGTCTTCTCTCAGAAACGTCACAACAAGTTTTCACAAGACAGGTATCATTTTAATCAGCAGAGCCAACCCTGCTTATATGGTTGATCCCGGCTAAAAGGTGTTCTACAGTCTACGGTCAGTGAAACAGCGCTCGTTACCAGCTTTGTCCAGTACACAACGGACTGAGCGGTGTGGTTCTGCAGTTCTACAAGATAACAGCTGATCAGATTTGTGTGCTATGAATGTCCATGGTGGTAAAAGCCGTTATTATCAGAATACCTTGTGTTGCACTCAATTTATAGAATATTCAAGGATAGTGAAAAAAATATCACACCCCACAATAAGGGTCCATTCACATGTCTCATGATATGTCAAATCCAGCAACAATCTGCATCCAATGCATGTGAATGAGGTTTCCGCAGTCCCATTCACATGCAAAGGAAAGTTTCCACATGGATTTTTGTCTGCACTGCAGAAAACTATAGTCATGAAATTAAGCAGCATGATACGTATACTGTGCGGAAAAGCTGCGGATTAGCCCCACTGAATCCCAACGCAGATCTTCTACAGAGCAACACATCCATAGCAGAAATCAGAGTATAATCCCCGAGTTTCTGCTGAGGGAATACACATTGGATCTAATGCTGACACGTGAACATCTTACCAGGCCGGTTATGTTTGGGTTTGCTCCCTTGGAGAGTAGCAGCTCCACAACCTCGGTGGACCCTTTGTATGAAGCCCACATAAGGGCAGTCCATCCTCCCTGGAAAAGGGAAAATATCCGAGTTAATCACAGACCGGAATCAAGACATTTTACATATACAGGACTATGATGTTCGAGAACAAGCAGAATCAAGACTTCTCAGCCATTCAGGAAATTGGAGCAACGATGGCAAATAGGTAGGTGTCCTCCAAGGAAATATCTCTAGGGCACACTTTCCCCTTCAGAACACAAAGGAGTATTTCGGTACCTAACCAAGGGCGTTACCTATTAGATTGGTGGGGGTCCTACTACTGGGATACCCATTGATCGTGAGAACGGGGGCCCCCCCCCCAGTGTCCAGTTGGGCCCTACAAAATCAACGGAGTAGCAGGTCAAGCATGCGCACTGCCACTCTATTCATTCTCTATGGGACCTGCCAGAAACAGGTAAGCTCTGTACTCAGCTATTTCTGGCTCAACCTGCTGCTCCATTCTCCCCGCAGGCCCTTATCATCAGTGGGGGTCCCAGGACCCAAACCAATCTTACAGTTATCCCCATGTCTTTTTATGGGCTGGGTGGGGTAAGTTCCAGTTAAAAACTGAAGGAAAACATGTAGGATAAAATCTGTATGTTTCAAGGATACTCCAAGCCGATGGCCCTACAATTACACAAAACACGTAGATAGCTGCCACACCGAGATTGGAAACATTGGGTGACTGTACCATGTCACGGTGCTCCAGGTTGGCATTGCAGTCCAGTAGCTCCTTAACAATCTCCACGTGCCCTTCCTTGGAAGCAGAAATGAGAGCAGTCCAGTTATCCTAGAAGGAAAAAACAAAAAGACCCAAGATTAGGAGACAAAGCCATGCAACACATAAGAGCCCTGGCACCTACCAGGGGGGTTGCAGATGTCTCCACAGGAGAACTGTGCAAAATAAAACCTCTGGCATTCAATGACAGGGTGTGGGCACCCTTACACAATCTCCATAATTTAAACGTATTCATATTTATTGGGAACATTATAGGTTCCACAAACCTGATGCCCTGTGTAAGTGCAACTGAGGTCTCTGTTCACATCTCGTTTGGGGTAGCATCAATCGCCGTACACCACTCTATACCCATTCAGGGGCATACATCAGCCATTAGGTAAAAATGGTTTAAAAAACCCTATACCACACAGTATACATATTTTACAGTGGAATACTGAAGAGAAAAATATACCGCACTTCACCCAGCTGAAGGCCAAAAGAGCACTGGTTTAGCATCGGTCAGGTCAATGGGGCCTATGGCTGCATTCCACATGCAGGGGCTTTTCACAAGGAGATGAGATTCCAGAAGGAATCATTTTTACGTCTTCAAAAAGGTTCCGATTCTCCTTGTGTAGATTCACCAAAAATGCCATATACATTCGGGCAGTCAGTCCATATCCCTGCACAGAGTTTGCAGCTCCAGGCTAATCGGCTGCCAGTGACAGCAGGGCTCCCCATAATTTTTCACTGTCCCAGCCCTCTCTATCTCTGCATACATAGCAATCAGGGAGCACAGTTTATAAAGTGGCAATGGCGCTTTCTGCTCCGATCACAGAGGTCGTGTGATCAACAGGGGCCAGATGTCTGCACGAGCTGCTGAGTCTTAGCAGACCCAGATCAGCTCTTCAGTGAGGCTGTACAGCCTCCCCCTGTAATTGATCCTACTATGTCGGCCCAAGTTGCAGGAGAAACCAGAATTAAATAAATAAAAAACTCCCATGTAAAATATAAAAAAATATAAAAAAAATTAAATTATTAAAAAAGCCACCACACAACACCGTACTTTACCCCCACATCCAGTGTCCATAACCCATACATCTCATGTCTCAAATTGACCGATACATGTCTGTGTGAACCTTTTCTCCCAGTATCTGGTGTGACAGTCTTGTGCAGCAATAACTGTAATTAAATGTTTCCAGTAATTATTGATTAGTGCAGCACATTGGCTTGGAGATATTTTAGCCCATTTCTCCATATAAAACAGCTTCACCTCTTATGTTGGTGGGCTTCCTCCAATGAACTGCTCGCTTAGGGCAGAGAGACAGGCGAGCGAATTGAATGTGATAAACTCACAGCGAGTGTCAGCGAGAGGTCCCGTCCTGACCTCCCTTGCACTGACAAAATTGCACAGCATTATACGAATTTATAATGCTGTGTAACCCGTAGGGTTCTGAAATCTATTGTATTACACTGACATAATACTGTCAGTGTAATACCAAAGATTCCAGAACGCTAAGGTCTCTTTCACACAGGCGTCACGTTTGACGCCCAGATAAGAGGCAGGTGTGTTGCGGAAAAATGCGTGATTTTTCCGCGAGAGTGCAAAGTGCTTTAATGCGTTTTGCATGCGCGTGGGAAAAATCGGCATGTTTGGTACCCAGACCCGAACTTCATCACTGAAGTTCGGGTTTGGGTTGAGTATTCTGTAGATTTTATTATTTTACCTTATAACATGGTTATAAGGGAAAATAATAGCATTCTCAATACAGAATGCTTTGTAAAATGTGGATTAAGGGGGTTAAAAATAAAAAAAATTAACTCACCTTAGCCACTTGATCGCGTAGTTGCCGATCTCTTCTGTCTTCTTTAAAGGGAACCTGTCACTGGGATTTTGTGTACAGAGCTGAGGACATGGGTTGCTAGATGGCTGCTAGCACATCCGCAATATCCAGTCTCCATAGCTCTGTGTGCTTTTATTGTGTAAAAAAAACTATTTGATACATATGCAAATGAACCTGAGATGAGTCCTGTACGTGACTCGTCTCAGGGACAGGACTCATCTCAGATTAATTTGCATATGTATCAAATCATTTTTTTTACACAATAAAAGCACACAGAGCTATGGGGACTGGATATTGCGGATGTGCTAGCAGCCATCTAGCAACCCATGTCCTCAGCTCTGTACACAAAATCCCAGTGACAGGTTCCCTTTAAGCATTAGCTGCCGTCTAAAGGACCTGTGGTGACGTCACTGAGCTCATCACATGGTCCATCACCATGGTGATGGATCATGTGATTGGACCATGTGATGTGACCTCACCACAGGTCCTTTAGCCGGCAGCTAATGCTTGAAGACAGAAGAGATTGGCAACTACGCGATCAAGTGGCTAAGGTGAGTTAATTTTTTTTATTTTTAACCCCTTAATCCACATTTTAAAAAGCATTCTGTATTGAGAATGCTATTATTTTCCCTTATAACCATGTTATAAGGGAAAATAATAAAGATCGGGTCCTGTCTCTTAGCAACCATGCGGGAAAATCGCACTGCATTCGCACTTGCTTGCGATTTTCCCGCAGCCCTATTCACTTCTATGGGGCCTGCGTTGCGTGAAAAATGCACAATATAGGGCATGCTGCGATTTTCATGCAACGCAGAAGTGATGCGTAAAAATCACCGCTCATGTGCACAGCCCCATAGAAATAAATGGGTCCGGATTCAGTGCGGGTGCAATGCGTTCACCTCACGCATTGCACCCGCGTGGAAATCACGCCAGAGTGAAAGGGGCCTAAGGGTTACACAGCATTATAAATCAG
This sequence comes from Bufotes viridis, assembly GCA_033119425.1. Taxonomy (NCBI): domain Eukaryota; kingdom Metazoa; phylum Chordata; class Amphibia; order Anura; family Bufonidae; genus Bufotes; species Bufotes viridis. The sequence goes on from CM065592.1 coordinate 62,063,194, forward strand.
TATAATGCTGTGCGGACGGGACCTCGCACTGACACACAATGCGAGTTTATCACATCGAACTCGCTCGTGTGTCTCTCTGGCCCAAGTGAGCAGTTCATGAGAGGAAACCCAACAACATAACAGAGGTGAAGCGGTTTTGTAAGGAAGAATGGGCTAAAATTCCTCCAAGCCGATGTCTTTGGCCTTAACCTCTTTCCACAACATTTCTATTGGGTTAAAGTCAGGATTTTGACTTGACAAAGTTGTCCCGGCCCAGATGCAGGAAAACAGGCCCAAACCATGACACGACCGCCCCTGTCACAGACGAGACAAGGCTTTTATACTGGAATGCAGTTTTCCATTCTCCAAGCATAACGCTTCTCATTTAAACCAAAAGGTTTAGGTTTTGGGCTCATCCGTCCTCAATAGCTTTATGATTTTCAAGGAAATTATTTGCCCCCTGCCCTGGGCAGAGCGGCAAATTAAGCTCTAATGTTTTCTACCACTGCCACCTAAAAAGTGTATAGTCTCACAGCAGCCAGTTCCCCATAGCTCCTGATATCGGCCATGATTAAAGCTTTTCTGAAGAGAGAAACGATGAGTAAATCGACCACATGACGCCGGGAGGCACTCACCACATCTTCTAGGTTGCAGTTGGCTCTTTTCCGAAGTAGCTCCTGCACAATCTCCAGGTTGCCCTGTTCAGCTGCCAGCATCAGGGCAGTCTGCCCGTTCTGAAAGACAAATGCCACACATCAGTATGTAGAGGGGGTCCTGCCATGATAGTAAGGGATCACATATTGCTAGGATATGCCACCACTTCTTCATAAGAGGGGATATGTTTTCCAGGATCCTGACAATCCTAACAATGAAGGGGGGGCAATGCTAATGAACCGCAATCCATCCACAGATTTTTCCAGCACCCCGGCGTTCCTGGCCACCCGCTGCTAAAATACAATCACTCACAAGATGGAGCTGCACATCTCCTTGTAAGGTGTATGACTAGGGGCGCCTTTATGCTTTCGGGACCAGTGAAAATCGCAGAACTCGGACTCCCATGGATTATTTATGGTGACACATGGCATATTTTAGGATAGCGCTTTATAAGTAACCTGTCACCTGGTTTGGGGTCACTTAACCCCCAACTATTATTATGTCGCTGGAGTTTACGGTCCCAAATAACAAATCCATCCGTGCCCCAAAAAATTCTAAATGAAAATCGAACTTAACGGGGAAAGAGTCCAGGACACGTCCTTGTACATCTCGCATCATGGATTGCACATCAGGCATATGCGCAGTGAGTAAAGGTGAACCGTCCTCAGCTTTAGGGCTCATGCACAAGACCGTATGTATTTTCCGTTTACGTTCGTTTTTTTGCGTTCCGTATATGGAACCGTTGATTTCAATGGATCCGCAAAAAAAACAGAAGGTAGTACGTATGCCTTCCGTCTCCGTTTTTCCTTTCAAAGATAGAACATGTCCTATTATTGTCCGCATAACGGACAAGGATAGTACTGTTCTATTAGGGGCCAGCTGTTCCGTTCCGCAAAATATGGAATGCACACAGACGTCATCTGTATTTTTTGCGGATCCGTTTTTTGGGGACTTCAAATACTTCAAAAGCCATACGGTCGTGTGCATGAGCCTCATCAGCACAGTCCTGGACTCTTCTCCCAGTATCTTGGACAATAGCATATCCACAAAACGTTCATTTCACATGGGTACATACAGTCGTGTGCATGCACATGACCAGATTTTGCATCGTCTGATCCACACCTTTTGCGGGTTGCGGTCCGCAAATTACACATGTCCTACTGCAGTCAAGAATACTGATTTCTAATGAGAAAAACGCGGATTGCACACAGAGGGTATCTGTATTTTACGGACACTGTCGTGGGCACGAGACGTAATGGAAATATTCGCACACTTCCTGGGTTTTTGACCTGCACCTGGTTTTGGTTCACAATCACTGATGGATATCACCGACCAAATCACTGAGGCCGAAGATTACTACTCATGCTTTACACTGCAGCTATGCTCGATCAGATGATCTGTCGTGTACAAGCTTCCCCAGATGTCCTCACATGGAAAAAAACATTCATATGTCTTTTCCTCCATTCAAACTGGCAAACACTGAATATTACCAGCAAATCCCAGGCTTTCGACTTCCTAGCAGCAGCAAGTGTGACAGGTCCCAGGATGACTGGCGGTGGGTGCACTGTGCCACATGACAGTACTGACCACACTCACATGGAAATACTCTTACTCACTTCGGGTCAGATTATTTCATGCGAGCAGCTTTACCCTACAGCTAACACAGAAGGCTAGACTATCTGAATCCCACACATAAGAGCACATACAGCCTGCGCCATATGGATCATCACTATACTGTACTAGTAAGCATGACCTGTAAAACAATTAATGGGTTTGTCCTGGATTAGAAAAACATTATTTTTTTTTTTATTATTCCAGGAAAAGCGCCTCTCTTATCTGTGGGCTGTGCCCGGTACTGCAGCTCACCCCCATTCAAATCGTAAGCTGATGTCATTCTAATGTATTTTGGATTTCTCAACATTTTCAAGACCTTTGATTGCAGCCGGTGAATGGAAAGTTTCTAGCCGAGAATCCTTGCTTACCATCGAGAGGTCTGAAACAAAGAAAATTTCTGCTCAAAAGGTAAAAATGGCCACACATAAGGGCGCTTTTAAACCTGCAGGTGAATAGGCGACTTATAGGGTACAGAGGCTCATTCCCAATAACTGCCCTGTGCAAATGTGCCGCCGATCACCTGACAAACAAGCAGAAGCTCACTCGTCAGGTGACCGCATTTTTTCTTGCGGAACCAAAGACCATCATTTGTCGGCAGCACATTGCCCTGTGCCGGGCTGATAATGTGCAACGTGAATAGGGAACAAACAATTGTAATGACAATCTTTTTCCCGCCATTCACTTTGTCTCAGGCGGTATGAAAAGGCCCATTAATTGAGCGCACGCTGCAGATTTTGTTGCAGAATTTTCCGAGACGGAAAATCCCTTCCATTCACCTGAATGGGGCTTACAGAAATCCACGTGCTTGCCGCTCCTAAGGCCAGAAGCACACAGCTGTGTACATAGTTCAGTCCACAAAAACAGATCTGCTTCCATCTGCATTCCGTTTTTCTTCACTCCCATCACCAGATAGGGCTGTTCTCATCTGAATAGACTCTGCGCTGGGATTTACAGATTGGACACCTGAATCTGCATAAAAAAACGGATGTGTGCATGGCCCGATAGAAAGGAATGGGTCAGTAAAAATATGGTCATCCACGTGTGCCCTTAAAGGCTATGTACACCTTTGGGGGGCTTTTTTTTATTTTATTATTATTGCATTGTACTCATTTTGAGATAACAATCTTTATTTTTTAATTAAAAATATGGAGCCCTTTTTTCTGTACAGAGCCGAGATGCTGTAGTAGCACCCGTGGAGTTGAGGAGCTGACGGGCTCCTTATCTCTGCCCTCTGACATTATAAACACTGGTTATAGCTCAGTTCTTATCTTACTGATAGGAATGTGGCTTAAATAAGTAGTTTTAGAGGTAAGGTTTATATAGCAGGCATCCTTAAACTGCGGCCCTCCAGCTGTTGTAAAACAACTCCCACAATGCCCTGCTGTAGGCCGATACCTGTAGACATGCTGGGAGTTGTATTTTTGCAACAGCTGGAGGGCTGCAGTTTGAGGATGCCTGGTTTATAGGCCCAAAATGAAAGTGAAAGTACCAGTCATACAGGTAGAAAAACAGTTAACCCTTTGTGACAGAACGGCTCAATATTTTTAATAAAGGTCAATTGAAAATATGGATTTTTAGCCAAAAATTTGTAAAATGCAATCATAAACAAAAAATTGCCTCCGAAGGTGTACGTAGCTTTTAATCAGAAACGAGCTCTATAGCTTACATTAACTTGCTTTCATATACAGAAAGATTTGTATTTTTCTGGTTTGTGGCAGCACGGAGCGCAGCCTTTTAGGTTGGCGCTTTCATGCTACGCTCACACGTACAGGTAACCTTGGGAGTTTGCCATTATGGATTTTCGTTCAGCGAATCTTCAGTGTTGTACACTAACAGCAAAGTGGATGGGAGTTTAAGAAACCTCATCCATGTGCTGGAAAAAATAAAATAAAAAATCTGCAACATAAACGGACAGGCAATTTCTGCAGCATTTTATGTAGTGCCTGAATGTACCCTTAGGTTACCTTAACGAGGGTGCGGGTTTTTCGTGCAGATTTATGTGCGTTTCCACACCAAAAACCCCATGTGATACTTAAGGATTTGATGCAGATTTTATGCAGATCTCACCGACATGCTGTGGATATTGAAAATCTGCACGGCAGGTTAATTTCACAAGGAAGTAAATGAAAACGAAGTGTACATGAAATGTGACTACTCTCAGGCAACTTGCGGGTCCTGTATTCCGCTGAGGTTTTTCCGCATGAGAATCTGCACGCAAAAAAATGCGTGTAATCTGCACCGTGTGCAGGTGGCCTTAAATTCGCTTCTCAGAAAGGGACGCCCTGCTGTCATTTGTCCAGCATGAGCGAGCAGCAAAGTGATGACTGTAGAGTAGCCCGACGGCGATACGGGTGCGTCTCCTTTTCTAATAATGTCATGCAAACAACAGAATAATGCCAATATCACCTATAACATGATAGTTAGCAACTGTCCAAGTACCTGGTGCCACGTACGGCATCCTGTAAGGGAAAATGCACACATTCAAGATTTATATGCAGAGAATCAGCACTGAAATCCGTGAGGACAAACCGCATCAATTGGTGCGGATTTACATGCGGATCTGATGCGGATTCTACTCTCATTATTGAGGTGAATGGAGAAAACCTGGTCAGAAAAAATAAAATAAATTGACATGCTGCGGATTTTAAAATCTGCACCGAAAATATCCACATCATGTGCATGAGAATTTCAAATTCTCATAGAAGACAACGTGCATGACATACAGTGCAGATTTTCCGCATGTTAATCCGCACACAATCCTGATCATGTGCATTTAGCCTAAGGAAGCATTGACGCGTCGCTCTTTTGTCCACTTTTAACTGCTGCAAATTTTGCAAAATAGCACCTGTGAATAGAGGCTGTTCATTTTCTGAGGGACCTACCTCGTTTCTTTCATCCACATCCTTGCATTTTTCCAGGAGAGTTTTCAGGGCGGCTATGTTGCCCTCTTCCACGTAGGATAACAGGTTCTGGGGACCCAGGCTTGCCATTGTGAAAGGCCGGGTCTAGGACCAAAGGGAACCTGAGAAGTGAAGGAGAAGACTATATGTGAACAGGAGGTTACAGAATTAAATGGAGGATCACAATGGACAGCGCAGGAATGCCACAGGGTGCAACTTTCCATTCATTACCCAAAACCTGCCTTCAGCGGCAGCGGGGAGCCGGCTACAATGTAAACCTCAGCGCGTGGGCATGTAGTCTACAGGAGGTCGCATCATTCAGAAGCCCTGGAACACGGGAATGACGTATTGCTGATATCTAGTCATAGTCACAAGGTCTAAAGAATTCTCCTTCATATAAATCAAAGAAGTATTCCCAACTGGGCCACCGATGGCAGGATATGCCATAAATGTCCAATAGGAGCAGGTCCCAGTGATGACACCTATCTCAAGAACGAGACCATTGTGATTGGCCACCTCTCCATTACTGGCTAGGCAAAATGGGGTCTCGTTCTGGAGACAGAGCTGGGACTCACACCTACTGGACATTCAGAGCATATCCTCCCATACATGTCCCAGATAGGAATACGCTTTTTTAAAGGGCATCTGTCAGCAGATCTGTACCTATGACACTGGCTAACCTGTTACATGTGCGCTTGGCAGCTCAAGACATCTGTGATGGTCTCATGTTCATATGTGTCCGCATTGCTGACAAAATGATGTTTTAATATATGCAAATGAGCCTCTAGGAGCAACGGGGGAGTTGTCATTACACCTAGAGGCTCTGCTCTCTCTGCAACTGCCGCGCCCTCTGCACTTTAAGGACCAGGCAGTAAAAACACCATAACACATGTCCCTGTCAATCACAGTGCAGAGAGAGCACAGCATCTAGGTGTAATGGCGACGCCCTCGTTGCTCCTAGAGGCTCATTTGCATATATTAAAAAATCAAAATAAGGGTAACTTATAAAATCCCATGCACAGAAAGTCACACTTTTTTGTGCACGTTCCAGTTTGTACCTTTTTGACTGTTTATGCTGCGTATAAAACCAGTCTTAATAACCTCCCTCCGTGAGCTGTGCCGTTTCTCCTGGAAATTTCTGCCACTATCAGGACACGGTGCAGCTGAGGCTACTTTCACATTAGCGTTTTGGCGTTCCGTTTGAGATCCGTTTCAGGGCTCTCACAAGCGGTCCAAAACGGATCAGTTTTGCCCTATGCATTCTGAAAGGATAAGGATCCGCTCAGAATGCATCAGTTTGCCTCCGATCAGTCACCATTCCGCTCTGGAGGCTGCCTGCCCAACGAAGCGGAGCCAAATGGATCCGTCCTGACACACAATGTAAGTCAGTGGGGATGGATCCATCATGGCTATAGAAGACATAATACAACCGGATCCGTTCAGGACGGATGCATGCGGTTATATTATTGTAACGGAAGAGTTTTTGCTGATCCATGACGGATCCGCAAAAAAACGCTAATGTGAAAGTAGCATAACCCACCCGTGGCGGCCAATGGTTGCAAATCCATTGGCTGACTGAGGTGGGTGGGGCACGACTGTGTACGTTCTGCCACACCACATGGTCGTAACCTTTATGGTGTACCGCTATGCCCCAATCTGTGAACTTATTTACTCTTTTCAAAGAGGGATAACAGAGGAACAGCACAATGAAGAGTTCTAAGAAACGCATAGTATTTCCTCCTAGGAAGGACAGGAGGGGTTATAACGTCAGCCATCTTTATGTTAGACACTCCTCTTAATGGATAAGGGTCAGACACGTCAATGGCAGGTGATGACCCTCATCTGCATGGAGTCTCTATGTTGTCCCTGGGTGGGGCTCCTCCGGGTTCTCCAGTTACCTCTCACACTGGTAGGATGACTGGCGTCAGGTAAGGAAATGACATTATTAGCCCCACTGGAGACATGGACGGATGACATTGTCTATACAGAGCCGGGCTGGGCTGCAATACCAGACGGCACCATACACAAGAGAGGCGCTGTAAATACAGAAAGGTTCCCCTAGCTCAGGGATCAGCAACCTCTGTCACTCCAGATGTTCTGAAACTACAACTCCGAGAATCCTCCTTTCACTTCTGTGGGAGTTACTAAAACAGCCAAATAAGTTTGCATGCTGGGAGTTGTAGTTTCAAACTTTCACAGCAGCTGGAGTGCCGAAGGTTGCTGATCCCTGCTCTTTCTCATAGAAACCCTATAAATAAATTCTAAAAGGTCACAAAGAAAAAAAAAATAGGAAAACCATGAGACTTACGAGCCTGGAAATGCTCCTCTATAAATCAACATGTACTGGATCAGACAGACTGGTCACGGGTGTGTATATGTATATAGAGAGATATATATATATATATATATATATATATATTAGTGGCAAGATGTACAGTGCAGGAGGGCGTGTATATGTCACCCAGATACCTCAGCTGGTGAGATAAAATCCAGAAGCGTGCAGTGGTCTCAAAGTATAGTTTGCCGAGACAGTTTTGTTTACATTGTATTCTGGGCTGGATTTTTTTGGACTGGCAGTTAGGCTTGGTAGTGGGAGCTGCCGGTCCACACCCTTCCAGCACGGGTATTCCTTCATACCCGAGGCGAGCACAGGTGAAGCCTACCCTAATCAAGGCAGCATAAGGCCCATCCCAGGCTGTCTGGACTCCAGGCCAAGTCGTTTCTAGTAGCAACGGGTGCATCATGGAGTATATAGGTCAGGGATCAGCAACCTTCGGCACTCCAGCTTTTGTGAAACTACAACTCACAGCAAGCTTTCCACTTGTGTGGGAGTTTAGAGAGCAGCCAAGCAAGTGTGCATGATGGGAGATTTCACAACACCTGGAGTGCCGGAGGTTGCTGACCCCTGATATAGGCGATCGTGGTACCAGGAACCAAGAGAAAGTTGGTGAGCTCGGTAGAGATGTCTTTGGAATATCCTCGTCTGCTGAGACTGCCGAACTGTGACGTCGCTGGGTAAGAACGTTCCTGGTGTTGATCATGTAACAGACCCAGTGACAGTGAGCCGGCGGCAGTTGCTACCTGCTGGGCCGGTAGGTGATAAGTCACAGAGGCAAGAAACTGTCTCAAAAGTATGTGACAATAGGAAAAAAGCAGTGTCTGAACAGGCGGGTAAGCCTGTTGTGTTTGCTCCCTTGCAGGAATCTGCAGGGGAGAACATTACTGTGTTGCCTAAAGTGCTCGTGATCAAGGCTAGATTTGGGGTGGCGAAAATCAGAGATTCCATGCTAGCCCGGGTAAGAGGTAACACCACTGTAAAACCTGAGAGGGTTAAATCAATAAATGTGCGGGACAATTATGCGGATAATACGGACTATCCGGTGGTTCTCACTGAGGGTGAGACTCCCGTGAAAAGGGGGACTGATGAACTTGATAAGGTGCAAAGTGATGGTACCAACCTTGCGGAAATGCATAATGAAAACGTGATGTCATGTGATGATGATGATGACATACCTTTTCCCTTGTAGGTTGTGATAAGGGGAGAAGTGCCCCCTGTAGGTAAAAATGTGTATGATGAAAAAATACAAGTTGATGTTGTGATCACAGAGTGGAGCAAACCTACTGTGATAAATGTGCAGGAAAGTGTGGCAGTGCTAGAGGGTGGACCACACGTACCAGAGGTGGATATGCAGTCTCCACGGGGTTCTGTGGTTGCTGGGGAGGTGTCCAATGTGGGGATTGGCTCATCGTGCCCCTAGAGGTCAGGATTGGCAATGACACAAGCGATATATATGACATATGTGCTGTGACCGATAGCAACTCAGAGAGGGAAGCTAACATGTCAAAGTCTTGCAAAATTAAGGTAGTTACTAGTAGCGACCAGGTGACAGTTATTCCTGACGTGATAAGAGTTAAGTGGGGAGACATCAGCCTAGTGTCTGAGACCCATACCCAGGCAATGGTAGATGACCTGACAGGTCAGTACAGCTACAAACTTGAAGATGTTTTCGCTCGCTCCGCACAGTCCCTAGATACACTAGAGAAGGGACTAGCTGTTCTTGCAGAGCAACTGGAGAAACCTCCAAAAGGAGTCAAAGGAGGAGACTCAGAAAGAGATGAATAAACTGAAGGATCTAGAGTCACAAATAGAAGCGGAAATTCTCCAACTTCAAGAGGAACTTCTGTACGATCCAGACGTCATGCGGAGCAGGAGAGAGATGAGCTGGCTGATGAGGTCTCAAACAGCATCTCAGGAAAATAGTCTCTCTTGGAGGAGAAAAGACAATTGGCAGCCAGGATTGCTCAACTTGATCAAGAGTTGCGTGATCGGATGGTGGACCTGGACCACCAGAGATAAATCGTGTCTAAGTTGGAGAAGAAACAGAAGTTTGACCAGCTCCTGGCTGAAGAGAAAAACACCTCAGCCGGTATGCGGAAGAACGTGACCGTGCAGAGACTAATGCTCAGGAGAAGGAGACCAAGGCCTTGAAGAAGCACTTTAGGAACGAGATGAATTTGAGAGGCTGAAAAGGCAACTCAGAGCAGAGATGGAAGATCTCATGAACTCAAAGGATGACGTCAGGAAGAGCGTCTATGAGCTGGAGAAGTCTAAGCGTGCTCTCGAGCAGCAGGTGGAAGAAATGAGGACTAAACTTGAAGACTTAGAGGCAAGAGCTTCTCGAGATGACAGGTTGGCTCAATCAAAGGAAAATAAAAAACCTGGAGAGTCCTCTGAAAGATGCCAAGAAGTCTAAGCCAGAGCCTGTTAAGAATGGCGCCGTGGTAGAGAAGATGGAAGAAGTTTCTTCGGAACCAGTTGATGAAGCTGATGTGGAGGCAGAAGTCAAGAGACTCATGGCAGTGGGTAGCCAGGACCCGGACCTGAAAGACGTCCCGTCCGCCTACAAGGCCCTCCAAATAGCCAGCAGAATGCTGGGGAAGAAATACGAGGAGGTGAACGATCAGTTTGCGGTTCCCGTCTATTACGATGTGCTGGCTCTCCTGAATCCTGCACGAAAGGAGAATGGTATCCTGGGTGAGCCTATGGAGAAAATGCCAGAAAAGTCTGATAAGGACCCCAGTATCCTCAGTGTGCCTCTAACCTTGATGACAAAGAAAAGGAAGAATTGGGAGTGCCGAGTGAGAGGGGTGAGAAAATGGAGAGTCCAAGAAGACAATGGCTGAAGAAGCTAAGGTCGATGTGTTGGAGTGGGAGAAATCCTCAGGTGCTGCAGAGCCCAAAGAAGAGGCTGAAAGATAGTCTGCCGAAGTGAAGAAGCAAAGGACTCTGAAACTGCCTCCAAATCTAAGGAAACCACTGCTGAAGAGTGAAAAGAGCTTGGAGATGGAACTCATGATCGTTCCTGAACTAGCAAATCTAGAAGCAGAAATCCCGGAAAAGCTAGAAATAAAAAAGAAGTGAGCCAGAGGAGTTTAAAAGGAGCAAGCGGCGGCAAGCATGCTGTAGTGGAAGAGCTGCAGCAGTCCAAGAAAAGGCCTAAGCACGTGCGAGCCAAAGAGACCAAGAAAGTGAGATCATAGAGTGCAAGAGCGTATCATCTTAGCTTGTGGAAGAGTAAAACGAGAGTGTCTGGCCATTAGATGGACACTGGAGTCTCTTAGACAATGTCCATTAGCCAGAATGTCCGTTTTGGTGATAAACCAAGCTCTGCTGACATTGGTGTGGAAAAATAAAGGGAAAGCTGTGTGGCCGATGCCCTCTCACAAGCATCCGGGTATTACAAGTATTTACCCCCACAGGTGTGAACAGATGGGGGGGGGGATATGTGGCAAGGTGTACAGTGCAGGAGGGCGTGTATATCTCACCCAGATGCCTCAGCTGGGTGAGATAACTAAAATCCAGACGTGTGCAGTGGTCTCAGCAAAGGATAGTTTTGTTTATATTGTATTCTGGGCTAGATTTAATTTGGACTGGCAGTTAGGCTTGGTAGTGGGATCTGCCGGTCTACACCCTTTCAGCACGGGTATTCTGTCATACCTGAGGTGAGCGCAGGTGAAGCCTACCCTAATCAAGGCAGCATAAGGCCCATCCCAGGCTGTCAGTTTGGGGAGAGCATTTTGTGAAGCAGAGTCCTGGTGAGGCTCTGTGTGAGTGGTCTCAGCCAGGCTGGCTGAGGGGCCACGAGGCTAGCCTGAAGTTTGGGGGACCCAGCGACGCCTGTTGGAGCGACGGTCGCACGGCTAGAGTCAAGAGGACTACTGGGCCACACTCCCCTATAAAAGGTATTGGATTTGTTACAGCCTGGAGGCTGCGGGACTGTTAGGCTGAGAAAGCCGCATGTGACTACCGTATGCGAACGGTGCTCTACAAGAGAGGTAGGGACGTTTATATGTTTAGTTAGAGCCCAGCCAGGCTAGTGTTTATCATGTTGTACTATTTGTATCGTGCTGTGTCTTAAGACTGTTCAATAAATGCACTGTCTGGACATGCAACACAGTTGTTAGCGATAATTCTGTTAGAATGACCCCCAAAAAAGAGACTATCCCTTAATTAATATATATATTATACACTTCTGCATTAACACTTCTGCAGCATGGTTTCTTAGAACTTTGCATTGTGCCGTTCCCCTCTTATGGCTCCTGGAAAAGTATAAATAGTTTGACAGGTGGGTGCAGACCTTTATGTGCTGGTCCTCCTGGTTGCTGCCCCAGAAATACACTAATTTTCCCATTGATTAAAACTTGTAAGGACTCATGCACACGGCCATTGTGCAGCCGTTCCGTACATTGGGGGCTGCAATTTGCGTGCGGCGGCCGGGACGGATCGAGACCCATTCAACTTGTGTGCGGCAACTAGTTACCTCTGTTACCCATACGGCATAGGTAGGTTCAGCATAGGACCTGCCTGACAGACCACCTTGGCGCTGGTAGGCGGGCTCAGATGTGTTTTGATCGAAATATATCGACTGAGAGTCTCATATTTTATCATTAGCGTGAGGGTTTAGTCCTTGTATTGTGTTTGCATCTATTATTCTCTGTGACTTTGTGGTTTCTGGCCTTTTTTTTTTACTTCGTTTTAATGCTGCCAGATGTTACTTTAAAGTCTTGGTCTTAGGAAATTCAATACTACCCCTGGTAGAGATATTTACTCTCAAGCTGTGGCTTTTTTTGGTCACCCAGAAGGTCACAATGGCTCCTGTGCACAGCCATGATTTATTACTTCTTTATGCTGCAGGGCCGTGGATTCGGTAGGCCAAACTTCAGACTTCAACTCCGCCACAAATTGCTTGTGTATAATAATTAGTAATCATTCATCACCATCATGTAAGTAATCAGGCTACTGCGCCAGAACATACAAGATATGACATCCATGTGCTGTCCGTATTTTTCACGGATTGGACACGGACCGAAAATACAGTCATGTAAATGCACGCTGAGGCCTTCTGCACACAACCACACACGGTTGTCATCCGTGACCTGTCCGCATCCGTGTGGCCTCTACGCAAATTATAGAACCTGTCCTATTCTTGTCTGCTTTGCTTTTTTACAGTGGGTCCGCGAAAATTGCAGGATGCACACATGGACTTCAAAACTGATACTGTCATGTGCAAGAGGCCTCAAATCAAAATTCTCTAATGGGGCATCTAAAGATTGCTTTAACTCCCCCCTATCATGTGAATGTATTTGTAGAGGGCGCTGTAATATCACTGCTGCGGCCGTGTATACTCCTCGCTTAGTTCCTCCATGTGTACACAGAGGAGAGCACACATCAAGGTCACTCGCGTGACTGGGAGCCGTACACACTCTATATGGGCCCTCCACCCTGCAAGGGCCAATATCCCTTTACAATGCTTGTGTGCTGGCCAGCCATCTGACTGACCAGGGAGATAAGGACTGGGGGCGCTGAATACAATTGCCAGGTATCTGGCAGCGGCTTTCTTCCCTCGCCACATGCATGCTTGGCCAAGCAAGGCATGCATACGTATGGGACAATCAAGAGACGTAGCTTATCTCATGTGTATGGCTGGCTTTGGAAGGGGTCCCAAGCATACATGTCCAAGGCCGGCCATACACCGTAGATTGCCGTCAGTGGAAGATTTATTCAGCCAACAGGTATTCTCTCCGATCCCCCCCACCCACAGACAAGCTCAGCACGGCCGAGCATGCAAGTGATCTAAATAGGAAGATGGCAGTAAGTCGAAAAGAAAAAACCCTGTAAATGTCTCATAACTCTGGGCAGAACATGGAGGACACCGGGGATATAAGAATCTCCCATCTGCAGACGCTGCCTCCCCACCATTGCTGCTCCCCCTTCTCCTCTGTCAAGGACGGCTTTTTCAGATGGGACACGAGGCTCTGCCTCCCACTACCCCCGGGAAGCAGCCAAAAGGCCGAGGAGAACAGGATTAGCAATGTCACCCGCATCTCCGACACAAAGCAGTCAGCGGCCATTCCTCTGCCTTTGTCTACGGCAATATTGAAATGCTTCAGCCGCACAAAGACCCCCAGCTCTGAATGTGACCTGAGCCCGGGGTACGGCGGGCCGCCTCAGCTCTCATTACTATTAATAACCCAAAATATAAATCTAATCTAATATATACAAAATACAGAGAGGACACACCCAGGACCAGACACCACAACAGCCAACGCAAAGGACCGGAGGAAACGCAGGGCGACACAGACTTAGCAGAGGTGAAATCGTCAATTAACCCTTTACACTGTGACGCAGTGGACTGTAAACTACATCAAACACCCAAAGTGAACCACATGGGACATACATACAGAGAGACATACTGTATACAGACACTGTCAGAGACAGATAGAGATAGATAGATAGATATAGATAAGATGACAGATGCTGTGGAATTATTCTCATAAAATGCTTATGGCTGGGTTCACATCCCGTTTTTCCCATCCGAATAACATATACAAACACGTACACGTTAGACGGATTCCTCGGCCTGGTGGCATACAAAGGCACCTGTTCACCATAGAATTCCACTGTAAAAAAAACAAACCATAAAATAACATACCATTTTTTTATTTTTTTTACCACTCTGCAGGAAAGAAAAGCTATGCTTTTAAATCCGTTTTTCCCCAACGCATACGTTAAATTGATGGCAAAAATGTTTTATGAGGGAACTTTCACACTTGCGTTGCTGGATTCCGGCAGGCAGATCCGTCTCACAAATGTATTGCAATACCGGATCCGTCTCTCTGGTTGTCATCCAGAAAAACTGATCCGGTAATTATCTTTTTCACATTTCTAAAGGTCAGTGCGGTAATTCTAATGCCGGATCCGGCACTAATACATGTCACTCGGACAGTTCTAGTACAGACCCCCCACCCTTCACAGCCAGAGGGGTCAGGGCCTACAGAAACAGAATTCAGCTCCCGCACAGACCCTCCCTCCTCTCCTATAGGTGTCACAGCGCAGGCCGATCAGCTGTTTCCATAGTTACCACCCCTACAGGCCGGATTGGGGGAATTCTAGAGATAGGTGGGGGCCCCAGATACATTCTCTGATGTAGAACTCCCCTTTAAACATGGTCCAGCATCAATCAGTACATGGGGAGAAGATCAGGGTGACAACCAGAAGTCAGCTATAGAATCAGATGAGATTATATATATATATATATATACACACACACACACATACATAGTCATATCCTATGGTCATATATTGTGTATATATACAGTCATACACTAGTCATACAGTGTACATACACATATTAATATACTAGTCATACATATAATGTATATATGCAGTCATACAGTATATATATACACATACAGTCATACAGTATATACATACAGTCATACACTATAGTCATACAGTATATATATACATAAACACAGTCATACACTATAGTCATACAGTATATATATACACATACACACAGTCACACTATAGTCATACAGTATATATATACATACACACAGTCATACACTAGACATAGCGGTCAGTGTCAGTCTGCCGTCAGTCAGCCAGGCTTCCCCTGTAAACACCAGTCGACCCGCCCACTATTCACAGGACACCTCTGCTGGCCCTGAGCCCCCCCGGTTTCCACCGGTTCACACTCCCCTCTCACCGAGTACACCGGGCTCCGTCGCGGTCCTCAGCTACAAAACGTCACAGCCGAGCTCACAAGCAGGAAGCCATCTTCTCTCCCCGACTCAAGAGAGAAGAGACTAGACGTCGAATAGATCACGTGACCCGGCCGAGAGCGTGACGTTCAGCAGCGGGAGTGGGCGTGGTCTTGGTGGAGGGAAAGGCCAATGGCAGAAGGGGCGTGGTCTCGGACATGGATTCTTACAGTGGGCTGGTTGCCCGGTGAGCGCGTGAGCTGGTTACCATGGTAACAGTTGAGTATTTTGTGTAATGGAGTTGGGGGTGTACTTTGGAACAGAGCTGCCATTACTGCACGCTGGTGCTCTGTTACAGTGTGTCAGGGTGGCCTGGGGGGTGCACATTCTACTTTGTATTTATTCTTCCTATTGTGGTTATAGGACCACGCCTAGGACCTAGGTCCCATTCACACTGCCATATTGGTATGCCATAACTCAGGTGCACTTCTTATTTCAGGGAGGTTTTCATTAATTTTTTTTTTCATGAACTTTTTATTACATTTTCCAAACATATGCAGAACATAACATATAACAAGGTTACTGTGCTGATGCAGTATGAAGGCAAGTATAACATGAACAAAACATATATGGAAACATAGTGAAGCATTATATAATGTATGACCAAAAAGAACTTTCTACTATGCCTGGGTGACGGCGCAATGAGGGGAATTGAGGCTTCTGACAGTTGCATGTGATGCCGCGTAGCCGCAGTGGTGGTAGTTCAAGTAAGGCTGGCGCACGCGCAGTAGCTGCAGGTGGGCTAAAGCTCCGACTGGCAAGTCATAGGACGTGACGTCACCATTTGGAGTTCTCGAGGCGTCAGAGGACCGGCCGAGAAGGGGACACTGCTACAGGTTGCCGGAAAGGTTTACTGCGAGTAAACCTTTCCGGTAGGGATTTCCCAATACCATTTTTTTAAGACTGAGTAAGAGGACCGACAGGGCCGGTGCAAGGATTTTTGCCGCCCTAGGCAAAAGAAAAGTTTGCCGCCCCCCCCAAATGTGACATCACAATGCCCCACCCATATGATCTGCCATATTACAGGGGTTCTGCAGTTTATTTAAACTGATCGGCAGGGGTCCGACACCCGGGACCCTTGCCAATCAGCTGTTTGAGAAGACAGCTGCGCTGGCAGTAGCGCCTCAGCCTTCTCGCAGTGACGTCACGATTAGTATCATTGGCCTGGGTGGGGCTAAGCTTCATTCAAGTGAACAGAGCTTGACCCCGCCAAGACCAGTGATACTAGTCGTGACGTCACTGCGCCTGCGGTAAACAGCGAGAAGGCCGCTGCCTTCTCTAACAGCTGATCGGTGGGGGTCCCGGGTGTCAGACCCCGGCCGATCAGATGCTGATGATCTATCCAGAGGTTCATCAGTTGTAACAAACTGCAGAACCCCTTTAACTAAAGCCAGTTCTCTCTCCCCCACCTTGTCATTCTCTCCCCCTCTTGTCATTCTTCACACTCCCCCACTTATCATTCTCTCCCCTCTTGTCATTCTCTCCCCCCTCTTGTCATTCTTCACATTCCCCCCCCTTGTCATTCTTCACCTTCCCCCCCCCCTTGTCATTCCCTTTCCCCCCCTTGTCATTCTCTTTCCCCCCCTTGTCATTCTCTTTCTCCCCTTGTCATTCTCTCTCCCCCCTCTCCTTTGTCATTCTCTTTCCCCTCTTTTTATTCTCCCTTCTCTCCTTGTCATTCTTAGTGTAGCGCGGCCGAGCTCTTTATGCTTCACGGGTTCAGGAGCTGCGTTTCCTGTACTCGAGGGACTGACATGAAGTGCACACTGTGTGCGTACTTCATGTCAGTCTGGCCGGGTACAGGAGACAGATGCTCCTGTATCCGCGGACCTTAAAGAGCTCGGCCGCGCTACAATGGAGTGACAGGAGGGAGCGCTGAGCGCTTCCCTCCTGTCAGTCCTCTCTTCATGCTGTGCCCGGGCGGTGCGCCCTCATGGACCCGCCAGCCCGGGCAGTGCTGCAGCCGCCTGAGGCTCAATTCAGAGCGCTCGGGCGGCTGCAGCATGAGGCGGGGCCGGCGCTCCTAGCAGCGCCCCTTCCCAAGGGGCGCTCTACGCGGCTGCCTATTCCGCGTATAGGACGCGCCAGCCCTGAGGACCGATACCTTTATTTAAGTACTCGCCGATACCAATTACCGATACCAATTTTAACAATAAAATAAATAACACATTTATTTTGTGACCACTGATCAACCCCTGGCCTCTCATCAGCCCCCCGGCCTCTCATTAGCCCCCCAGCCTCTCATTAGCCCCCCCCCCCCCAGCCTCTTTATCTCAGCAGCCCCCCCAGCCTCTTATCAGCTCCCTCAGCATCAATCCCCCCTCCCCAGTATTAAAATCATTGGTGGCAGTGGCCACAGGCTCCCACTCCCCTTCCATCATTGGTGGCAATGGCCACAGGGTCCCCCTCCCCCATTGGTGGCAGTGCGCCCCCCCATCATTGGTGGCAGTGTAATGCTGGGACTCCGATCGGTTGCTCATTGCTAATGAGCAATGCACCGCACAGACAGACGGAGAGCGGGCGGCCACGGCGCACGTGAGTATAATGCTGCTCACTAACTGACCATGGCAGCCAGGACTCAGTAGTGTCCTGGCTGCCATGGTAACCGATCGGAGTCCCAGCATTACACTGCTGGGGCTCCGATCACTGCCACTGCACCACCAATGATGGGGGGGGGGATGCGGAGGGCGCACTGCCACCAATGATGGGGGAGGGGGGGGACGACCCTGTGGCCACTGCCACCAATGATTTATACTGGGGAGGGAGGGGGGTCGAGGGCGCTCTGTGCCACCAATGCAAATTGAAACATTCCCGGCACCCGGCCTCTGAAAGGGATGCAATCCGCGCAATTAACCCCTGAACCTGAGGGGTTAATTGCGTGGATCGCAGCCTTTTCAGAGGTCAGGTGCCGGGAATGTGAATCACAGGGCACAGAATGGAGCCGCCACACAGAGGTCCCGCCCCCACGCCGATCAGCTGGGACACGCTGCCGTCCCCACGCTGATCGGCTGAGAGTGCAGCTGCTGCTGCACTGCCTTCAGGTATCGGGGACATTTGCACGAGTACAAGTACTCGGCAAATGTCCGGTATCGGGACATCTCTCTTTTCCGGGATATATTGTTTCACATGCGGGCATCAGGGAGCCGCTATCTTATAGCGGGAGACTCCCTGAACGTCCAGGAGACTTGAGATCCCTGAGTCTGCTGAAATCCGATTTTTTTGGTATCAAAATGGATGTAACATATAGCCACCGACGTGACCTGTAAAGATGACATACATAGGGAACCCATATGAGGCTGGGCCCTATAACAGGGGTCTCCTGTGATGTCATCGATTGGTGAGGGGATGTGACTGCCACATTCTTTCAAGCACCACGTCCCCTCCGTTGTGAATATAGGAACAATGGCGGAGACTAGAACTGGCTTACTTGCCCATAGCAACTTTTATTTTTTAGAGCTCCTTTAGATCTGATTGGTTGCTATGGGCAACTAAGCCTGTTCTACTTTACACCAGTTTGATAAATCTCCCCCAGTGTCTGGTACTGCACCCCATTCACTGGAATAGGAGAGAGCAGTGGATTCGCCCCAGTTAGGCCCCTTTCACACGGGTGAGTATTCCGTGCGGGTGCAATGCGTGATGCGAACGCCTTGCGCCCGCACGGAATCCAGACCCATTCATTTCAATGGGGCTGTGTACATAAGCGATGCTTTTCACGCATCACTTGTGTGTTGCGTGAACATCACAGCATGTTCTGGATTCTGCGATTTTTCACGCAGCCCTGGCCCCATAGAAGTCAATGGGGCTGTGTGAAAATCGCATCCGCAAGCAGGTGCAGATGCGATGTGATTTTCATGGATGGTTGCTAAGAGATGTTGTTTGTAAACATTCAGTTTTTTATCACTCGCGTGCAAAACGCAATAAATCACATTGCACCCGCGTAATAAAAACGGAACAACTGAACGCAATCGCAGACAAAGCTGAATGGACTTGCTTGCAAAATTGTGCAGTTTTCACTGAACGCATCTGGACCTAATCCGCTCACGTTCGTCTGCAAGGGGCCTTACATGGCACCCACAGCGAGTCTGTGGAGCCTTATGGTACCGCACCACACCTCCAGTATGGCCACCCGGGCTGTGCGGTGCAGCTGTGCGTCCCAGCCCTCCTCTTATAACAATAGACTACATATATATAACAGTAAAGAGCTAAAATGTGTCTATTGTTAAAGGGGTTGTGCAGGCTTTTACTATTGAGGACCTATCCCAATTATTTTGCTCTATTATATTTTTCTTATCGCTAAATAAATAGATTTATAAATAATTTATTTGTGTGATTACTAAATAAATCAGTCTTTTGCTGCTACCCCAGGACTCGAACTCGGAGTCATGAATTTTGTGTAAAAGACTGCTGCCTTACCAGGTGTGCTCAAATATATATATATATACTTTTGTATATATAGTCTTTTTTTTTTTTTTTTTTTTTACAGAGAATGTGTTTGTTGTCATTTATTTTGCTCCAACATATTTTTGTTATTATGAAATAAATTAGGGTACTTTCACACTTGCGGCATGGCTATCCGGCAGGCTGTTCCAGTGGGTGAACAGCCTGCTGGATCCGCCATGCCGCAAGTACCCGTGCACTGCCGGGCTGCCGCACCGTCCCCATTGAGTATAATAGGGTGGGGGTGGAGCTACGGCGCAGCACGTCTGTGCACGGCAAAGATCACCGGACTAAAAAGTCGGACCTGCAGTACTTTTAGTCTGGCGATCTCCGGCCGTGCACTGCTGTGCTGCGCCGTAGCTCTGCCCCCGCCCCTATTATAGTCAATGGGGACGGAGCGGCAGCACGGCAGTGCACGGGTACTTGTGGCATGGCGGATCCGGCAGGCTGTTCACCCGCCGGATAGCTATGCCGCTAGTGTGAAAGAGGCCTTAGACTTATATCGTTATCCCAATGTCCTGGTATACTTAGATGTATTTTGCACATATTGTATATTCATACTAATGTAGATTACTAGCTAGAGAAATTCCTCTGATAAACAGTGTGTCTTGTAGCACAAATGGCACGGCTTCTGTCTTTCAGGCCCCATTCACACATCCGCAATTCTGTTCCGCATTTTGCAGAACAGAATTGCGGACCCATTCATTCCTATGGGGACACGCTATGTCCCGCCCGGTCCCTACTTCCGATCCGCAAAAAATAGAACATGTCCTATTCTTTTCCGCAATTACGGACAAGAAAAGGCATTTTCTATATAGTGCCGGCGATGTGCGGTCCGCAAATTGCAGAACGCACATCTCCGATGTTCGTGTTTTGCGTATCCGCAGATCCGTGGATCCGCAAATCACTTGCGGACGTGTGAATGGGGCCTCAAGCAGGAGCAATTCTGGAACATCTTTTCTTATAGCTCTATGATGTACCATTCCTTTATTATTTCTCCTAGAAGTTATGAATGAATAGCTAGCAGTCTGCAGTAAGGGTACAGAGGGCAGGTTACCAGTTGGGGGCGTGTACCTGCACAGACTCACTCTATCCAATCAGTGCTGCTATTTTCAGACTCTGCAGGGAAAAAAACAACAACTGGTTACCACCCTCTGTACCCTTACTGCAGACTGCTAGCAATTCATTCATAACTTCTAGGAGAAATAATGAAGGAATAACACAACATATAGAGATAAGAATAGATGCTCCAGAATTTAAAATATATGGGGAATGCATGAAGCTATTAAAACAGGCAGGTCAGGAGCGGGGACAGGTCCTCTCTAACCCTGGGTTCAGACCTGAGCGTTCCAAAAACGCGCGTTTTACGCGCGTTTTTGTCGCGCGTATTTCAGCGCGTTTTTGCTAATAGGAAACGCGCGTAAAACGCGCGTTCTTGTGATTGACTACTGTGGTGTCAATCACAAAACGCGCGTCAAACGCCCCAAAAGAAGCTCAAGTACTTGTTTATGCGTTGGGCGTTTTACAGCGCGTTCAAACGCGCTGTAAAACGCTCAAGTGTGAACCACTCCCATAGGGATGCATTGGTTTTAATCTGTTGAGCGTTTTACAGCGCGTTTGAACGCGCTGTAAAACGCTCAGGTGTGAACCCAGGGTAAAGGCTGACGCTTTTTCATATAGTGTGCAAGCACGACCGCCACTTGATAAATGCCACTTACTGACATGAAACAACCCCTTTAAATATCCAGGAGCGTGCTCATACACTATCAGAATGCTAACGGTGTTTGGGGATGCCCCCAAGGATGACAGCTGCATGTAAAAGGCATTTGGCCCACCAGGAACTCCCAGTAAGGTATACTGCCAATCCCCCCCTGAGGTTGAGTGATATCTGGTCACATGACCCTCCATCAGCAGAACCCCTATGCAGGCAGCTCAGAAGATTTACTCATTCAGCCATCATTCACATTTCCGTTTTACACTGACGCGTGCCGTGGGCATTTTCCGTGGTCAGCACATGTACCTGTTGATTTAAATGTGTCTGTTCACATTCCAGTATTTTTTTTTACTGACCGTGGATCAGTAAAAAAATCACGGGCACATGTACTACTTTGATCCGTGATGTAGACCAAGCACGACCATTAAAGTCTGTGGGTCCGTGAAAATCACTGATACATATCCTTTTTTCACTGAAGACTGATAGGAGATTCTTTGGAAATTAATTTTCAGCTGAGCAACATCAGTGAATTACGGTTGACACACGGATGGTAAAAACGGACACATGGACCAACCACGGATCCTTCACGGACATCTTCACGGATAAAAACACGTACGTGATACTGACACGGAAATGTGAACAAGGCCTAAGTGAATATGGCTTATGAAATATAACAGAATATCAATAACGGCTATATTACGGAGCGCCATATAGTTATCTTACCTACACATTGCTCAACAGTAGTCCCAAAGTGACCAACCCCTTACGTACCATTTTTGTCCCCCCCCCCCACACACATTCCAATAGTCTTCAATGTTTACATTTTTTATTCATATAGCCATATTTTTTTGCAGAAAAAGTAGTATTTTTATTTTTTTGAAAACGGAAAAACAATTCTTTGTGTGGTGAAATTGAAAACAAGCTGATATTAGGGTGTTCACTGTGCACTAAAAATGACATGTCGTCCTTAGGCCTCATGTACACCACCATATGTGTTTTGCGGTCTGCAAATTGCAGATCCGCAAAATAAACGGAATACGTTCCGGATGGCATCCGTTTTTTTTTTTTGCGGATCCATTGTAATAATGTCTATGCTTGTACGCAAACTAGAAAAAATAGGACATGCTCTATTTTTTTGCCGGACAGAAAAACGGACATACGGAATGCACACAGAGTATCTTCCGTTTTTTTTTTTTGCGCACCCATTGAAATAAATAATTCTGCATATGGTCCGGAAAAAAAAACGGAACGGACACATTCGTGTGCATGAAGCCTTATTCTGCGGGTCAACACGATTACGCCAATACTGAATTTGTATAGTTTGTTTGTTTGTTTTACTACTTGTAAAAAAATGAAAACCTTTGAAAATAATCTAAACTTTCTTTGCATCCTCATTTCCTGACTTTTATATTTCCGTCTACAGAACTGTACGAGGGCTTTTTTTTTTTTTTTGCGGGACGAGCTGTAGTTTTTTGGGACCAACTTTTTGATCATGTTATTCAATTTTTGGGGGTGTCATAGGTCAACCCAAAATGATGAATCGCATGTTTTTACTATTTTGTCCATTACGTCTTACACCACGCAGGAAAAATATTTTTATATTTTAATAGTTCTGACATTTTTGCACCCGGCGATACCTGTTATGTTTATTTATTTTTATATGTAAAATTGAGAAAGGAGGGTTATTTGAACTTTTAACCCCTTCCGAACATCCGCCGTACATGTACAGCGCATGTCATAGCGGGCGCCATAGCAACTGGGTGCCTGCTGTTTCATACAGCAGGAGCTTGGGGCTAATGTCCACGATCAGCGGTAATGCCGACCGCAGACATTTAACTCCTCAGATGCCGTGGCCAAATGTCTTACACAGAATCTGAGAGTGCTAAAAACCAGAAGCGCACACTTCCGGTTCAGGTGCGCTTTCCCCCTTCGGAGATCGGGGAAAGTGCCCTGATGTAATAATGAGCCGGAGCTTGTACTAGGCTTCCAGACTTTTAAAAAGTAAAAAATAATTGTTAAAAATAAAAATAAAAAAAATAATTAAAATTAAAATCACCTCCCCTTTCCCCAAAATCAAAATAAATAAACCATTAAAAAAAATAACATCATGGTCATTGCCACATGCGAAAAGGCCCGTAGTATTGAAATATAAAAAAAGGTTAGCCCATACTTTGAATGGCGTAGCAGGGAAAAAAATAAAAATACCCGATTCACAATTTTTTCATTACTTTATCTCCCATATAATTGAATAAAAAGTGACCAAAAAGTCATACACACCCCAAGATGGTATTTGCCCTAGACTACAGATCGTCCCAAAAAAATGAGCTCCCATCCATCTCCGTAGAACACTATAAAAAAGTTATGGGCGTCAGAATATGGAGATGAAAAGAAATTTTTTTTTTTTCCAAAAGTTATTATTTTTTTTTTCAGTATTAGGATGCAAGAAAAACTATACATATGTGCTATCGTCGGATTCGTACTGACCTTGAGAGCACAATTCAGTTTTACCGCATATTGAACCCAGTAAAAAATAAACCCATAAAACTGTGGCGGAATTGTATTTTTTTTCCAATTCCACTCCATTTGGAATGTTTTCCCTCTATGTAATATTAAATAGTGACATTAGAAAGTACAACTTGTCCTGCAAAAAACAAGCCCTCATACGGTTATGTAAACGGAAAAATGAAGTTATGGTTCTCGGAAGGCAGGGAGCGAAAACGCCATGTCAGGAAAGGGTTAATGTTTTTATTTATTTTTTATTTTAACTATTTTATAACTCTTAGGTGGCTATAACCTGGTATCTTCTGATCACTTGCTCTATAGACTATAAAAGAAAACTGTTATGGTCTATCAGATTTTCATTGCCTGCCTGTGAAGCTGTGCCTCGTGCACAGCTTTATAGGCGGCTTACCATGACAGGCCGGGGAACCTTCAGCAGGCCCCAGGCTGTCATTGTAACCTATTGGAGCTGTGCAATTTCACTGTGGGGCTCCGGATGGAAGGCAGAGGGAGCACCCTCCCTCTGCCTAAGCTCACTGATTGCGGTATCTGAAGGGTTAAATGACCAATTTCAGCATCATCACTGCTCCCAGTTATTGTGACCACGTGCCTGCTGTATTATACTGCCAGCACCTGCCATGTATGGAGCGGACTCAGCGCAATAGCCAGCTCCATGCAAGCCCTTGCGCCTATTGCCATACATGTACAGCATTAAGGGGTTTACTAAAGTCTATTTTACACATATGCTTCCTCTGTTAAATTCTAACATGTAATTAGTGAAAGGTTCTCTTTAACAGCACCCAATAAACAGATACTAACAGACAGGCTGAGCAGTCTTAGGCCCTATTCACACGTCCGTGGTGTGTTGCAGATCCGCAAATTGCGGATCCGCAACACACCATGCCGGCACTCCCCAAAGAGATGCCTATTCTTTTCCGCAGGCCGCGGACAAGAATAGAACATGCTCTTTTTGCGGCGCCGCGGCTGGATGTTTCGGGGCTGAAACCCGGAAGTTCTCTCTGCATCACGGCCAGCCCCATTCACAATGAATGGGTCCACATCTATTCCGCAGAATTGCGGAATAGATGCAGACGTGTGAATGGGGCCTTACAGAAGCATTTTGTTCAGAACATAGAATGACATTGCAGAGCGATTAAAGGCGTATTCCGGGTGTTAGACGTTATCCCCTATCCTAATCATCTCTATGGGAATTCTGCAGATAGTGGAGCGCTGTACTCGGCTATCTCCAGTACTCCCATAGAAATGCACATGTGCAACCAGCCACTCCGTTAATTTCACCAGAGCTGCGAGGGGATATGGGGCCCCTGTTCTCGTGATCAATGGGGGATCCAAGCAGTAGGACCCCCACTATTCTGTTTTAAACCAATCTGATGTTTTCAAGTTTTATTTACATGAAACTAAGGTTCAGGCAAGAGTAAGAAGAGCCTTGTAAACTGCCAAAAGGTTTGTGTAAGCAGCAGAATGTAAATTGTGGCCATGCAAAATCAGCAAGTAAGGCAGTTTTCACATCCGTGCCTCCCTCTTCATCATCCTCTAGGCACCGGTATCCTTTTATATGTATCTTTATGAGCAGCACTGGTTACTTCTTACTGCGAGAACATATAAACTCCATGTAAGCATGGACCCATGGTCTGATTGAGGCCCAGTAGTCAATGGCCTCTGTTAAAAACTGTTATGCTTTAGGTTTGAGGCACTGATAACATGAACTGAACCTTAGGTTTGATGCACTGATAATGTGAACTGAACCTTAGGTTTGTTTTGTGGTAACGGCAGTACAGTGGCGTACCGGAAATAGAGGCAGACCAAACAACGGCTATGGGGTCGGGGAGGAGGGAGGGCCTGGCATGGAACTCGTTCTTCTCTTCCCTGCTTGAAAACGCAGCATTTTCATGCAGCTGCCACTAGGGGGAGCTCCATGCAAAGAGATGATGACAGCTTCCATTGTAGTCGTATTTACTGGGCTCCCCCTAGTGGTGTCAGCAGGAAGCCAGCTTTGTAATAGAAGAGAAGCAGGAGATTTATCAATGTATTTTTGCCACTTTTCTGGTGTAAATACATTGAGAAAAAGGGTGTTCAGAGTAAGCGCCATATATTGGAAGCACCTGCTCTACTTTTTTCCGAAGCTCAGATAAAGTGGGTGAAGCCAAACGCAACTTTTTTAATACAATTTGTATTTTATTAAAATTTCTTCCACTTGTTCTAAAAAAAACAAAACATAAATTCGTCAGAAATCTAGGGCGTTGTGGATGTCCTGCATTGCCTAGGAGTGATGCATGTTTACTGGGAAACGAGGTGCAGGGGGCCCACACTCAGTTTTGCTATGGGACCCTATGAGATCTGTCTAAGCCGCTGGTAAGGGCCCATTTACATAAGTATATATTTTGCTTGTAAATGAGCAGCAATCAACAATCGAGCATAACGATTGGCACTTGTTTAGTACATTGCAGCAATCATCGCACTGCGTGGTAATGAACAATCGCTTGTACGATTGTTTGACCCCCATAAGTTTGAATATTGTGAACAGCACAACCGTGTACATGTGTGATTTCTGTGAAGAAAAAGAGGGGTCAAGTAATTCTGACAAGAAGAGACGAGGCGAAGAACTCTAGGAACCCACTGCGATGCTACAGTAGACAAACAGTTTATTGAATTGGTAATTCTATATGAAGATTAGAAAATCGTAATCACAACAGAAGGCGCGAAGAATGGAAAATACATAAAAAAACAGGGCACAAGACTTAATGCGGACACATATTCTATCCATCTGGTCATCTAGTGCACGTACAGTTAAAAAAATAAAATAATCAATGTTCTTAGTTTTGTTGTAAAAATTTGTGGTGATTCTGTAAAATAAACCGGAGACGCCGTAAAATATCATTACGTTAGAACCTAAGATGTTTCTGCTGGTGCCATCCTGAAACATGTCTTGGTAGCCACAGTGGAATTCCTGACTACTTGCGATTCAGTAGTTTAGGGCGTACATACCATGGCGGCAGCAGACATGTGGCTGCTATGGGGCCCCTGAAGAGCTGGAGCCTAACCCTGGTTCGTCTCATTCCCTTCCCTACTAGGCTGACAAGAACTTGTGCAGGATTCTCATCTACTGAGGAGCTGCATTGTTAGTGACCATGGGGATGATGAGTGTCATGGTAGGGTCATGGGGGGACAACCAGTGACCCCTCTGTCCAGAGTAATATAACCCAGCACCATTCTGGGGCCCCCCTCATCTATGTACGCCACTGCAATGAATATCTTAGGTCTGCTGATGCTGAAATAAGGTCCAAAAAGAGGTTTCAGAAGTTACCTGTATTGAGACATTAAAGGTGAGCAATAAAAAATTGACATAATCGACAATAATAATCAACGTGCCAGATTAGCTATCATACTTAAACTTTTTTGTTGGTAAACTTAGAGCATTTAAGCCCCACCCCTAAACACAGGTGACACCCACTTGAGGGCGTGGTTTACATAAGCCTCACCCATTTTCCTTACCAAAACAAGCCATATCTGCCAGGATTGTCTCTGACAGTCCCAGCAAATTTGAGACTGTTGGCGACTATGAGTGAAAAGATTTAACCTCCAAACATCTCCATCCTGAAAACTCCCATCAGTATAATATAATTATATGAAAATGAAATGAAGATGAATAAATCTCCTTCAGAGTTCACATTCGTTAGGTCACGCAGTACATCATTTTGTGGGTGGAGCTTATCAGTCACATGACACTGTTTCCTGGTGTGGAGATGATAGCCACAAGCTGCTACAATGTGGGAACCATACTGTACCGTGAATACAGGAAGCATAGGCCTCTTACGGCGTACAGAGAACACCATCTGATCGTCTGGGTTTCATTTTTGACTGGTGTTTTCCTTTCAGCGCACATTGTGGACACAGATACAGTCAAACAACAACGTTAATGTCACAGAAAGCAATATCTCACTGACCGATATCCTCATGAATACGGTGCCTCTGATAACAAAATGGCTGCCTCTACTTCCTGCACTTAAACTATGTGCTTTAAAGAAGCACTCCCACAACATTTGTATTCTCCGACCTGTTAGAAAGGTACATGATGTAAACTGTAGTGAAGGTAATCTTCCTACCAGTAACTGTATTTGTCAATTATATCCTCCCTTCTGATCCTCAGCTGTGTCATGTGACCATCACTCTGACTTTCAAAATAACACAGCATCTTAGGTGTGGACAGGAAGCAAGTTTCTCTATATATTCCTACGGAAGACTAAAGATCAGTCTCATAGACATGTATAGAGAAGTAACTGATTTCCTGTCCTGTGTCAGTTGGAGATCAGAGTGCTGGTCACATGACACAGCTGAGGATCAGAAGAGAGGTTGTAACTCACAAATACAGTGACTGGTAAGAAGATTACTTTCACTACAGTTTACATCATGCACTTTTAATACAAGTCAAAGAATAAAAATTTTTGTGGGAGTGCTACTTTAAAGAAAAACTAAATCGTAAAGGAAAACAGAAGGAACATAGAAGATAACATGTATAAGAAGAGAAGGGCTTTTTGGTACCAGAGCAGCGGTGACAGCAGTTCATCATTGTCAGTACAACTAGTCTGTCCCCCCTAATGATAAACCAGGTACAATGTCTTGTGGGACTAGATCAGCTGAACGTAATGATAGCTTTCACTTAGCAATCTGATGCAATTCTGGAGAAGAGTACTTTTAATTCATGTGCAAATGAGCAGTTAAGTGCACAGAGGGTGGACCCAAGCCACTCTGTGCATCCTTACTCCTCCTCCTTCCTCTGCCAGCCCCTTCCTCTTCTTGATTGACAGTCAGGTCCCTTCACAATGATCTCACCTGGCCCTGTCAATGAAGAAGAGGAAGCAAGAAGAGCAAGGGTGCACAGAGTGGGCTTGGGTCCGCCCTTGGTGCACTTAACTGCTTATTTGAATATGGATTAAAAATAGTTTTCTCCAGAAAGAAGCAAAGGACCTCAAAATGAAAAATATCATTACATTTCGCTGGGCTAGCCCTACAAGACAGTTTGCCTGGCTTTCTGGTGACAGATAGTGTTGGGCGTGAATATTTGAATAGCAAATATTTATCGCGAATATCTGCACTTTGAGAATTCGCAAATATTTAGAATATAGTGCTATATATTCGTAATTTAGAATATTCTAAAAAAAAATTTTCATCAGTAACCTTCCTCTTGTCTGTGGGGCCAATGAGAAGGCTGCAATATCTTTGTCTGAGCTTAGCAACATCCCTAGCAACCAATAGGAAAGTTGCCTACCCCCTTACTATATAAGAGCCTCCCCAGCAGCCATTTTCTGTAGTTTATTACAGTTCTGAGAGAGACAGCAGTGTCATTGCTGTGCTCTGTGCTTTCCTGTATATACATTACATAGTTATATAATTCAGATAGTTAGTGGGAGACAGACAGTGTAGGTTATATTGATTTATAGTGTAGCTCAGGGATGGCCAACCTGCGGCTCTCCAGCTGTTGTAAAACTACAACTCCCACCATGCCCTGCTGTAGGCAGTCTGGGCATGCTGGGAGTTGTAGTTTTGCAACAGCTGGAGAGCCACAGGTTGGCCATCCCTGGTGTAGCTGATAGGTTCCAGTGCAGGGTGTTAGGTAGTGTGATAGGTTCTGCTGTCCATACAGACATAGTGCTGTCATGTCACCCAGTTGCACGTATTGCTCAAAAATATGCGCATCATTAAATGTCGATTTTCGCAATTGCGACTATATATTGGAGCACTCTACCTGCATATATAAAGCTATTCTAATGTTCTGCCGTGCCAACCATTATCTCGAGTCTCAGTAAACTTCTAGCAGCTTGAAAAATGTACCCAAAGTAACCCACGCCTGTATTGCACGCGCATTGCTCGCAATCAAGAAAATAACCGCGAATTTTCAAATATATGGCGAATATTCGCCAATTTATTAGCGAAATATCGCAAATTCGAATAAGGCCCCTGCCGCTCATCACTAATGGCTAGGTTCTCATCTGCTTTGGAGGCTCTGACGCTGCGTTATTTTGTTTGGAAAAATACCGGGCTCCTTGACAGAAACCAGACGGACACCATTATAGTCAATGGTGTTCAATGGGCGCAATTCATCTCTGTCATATGATAGATCGGGCGTTGCCTTTTTCTTCCCCTTTTTCTGTCCCTAGAACGGAACAGAACAGAAAACCGGCACAGACACGAACCTGACTTTTCTCCCCTTTTCCTTACATACCATGGCCTGTACTATGAAATGGGTTTTCCCACAAATGCCATTTATACCCATCATCGGGATAGGTGATACATGTATAAGCGTTGGGGGCCTAACCATCACTAGATGATTCCTTCTTCATAACTGTGCTGAGGAGGACTGTCACCGGAGTGGCGGTCAGGCATGCACGCTGACACTCTATTTGAAGTCATTGGGACTGACGGAGTACAGTATGGATAGATACTAAATGTCAAGTGTGGAAAACCCCTTTAAGGTCAGTCTGGGTGGACGGTGATGTCATCTTGTGGTGGCCTATTTAGTTTTTAAAAAATATGTTTCACCTGCAAAATCTGCACTGCCAAAATCTTCAAGAACCATAGCAGATGTATGAGGTCCTGCAACCTAGCCTCAAGTCTGAATACAATCAAGCACCATCTCTAATGAACCCCCTAAGGGGGATCTAGAAAACTGAAATCTTTGGTGCTGTTGCTCTCCTCTAGATCAGGGGTCAGCCACCTCTGTTACTCCAGCTGTTCTGAAACTACAACTCCCAGCATGCCCTGGGCACTTGTGGAAGAAGAGTTTGAGCTCCATGATATGACAAAGTGACAGATTAGACAGAAGACAGGGCTAGAAAGTGACTGCTGGTCAAAAAGTATTTCTATATCATCTCTGAACGAGAGCATCTTAAAAGGGTTTCATACAGGAATTCATTTTAGGGCTTATTCAGTGATCTTCACGGACTGACCACTGACACATTCGCGTCAATGGGCCAATTCAGATGTCCACTTTTCTTCGTGGACCATCAGTCCATGCAGATAAAAACTGCAGCATACGCTATCTTAATGGTGATGTGTCTGCGAGAAAAATGGACGTCATCTGGATGAGGTCAGTTTTTGCTAGGAGAAGCACAAAAAGAAGCAAAATCAGTTACTTTTGATGGACGTGGAAAGGTAATGTCATTCGGACGGCAACAAGGGACAAACAGAATGCAGTCGGAGACTAAACTGATTCCACACGGATGGAAAGTCATTATTTTTGCTGGACATAACACAGACAGTTACATGGCTCATCTGAATGAGCCCTTAATTCTTCTTCTCCCCCTTTTTTAGTGACTGAAGCTCCATTCTCCGCCATAGATGGGACTTGGGAACCTACTGCATGCTGTTCTATAATTGAATTCAATTTATTAACGGTATGCAATAAGCTCCCCCTAGTGGTGCATGTAGGTAGCCAAAATTTTATCGTTTCACTCTACTTGCATGTAGGAGATTTGGAGCTTTTTCTTGGGGTTTAAAACCCATTCTGCTATAAAGGCATAGTGACAAAATCATGCTCAAAGATTTATCCATTTTATGTGCATTGAACCTGTACGTCTTCATAAAGATAACCATGGATGAGCTTTTCTCTTTTAGGAAGGGAGGAGGAGATGCCATATTACCATTCATGTAGACAAGCATTAATGCAACCACCATACACGTTCACCACTGGCCGCAGCTTATCTCCCCTGAGAGTAAAATGATCAGACATGTTGAAATTCAAGATGCCCAATCCTTTTTTACCCAACATCTGCCAAATGAACGGTCTAATACACATTAGGTGGTCAGCGCGCCCTTCCAAAATTGTCCGGTTCAGACAACGCTGATCTGATGTGTATAGCCGGCTTTATATGTACCCTATATAACCAAATAATTCCCCCTTCTCCTGGACACATGAAAGCATTGCATACCGTCGTAATTGTTCTGCATCTTATTTGCATATTATACAGCAGGCATCCTCAAACTGCAGCCCTCCAGCTGTTGCAAAACTACAACTCCCAACATGCCCGAACAGCCTACAGCAGGGCATTGTGGGAGTTGTAGTTTTACAACAGCTGGAGGGCCGCAGTTTGAGGATGCCGGTTATACAGAAATGTCTGATACAGCCCATTGTCATCACTACTGCTTCTTTGTTGCTCTGAAGCTGGAATCGCTTGATCACAGGAAAATCTAAATCTAAGTAGAGGAAGTGGAAACATTTCCTTATAGAGTGGTATTTATGCCGAGAACATTCATGTACTATGTCACATTATGCATGATTATAACATTACACCCAAAAGCTATTTTTTTCTAGTCCTGGGTTGAATTCTAAAAGAGGAAAGCCCTGAATTTGAATGTCTCGTGACTTGAGTGGGTTTTCTACCTAGACTAAATTTCCTTAACGTAGAAGGGACTGCCCACTTAAAGGGCATCTGTCAGCAGATTTGTACCTATGACACTGGCTGACCTGTTACATGTGCGCTTGGCAGCTTAAGGAATCTGTGTTGGTCCCATGTTCATATGTGCTTACATTACTGAGAAAAGTGATGTTTTATTATATGCAAATGAGCCTCTAGGAGCAACGGGGGAGTTACCATTACTCCTAGAGGCTCTGCTCTCTCTGCAACTGCCACGCCCCCTCTCCAGCATTTGCATATGTGAAAGCATCATATTTCTCAGGACTGCGAGCACATATGAACATGGGACCAACACAGATGTCTTCAGCTGCCAAGTGCACATGTAACAGGTCAGCCAGGGTCATAGGTACAAGTCTGCTGACAGATGCCCTTTAAGACACTGAGGGCATATTACTAGGATGCCCGTCCCTTGCTTGTCAGTAAAATACAATAGCTAGGAAAGCCACGCGCCTATAAAACGCCAGGGCTTTTTTGGCGGCCACATGATCTGCTACTGATTATAACTGGCTGACCATGTGGCCTCTGGAAAGAACGATGAGGAGCCTATAAAAGTCAAATGGGCGCCGCACTCCCCTAGAGCCACTGACCCTGTTCTTGAAGACATGAGGTCTTAGAGTCTCCGAAGAAATAATATCCTGACCTTTTGACCATAAGGTCCATATCTGGTTAACTATGTCCTTAAAATAGCAAAATGTATCAGCGTATGGAGATATAGAAAAGACGGTGGAGATGGAGAACCTGGAATTTCCACTTCTACAGGATATCAATAGGATATAGTGACACAGTGCTGCAACCCTGCAGTGACAACCCTACAAATGCGATCTTCAGGATCCTACCACATGTTGGTTGCCTCATCTCATGGCTGTGGTTTGGTCGGACGGACTAGAAAAGTTGCCTGACTAGTCCCTTCATTTCACGTGATCTCATTCGAATACTGCTTTATCACCACTGTTCTCGGCAGCACCATGAAGAGGATGATCACTCGTATCCAGGCCCGCAACACATCAGTACTTCCATTCGTTAGAGAGATAGAGAGACAATTAAGGGATTAAGGCAAAGGGTTTGGAAACATTTTTTTTCCGGATCTCTACCATTTGTGCCCAAATTGTTAACCCCTGCAGTGCCTGGAGACATCATACGATCATTAAAGGAACATACACATAACACTGTCCTAAGAGCGTATGTTACAAGTCCTGAGTGCCCATTATAAAATAATGGAAATATTGTAAGGCTAGGTCCACATGGCATGGCATTGTGGGGTCAACGAGCTTCCCTTGCAGTGCTATCCTTACATTGAATGTTTTGTAATACCATCTTGTCCTGTGCACGATTCACAAACCGATTTATAGGAGGTTCTAAAAATGGAACTGTAAAAACATATAAAATGTCTTCTGTGGGTCATTGGGGTGCGCTGGGGCGCCTCCAGGCTGTCTCTTCCCGCTGACTGCTGTTATTGTTGGTGGTGGCATGGCTGTTGTATTCGGAATTGTCTTCTGCTTTATTCACTTTCTCTGGTGGAGGAGCAATGGATTCCTTTTCAGTCCTTTCCTTTTTTCTGGCCCGGGCTGGCATGAGTAACAGCACCAATATGCAGAGTATGTGGAGGCAGTAGTACCAGGAGCTTTAACAAGTAACAGGGTTGTGGTTAGAATAGAGCAAAAACATCTAAAACTATAATGCAGAATATTCCATATAACCAATAGTACTGGTCATGAAGCCTGTAAACTCCAGGCGGGGGTAGATAAGTTTGACAGAGACGTTGATCAGGGATGAACTTGGGGTGTGTGACTGGCCCACCACAGTACCAGAGGGTCCTCCGGTGGGCCCGAGCTCTGACAATAATGGACCCCTAATACAAACAGGGCCCTAAAGGATACACAGAGGGTGGGCCCTCAGAATTATTTCCTCTGGTGGGCCCAAGGAACTTCAGCCCAACGCTGGTGTGTGACTTGTACAGTCATTGGTTACCACCATAAATCCTAATGGATTGTCCAGGATTAGAAAAAATGGCTGATTTCAACAGTGCCACAGCTGCCCAGGGTTATGCCAGAATTAAATTTATCATGTAATTCCTGCCATCTATCAGTTTATGATCTGCTTAATGGTTCATTCACACGTCCCCGAGGTCGGGGAACGGAAGTGGGGATGAGCATCCTTTGCGGCCCCATTGAAAATGAATGGGTCCGCACCTGTTACGCAAAATTGAAAAACGCGTATGCGGCCCCATTCTGCGGATGCGTAAATGGACCCTTTTTATTCTGGCATTGTTTGCTTGAATCCCGGATGTTTTACCCCCAATGTTGTGATCACAGACTATACAAATGTGTCGGCATCCTTAGGATGGCAATACTACTGAATAACTACAGTGGGCAAACAGTAGCACCCGTGCCCTTCCGTTCACTCTCATAGGCTACAGGTGGTCACCAAGCTACCCCCTGCGCCGGGTCTCAAGTGGCGTGATGATATCACCATGTGCGCCTGTGCCGAGATGCAGGCGGCGCTTTGACTTAATCACTATCGCTATCAAGTCCAGAAGCTGGCAACTCAGGCTGCAGGCAGGAAGAGGTTTGTGGCCTGCATCACAGACGGCTGAGAGAAGTCAGGTGAGTATTTTTATTATTTTTTTTGCTTACTGAAGTTGGGGGCCCTGTAAGTACTGGGGGCACTTAAAGGGACATTATGCCTGCTGGGAGCACTATTATGTGTGAGTGGATTTATAACTACAGGGGGGGTCTGTAAGTACTGGGGTCACTAAAAGAGGTATTACATCTACTGGGGGCACTAAAGGGGGCATTATACCTACTAGGGGCACTATCTGGGGGTCATTATAACTATAGGGGACAATATAAGTACTGGGGGCACTACAGGGGAGTACTAGAGGTACAGGGTCACTATAAGTTCTGGAGGCACTACGGAGGATATTATACCTAATGGGGGCACTATAGAAAGCCATTATAACTACTGAGCAACTACAGGGGACATTATAACTACCTGGGTACTACAGGGTGCAAAAGGGCACTATAACTACAAAAGGGCATTAAAACTATTTCGACACTACAGGGGTATTATACCAACTGGGGTCACTATAGGAGGGCATTCTATCTATTGGGGCACTATAGGGGAAGATTTTAACTATTGGGGCACTATAGGGACATGATAACCACTGGGGCACTGTAGGAGGGCATTTAGATTAATTGGGGCACTATAGAGAGCATTTTTAACTACTGGGTCAATATATGGAGACAGCTTACCTACTGGAGCCCTATAGGAGGCATTACAAATAGTGGGGCACTACAGGTGTCATTATAACTACTGGGGCCCCATAGGAGGCATAACCATTGTGGCACTTTAGCAGGGCATTAAAACCAGTGGGGGCACTACAGGTAGCGCTATAACTACTGATGCACTATAGAAAGCATTTTAACGACTGGGTCACTATAGTGGGAGATTTTGAATACTGGGGCATTATAGGAACATTACATCTAGTAGGGGCACTACAAGGGTCATTATAACTACCAGGGCACTATAGAGGCCATTATACAGTAACAACTAAGGCCACTATAAAGGGGCCTAAATACTACAATTCAGTGGGGCCTTATTAATACTATGAGCTCTATAGAGGGGCTTTATTACTACTGGGTGCACTATGGTGGGTATTCTATTTTGGCACCATATGGGACTACTACTAACAGGAGCACTCTTGGGGAGCAGTATCATTATTGGATGTATTATTACTAATGAGGGCACTCTGGGAGAGATATATTGCTATTTTTGGGACTTTTATATTACTATGGGGAGCTATCTGTATGGTACTGTTATTTCTTCAGCATAGTATTTGGGGAGAAAAGTGGGCACAGTTTTGGGGGAAGCAGCAGGATAACAATGTTGAGGCACCAGAGTGGGTAGGATGATAGAAAAGTGAGGACTTAAGATGTCGGTGTGGCAAACTCTACGAGATGAGATGCGGCTGAATGAAGAAGATGAGGGAAGAGAACGTGTGCTGGATATGTATGTAGTGATGTATTGTCATGCATGTTTGGTATTGCTGAAAGTAATGAAAATCCAGCAAGTAAATTATATCTTTAGTGCTAGAGCATGTGTGTGCGTGTCCGTGTGTTTGGTTTGGTGATTACTGTGAGAATTTGTTACATGTGCCCAGATCTTCTGAGACCTTAGCAAGGCCTCTGACTGTTTCTATTTGTGTGTTGATCCAGCAGTTTTTCCCAGCTAATGGCTGTCACATTGTAACACACGTTTATATGAGACCAACATTTTAAAGAAGGCCTTTCACCACAAAATGCATTGCAATCTGCAGGCAGCAGAGCAGGAAGAGCTGTGCAGATTAATATATAGTTTTATGGGAAAAGATTCAGTAAAACATATAGTTTATTCATACAACCTCTGCTTTGACCACACCTGTGTACAACTAACCATGACTGACAGCTAAGAATACTATCAATCACTGATATCACCTCCCTGTGTACGGCTATCAGTGACTGACAGCTATATCTGTATACACACTTACACAGAGAATGCTATTAATCACTGATAACACCTCCCCTGTATACAGCTATCAGTGACTGACAGCTATCTATGTATACACACTTACACAGGGAATACTATCAATCACTGATAACCCCCTCAACCCCTCCCTGTGTACAGCTATCAGTGACTGACAGCTATCTATGTATACACACTTACACAGAGAATGCTATTAATCACTGATAACATCTCCCTGTGTACAGCTATCTGTGACTGACAGCTATCTCTGTATACACACTTACACAGAGAATACTATCAATCACTGATTATACCTGCCTGTGTACAGCTATTAGTGACTGACAGCTATATCTGTATACACACTTACACAGAGAATGCTATTAATCACTGATAACACCTTCCCGTATACAACTATCAGTTACTGACAGCTATCTCTGTATACACACACTAAGGGTGGATTCAGACTGCCCTGCAAACACTCGTTCCCTACAATGTGCTGCCGATCACGCTCGTTCATCGGGTGATCCTGTCGTACGTGCAGGCACATCAATCATTGTTTCTGGGGAGCAGATTGTGCTGCCTAAACAGTGATCTGCTGCCCAGAAATAATGATTCTGTATGGGGACGAAGCATCGCAATAGCGATCCCTCATTCTCATACTGTGAATGAGAGCGCTGCATGTAAATGCAGCAATTACCTTCAGTGAACGACCCGACGACTGTCAGGACCATTAGCTGTGACATTGTGCGGTGTAAACCTGCCTTTACATAGAGAATTCTATCAATCACTAATAACACCTCCCTCATTTACAGTTATCAGTGACTGACAGCTATCTCTGTATACACACTTACACAGAGATGCTAACAATCCCTGATAACATCTCCCCTGTGTACAGCTATCTGTGACTGACAGCTATATCTGCATACACAGTACACAGAGAATACTATCAATCACTGATAACACCTCCCCTGTGTACAGCTATCAGTGACTGACAGCTATCTCTGTATACACACTTACACAGAGAATACTATCAATCACTGATAACAGCTCCCCATATACAACTATCAGTGACTGACAGCTATCTCTGTATACACACTTACACAGAGAATACGATCAATCACTGATAACACCTCCCCTGTGTACAGCTATCAGTGACTGACAGCTATCTATGTATACACACTTGGAGAACGCTATCCATCACTGATAACACCTCCCCTGTGTACAGCTATCAGTGACTGACAGCTATCTATGTATACACACTTGGAGAACGCTATCCATCACTGATAACACCTCCCCTGTGTACAGCTATCAGTGACTGACAGCTATCTATGTATACACACTTACACAGAGAATACTATCAATCACTGATAACACCTCCCCATATACAACTATCAGTGACTGACAGCTATCTCTGTATACACACTTGGAGAACGCTATCCATCACTGATAACACCTCCCCTGTGTACAGATATCAGTGACTGACAGCTATCTCTGTATACACACTTGGAGAACGCTATCCATCACTGAGAACACCTCCCCCATGTACAATGAAGTCAGAAATGTATGTTATACTGAATCTTTTTTCCACGAAACTATATATTACTCTTCTCAGCTCCTCCTGCTCTGTAATATGTGAATATAATTTTGGTAAAGTATACTGTATATCCTAGAGCTATTTAACTTTTTTTTATTATACAGTCAAATTTTTTAAAAATTATAGGTTAATGAATTGAATTACCTGTAAAACTGTAGTGACGGCTTTACTGATAAGAGCACAAACGGTGCCACTGTGTAGCTAATTGCCACTTGCGTTGCTATCCAAGTCATCACATCATACATTAATTTTAGTTCTGAAGATTGAAGAAAGTGATGTCGAACATTGCTTCTTATCTGAAAAAATATATTTTTTTTAGTTCTAGTGCTTATGATTTTATCAAAATACATGACAAACATGCCTAAATAGATATTCCAAAAGCATGTAAATAAAGCTTAAAGGGGTATTTCCATCACATACAATCGGAGCATATCGCTAGGATATGCCCTAATTGTCTGATAGGTGCGGGTCCCACTTCTGGGACCCACACCTACAATGAGAACGGAGCGGGGAAAATAATGGAGGGCACACTGCGCATGCGCAGCCGCCTTCTATTCATTCCAATGGCGCCGCCTAAAATAGCCGAACGCTGGCTCAGCTATTTCAGTCTGCCCCATAGAAATGAATGGGAGCAGGGGCCGCGCATGCACGGTGCACTCCCATTCACTTGTATGGGAGCAGCGGGGAGCAGCACTTGGTGGTGGACGGACCACGGGAAACCCAGGGTCCTCCAGCCAGGGTCCCGGGGTCCTCCAGCCACCACTCTCCCCGCTCTGTTCTCCTTATACAATTTTCTAATATGCTGTATATTTCAATTTACTGCCATTTTCAAGATATTTTGTTGCTGTCAGTGAATGAGAACATTGTTGTTCACATTCAGAGGCAGCAATCTTTTACATATCTAGTCCTGCTCTCAGCTGAGAAGTATCTGGGGATAGGGCCATATTTAGAGGTCATGCTGCCCTAGGCACTGTGGTTTAATACGCCCCCATTAAAGGTGCATTTACACTTGTTAATT
Source organism: Bufotes viridis (assembly GCA_033119425.1). NCBI lineage: Eukaryota > Metazoa > Chordata > Amphibia > Anura > Bufonidae > Bufotes > Bufotes viridis. Next base: position 62,102,642 of record CM065592.1, read on the forward strand.
AGACCTGTGCCCTTTACTGAACAATTGTAATAATAAAGTGTATAATGGTGTAATAATAATTATTGATGGCACAATAAATAAATGTAATCGCCGCTCCCTGCTACCTGGCACACAGCCTGGAGCTGGTGATCAGAGGTGTGGACTGTGTGACCTAAGGCTTCTTTGCTCTATTGGGAAGTAAGTGCTCACTATGGTATATTATACTGGCATTTATATATTATATTTATGTTAGATTTACCCCCAAATAAAAATGCATTTACTGACTGCATATTCCCAACATACAGAGACTAAAAATGAACACCATACTGGAAAATAACTTGATACAATGATTGAATAACAAACACTGTAATGTGATTGGATAATACCACCATATTGTGACATCACCATACACTGCCATATAGTGACTGGAGAACACCCCCATACACTAACTGGATAACACTGCCATACAGTGACTGTATAACACCACCGTACAGGGACTGCATAACACCCTCATACAGTGACTGCATAACACCACCGTACAGGGACTGCATAACACCTACATACAGTGACTGCATAACACCTACCGTACAGGGACTGCATAACACCACCGTACAGGGACTGCATAACACCTACATACAGTGACTGCATAACACCACCGTACAGGGACTGCATAACACCTACATACAGTGACTGCATAACACCACTCAGTACAGGACTGCATAACACCTCCATACAGTGACTGCATAACACCACCGTACAGGGACTGCATAACACCTACATACAGTGACTGCATAACACCACCGTACAGGGACTGCATAACACCTACATACAGTGACTGCATAACACCACCGTACAGGGACTGCATAACACCCACATACAATGACTGCATAACACCACCGTACAGGGACTGCATAACACCTACATACAGTGACTGCATAACACCACCGTACAGGGACTGCATAACACCCTCATACAATGACTGGATAACACTGCCATACAGTGACTGGATAACACTGCCATACAGTGACTGGAGAAAGCCCCCATACAGTGACTGTAAAACACCTCCATACAGTGACTGCATAACACCCTCATACAATGACTGGATAACACTGCCATACAGTGACTGGAGAACACCCCCATACACTGGTCGGATAACACTGCCATACAGTGACTGTAAAACACCACCGTACAGGGACTGCATAACACCCTCATACAATGACTGGAGACTCGATAACACCACCATACAGTAACTGGATAACACTGCCATACAGTGACTGGAGAAAGCCTCCATACAGTGACTGTAAAACACCTCCATACAGTGACTGCATAACACCCTCATACAATGACTGGAGACTGGATAACACTGCCATACAGTGACTGGAGAACACCCCCATACACTGGTCGGATAACACTGCCATACAGTGACTGTATAACACCACCGTACAGGGACTGCATAACACCTACATACAGTGACTGCATAACACCACCGTACAGGGACTGCATAACACCTACATACAGTGACTGCATAACACCACCGTACAGGGACTGCATAACACCCTCATACAATGACTGGAGACTGGATAACAGTGCCATACAGTGACTGGAGAAAGCCCCCATATAGTGACTGTAAAACACCTCCATACAGTGAATGGAAATACCACCATACAGTGACTGCATAACACCACCGTACAGGTAGAGTTCAGAGCGGACTGCCGGATCCTCGGCGCAGGATTTGGCCACTTGAGTTGGAGGACAAGCAGAAGACACTGGGCGGGCCGGCTGGGTGAAAAGGGGTGTGGACAGTTAGGAAGATAAGCGCGGCCTGGGCACCGACCGTTATGACACCCCCCTGGGCACCTTCAGCTGTGATTGACAGCTGCAATAAAAGTGATTTTATGACGATAGGTAAGGGGTACAGCAATCGGATATGAGGCTTTTTAATGGGGGGGGGGGGGGGCAATTTAGCACAGGAAGATGTGAGTGCTGAGAAATGGGGTATGGGGATGAAAGACTCCTTTTAAGAACTGGAGGGAGTGTGTGTACACCCTACAGGTAGAAAGAGGCACTGCAGGCCAAAAGGAGACTAGAGTCCATCGTGGAATGGATGGGGCAGCGCTATTCCAGCAGCCATGCCCACCAAGAAGGAGATGCCAGCGGACCCAGACTGCCAGGACACTGGAGCGGGGGATCGGATGAGTGTTCCTGTGCCCTTACCCACTGGGAGCAGGGAAATGCTGGCGAGTACGGACCACCATAATGGCACAAAGTGGTCACAACGACCCATTAGAAAGATACATCTTGTACTTTTTGCAATTGCTTTGGTATGTCAAACAGACATGAACTAGTGATTGCATAAAGCAGTTTTCTGTTTTCTTCACAGACAACCTACTGATATCTTCCATCTGACCTCATGTCATTTTCCCCTAGACTGTGTAACCTACAAGGTGAGGCTTAATTCTATAATAATCACAGATAATAATAATGTGTTATTCATCAGAAGACAAGCTGCTGACGCTGCTTTGAGCAGCAGCAAATAAAAATGGTCCAAGGTCTATCAATTACTCTGGGAGGCCTCCTCCCCAGGTTCAGACTGGTCTACAGGTAAACAGGGGAATCCTTCAGGGGGCCCCTGAATAAGGGTGGGGCCCTAGTCCCACATCCCCTGCACAAGTGGCACATGGCACAGTAGACTAAAATACCTCCCAATTAGAAAAGAAGGAAGAGGGACAGTATGTGCTGTGCACAAAGCAAGTTTTTTCCGCACTAGGCCATGCCTCTAACTCCGCCCAAAACATAACTAAACACCTAATCCCACCCAGTCCCCTAAATGCCCCCACATAGTAATTATTTCCCCTTTATGTCACCACAAAGTAGTTATGCCATCATTGTGCCCCCTTCACAGATCATGTCCAGATATGGGCCCCCTCACAGTAGTTATGCCCAGATATTGTCCCCCTCACAGTAGCTATGCCGAGATCGGTGCCCCTTCACAGTAATATGCCCAGATATGTGCCCCCTACAGTAGTTATGCCCAGATAGGTGCCCCTTCACAGTAATATGCCCAGTTGTGCCCCTCATAGCAATATGCCCAGTTATATGCAACCTCACAGTAGTTATGCCCAGATACAGTATATGCCCTTCACAGTAATATGCCCAGCTGTGCCCCCTCACTGCAATATGCCCAGCTGTGCCCCCTCACTGCAATATGCCCAGCTGTGCCCCCTCACTGCAATATGCCCAGCTGTGCCCCCTCACAGTAATATGCCCAGCTGTGCCCCTCACAGTAATATGCCCAGCTGTGCCCCCTCACAGTAATATGCCCAGCTGTGCCCCCTCGCAGTAATATTCCCAGCTGTGCCCCCTTGCAGTAATATGCCCAGCTGTGCCCCCTCACAGTAATATGCCCAGCTGTGCCCCCTCACAGTAATATGCCCAGCTGTGCCCCCTCGCAGTAATATGCCCAGCTGTGCCCCCTCACAGTAATATGCCCAGCTGTGCCCCCTCACTGTAATATGCCTAGTTGTGCCCCCTCACAGTAATATTCCCAGCTGTGCCCCCTCACAGTAATATTCCCAGCTGTGCCCCCTCACAGTAATATTCCCAGCTGTGTCCCCTCACAGTAATATTCCCAGCTGTGCCCCCTCACAGTAATATGCCCAGCTGTGCCCCCTCACAGTAATATGCCCAGCTGTGCCCCCTCACAGTAATATGCCCAGCTGTGCCCCCTCACAGTAATATTCCCAGCTGTGCCCCCTCACAGTAATATGCCCAGTTGTGCCCCCTTACAGTAATATGCCCAGTTGTGCCCCCTCACAGTAATATGCCCAGCTGTGCCCCCTCACAGTAATATTCCCAGCTGTGCCCCCTCACAGTAGTAATCCCAGCTGTGCCCCCTTACAGTAATATGCCCAGCTGTGTCCCCTCACAGTAATATGCCCAGCTGTGCCCCCTCACAGTAATATTCCCAGCTGTGCCCCCTCACAGTAATATTCCCAGCTGTGCCCCCTCACAGTAATATTCCCAGCTGTGCCCCCTCACAGTAGTAATCCCAGCTGTGCCCCCTTACAGTAATATGCCCAGTTGTGCCCCCTCACAGTAATATGCCCAGCTGTGTCCCCTCACAGTAATATGCCCAGCTGTGCCCCCTCACTGTAATATGCCCAGCTGTGCCCCTCACTGTAATATGCCCAGCTGTGCCCCTCACTGTAATATGCCCAGCTGTGCCCCCTCACTGTAATATGCCCAGCTGTGCCCCCTCACTGTAATATGCCCAGCTGTGCCCCTCACTGTAATATGCCCAGTAAAGTGCCTTCATCACAGGCAGTAAAAAAAAAAACTCCAAATACTCACTTCGTTCCCCAGCAGCAGCAACACCAACAGCAGGACACACGGAGCTCCCGGCTGGCCACGCCCCCTGTCACGCCCCCTGCTCAAACCTGCAGTGTGGAGCGCCGGCGGAGGAATGATGGAGCAGAGAGCCGACGGACGGCTCTTGCTTCATCATTACAGGCAGCTGTCAGAGAGTGGGACGTACCTCCCCCATACCGGGACCACGGGTCATCAACTAAATTCCGGGGCGGTTGGGAGGTATGGACTAACTGTACTACATACATACAGGCAGCTCAACTAGCCTATGTGTCCATATAAACACTGGACAAGCTACCCAGCGTTAATGACAGACGAATCAGATGGCTGAGACGACCCCCAGGTACAGAGGCAGGCCGGCCAGCACCCTCCTTCCCCAGAGGCCTGTCTTCTCGAAGCTGCTGCAGGGACCCCCATAGTGTCTTGCTGCTGCCTGCCGCTGTATAGCACGTAATATTTGCATGTACTCTAGCTGTACAATGGGCGCTCAGAATGAATTTTTACTGGGGGGCCCTAGGCACCCCGGTCCAGCACTGCTCCTCTCATTTTTCTGAAGGGAAAAAATAATGCAACCAAATAATACCAACAATTATACCAACATATAGGGCACACAATACATCATGACACGGTGTCTACATGCTAGTCCCATACATTGACCCCTTTTATTAACCAGAGTAGAAAGCTCCTCTCTAAGGCTTGCCTCAACCACGTATAACATGGCTGACCATCGAATTATATGGGGGCTGTAATATTACACTTCTACTACAGCATATCGCTAGGGATTTCATGAGCTACACCTCTGGGGATGTGCTCAGCAGGAGCTTCCAAAAGTATGGAATTTGTGCTAAATATCCAAAATACTGTAGGTGACTAAAGTCTGTGCTGCCATCTCTGTCACATTCTGTACAGTGTGACAGGTCTCATACAGTTGGAGAAATTCTTGAAAGAACAGTCACAAAGCAAGAGCCCCACAGCCGCCAGGAATGGCCGCCCCGCCATGATGGCAGTCAAGTGAATTGTAGTAATTCAGGCAGCAGCAAAACAGCTTTTACTTGAGCATCAACCAAGGTATGGATATAGTGTCATACATCAGATCATACCTGCTTAAAGGGATTTTCCTGCGAATACAATATTGATCACATATCCTCAGGATAGTTCATTAATATCTGATCAATGAGGGTCCGACTCCCAACACCACAGCCGTTTTAAAGGGCTGCAGCACTCAGACAAGCGCTGCAGCTTCCTTGCAGCACACCAAGCGCAGCGCAGTACACTGTATAGTGGCATCGCTGGTCTAGGAAGAGGCCACAGCACTCAATAGAGTGCCGCAGCCTCTTCAAACAGCTGATCAGACCTCCTCCTATCAGATCAATATAGTACTACAGAAAAACCCCTTTAAGGGTGGGTTCGCACTAGCGTTATAACATTCCATTATTTAACGGAATGCCCAGACGAAATGCAAAATGGAAGCCTTTAAGAGGCATTCCGCTCCGTCTTAATAAAAGTCTATGGGCAAGCATAACGGATCCGTCTGGTTTCCTGTGCGACAGGACTTTTTTTTCCGTCCTGCATAACGGAAACCAGACCGCTCCGTTACGCTTTCCCATAGACTTCTATTAGGACGGAGCGGAATGTCTCTTAAAGAGGACCTGTCACCTGACATGCCTGTTTTAATAGCGTCATGCTTTCCCCATGTAATAACAGTTCTGGAGCATCTATTCTTATGGCTATGTGTTCTCCCATTCCTTTATTAAGTTATGAATGGATTGCTAGCAGTCTGCAGTAAGGGTACAGAGGGGCAGTAACCAGTTGGGGGGGGGGGGGGTGTCCCTGTACAGTCTGAAAATGACAACACTGATTGGATAGAGTGAGTCTGCGCAGGGACACACCCCCAACTGGTTACCGCCCCTCTGTACCCTTACTGAAGGCTAATAGCAATTTACTCATAACTTCTAGTAGAAATAATAAGGGAATGGCACAGCATAGAGACGTAGGAATAGAAGTTCCAGAATTATTATCACATGGGGAAAGCATGAAGCTACTAAAACGGGCAGGTCAGGAGAGGGGACAGGTCCTCTTTAAAGGCTTCCGTTTTGCATTCCGTTATATTCTGTTATAGACGGAACCTCCCATAACGCTAGTGCAAACCCACCCAAAAGTGGTTGTGTCACAAAACATATTCTACATTTTTCAAACCAGCACCTGGATCTGAATTCTTTAGTAATTGCACGTAATTAAACATTTTGCAACGCCAGTGAGCTATTCCATAAAATGTTTCTGTATAGCGCCACCTGCTGTTTGTTCTTTTCCTTATTTTTTTTGTCCATCTCACTGAGCTGATCCAACGTGCTCAGTATAAATCTTCAACTATTACCTTTCCTATGTTCTGTTAGAGTCTGTGATAATTACAGGGAGAGAGCTGCAGCAGAAAGGACACACACCCTGAGCAGCCAGGTTGGAGATAATGTATCAGAATAATTGGAGCAGTGAATGGGGAGATCTCTGGATCCATGTGAGGTACAGGGCTGGTTCTAGCTTTGTTAGAAAGAGATTGTCATGTACTCTATAATGTCTGATTTTCATTTTTTACATCAGTCATGGGATAACCCCTCGTCCAGGCACTTGCGGGGCCCCACAATTCTCAGGTCTCCTATAGAGCGGCTGTGGCTGGAGTTACATTCATGTTCTGAAGGTGACATTCTTATGAAGTAAAAGCTTCAGTGGCCGCTCAGGGTCCAGGGAGAGACATCCATCGCTCTGCAGTATGCTGTGTGGGAATGAAGCCGTGACAACATTTCTCATTATAGATACTCACGTTTCGTGCTACCAGCGTCATTAAACTTCCAGTAAAGAAGGTCAGGTAGTATCCTGGGTATACACCATGCCAAACCGCTGACAATAGGAAGGTCCGAGCTGTCGGGCTATGAGTGGCACGTTCATAACATACTCTGTGCGATACAGAAGAAAACGCAGAACAGTCATAACGTGAGCAGCAGTCAGTTCACTCTAAGGCCTTATTCACACAAGCGGTACAGAACGCGTCAGTCTGGTCGGTGAAAAATTTATGTTTTTGCTTGCAAATTGAATCAGTTTTGTCCTCAGTTCAGTGCTGCTTGAAAAACGGATGAAGATAAAATATGCTGTGATTTTTCCTAAATGGACAGATCGTCGGTGAAAGGAAATGCTCAGATAGTCATTGAAATCAAAGGGTCTGGGTAAATAAGCCTTGGGGCTCACGCACACAATCATTGGCTGTTTTGCGGTCAGCAAATTGCGGATCCGCAAAGCACTGATACCGCCAGTGTGCAATCTGCATTTTGCAGAATGGAACATCCGGCCCATAACAGAACAGTCCTATCCCTGTCCATAATGCGGACAAAAATAGGCCAATTTTTTGGTGGCTTTTTTATGTTTTTTGAATGCTTTTCTTTTTTTTTTTTTTTTTTGCAAAAACCCCTGTAACCAGCTGTTAGCTGAAGACCAATAGTGAAATATGAAATGTTTTATTTTTTTTAATGGCTTAGTTGTGACTTTTTAAAGAGATTTTCAGAGATTTTTTTTCACTGATGACCTTTCCTCTGGATAGGTAATCAGTATCTGATCGGTGGAGTCCAACACCGGGGACCCCCGCCGATCAGCTGTTTAAGAAGACACTGGCACTCTCACTACCGCCGTGCCATTCTCTCTGCTTATCAAGCGCAGCGCCGTATATTGTATAGAGGTTGCGCTTGGTATTGCAGTTCATCCCCATTCACTTGAATGTGACTAAGCTGCTCCTAGGCCATGTGACCGATGAATGTGACATCACACGGCCTAGGGAAAGCTGTGAGAAGGCCGCGACACTCACAGGAGCGCCAGCGTCTTTTCAAACAGCTGATCAGCGGGGGTCCCTATTACACCTGCAGATTAAGCAGGCGATGGTCGGGAAGGAAACGTTCCTTCCCGGCAATGACCTGCTTACTAGCGGAGGAGACCACTGCAATTAAATGCAGCGATCTCCTCCTCAGTATGGGGACAAGCGATCGCTAATGCCATCACTCGTCCCAATACAGAATCTTTGTTTGCCGGCAGCAGAGCGCTCATTACACGGCACAATCTGCTGCCGGCCAACTATTATTTTTAAGCATGTTGAAAGACACCGATTACTCGTTTGCTCGTTCATCGGGTAATCGGCGGCAGTATTACACTGCCAGATCATTGCTAACGAGCGTTCATACAAATGCTTGTTAGTGATGATCTTAGCGATTATCTACTAGTGTGATAGGGCCTTAAGACCCCCACCGATCAGATAGTGATGACCTATTCACAGGATAGGTTATCATTTAAAAAATCTTGGAAAACCCTTTCAAAGCCACTGAGAAAAGCATATTAAATTTGTCTGAATCAAAAAGAAAAACTGAAAAAACTGTGAAGGGAGCCTAAGGGTATGTACAGACGGAGGATTTTATCCACGACAAAATCCGCCATTTATCCAACGGCAGGAACGGCTGCACGGTGCCGTGGTTTCTGCAGTAGGTTTTCATGCAGACCTGCTCTAAGGGCCCCATAGCAAGGATCAAACCAGGCCCCCCACAGGACAGAGGGGTTTCTGCCTAAACCCCTTTCAATGACCCTTGGCCCATTTTTCCGCTGCCTTATTTGCCAAAAGTTGTTTCTTTAGAGGGTAGAGTCCTGACCAAGTTTTCATCTTCAGTATAAGAGGAGATAAGCCCAACTAAGACTGGGCCCCCTCGCATGGTCTGCCGCTGGCTGCAGTGAATGGAGCTACACCGCAAGCAGGGTCCCGCTGTGGCCATGGGAGGGGTCTTATAACCATAGGTCCATGCAGCAGAAATACTCGGCCACATAGCGCAGCCTTAATTTGAAAACAATAAGGCCTCTTTCACACGGGCGTCCTGTTTGACGCCTGGATCAGAGGCGGGTGCGTTGCGGGAAAATGCGCGATTTTTCCGCACGAGTGCAAAGCGTTTTAATGCGTTTTGCACTCGCGTGGGAAAAATCGCCATGTTTGGTACCCATACCCGAACCCGGACTTCATCACTGAAGTCCGGTTTCGGGTTGAGTATTCTGTAGATTTTTATTATTTTCCCTTATAACATGGTTATAAGGGAAAATAATAGAATTCTCATACAGAATGCTTAGTAAAATGTGGATTAAGGGGTTAAAAATAAAAAACTTAACTCACCTTAGCCACTTGATCGCGTAGTTGCCGATCTCTTCTCTCTTCTTCAAGCATTAGCTGCCGGCTAAAGGACCTGTGATGACGTCACTGAGCTCATCACATGGTCCATCACCATGGTGATAGACCATGTGATTGGACCATGTGATATGACGTCACCACAGGTCCTTTAGCCGGCAGCTAATGCTTGAAAAAGAGAGAAGAGATCGGCAACTACGCGATCAAGTGGCTAAGGTGAGTTAAGTTTTTTATTTTTAACTCCTTAATCCACATTTTACTAAGCATTCTGTATTGAGAATGCTATTATTTTCCCTTATAACCATGTTATAAGGGAAAATAATAAAGATCGGGTCCCATCTCTTAGCAACCTTGCGGGAAAATCGCACTGCATCCGCACTTGATTGCGGATGCTTGCGATTTTCCCGCAGCCCCATTCACTTCTATGGGGCCTGCGTTGCGTTAAAAAACGCACAATATAGAGCATGCTGCGATTTTCACGCAACGCAGAAGTGATGCGTGAAAATCACCGCTCATGTACACAGCCCCATAGAAATGAATGGGTCAGGATTCTCGCGGAAAACTCGCCCGTGTGAAAGGGGCCTAATAGGTAGTTTCCACGCACATTCGGCACTGCATGAAAACCGCACCCAAAGTCCTCCGTCTGATCATACCCCAAGGGTATATTCACATGCAACAGATTTGTTAAAGAACTTTTGTGAATGAATTTGAAAAAATTAAAAATGTGGTGGATTTGTTATCATTTTAATCTGCAAAAAGTTTAAATGGAACTTGATTTCGTAGTTGCTGCAACAGACTACATTCTCTAGATTTCACCTTGGTGACCTGTGAAGGATCCATGCTCTCCATTCTATCTGTAACCTGGTTATCTCAGCGTGGAGGGAATGCAGTGAACATATATCTTCTCTACTAATCAGTCTACAAAGAGGTGTCTCCCAGGGAAAGAGAACCATCCCACTAGCGCCACCTTGTGGAAGTGTCTCCCTATGAGTCAAAGTCCAACTTTTTAACAAGCCTTTGGGCATGACAATGGAAAATAGACAAGCCAAATATCTATCTGTAGACAGCTGTTTAGTAGGATTGTTGCTGAGTGCGATGCCTTGGATGTAGCTTAGGCAGCAGGGGTGCACCGCCAATGAGGCCAGGTGAGGCGATTGCCTCAGGCAGCACCAGGTAGGGGCAAGAGGGGGGCAGCGGAAAGGTCTTGGGCAATGAGCGCTTTCATCGGGAAGCGTTCATCTCTGCATATTCAACTGTAACCCTATATTAACCAGTATGTTTTGTAGCTGATGCTTTCCAAGTATCCCTTTACAGTTAGGCTGGAGGGAAGGAGTTAGGTTGAGAATTTTGCATAGGGTAGGGGGCGTCATTTCAGTTTTTGCCTCCGGCAGCAGAAAGGCTAAATGCACCCCTGTTAGGCAGGGTACTGGTTGTCCTTTAAGAGACCAGCTCTGTATGGAGACTTACTGGAAGCACTCCATGGGAATAAAATAGGCAAATATGTATCTCCCAAGGAAAAAGAACCATGTCACAGGCGCCACCTAGTGGTAGTGCATCCCTATGAGTCAAAATCTGAGTTGGGTCATGACAAATCAGTCTGATATCCATCAGTAATATTTCCTGTGAGCGGCCTGCAAACCTCTCAGTAACAGCCTGTAGTATTAAAGTGGTTGTGTCATCTCAAGCATTGGTGGCATATCATTAGGATATGCCACCAATGTCTGATAGGTGCAGGTCCCACCTCTGGCACCCACACCCGGCTATTTTCGGAAGTCCCAGGCATGTCCACACTTCGGCCCTCCAGCTGTTGCAAAACTAGAACTCCCAGCATGCCTGGGTAGCCTACAGCTATTAGGACATGGTGGGAGTTGTAGTTTTGCAACAGCTGGAGGGCCGCAGTTTGGACATGCCCAAAGAGCTCAGCTATTTTCGCCAGTCTCATAGAAACGAATGAGGGGCAGTCTGCTCTCCTTCACTTTGTGGGCTCCGTTTTAGAGATAGCTGCGGGTCCCAGAGGTGGGACCTGCACCTATCAGACATTAGTGGCATAGCCTAGGCCCCAGCGATACGCCACCAATGCTTGAGATGACACAACCCTTTTAAGCAACCTGGCAGATCTGCAAAGCGCTGTCAGGAAAGATGCCATGTTATCCATTACTATAGGGACTTTTGCACAACTAACCTCATGTTATGACTAGTCCTCATACAAGGTGGCGCTTCACTTTATCAATGAATTACTGATAGGAAATATTAAAACTTTATTAGGGTGTGTTCACACATTGTGCTCGTATTACCGTTTTTACTATGATATTTGCAATATTCCCAAAACAGATCTATATGTACAGGAAGACATTGACATTAAAGGGGTTGTGCCACTCATATAAATGTATTCCGCCCAACTGTCATATCACTTTCCCAAAATACCGCCATTTATCAAATCTAGTTATCAGCCTACCATTGCACCTTGTGGTAAATCAGTTTAGATTTCTGTTACTGTTGGTTACGTCCTGTGGTGGAGCCTTGTAATACCGGACGCACATGCTCACTGCGCTTCCTTTCCTTCCCTTCAATAACCACTCCTTTGTGCCAGTTACATGTCAGTTATGAATGGATAGACCGACAGACAATAGACAGATAACAGACAGACAGATAATAGACAAATAGAAAAACATAAGGATGGACTTTCTAACACGTGTTGGGCATTGGCACAAGTTGCATCTGTTATAAATCCAGTTACACAGAACATTTTGAGTACATGGAGGTCGAAAATAAACCGGTCAGTGTCACATGATCTGCTGATGACAGGTCACATGTCACTGACCTAGGGCATGATGGGACAGCAGTCACATGACAAACCAGGAAGTAGGATTCAAGCATGGGGGATAAGAGAAAACGGCAAATTAGGTAAATTTGGGGGGGGGGGAATAAAATAAAAACAATCTACGGAGGAATGGGAGCTAGAGAACTTGATGAAAATAAACTTTAGAGTGAAAAGTAGTTTATGGCACAACCCCTTTAAGACTGTCATACCTCTTTAACCACAGTGCAGTCTGTATGTTCCAGTTATCAATGAACATCTTAAAGCTTGTAGAGAACTGCAATGTAAGAAATAGAGTTAGCTCAGACTACATTCCTCCATCATATTTATTATATAGCAAGATATGTGTAACATGTTTTCTCATTGTATAAAGCGCGGTATGGAAGGTTAGGTGTCTGGTGTGCCTCCGTGTTAGCCAATGCATAATCATCATCATCATATAGTCAAACATTCACATTAGAGATAGATTACAGCTTCTGTGCTCTTTATTCTCCAGTTACTGATCAGAAGAAGACATTTATAACCATGGCCAGATTTGCCCTGCTGTAGCCATATGGTATCTTAAAGGAATTTTCTGTGAACACCCCGCCCCCCCCAAAGGCTGGACCCGTGGTGGGAATTATACTTCATGATCCTTGCCACTGGTTCTGGTTCCCTCGCTCCCTTGGCTCCGCCGAAGCACCTCGATCTTCCCATGTTAACATCTGCCTTGACACGGGTCTCGTGGCCTCTGCGTCCAGTGACTGGCTGTGGTGTGTCGCCCATGCATCATGGCATTGGGTGACGTGATGCATAGGTGACAAGTCACTAATGCGGCCAGTTATTGGCTGCGGAAACCACATGACCCAAGTTAAACTGGATGTTGATGCGAGGAGACCCAGGACATGTGGTTGAGCCAGGGGAGAGACAGAACCCAGAGTTAAGTATAATTCCCACTGTGGGCCCAGCCACCCTGGGAGGTCCGCAGAAAACGTCCCCTTTAAAGTCTACATCAATATCTATTAACCATATATTAACTTTACCTTTAATTTTAACAAACATTTGATATGTCATAGAGATGTCTGTATTTGGGGTGGGGGGATTAAGGGGTTGAGCAATCTTTCTATGATGTATACATTGTGCTGTACCCAAAAGTAAAGCTTCATGCGAAGCACACTATGTAATACCAGCCATGGTACCTACTACCAGCTGTAGTACAAGTAATGCCCACCTTTTTGCTAAGATATACTATACCAGTTCCACTTGTAGTAAAAGTAATACCCAGCAGTGCAGATGACTACTGAACATGCACAGATGATGGCATCCTCCACCCAAGCTGAGCCTCTTTGCTTCCAGGTGGAGGATGACCTCATTGGAGTACAGGCAGTAGTAGTCATCTGTGCTGCTGGGGAAGCAGAGGCATCGATAGTGTAGACTACAACACAAGCACGAGATTACAGGGCTAGGCAAAATGGCTGGTCCTGTCAATCAAGAGGACCAGAGGAGTTCCAGTGCTCAGAGGGGGAATTGCCCCCCAGATGCCCCCTGTTGTCATGTCCTCTCTGCCAGCTGTGATTGCAGCGGCTCAAGAAACGGAGACGCTGCCATCAGCAGAGAGTGTCTGGCACCGATCTCGGACATTTAACCCCATAGATGCCGCGGTCAGCAGCCGCCCGCAGCTTTCATGGGGTTGAGAGGGAGGGAGCTCCTTCTCTCTTGCTTCGGGCCGTCGCTGCAGCGATGGCAGTGGCTCGATAGTTGCCATGGCAACCAGGCGCCTTACAAAGGCGTTCGGGTTGCTATGTACCTAGGGTTTGATCAGCTGATCAGCCTTGAGGGTCTGATCAGCCTTAGTGTAAGTGTAGCACTGACTATACAGTGCATTGCAACAGATAACTATTGCAATGCACTGTATAGCCATCAGGCCCACTGGATCTTCAAGATCCAGATGGGTCTTGATAAATAAAAAAGTGGAAAAGTAAAAAAATAAATAAAAATAAAATAAAAATTGACTTTTCTCATATCCGTTCATTTAAAAAAATGAACTACCGTCAATAAAAAAACTACACATGATTGGTATCACCGCGTCCGTAACAACCTGATCTATCAAAGTATCATATTACTAATCCCGCGCAGTGAACGCCGTAAAAAATCATCTAGAAAAAAATGATGGAATTGCTGTTTTTGTCATCTCACGTCCACAAAAAAGTGATTAAAAAGACATACCCCAAAATAACAATAAAAACTACAGCCCATCACGCAAAAAACAAGCCCCCAAACAGCTAAGTTGGTGGGTGAAATAATAAAAAAGTTATGGACTTTAGTATATGGCGATCCAAAATATAGTTTCTTTTTAAACAAAAGTGATTTAATGCTGAAAAGGAGTAAAATATAAAAAAAACTACATAAATTTGGTATGGCCATAACCGTATCAACCCACAGAATAAAATAGCCATATAATATTTACCACAAGAGAAAAAATTAAAGCACTGTAAAAAAAAATTAAATTTCCCTGCAGTCCTCAACCTGCATTTTTTTAGCTGTTCCCTGCTCTGGCTACGTCAGTACTGGGGAGTCAGTATCGAGACCCCCATCTATAATTATCTACTAACTAGAATTTCCTAATAGGACATTTGTAAATTAAGTTTCTTAACCTCTCTAATACACTTGGGAATTGATCAAAAATGGCGTTTTTTGCCGGCTTTTGAAATCTCCCGTGCTGCCAGAGGATGCAAATAATTTAGGACTAGGGGCAGGCCTAGTCATAAATTATGCGCACTTCCGACTGTCCGTATGCCAGAGTGAAATCTACAGTAGCTTTGAGATAAACGTGGCAAACCCAATGAGCACTTGCTTATCATGCCTTCTTTTCAGAAAGTGGTGCGGGCGGTGCAGAAATGCCATTTGAGAAAAAATGCGTTGCAAGTGGGGTTCAAAAAGCCACAAACACGCGTTTTGCTAATTTCTTTCTGCCATATTTCAGACGCAGCGAGATAATACATTGTATGTTTCTTAGAGTTATTTTCTTAAAGTTAGTTTTTTTTCTCTTATATTTTACGACTGAACAGGGTCAGCTCTGCCAACATCCTCTGCAGAATTAAAGCGAGCGCTACATCAGGTCACAGTCTAAGGCCTCATGCACACGGCCGTGGGTGTTTTGCGGTCCGCAAACCGCGGATCCGCAAAACACGGAAGCTGCTCCGCGTTCCGTTCCGCAATTTGCGGAACGGAACACGGCCCATTATAGAGATGCCTATTCTTGTCCGCATAACGGACAAGAATAGGACATGCTCTATTTTTTTTGCGGGGGCACGGAACGGAGCAACGGATGCGGACAGCACACGGAGTGCTGTCCGCATCTTTTGCGGCCCCATTGAAATGAATGGGTCCGCGGCCGAGCCGCGAAATATGCGGCTCGGACGCGGACCCGAACAACGGCCGTGTGCATGAGGCCTAAGTCACAGGAGGTTGGCGCTTGGATGACGTCCATCCGGTCTCTTATTGCTTCGGCCAGACCTTTAAATCATCAGCCAATTTTTTTCCCTCCCCTGACAGCATTTACATTAAGAGTCAACGGTTGGATTATTGATTACAAGTCACGTTTTAAAACTTGGATTTCATAAATCAAGAGAGATATGGGAGGCCATTCAGCATTGCGAATTCATTATGTTAACCCTTTAAGGACCTGTGACTTCCTCCGGTCCCTAAACATAGCGGTCGCCTTAGTCACGGGGTCTCTGCTATTTTAAATAGCAGAGACCCGCGGCACATGTATGCGATCAGCCATAAGGCTGATTGCATACATCTTATCTTTCAGATGTCGTGGTCAAATGTGACCATGGCATCTGCGCAGACCGGAACCGTAAGTTGCGCGCTTCAGGTCCGGTAACAGCGTTCCCGGGCTGAGATCGGGGAACCTGTTACCTTGCGCTAATTGACTGAAGCCTCAAGCAGGCTTCTGAGTCAATTAGATGTATATATCAATAGAGGCCACTAGGTGGCAGCCTTGTATTGATATAGTGTAAATGAAGTCTTCAATGATGGCTATTTAGCCATCACTGAATACTATGGGCAATCGAATGATTGTCAGTTATTGTCACCCAAGATGACTTAATAAAACAAGTTTTTACAAATACAAAAAAATAAAAAAACCTAAAAGTTCAAATCACCCCCCTTTCCTTAAAATAAAAATACTTAACCAATAAAAAAAAAAACATCATGGCCATCGCCGCATGCGAAAATGCCCATACTATTAAAATATAACAATATTAATGGCATACGGCAAATGGCATAGCGGGGAAAAAAATAAAAACTGACAATTTGCCATTTTTTGTCACTTCAACTACCCAATCATTTTTTAATAAAAAGTGACCAAAAAGTCGCACACACTTAAAATTGGTATCACTGAAAAGAACAGATCGTCCCGCAAAAATTAGCGCTCACACAGCCCCGTACACATAACTACAAAAAAGTTATAGAGGTCATATTACGGTTATGAAAAAAAATGTTTTTTTCCTCAAAGGTTTTAATTTTTTTTTCATTAAAACGCAAGAAAAACTAAACAAGTGTGGTATCGTTGGAACCGTACTGACCTGGAGAATGAAGATAACAGGTCAATTTTACCGCATAGTGTACAGTTTAAAAAAAATTAAACATAAAAACCTTTATCAGAATTGCATTTTTCCCAATTCTACCCCATTTGGAATTTTTTTACCGCTTCCTACTACATGGTATGCAACCGTAAATGGTTTTATTAGAAAGTACAACTTGACCCGCAAAAAATAAGCCCTCATAAGGCTATGTGAATGGAACAATAAAAAAGTTAGGACTATGGGAAGGCGGGGAGTGAAAAACGAAAACGCAAGAATGGAAAATCCCAGGGTCCTTAAGGGGTTAATTCTTTTGTATATTTATTAGTTTAGATGTACTTAAAGCGAGTGGACAAAGGCCTTTGAAGGGCTGAAGTGCTTGGTGCATTTTTGCAACCGATTTCTCTAAGCTAAAAAACGATGCAACCTTGCGAAAAACTGTCTTGACTCAAATCTCGTGCCGTTTTGTGTATACAGCTCCTATACAGACCTATGTGCTTTTAGGGTTCCTGACTACAAAAAACTATGGCCCTGATTCATTATCTCCTTTGCGCTAGAAAAGCTGGCTTTAAGGCCTCTTTCACACGAGCGTGTCCGGATTAGGTCCGGATGCGTTGCGGATGTCTTCAGTGAAAACTGTGATTTCGCAGGCAAAGCCATTTAGTTTTGCCTCCGATTGCGTTCAGTTGTTCGTTTTTCTCCACGCGAGGGCAATGCGTTTTTATGCGTTTTTCATGCGCGTGATAAAAAACTGAAGGTTTACAAACAACATCTCCTAGCAACCATCAGTGAAAAACACAACGCACCCGCACTTTCTTTCGGATGCAATGCGTTTTTCACTGAAGCCCCATTCACTTCTATGGGGCCAGAGCTGCGTGAAAAACGCAGAATATAGAACATGCTGCAATTTCATGCAACGCAGAAGTGATGCGTGAAAAAAAACGCTCATGTACACAGCCCCATTGAAATGAATGGGTCAGGATTCAGTGCGGGTGCTATGCGTTCACGTCACACATTGCACCCGCGCGGAAAACTCGCTCGTGCGAAAGGGGCCTAAGTCGCAAGCTGTGTTAAATTCTACTTTTTTGAGAGGAAAAAAAAGTCGCAAGTACCTCTTTTAACGCCACCCTTGCCACTTTCCCAAAAGGGGGTGTAACAAAGGCAGGAAAGGGGCGTGACCAACAGCCAAGACAAATTTATCTTCATTTACAGCAGTTTTCTGGTGCAAATGAAGCCAGAAATCTACAGCAGCTCTGAGCGTGACCAGGCCTGTGCCTCATCATAAATTAGGCTCATGCTCCGGCAGCGCAGAGGATATCAAAGCCAGCGCAGAAAGCACCGGTCTTGATCAATTTCCCCAGCAGTAATGTCAGACTCCACTCCGCTTGCCCTATTTGCTTTCTAATCTGCAGGCAGTAGGTTTGCAAGAAGAAGGGGTTGAGATTTGTAGTCTCCATGCTAATTTATTTTTTATTTTTTTCAATCCTCTTCTTCTGGTTCCTTCTGTGTTGCACGGCATAGTCTTTATTCTGCATAGGGCAGTAGAGGAAGGTTTCTGCTGCAGCAAGCTGCATCCCAGACCGGGAAGAGGCAGCATACAGTAAGCTCGTCCCTTTTCATTAGCACTGGATGGGGTAAGGAGGTGGAAGGAAACAAATGCATGCAATAAGTGCTATATGTCACAAATATACAGTATATATACTGTAATTTTTCTCGGCTTTGGTATCCGAATTTTGGAAATATTCCTGAAGGCCTGACGGGAAATGACCCTCTCTGGATATAAGCCATGACAAACAGGACCCAGTGATGTTTCCGCTAAAAGATGAGCGCTGTTATAATGATCTTACGCCAGCGGAACCTCTTGAGGTAGTCTGGGTGGGATGCCTCCGCCATTATAACCTGACATCTGATACTGCGTGGTATTTCTTACATGCCGATCAATGAGCGAACACCTACCTCTATATTTTTGATGTTCAGATTTGAAACTAGATCCCAGTTCTCGTCACCGTTTTTGTCGTAGCCTTGGAACCCAAAACCTGCAGCATTATTGATCGCATCCGCTAAAGGAAAGAGCGGTACAAACAAGTTATTTCTTAGTTTTGATTTTGAAAAAGGAAAACAAGACAATTGTACAAGACGAGAAGACAACAGTTGGGTATGTCAGCGGTTTACATTTGGCAGCATATTTCAAACACGAACAGCAAATATACTGTGATATCACAGAGCCTAAGGACTCTTTCATATGATTATGGCTTTTTCAGTGTTTTGCGGGCCATTTTTATCGGATCCGTTTTCTGTTTTTTTGTTTCTGTTGTGTTTACGTTTCGGTTCCGTTTTTCCGTATGGCATATACAGTATACAGTATTTACATAGAAAAATTGGGCTGGGCTTAAAATTTTCAATAGATGGTTCCGCAAAAAATAAACGGATACGGAAGACATACGGAGGCATTTACGTATGCGTTCAGTTTTTTTTGCGGACCCATTGACTTGAATGGAGCCACGGATCGGATTTGCGGGCAATAATAGGACATGTTCTATCTTTGCATGGAACGCAAAAACGGAATGCACATGGAAACACTTCAGTTTTTTTTTGCGGAACCATTGAATTGAATGGTACCGTATACGGAACGTAAAAAAACGGTCCGTACACTCGTCAAAAAAAAGGTTCATGTGAAAGAGGCCTAAAAGCTGATTTCACCAATACGCACCCCTGGAAGAATGCATAGTTTTCAACTTTTTGCAGTATAATCCAAAAATATATGGACTAAGAAACATCCAAACCATGACCACAGCACATGGTTGTGAAGGATGGATTTAGCACAATTGTCGATTTTGCACGGGTGAATATGTTTGTCTGGTCTGAGGACTGTCATTTTTCAGAGGGATTTGTGATTTATTCCTGGGTTTTTATTATTCTGGGGTCTGAATTTATTTGTGTTGTTACAGTATAGAGGCTTGTGTTGTCTGCAGAAACATTATGGCTCAGTTGTCAAGAGGTTATCATGGTGGTCTGGGCCATATAGAGAGAAAAGGAAAGAGAATGTCTACAGTTAGAGAATACATTATCTGTGAGTAACTAGATTTATAGAGGAACTGTCACCTCTTCTGACACGTCAGTAACAGAAAGGCCTCTTTCACACGGGCGTCATGTTTGACGCCCGGATAAGAGGCGGGTGCGTTGCGGGAATATGCGCGTTTTTCCTGCGCGGGTGCAAACGTTTGTAACGCTTTTTGCACGCGCGTGAGAAAATCGCCATGTTTGGTACCCAACCCGAAGCGGACTTCATCACTGAAGTCCGGTTTCGAGTCTTCTGGAGAATTGATTATTTTCCCTTATAACATGGTTATAAGGGAAATAATAGCATTCTTAATAAAGAATGCATTGTAAAATGAAGTGGAAGGGGTTAAAAATAATAAAAGTTAACTTACCTTAGCCACTTGATCGCGTAGTTGCGATCTGTCCTCTCTTTCCCTGCATCAGCTAAGAACTAAAGGACCTGTGATGACGTCATCACATGGTCAATCACATGGTCCATCTTACCATGGTAGATGGACCATGTGATTGGACCATGTGATGTGACGTCATCACAGGTCCTGTAGATCTTAGCTGATGCAGGGAAAGAGAGGAGAGATCGCGACTACGCGATCAAGTGGCTAAGATAAGTTAACTTTATTATTTTAACCCCTTCACTTCATTTACAATGCATTCTTTATTAAGAATGCTATTATTTCCCTTATAACCATGTTATAAGGAAAATAATAAAGATCGGGTCCCGTTGCTAAGCAACCATGCGGGAAAATCGCAGCGCATCCGCACTTGCTTGCGGATGCTTGCGATTTTCCCGCAGCCCCATTCACGTCTATGGGGCCTGCGTTGCGTGAAAAATGCACAATATAGAGCATGCTGCAATTTTCACGCAACGCAGAAGTGATGCGTGAAAATCACCGCTCATGTGCACAGCCCCATAGAAATGAATGGGTCCGGATTCAGTACGGGTGCAATGCGTCCTGCTCACGCATTGCACCCGCGCGGAAAACTCGCCCGTGTGAAAGGGGCCAAAATCATTGCATTCCACAAGCAGTCTCCATGTAGCCCAGGACTAACTGACAACTGGGTGCTATTATTTCCCTTGTTAAAAGGATGAGTCGCTATAATTGGACATTGTCAGTGTGTAGGGACACAACTCCTTGACCATGGGCGTAGCTATAGGGGGTGCAGAGGTAGCAGTTGATACCGGGCCCAGGAGCCTGAGGGCGCCCAAAGACCCTTGTGCCGCATAAGAAGACACACAAAGAACTGAGGGAAGGGGGCCCCCAAACTGAACTCTTGCACCAGGGCCCATGAGCCGTTAGCTACACCCCTGTCCTTGACAAAGGGAATGGTAACTGCCAGTTGTCAATACTACCACAAAAAGGTGGTGATGTCTATAGGCAGTGTGGCAGGGTGGTGATGGGGAAGGAAGAAGGGGCACAGATTTTAGGAGCGGCCCAGAGCATATGAGCTACTTTATCCTCCACTGCCTATATGAAAATAAATGCTGTATATATTCCCTGCCAATCCCTGATAACATTGCATGTCATTTCATCCCAACCGCTCCAGCCAATCCCTAGCCGTAGTGGCGAAGTCAGCAGGTATAGCACAGGACTGCTGCAACCAGTTATTGGATGCAGTTGCCAGAAACATTTTCAGCACGGTCAAATCTGACCAAGGACCATATGTGCATGTGCTCCCCAAGCCGGCATAGGTTTCCTTCAGGAACATAATGATAGGTTAATTCTGAATATAGATTGTGAGTCCCAGTGGAGACACAGACCAATGTGAGTAATGACAGGCACTGAGGAATAAAATACTGGTATGACAAGTCACATCTTCAGTGATATTAGCAAAGACTAGCAGGAGACCATGGACCTTCAGAGCTGCCAGGGATTTCAAAGGTGATTATGGGTATTTTTTATTATGTTGTCTCTTATGCAGCTGAAAGTCAAATTTTTTTTAAGCCCAGAAAACCCATTCAAACAGGCTAAAAAAGTAAAAGTCAGAATCCATTCGGTTGCTCACATTATGGCAGAGCTAGGTTTCATAAAACATTTTAGCATGCCCTTCACAGGTAATGTAATTAGAACTTCAGCCGCTAGGTGGCAGTGTTTGCTCACATTTGCAGATCACTTACCTAAGGTCCAAGCAAAATAATACTTTGGTCTTGCAGCCATTAGAGACAAGTAGAGATATATGACTCTTGTGGGAACTGATGAGGTTTCCTGAAAGCGTTCATCTATATTGTATTCTACAGGTAATATCCGCGTAGCAGTCATGTAGAATCCTAAGGATATTGCACAGACCACAACTTTATGCACTACAACTGCCTGGAAGGAGAGAAAAGTGTGATCTCATCAGTTCATCTATTAGCAGAAATTGCTTACTTGTGCCAAATCGTAAGCTCGAGTTTCCTTAAATAACGCAGCAATCTTTTGGAGGGAAATATTCAGGCTATGAATTCACTTGGATACTGATTCCTGTTAATTACATAGTGCTGACATATACTGCGGCACTGTACACACATTGTAAGCGCTCATTGGTAAATCTGGTCATACAGTTGGGATCTGATCGTTAGCCCATCTCACCCCGTATTTGAGTATACTCCTTGGTGCACGTTATCACAACTTTCCACATCCGAAAAATGAAAAAAATTCTACTTGACAAATCGACTTTTGCTGAGCTTTCCCCCTTCAATCGACACCAATCACACTCTTTTTACATTAAGAAAAGTTCCGAAATGATGTAAATCAGCCTTTTCGTCCTCTAAAAAGTCTAGTATTTGGCCTGCTTAGGGAGAGTTCACATCCCGTTATTTTTCTGTTCTTCTGATTCGTCAGAAGAACAGAAAAATAAAGAAAAACGGATCCTGTAAAAAAAATGGATCCTGTGCATCAGTTATACATAGTTGGCATCCGTTAGAGTCATTTCCGTTTTTTTTTTTTAGACGGAAAGTCCTGCATGCAGTACCTTTTTTCCATCTAAAATAACTAATCTCTGACTAAAATGGCTCAAACGGAAGCCAAAGGTGCAAAACGGACGCACAGGATCTGTTTTATTACGAGATCCGTTGTATGTCTGTGAAGGTTCTCATTTATCCAGGTCATGGTATCCGTAAAGAATAAATCAAGGCAACTGGACTTGCTGTAGATTTCTTGAAAACGTTTCACTCGTTCTTCCAACGAGCTTCCTCATGCTGGGTATAATGACCTAATTACCAGATGTTGATTCAGTTACATATTTATTCCCAGAGAATTCTTGTACAAGTCACTCAGAATTGAGGAAGCTCGTTGGAAGAACGAGTGAAACGTTTTCAAGAAATCTACAGCAAGTCCAGTTGCCTTGATTTATTCTTTACAGATAAGATCCGTTGTAGGTTTTTTTCTGCTCAGAAAAACGGAAAAATAACGGTGATGTGAACTCTACCTTAAAGGGATACTTCTATTTTACATACTTTATGCTCTAAATGTCTAGGGCCCCCACAAGACCTCCTTATTCAGCCACTTTAACCACTTGCCGCCACGCTAACGCCGATGGGCGTCAGCGCGGCGGCTCTCTCAGGTCTCACTGCCGCCTATCGGCGTCATCTCGTGAGACCCGAGATTTCACATGAACGCGCGCGCGTCGTGCGCGCGCTGCTCATGTGATCGGAGCCGGACAACTGAAACTACAGCCTGCCAGCGCTGATCATGCGCTGGCAGGCTGTAGATGCGGAAAAACGCATTTAAATCGCATATCAGACGCTGTTTTTTAAACAGCGTCTGATATGCCTGCTGTCCAGCTCGCCTGGTGGTCCCTTTGTTTGGGACCACCAGAGGAAACATAGGAAAAGTGCACCAATCACTACACACACCCCCACCCCCCATCACTGATTAACCCCTGATCACCCATGTCACCCCCTGATCACCCCCTGTCACCCCCTGTCACTAATCACCCCTACAGGCTCATTCAGACGTCCGTATGTGTTTTGCGGATCCGCAAAAATACGGACACCGGCAATGCGCTTTCCGCATTTTGCAGATCCGCACAGAACTATATAGAAATGCTTTTTCTGTCCGCATTGCGGACAAGAATAGGACATGTTCTATATTTTTGCGAACGGAAGTGCAGACTCGAAGCGCGGATCCGTAATTCGGATCCGAGCGGGACAAAGTCTGTCCCCATAGAAATGAATGGGTCCGCAATTCCGCTCCGCAAACAGAATTTCGGACGTGTGAATGGGGCATAAGGGTCCCGTTATCACCGCCAGTTAGTTAGCTACTTGTTAGGTAGTTAGCGCCTACCGCACCGCAATCACTGATTTTGGCAGAGATTTTTTCATCCACATTGACCGATGCGAATGAAAAAATCTGTGCCGTTCATTTTTTTTTTTTTTTTCAGCGCAGCGGCTGAACGGAAAAAATCTCATTACCCGTATGCTCAATATAAGGAGAATCGCAGAAACTCCTAATGCTGGCCATACGTGTAATGACTGTGAGACGCCTAAAATGCCAGGGCAGTACAAACACCCCACATGTGACCCCATTTTAGAAAGAAGACACCCCAAGGTATTCTGTGAGGGGTATGGCGAGTTCATGTAAAATTTTATTTTTTGTCACAAGTTAGTGGAATATGAGACTTTGTAAAAAAAATATATATATATATATATATATATATATCAATTTCCGCTAACTTGTGTCAAAAATTTTTTTTCTGTGAACTCGCCATGCCCTCACGGATTACCTTGGGGTGTCTTCTTTCCACAATGGGGTCACATGTGGGTATTTATACTGCCCTGGCATTTTAGGGGTCCTAAAGCGTGAGAATCCAAATACGTAAAAATGCCCTGTGAAATCCTAAAGGTACTCATTGGTTTTAGGGCTCTTTGCGATCTTGGCTGCAAAAGTGTCACACATGTGGTATCGCCGTACTCAGGAGAGTAGGGCAATGTGTTTGGGGTGTATTTTACATATACCCATGCTGCGTGTGAGAAATATCTCTGTAAATGACAACTTTTTAAAAATTTTTATTCAAAGTTGGCAATTTACAGAGATATTTCTCTCACCCAGTATGGGTATATGTAAAAATACACCCCAAAACACATTGCCCTACTTCTCCTGAGTACGGCGATACCACATGAGTGACACTTTTTGCAGCCAAGATGCGTAGAGGCCCAAATTCAATGAGTACCTTTAGGAGGGCATTTTACGCATTTTCTTCTCACGCTTTAGGGCCCCTAAAATGCCAGGGCAGTATAAATACCCACATGTGACCCATTTTGGAAAGAAGACACCCCAAGGTATTCGCTGAGGGGCATAGTGAGTCCATGAAAATTAAACTTTTTGTCAAAAGTTAGCGGAAAGGGAGACTTTGTGAGAAAAACAATAAAAATCAATTTCCACTAACTTGTGCCAAAAATTTTTTTCTATGAACTCGCCATGCCCCTCATGGAATACCTTAGGGTGTCTTCTTTCCAAAATGGGGTCACATGTGGGGTATTTATACTGCCCTGGCATTTTAGGGGCCCTAAAGCATGAGAAGAAAATGCGTAAAAATGCCCTCCTAAAAGGTACTCATGGGAATTTAGGCCCCTTTGCGCATCTTGGCTGCAAAGTGTCACTCATGTGGTATCGCCGTACTCAGGAGAAGTAGGGCAATGTGTTTTAGGGTGTATTTTACATATACCCATGTTGGGTGAGAGAAATATCTCTGTAAACTGACAACTTTGTATAAAAAATTTAAAAAGTTGTCGCTTACAGCGATATTTCTCACACACAGTATGGGTATATGTAAAATACACCCCAAAACACATTGCCCTACTTCTCCTGAGTACGGCGATACCACATGAGTGACACTTTTTGCAGCCAAGATGCGCAAGGGGCCCTAAAACCAATGAGTACCTTTAGGATTTCACAGGGCATTTTACGCATTTGATTCTCACGCTTAGGTTCCCTAAAATGCCAGGTGAGTATAAATACCCCACATGTGACCCCATTTTGGAAAGAAGACACCCCAAGGTATTCCGTGAGGGGCATGGCGAGTTCACAGAATTTTTTTTTTGGCACAAGTTAGCGGAAATTGATATATTTTTATTTTTTTTATTTTGTTTTTTACAAAGTCTCATATTCCACTAACTTGTGACAAAAATAAAATTTTACATGAACTCACCATACCCCTCACGGAATACCTTGGGGTGTCTTCTTTCTAAAATGGGGTCACATGTGGGGTATTTATACTGTCCTGGCATTTTAGGGGCCCCTAAAGCGTGAGAAGAAGTCTGGAATCCAAATGCGTAAAAATGCCCTGTGAAATCTTAAAGGTACTCATTGGATTAGGCTCTTTGCAGCCTAGGCTGCAAAGTACACATATGGATCGCCGTACTCAGGAGAAGTGGGGCAATGAGTTTTGGGGTGTATTTTATATATACCTCTGCTGGGTGTGAGAAATATCTCTGTAAACGACAATTTTTAAATTTTTTTATACAAAGTTGTCAGTTTACAGAGATATTTCTCTCACCCAACATAGGTATATGTAAAAATACACCCCAAAACACATTGCCCTACTTCTCCTGAGTACGGCGATACCACATGAGTGCCACTTTTTGCAGCCTGGGTCCGCAAAGGGGTCCTAAAACCAATGAGTACCTTTAGCTTTTACATGGCTGCTCACAATTTAGCCCCGCCCAAAATGCCAGAACAGTACAAACACCCCACAAATGACCCCATTTCGGAAAGTAGACACCCCAAGGTATTCACTGAGGGGCATAATGAGCCCGTATGAGATTTTTTTTTTTTTGCCAGAAGTTAGCAGAAATGGAAACTTTATTATTATTTTTTTCCTCAGAAAGTGTCATTTTCCGCTAACTTGTGAAAAAAATGAAATGATACATGAACTCACCATGCCCCCTGCGAATACTTTGGGGTGTCTTCTTTCTAAAATGGTTTGATTTGGGGGTATTTATACTATCCTGGCATTCTAGCACCTGAAGAAACATGACAGGCGCTCAGAAAGTCAGAGCTGCTTCAAAATGCCGAAATTCACTTTTTTGCACCATAGTTTGTAAACGCTATAACTTTTACCCAAACCAATAAATATACACTTATTGGACTTTTTTTTATCATAGACATGTAGAACAATACATTTAGAGAAAAATTTATATAGAAATGTAGTTTTTTAAAAAAATTTACAACAGAAAGTGAAAATGTCATTTTTTTGCAAAATGTCGTTAAATTTTTATTAATAGCAAAAAGTAAAAATGTCAGCAACAATGAAATACCACCAAATGAAAGCTCTATTAGTGAGAAGAAAAGGAGGTAAAATTCATTTGGGTGGTAAGTTGCATGACGGAGCAATAAACGGTGAAAGTAGTGTAGTGCGGATTTGTAAAAAAGGGCCTGGTCACTAGGGGGGTATAAACCTGTGGTCTTCAAGTGGTTAAATCAGTCACCTTTCCCAATGAAAAGAATGCAGAGCAAGACAGCTTTGGATTGTCAAACAGAGGACCCGGGCTCCATTCTTCATGTAGGTGAGGGTCCCAGAGATGATCAGGCAGTAATGACCTCTCTACCACATACTGTAAGTAATATAAATGGCGCTTGATAGGTTGAGGTCCTGTTACAGATTTTAAATGGGGGCCCAAAGCTCCGAGTTCCACTTCTGTCTTTCTGGACACCATGCTGCACCCTGGTACACAGCAGGAGGCATCTTTCATTGCACTATGGGTCCCACTATGTCCATCTTTTTTCTTATAAATTAGTCATCTGACACTATCCTTGCTATAAAAAATTGGAACTTTGTCAACGTGATCCATGAGGTTTCCTTGGGATCCTTTTGAAAACAGACGTATCAGACTGTAATGGCTCCAAAAAAGCTGGCCATACCCGTCAGATAACGGTTGGCTAAATGAGCATATTGCCCACTCTTCTGATCCCACAATACAAATTCATGCTCGGCTTTGAATGGAAGTAAGCTGCTGCCAGATGCCTCTAGCAGTGGCTTATCTCTCCGAGAGAAAAAACAGGAAGTTCAGCACAGCCTACTCTTCTGAAATTTGGCAGGTTGAGATGACATAAATCTAATATGTATGCCAAGCTTAAAAGGGTTTTCTGGGATTTTTGAACTGATGGCCTATCCTCCAGAGAGGTCATCAGTATCTGATCGGTGGGAGTCTGACACCCGGGACCCAACTGATCAGATCTTTGAGAAGGCGCTAGAGCTCACAGTAGCACTGCGGCCTTCTCTCAGCTAACCAAGCATAGCGCCGTACATTGAATAGCGGCGGTATTTACTTCAATGGAGCTGAGCTTCGCATAGGCCACGTGACCGATGCACATGACATCACATGGCCTAGCCAGAGTGACATCACATGGCCTAGGCTAAGCCGCGAGAAGGCTGTGGCGCTACTGCGAGCATCAATACCTTTTCAAATAGCTGATCTGTGAGGATCAGCGGGAATCCAGGGTGTTGGACCCCCTCAGAGTAGCTGTCGCCTCTCCTGACATGTCATGTTTTAGTAACTACTTACGTTCCCCATGTAATAACAATTCTGGAGCATCTATTCTTATGACTCTATGATGTTCCATTTTTCTCTTCCTTCTGCTGGAAGTGTACAGATGAGTGTTACCAGCTGGGAATGTTTTCCTGCACAGTCTGACACTATCCAATCAGTGCTGCCATGGTCAGACCATGCAGGGACACTCCCCCAACTGGTAACACCCATATAGACCTTTATCCATAAACTTCTAGAACAGAAGAATAGCAGAATAGATTCTCCAGAATTGTTATTACATGGGGATTGCAAGTAGCTACTAAAACAGACATCAGGAGAGGCGACAGGTCCTGACCTGCCTGGTTTAATAGCTTCATGCATTCCCCATGTAATAATAATCCTGGAGCATCTATTCTTATGTCACTATGTTCCATTCCTTTATTATTTCTACTAGAAGTTATGAATGAATTGCTAGCAGTCTGCAGTAAGGGTACAGAGGGGCGGTAACCAGTTGGGGGGTGTCCCTGTACAGTCTGAAAATGGCAGCACTGATTGGATAGAGTGAGTTTATGTAGGTACACACCCCCAACTGGTTACCGCCCCTCTGTACCCTTAGTGCAGACTGCTAGCAATTCATTCATAACTTCTAGTAGAAATAATAAAGGAATGACACATCATAGAGCCATAAGAATAGATGTTCCGGAATTGTTATTACATGGGGAATGCATGAAACTATTAAAACAGACATCAGGAGCGGTGAATGGTCCTCTTTAAGAACAGAAGCAATGAATCTTGTGTCAACAGAGCCTTACTTGATGCCCAATATTTCTGTGATACAAGGGCTGGCACAAATAAAGGAAAATTGTGCAGGCCAGATACGAAAGATTTACATGGGGAGAATAAGAAAGTTCTGCCACGTGTAAAGTACAAGTCATGTCGCACTCTCAGACAGTCTGACTAGATTACAGGCGTATCTTTATAGCGCTATTCGTTGCTGTGTCCTGACATTTGGCTTACTGGAGATTGCAGAGTAACTTAAGGGTTTCTGATAACCTTCAGCACAGAACATACAGTTTATCAGGTATCTACACCAGCTAAATTCACAGGAGGAATATTTGGTTTAGAAAAAAATGACTGCGTGCCAGTGCACCAGTCGTCTAGGCATGGTGGACGGAGATTGAATCCAGCTTACCCATTAAATCACATACTTCATTCTGTGGTATATGTTAAAGGGTCACTCACTTTTCAAAAAACTTTGGATATGACATATGAAGAGTTTACATCAGTAGGGATTTGAGTGCTGAGACCGCCAGGGATCTCTAGAACAGGGGGAGAGAAGCACCCACATGTCGGTCTCTCTCGCCTCGCGTCACGAGAGAGGCTCCACAGAAGTCTATCAGCTCATCTCAGTTTTGTCGTCTGTAGCGAGAATAGAGATCGCGATATGCACGCACTTCTCTCCCCTCCTTCTAGAGATCAGTCGGGGTCTCAGCACTCAGATCCCCCCTATTTAAACTTTTGACATGTCTTTATGACATGCCAAAAGTTTTTTGAAAAGTTAGCGACACTTAAAAAGGGTTATCGCATGTGCCCAACCCCTGTTCTTACGTCCTGTTACGGTATTTGGACTTCATAGAGGGGTTTCTTGTGACCCCCGCAGAAAGAACCGCTCTGTAGGAGCATTTCCCCTTTTCCTTGGACTTCAGCCATGTATTACATGGTCAAGATGTAATACTATCTTTCCCCTGTAGTAGCCGCTACAGGATAAATGCCTGGCATGCCTGACAGTTTTTTTCAGGGGTGCCAGGATCGGCATTTGGGAGACTCAATTATTAGGGGTACAGATAGGGGCATGTCCTTTCTCAGGGGCCATGTCCGTTCTGCTGCAGGTGGCAGCTGAGATGGAACTGAGCACGTTTGTCAACCTCAGTGAGGTGGACATAGAATTTAGAAAAAGAGAAAACAGCAGGTGGCGCTATACACATAGATTCCAGCAAATAACTCGGTTTGAAAAATGTAGACTATTTTCCATGAGAGAACTTCTTTAAGCTGCCAGTTTGAAAGGTTTCTCTGACCCCAGGAGTTACAGCAAGTGCCTAGCTGTAAACTGCAGCCGAGATCCCGCACTGATTGGGCAGGAGTTAAAATGTTGTGGTAGGTCTATTTGCTTAAAGGGATTAAAGATGAAAGTGTTCATATTTCATTAGTAAAGTTTTACGTGACACAGCTGCTGTTTCTACCATAATGGGGTCCAGGCAGACAGCCCTGAAATCTGAGCTCCAGGCATACCCCCGCCTTATTTTCCTCCAGTCCGCACCTCTCAGTCCTGACTAACAGCCAGAATCGAGGCAGTCAGGACAGGGAGAATAATCTAATGACGTTTTTCCAGGGTGTGCTGGGAAGGCATACAGTATGAGAATGTGCTTTTTCTAATTGTCCATGCATGTGCGGGCAAGTCTGCTGAGCTGATGTGAAGTAATACGTGATCCCATGCAAAATACCTTTGTGAGTGAGGACATGGGCGATAAACTATATATTCCAGGATTACGGCACCGTGTAAAAATGTGTGTGGGATTTTCATTGTTAGATTTCTTACCAGCTCAGTAGCGGTTTTATACAAAATGGAGACCGGGCGAGTGCCCCACACTTGATACTTACACAGTTGTTTTCATAATTCAGCACATATCATACCGTCATATAGTACTAATATAGTACTGCTATATATGACCTCCATAATACTGCCAGATAGAATACGCAGTATCCAAATAATAATGCCATTCAAATTCCCACTATACATCCATAAATACTAGGCGGCTTTGGTTCCCAGGGGCCCCTAGTAACAATCGCCTGAAACTGGCTCTGCACCTGTCCCAGGTTTAGGTCTACATTAAGGTCTGTTAGGCTCTGTTTATTGTAAATGCCGGGTTGTATACATTTAAGATACCTTTGTATGGGATATCGTACTTTACTACACTATTCCATCGTTTTTTGTAGTACACTGCCCACCATTGGTCTACTGTAACCCTGGCGTGTATGTCTGGAGCTTTTCCAAACTTACATCACAAACATGATGTGAACATAGCTTTACACTATTATGCAATTTGCTAATGCTAATAAGTTGCTCCAAACATCTTAGGCTTCGTTCACATCACCGTTTGTCTTTTCCGTTCTCCGGCTCCGTTCAGGAGCAGGAGAACGGAAAGGACGGATGCTGTACATAACTGACACCAATGGAGCCTAAAGACCCCATAGACTTTAATAGGGTCCGTTTGGTGTCCGCTCAGAACATGATTTTTGAGCGGACATGAAAGTACTGCATGCAGGACTTTCGTGTCCCCTCGAAAATCATGTTTTGAGCGGACCCCAAGCGGACCCCATTAAAGTCTATGGGGTCTTTAGGCTCCGTTGGTGTCAGCTAGGTGTCAGTTATGTACAGCATCCGTCCTTTCCGTTCTCCTGCTCCTGAACGGAGCCGGAGAACGGAAAAGACAAACGGTGATGTGAACGAGCCCTTAGAAGAATGTTCCACAGATCCTGGGAAATGTTGGCTTAGATGTGAGGAGCTTTCCTCTTCTCGATCCTCAACATTGAAATGGCAACACCGAGAAAGACAAGGCGTAAGGTTATGCAAATCGAGGAATTAGCAGGTGTCACTAAGATCTGCAGATGATCAAATTTTCGAGCACCTAGCTCCAATCAGTGGCATGTGGGAGGGGCATAAAAGACAAATTGAAAGCAAAGTTTTTTTTAGCCACATAAACCCTAAAAAATCAGATCAAGTCATGTGAACTGAGAGACCTTGGTTTATCACTCCTGCAGATCACTACACATCTAGGCTGAGATGTCAGTACTGTTCAATGTTGCCTGTCCCGGTGGTTGGGAGAACAACGACAAACTGGAATGAAAGCAAGAGGTGAACAGAGGAGAACTTCTGTGCGGACAGATCATCTGATTAGAAGAATGGCGCAGTGATTCATTCTGTACACATCCCAAGCCTAGGCAAACACTGTCTACACAAACCATCAGAAGACATTTGCACAACATTGGGCCAAGAGCCAGGCGTCCATCTACAGGTGTTTCATTGACCTCACAAAAACTCTCTCAAAAGCTATTATAATGCACAGCAAGGCATCAATGGGGGCTGGAATGGAGGTCTTTCCTCTTCAGCGATGAGTCCTGCTTTTGTCTTAGACTCAGTGATAACCAGAGATTTGGTTTGGAGACAACGTGGGCACAAGGGAATGTCACACTTATCCTGCTCCCGGGATTATGGTGGGGGTTGGCATAATACAAAAAGAGAAAAGCGGGCGGCACTGTTTAATTTTTAGCCCCGTGGGGTGGCATAATGTTCAATAGCCAGACTCCTCTAGTCTTCGTTTCAGGTACACTAACAGCTCGGCATTACATTGATTTGGTCGTGGAACCAGTGGTGTGGTCATTTCTCGAAAGTGTCCCAAGAGGCGTTTTTCAACAAGTCAACGCCAGGCCAGATGTTGCCCGTGCTACTGTGGGCAGTCAGTATGGTCTAAAAGTGCTACCATGACCATGACCTACAAAGGAAGATGATGGCAGCAGATCTTGATGATTTGCATGCTCAGATTCATTCAGCATGGCAAAACCTTCCTCAGACAACCATTAATAACCTCACTGTTAGCTTGCCAAGGTGTATAACTGTGTGTTACTGCACGTGGTGCTCATACTCAATACTGAATAAATCTAGATGTTTTGAATATTTAGTTTCAATTTTTTTGCATATTGTATACATGTTTATCGATCCTGTGATTTCCATAATTCCACGATTTTTTCTTCTTGGTGTTGCAGTTTCAATGTCGAGGAGTGTATATCTGCACGCTAACATGTACTTTCCTTCTCTGCGCTGACAGCTTATGTCTTCCAGATTTTGGCCACTGTGTTCATGAATGATTGATCTCCTGTCTACCCAGAAGAATAGCAGTTATCCTACAGATCTGTGCATAAGATACATCAGCCTGACAAGCTGAGCTTTCCTATATGGCCTAAAGATAGCACTACAAAAAGAGTCAAAGTGCTTATCGGATCTAAGCTAGATGAACACAAGGACCTTTCATGGTCTCTAGCAGGGGTGTAGCTATAGGGGGTGCAGAGGTAGCAGTCGCTACCAGGCCCAGGAGCCTGAGAGGCCCAAAGACACTTGTGCTGCATAAGATGACACAAAGCACTGAGGAAAGAGGGGCCCAAGCTGAACTCTTGCACCAGGGCCCATGAGCCGTTAGCTACGCCCCTGGTCTCTAGCAGGGATAAACAACCATTGTAGCAGCAGGGGGTTACAATAATGCAAGAAATCTCCTCAAATTTCTCTATTTGTACGTCACTTCATACATTTTCAGACAACCTTATCTGTGCCCGCTATCTGACAAGGTCTACTAAATACATTTGAAGCCCTCTAACCTGGGTTGATATTAACAGGCTTGTTTAAAGGGCGTTTGGCTTGTCCGGCAGGGGACCAGCCTGCTGGATCCATACTAACGCTAGAACACGTGTGCTGCTGGAAGTCCGTTCCGGCCCCGTTCACTATAATGGGGACGGGCGGGAGAAACATTAGTACGGATCCAGCAGGCTGTTTCCCTGCCGGACAAGCCTAACGCTAATGTGAAAGAAGCCTTAGGGAAATATGTGCGGACAATCCGCACCGAAATCTGCAAGTGTTCTGTGAAACATGGATGCAACACTGCATGTTGGTACCTGCATCCCTGAATCTAATGGAGGCTGTTATGGCACGAGAAAGGGTTAATAAGCACGGTGGATCCTAGCATGCATGCTGGGCCCACGCTCCCTGGACTCTATGTGGCTGTTGTGACCCATAACAGGTAGGATTTAGCGTTAGGACCACTCATAGAGGCGGCCTTGGCATGGCAAGTGGCTTATTACTTTTTGATCAAAATGTACACTAACGACCTCTGATAGCTTCTAGCATAGAGGCAGGGCAGAGTGCTGGTTGCAGAGTGCTGTTGCATTTCTGTGTTTGTATGTATTTTTTGCCATGGCTACGTGCACCTGCATAGAGGGACGTGCTGGCTGACCCCCCCCCCCCACCCCACCCCTTGTGTTTCTATTTAGTATATGTTGGAGGTGTGGCGGCCTTCCTTTCAGTCGTGCACACCTGTTTGTCTGCCCTAGAGGCTGGTTTTAATTAGAGTAAGTATATAAACTGAACTTGCACTCATAGTACCTGCTAGTAACCATCTGGCTCCAGGATGAGTATATAGTGGGCTCAAATTGCATGTTGGTACCTGCATCCCTGAATGTAATGGAGGCTGTTATGGCATGAGAAAGGGTTAATAAGCATGGTGGATCCTAGCATGCATGCTGGGCCCGCACTCCCTGGACTCTATGTGGCTGTTGTGACCCATAACAGGTAGGATTTAGCATTAGGACCACTCATAGAGGCAGCCTTGGCATGGCGAGTGGCTTATTACTTTTTGATTTTTTGAAATTTACACTAACGACCTCTGATAGCTTCTAGCATAGAGGCAGGGCAGAGTGCTGGTTGCAGAGTGCTGTTGCATTTCTTTGTTTAAAGGGGTTGTCCCATGAAAAAATATTCTGCCTTTTTCTAGATTAATTGCATGTATTCAGTGTAGTCTATCTGTATAGTGCTACCTGCTGTTTTCTCTTTTTCTAATTTCTCTGCCCTGCTCACTGAGACGGAAGCACATGCCCAGTTTCATCCCTCAACTGCCATCAGCTGCAGCAGAAAGGGCACACCTCTAAGAAAAGACGCGTCCCCTAAGCTGCCAACTTGAAATAAATCTAGCAGAACCATTAGGAGCAATAAATGGGGAGATCTCTGGATCCATGTGAGGTACACGGCTGGTTGTAGCCTTGTTATGCCTGATTCACACGACCGTTGTTCTGGTCCGCATCCGAGCCGCAGTTTTTGCGGCTCGGGTGCGGACCAATTCACTTTAATGGGGCCGCAAAAGATGTGGACAGCACTCGGTGTGCTGTCCGCATGCGTTGCTCCGTTCTGTGGCCCCGCAATAAAAATATAACATGTCCTATTCTTGTCCGTTTTGCGGACAAGAATAGGCATCTCTATAATGGGCCTCCCGGGCCGTTCCGCAAATTGCGGAACGCACACGGACGCCATCCGTGTTTTATGGATTCGCAATTTGCAGACCGCAAAACACACAATGGCCGTGTGCATGTAGCCTTAGAAAGAGATTTTTATTGGTTACATTATTCATGGGCTTTGCCTCCACGCAAAATTGAAGAATCATTGAGAGTAGTGTTCCCACGAATAGGAAGCAATGGACCTGCTGCCTCGTACATTTTAGTAGGAATTTAATAAACTTCAGCCAGAACTTTAATGAACAATTCCGAGTCTCTCTAGAACAAGATATTTATAAATGCTGCAAGCAATATACAGTTATACTCTCAAGTCATGGCCAGAGCCTCCTAATCCGTCTGACTCATTAAAGTATTTGTCTTAATAAGACCTCATTAATTAGTCTGAGTTGTTAGCTAAATCACCTCTCTCAGGCAGATTAACCCCTTTCCCTGCTGCAGGTTGTGGCCGTGACACTTACCATCAAATTTATAATGGTTTCCTCTCATTTGTTAGGCTGGTATGATGGCTAAATGGTTTAACATGACAGGAGCATCAATGGCGACGTAGGGAAGGGATGTTGCTATTCTGAAGAAACATGTCAGTGGTTGTTGTCTACTAAGGACATTTTAGACAAGCGAGTTCCACGCATTGGACTTGCAGGGTAAGTATGCGACAGCTCCCATCCTGACCTCCCAGCTCTGAAGTGGTCGCATAGCATTGTATTGATTTAGGATGCTATGTTACCAGGCATGGGATTCAGCCAGTTCCCTCAGATTCTCCAGATCTGGATGTTAAAATTACAGCGGCAGCTGAAGATGAGCGCTTCCATTCCATAGTCTAGCTCCTTAGGCTTTCTAAAAGTTGGGTAGTATGTGTGTAGTGTATATATGGTGTATTTATGTGTGTTGCATATATATGGTGTATATACATGCAAACATGTGTTGTGACACTGTGTGTCTGCTGTTGAGTAGGGAACCTGTTAAAAATTTGAATCTCACCCCTGTATGTTACCCTTACCCGTTTCTGAGACGCGCGTATTACAGCGCGTCTTTGCAAATAGGAAACGCGCGTCATACGCGCGTTCGTGACTCTGGAGACCAATTGGAAAAGGCATATCTACACTTTTAGCGCGTTCCCATTGAAGTCTATGGGTGCAAACGCGAGACAAAACGCCCCAAAGAAGCTCAAGAACTTCTTTGAGCGTAGGGCGTTTTACAACGCGTTCAAACGCGCTGTAAAACGCTCAGGTGAGAACCATGCCCATAGGGAAACATGAGTTTTCTCCTGTTGAGCGTTTTACAGCGCGTTCGAACGCGCTGTAAAACGCGCAAGTGTGAACTGAGGGTTACAGTTCAGGAATCTATTGTATGGCACTGATATAATGCTGTCCGTGTTACCCAATACATGACAGACCGCTAATGGTTACATAGCATCATAAATCATTGCAATGCTATGCGACCCCTTCAGTGCTGGGAGGTCAGGACTGGAGCTGCCTTATACTCGCACTGCGAGTCCGATGCATGGAACTCGTTTGTCTGAAAGAGGCCTGGAGATTAGCAAAGTTATGGAAAATTCGATTTGGCTACTTTGCCGAATTTCACAAAGAAATTTACTTTGTGATGAATTGCTTCATCACGAACTGTATTTCTTTGTATGCAGCGGGCACAATGAAGAAGAACAGCGATTGCGCAACTCCCCATCATTGAACCCCGTTCATCAATGCGTACAAGAATAGGACATGTTCTATTTTTTTGCAGAACGGAAGTGCGGACCCGGAAGTGCGGACCCGGAATTCCGGATCCGGGCGGGACATAGTGTGTCCTCA
Organism: Bufotes viridis; assembly: GCA_033119425.1. Taxonomy (NCBI): domain Eukaryota; kingdom Metazoa; phylum Chordata; class Amphibia; order Anura; family Bufonidae; genus Bufotes; species Bufotes viridis. The sequence goes on from CM065592.1 coordinate 62,139,987, forward strand.
TAGAAATGAATGGGTACGTAATTCCGTTCCGCAAAATGCGGAACAGAATTGCGGACGTGTAAATGGAGCCTTAATCTGGGCAAAAAAATAAAATAAAATACTCACCTTATCCATTTGATTGCATAGAGGCCGTCGCGGCAATCTTGATTGAAAACACCGCGTGATATCGCGCTGTATCTTCAATCAAGATGGCTGCGACGAAAGACGTGATCAAAAATTTACATGTAATTAAAAATTTATCATAGCCACTGAGTTATTCAATAAAATGTATCTGTATAGCGCCACCTGCAGTTTGTTTTTTTCTTATTTCTTTGACCTACTCACTTAGAAGGCCGCACATGCTCAGTTTTATCCTTCAACTGCCCCCTGAGCTGTGATAGGGAGAGCATGGACACGCCCCCTGAGCTGCAGCAGAAAGGACACTCCCCTTAAGCTTTCAGCTTGATATAAATCTAACAGAGCAATGAAAGGAGATCTCTGGATCCATGTGAGATACAGGGCTGGTTCTAGCTTTGCTAGGTCTCTTTCACACAAACGTTTTTTTTGAGAATGTACAAGCCATTTTTTGAGTTCCATATACGGTCCGTATACGGAACTATTCATTTCAATGAGTTTGCAAAAAAAAAAAAAACGGAAGGTACTCTGTATGCATTCTGTTTCCGTATTTCCGTTCCGTCAAAAGATAGAACCTGTCCTATTATTCTCTGCATCACGGACAAGGATAGTACTGTTCTATTAGGGGCCAGATGTTCCGTTCTGCAAAAAACGGAATGCACACGGATGTCATCCATTTTTTTTGCGGATCCGTTTTTTGAGGGCCGCAAAACCATAAGGTCATGTGAAAGAGGCCTTAGAAAGAGGTTGTCATGTACTATATGATGTCTGATTTTCATGTTTTACATTAGTCATGGGATAACCCCTTTAAAGGGAGTCACCACAGACTGTTTTTAACCATTTGTATCACACTGTAGCTCTCGTAATGTCATTCCCAAATAAACCTTTACATCCTGATCCCTCTCCTTTTGGTCCTGAAAACAGGTTTTTATAATTATTCAAATGAGGATAAAAGAGCCCAAGGAGCCTCTACGTGATCAAGTGGATGAGGTGAGTATGTATTTTTTTTTTTTTTTTTTACTGCCATTTGAGGGAAAATTGATTCGTTACCACGAAGCACCAGTAAATTCAAATTCTTCCTAAAATTTGAATTCCTGAAATTCGGAAGAAAGTGAATTTGCTTGACTTCGATTCGCTCAACACTATTGTGTACTGTGGGCAAGTAATAGGATTGGTAGTGCAGCAGAAAATCACATCCCAAAAAGATATTTAATGCTTTATGGGAGCACTTCATGTGTGAAAAATGTTCTGTTATCTTCTTCAAGCAAACATCATTATCAGCCTATTGGATATCTTTTCTACCTAGTTCTATATTTCTTTGTCCCTATGAATACCAGTTGTTTATGCCAGCTACAGTCGCCAAAATTGTTAAGGGTAGGCTGGGTTTACATCATGTTTTTTACATCAATTGAAAGAGATTGTCCCATGAAAAATATTCTACAGTTTTCAAACCACCACCTGGATCTGAATACTTTTTTAATTGCATGTAATTCAAAACTTAACACAGCCACTGAGTTATTTCATAAAATGTATCTGTATAGCGCCACCTGCTGTTTGTTCTTTTTCTTATTTCTTTGTCCGGCTCACTGAGAAGGCCGCACATGCTCAGTTTCATCCATAAACTGCCTCCTGAGTTGTGATAGGGAGAGCATTGACACGCCCCCTTAGCTGCAGCAGAAAAGACACGTCCCCTGAGCTGTCAGATTGATATAAATCTAGCAGAGCAGTAAATGGGGAGATCTCTGGATCCATGTGAGGTACTGGGCTGGTTCTAGCTTTGTTAGAAGGAGATTGTCATGTACTATATGATGTCCGATTTTCATGTTTTACATTGGTCATGGGATAACCCCTTTAAAGGGAGTCACCACAGACCGTTTTTTAACCATTAGCTTCACACTGTAGCTCTCGTTATGTCATTCCCAAATAAACCTTTACACCCTGATCCCTCTACTTTTGGTCCTAAAAACAGTTTTTTATAATTATTCAAATGAGGATAAAAGAGCCCAAGGGGCTGTACTTCTTTCCAAATGAACCCACGCCCTTAGAATGGAGCCCCGTTCCTCCCTTCCTCTTCTTCTCTCCACCTTCTACCCTCCTTGACACCATAATGCCTTGCGCAGGCGCACATCTCCTTTATGTCTGCACCTGCATGTCTCTGTTATTCTGTGGCCAATGGCTTCATCCACTGAACAGCACATCTTTCCAGCGCATGTGCCGTTCAATGGATGAAGCCACTGCCCACTGCCAACATAGAGGAGATGTGCGCCTGCTCAAGGCATTATGATGTCGAGGAGGGTAGGAGGTGGAGAGAAGAAGACAAAGGGAGAATCGGGGCTCAGTTCTAATTGACGCGGCTTGGGGATAAGTACTGCCCCTTGGACTCTTTTATCCTCATTTGCATATTTATTCAAAAACTGTTTTCTGGGCCAAAAAGAACAGAGTTCAGGACATAAAGGTATATTCACAAATTACATTAGAAGAGCTACAGTGCAATGTAAACTGTTAAAAACGGGCCGCAATGGTGTAATAAATGTTGTTTAGCCTTATGATAGTTTTGACTAACGAGATCATTTCCTCTCTTTCAGTTACTGCCAACAAGTTTATGATAATTTGTGTTTTCTGTCTTATGACAGCACAATGACAGAATATGTGAGGTGTTATTATAAAATATATTAAGGTGTACATGTTAAGCTGAAGGAATGATCCCTGTTCTTTTCATAGAAAAACAGCGCAAAAGGAATTAAATTGAACTGCAATGAGTAAAAACATGCTAAAATATACATGCAATATTGCAATAGCGTTTGGAAACTGACGCATTTTGCAAATCTGTGATTTAAATTAAGTGCTAGAAAGCCTTCATTTGGCACTCACATTAAAGTCACTGTAAGATATAGAACATACATTTTTTCTTTAAATTTTGGGTCACCTTAAAGAGGTTCTCTGGTCCCATAATGATTTTTTTTTTTACCTGCCCAGAGCACCCAAACATAGCATATTTTTACCCCATATATCTGTTTTTAATGTCAGCACTTTTCTTCCCCTGTTCTAAGCAATATCCTGGCAGGATGTTCACATAAAGAACTTCCTGTTTGCTAACCAAAACCAGCACGCTTTGCTCTGTAATGTTTCACATGCCTTTCTCCTAACATGGAGAGGGGAAGTGTAGGGGGCGTGACCACAGCAGAGGCAACAGTGTGTCAGGCAGAGCAAGCCCAATACAGAGCAAAGCATGCTGAGGTTGGTTAGCACATTTGGCAGGAAGCTGATGACAACAGGAAGTGAGCCATGTAAACATCCTGCCAAGATCAGTCATGCCAAAAACAAGAGAAGGAAGGTGCTGAGCTGAAGAACAGTTATATGGGGCAAACATCATGTAGTATTTGGGGTACTCTGGATATACAGATGTAGCAGGGTTAGCACTCCCGTTGTTAACTCAAATTCCTTAACTCATTTCATTATCTTGAGAAAAAAGCCATTGAAAAGCAATTGAAGGTGTTTGCTTAGATTAAATAACCAAACTCAAAAATCTCAGAAAAAAGGAGTGCTAACCATGCTACATCTGTATTTAAAAAATGCAATATAGGACCGGAAAACCCCTTTAATGTTCTAAAGATTTATGGAGGTCAAATCTTGCAGGTTACTATCTAGAAATCCTAAATAAAAATTTTAATAGTTCACACATGAATACATATATGACCATTAGAGGAGTATTGCAAGACATCACATTCATGGCATATCCTTGGGATAGGCCCTCGGTTTATGATCAGGGGAGTGTCACCCGATCAAAAGAACAAAGGGACAGTGGTGGTCCCATCATCACTAAAGTACACGTTAAAGCAACACCAATACGAGTGTGGGCTGTACCTGGTACTGCGGCTCAACCACACTCCGGTCTATGCTCATGAATAGGATGAACTGAAGTACCAGGCACAGCCACATTGGTATATAGACGTTGCCATACCTGGTACTGCAGTGAAGGTACTGTCACACTCACACCTTTATTCTACTGAATAGTGAAGGTCCTGGGGGCGGCACCCCCTCCGAGCATAAATGTATGGCCTATTCTAAGGATAGCCCATGAAGGTTAAAGCCAATGTTAAAAGGGTATTCTCATCTGAGACAATCAGGGCATATCGCTAGGATATGTCCCCATTGTCTGATAGTTGCGTGTCCCACTGCTGAGACCCGCACCTATATCGATAACGAAGAGGGCAAGGTGGTGGCTGGAGGACCCTGGGTTTCCCCAGGTCCGGCCACCACCAAGCGCTCTCCCCATAGAAGTGAATGGGAGCGAACCGCACTTGTGTAGCCACCGCTCCCAATCATCTTTATGGGGCCGACGCAAATAGCCGAGCCAGTGGTCGCCTATTTTCGGTGACCTCATAGAAATGAATGAAGGGTGGCCTCACATGCGTAGTGTGCCCTCCACCACTTTCGGAGCTCCATTCTCAGTGTAGGTGCAGGTCCCAGAGGTGGGACCCGCACCTATCAGACAATGGGGGCATATCCTAGCAAATTGCTCCCATTGTTTGAAATGGGGATACTCCTTTAAATTCCTTTTAATTCCCTTCAGCAGACTTTGCTGAAGTCATGTAATTCGTTCATGCACTGAGCGGAGACAAAAACAAATCCTTACATTAGGAGATGGTTTCTTGTGATCATATTTTAGGTCTTCTTTTCCATTGACTTCAGCTTCTTTCACGTGATACGATCTGCCTTCTATGAAAGCAATATAGTCTTTATACGAGCATAACGGTCCCGCAAGGATGCCCATGAAATTACAGCAGTAACTTAAATACTCCAGTAGACTTGGCATGCGTCTGTAATACATAGAGAAGCAGCTGGTGAGAAGTAAAGCATGGCAGGTGCATTGATATTTTCATAAGACCTGTGGTGAGAATCAGTGAAACAGTCGGAAGAAACACAGCTTTGCTTTGGATAGCACGGCCTGTCATTTGTTTGATCTGCGGCGGTGAACACAAACACCATCATGGCGAAAATAGTGTAGAGCAAAAGCAAAACTGCACAGAATGACATTTTTTCACCCTATAAGACGCACCTAGGTTTTTGAGGAGGAAAATAAGAAAAAACAATTTCAACCAAAAGGTGTGCTTTTGGTGGTTTTGAACTAATGGTGGTCTGTGGATGACACTATTATGGGGGATCTGTGGGTGACACTGGTATGGGGGATCTGTGGATGACACTATTACGGGGGATCTGTGGATGACACTGTTATGGAGGGGATCTGTGGGTGATACTGTTATGGGGGATCTGTGGATGGCACTGTTATGGGGAGGGGGATCTGTGGATGGCACTGTTATGGGGAGGGGGATCTGTGGATGACACTGTTATGGAGGGGATCTGTGGATGACACTATTATGGGGGATCTGTGGATGAGACTGTTATGGAGGGGATCTGTGGATGGCACTGTTATGGGGAGGGGGATCTGTGGATGGCACTGTTATGGGGAGGGGGATCTGTGGATGGCACTGTTATGGGGAGGGGGATCTGTGGATGCCACTATTATGGGGAGGGGGATCTGTGGATGGCACTGTTATGGGGAGGGGGATCTGTGGATGGCACTGTTATGAGGAGGGGGATCTGTGGATGGCACTGTAATGGGGAGGGGGATCTGTGGATGGCACTGTTATGGGGAGGGGGATCTGTGGATGGGACTGTTATGGGGAGGAGGATCTGTGGATGACACTGCTATGGGGGGATCTGTGTATAGCACTGTTATGGGGGGGATCTATAGATGACACATATATAGCATCTTATGCTATATATGTGTCATCCACAAATCCCCTATATAACAGTGTCCCCCAATACACCTGGCCCCGCTGCTCACAGCAGTCTTCATATCTAAACTGCAATCCTTAACCTCTCGGTAACTTTAGTTAAAGTAGCGCTATCCCAACGTCACTCACGTCACGTGCCTGCTCCGCCTGCTTCATTAATAAAGTGGGAGGAGCAGGCGCATGACATGAGTGAGAGACGTTACGCTGCTGGCTGCTCTGCCCGCTATGGGAGCTTGATAGTAGCTTGGTAGTAGTATACAGGATGCCGCGATTCCAACAGCAGTTGCCGGCCTCCAGCCCCTCCTCCCTCCCCGCTGATACATCGCAGGCTGCGTTGTGTAGCATCGCAGCCGGCGATGTATCAGTGTTAGCGATGTAAAAATGGCAGCATTCGCCTCATAAGACGCACTGCCATTTCCCCCACACTTTTGGGGGAATAAAGTGCGTCTTATGGGGCGAAAAATACAGTATATGATGCGACACAGTCAAGTCTAGGAGACAGCAATGACGTGCTGTAGAGCTGGGTCCATTCAATATACATTATGGGAAAGCGGCCATCAGATGCACTGCCACTGGCATTGACTTGAAATCCCCCCAGTAGTCACACTAGAGATTTCCTTGGTAGTTTAGAAAAGTACAGTTCTCCTTAGTACTAAAAATATTTCCCAGCATCCCTCGTCAACAGGCCAGGGACCCCCAGTAAGCACAGCAACCCCTTACTGGTTATCATATCAGCCCCTGCCCCATTTCCCCCAGTAGTCACATCAGTCCCCCACACAATAGTGAAGACATATGAAAAGTACATATGTCCATCAACCAGTTAATAGCAAAGGAAAACTTTGCCAGTAGTCAGAACAGGAGTCAGAGTAGTAACAGAACCTCCCCCTCACATACAATCTATACACTTCCCCAATAGTTATAGCAGGCCCTGCCTTAGGCTACATTCAGACATTTTCAGTCCATGTCTGATCCTCATTTTTTGCGGATCGCACGCAAACCGATTAATTTCTATGCGGCTGCAGAAAATGCGGACTGTACATGGATGTCAGCCATGTGCTGTTTGCATCCGTGCGGTCGTTCCGTTTTGTGTATAAGAAAGGCATTTTTACAATGGGGCCCGAAGAAATTGTGGGATGAACACGAACCGCGGATCCATGATGAGCGGGTGCAAAACAGACACGGTTGTGTCAATGTAGCCTTAGGCCTTGTTCACATTTCCATGATCATCTCACATTCATGGAAAAATAGGTCCGCTTTTCATCTGTGAAGATGCCATTGTGTCATCTGCTTTCCAGAGCATCTCTTACCAATGGTCCATGAAAACCGGACCAAAGTTGTGCATGTCGTCATGATTTTTTCACTGACCAGTGTTGTCTTCGGAAAATGCGGATATCACACGTCCGTTAAAAAACATAGATAAGAACGAGGCCTCACATGACTAGTGGAACCTGTACCTCTCCTATCACAAATTTCTTTGCAGGCAGTCACCTTGGGACTTCCCCACTTCCCAGTAATAAATAAAACAAACAGTATATCTCACAAGTAGTAACTCGTCGGTCACACAATAGCATAAAGATCTATAGCCTCTGGTCAGATGGCAACAAAATGTCAAAACTACAACATTATGGGCTGAAAGATTAGAAATAGAGATGAGCGAATTTCATATTATGAAATTCGTTCACGCTTCGTTTGGTGGTAAAAGCAGAATTGCGTTATGGATTCCGTTACCACGGACCATAGCGCAATTCTATGACAGAATGCATTACGGAATGCCTTTAGAGGCATTCCATTATTTACATTCCGTTATTCATTCAGTCATAATAAAAGTCTATGGCCTGCATAACGGATCCGTCCCATTTCCGTACCGGAAACGGTACGGATCCATTATGCAGCCCATAGACTTCTATAATGACGGAATGAATAACGGAATGCCTATAAAGGCATTCCGTTATGCATTCCGTCATAGAATTGCGTTATGGTCCGTGGTAACGGAATCCATAACGCAATTCTGCTTTTACCACCAAACCAAGCGTGGACGTATTTCAAAATATGAAATTCGCTCATCTCTAATTGAAAACTGTTAACACAGGGGATATGTAAATCCTAGACAAGATAAACTGGGATTGTAAACTCATGTGGCCATTATTATTTTTCTGTAATTCCATATGAATTCTTGAGAAAATACCTCTGTGTCCCCCTGTATAAAATTGGAGCATACACATTTTATGATAGATCTAGTATTACACTATTACGGATCCGTATGCACAAGGCCTTAAAGGGGTTGTCCACTTTATTCATTTTGATGACCTATCCTCAAGATAGATGATCAATATCAGAACGGCGGGGTCTGACTCCCAGCACCCTCGCCGATCAGTGGTTTAAAGAGAAGGCTGTGCTCGTACAAGCGCTGACTTCCTTTCATTTTTGCCACAGCGTGCAGGTATAATTACACCTAAGCTGTCCCATTCACATCTATGGGACAACTCTGTAGTGTTCACTTGAATGGAAGGAGCCTTCCAATAGATGTGAATGGGACTGCTTAGGTGTAATTACACTGCTGAACACTGCGGTTGCAACGGCGAGCAGGTAAACAATGATGAGAAGGCAGCACTTGCACTAGCGCGGCCTTCTCTTCGAACAGTTGATTGGAGGGGGTACCGGGAGTCAGACCCGCGCTGATCTGATATTGATGACCTATCCTGAGGATAGGTCATCAATAGAGATGAGTAAAGATTTGAAAAATTTGATTCGGCAACTTCGCCAAAGTTAGCCAAGAAATTTGATTTGTTGCAAATGAATTAGTCATGAATCGCTATAAATCAGGAATACCCAGGACTCTCTGCCTTAGGCCCCTTTCACACCTGCGTTCTTCTTTTCCGGCATAGAGATCCGTCGTCGGGTCTCTATGCCGGAAAAATCCTGATCAGGATCATCCCCATGCATTCTGAATGGAGAGAAATCCGTTCAGGATGCATCAGGATGACTTCAGTTCAGGACCGGAACGTTTTTTGGACGCAGCAAATACCGCAGCATGCTGCGCTTTTTGTTCCGTCCAAAAATCCGGAACACTTGCCGCAAGGCCGGATCCGGAATTAATGCCCATTGAAAGGCATTAATCCGGATCCGACCTAAGCTAAACGTCGTTTCGGCGCATTGCCGGATCCGACATTTAGCTTTTGTGACTGGTTACCATGGCAGCCAGGACGCTAAAGTCCTGGTTACCATGGTAAAATGTAGCAGGGAGCGGGGAGCGGCATACTTACATTCCGTGCGGCTCCCGGGACGCTCCAGGATGACGTCAGGGCGCCCCAGTGCATGGATCACGTGATCGCATGGATCACGTGATCCATGCGCATGGGGCGCTCTGACGTCATTCAGAGCGCCCGGGAGCCGCACGGAATGTGGCATGCCGCTCCCCGCTCCTCGCCTTACTATGGCAACCAGGACGCTAGTAGCGTCCTGGCTGCCATAGTAACCTGAAAGCAATTCGAAGACTGATCAGGATCCTGATCAGTCTTCTAATGCTTCAGGTGACTTGCGTTCTGACGGATCCGGCAGGACGGAAGTGCCTGCCGGATCCTCAGAACGCAAGTGTGAAAGGACCCTTAGGGTATGGCCACACGGAGCTTCCTTTCATTTAATAATGAAGACCGCACTGTATAGTCCTTTTTTATTGTTAATGGCCGCGCTGCACCTTTAATGTACCTTTAAACAGGGCCAGTTGCTGATATGGGGTTTGGCTGGTTAGGTGAGAGAACAAAATTTATATTATTGCTGTTCTGGCCTGCAATCTTTTGCAAGTTATTTGACAGTCAACACAGAATATTAATTAGCTCTGGCATACCCACTTCTCCAACCCGAGCATTTTCCTGTCCTACAGGTAGGAGCCCTTCTTCTGCCACCTGCTTTTCCTCCTTTTCCACATCATCTAATATCAATGAGAATATGTCATCAGGAACATCCAGCTCCACAACTCTCTGCATCTTGCTGACTTTTCTAGGACATGGAGACCAAGAAGAATGATTTGGAAAAAGTAAAGCCAGCAAAAGATGAGGATGATCATCTTGAGGACATGGCCCCCCTAAGGGGTGCAGACTGGATGGTATCGGCTGGCATGCTGGCAGTGGAATAATAAAGGCTTCCATCTTATTGGTATTGAATCACATATCTTAGTCTATGGCTGATGTAGGAATAAGGAAATGCAGGAATAAATAAATAAAACTGATGCAACATAAGTCTCCCTGCACTCTCCCTGCACTCTCCCTGCACACTCCCTGCACTCTCCCTGCAGTCTCCCTCTACAATATTCTTCTATTAATCATTTTCAGCAACACTGTCCCTAGCACATGAGCATTTGCCAAGTCTCTCCCTATGTTTAGGTCACAGAACAATGGTGGAGACCGCACGGGATGAGGGTTTTTATAGGGCTGTGATATCACAGGGGGTGGCTATCTGCAGATTGGCTGGCTGCACGGCATTATGGGTGATCTCGTGTTCCCAGGCTTCTTACTTTCACTTTGTAACACGTGCAGCCGCCATTTTAGGAAAAACTGATTCATTACCTCGAAGTGCAAGGAAATTCAAATTTGTGGCGTCCTAATGCTTTGCTTCTCTCAACACTATTCATCAATATAAAAAAAGCGGACAATGCCTTCAAGGGAATCTATCACCACGAGTTTGGACTATCTACAGTAATACATGGGTAGCACTGCAGATAAGGAGTCCAAATCACTATTTTTGATTTTCCTGCTGCCCCCCTGTTCTCCCACTGTCAGGGTTTAAAGCTGCACTGAAATACATTGTTAGGACTGCTGGGCATGTGCACAAGAGTCCGATTCATTATGTTGGCATGGCACAGCAGTCCAGACTGTGCTTCTGAGTGCAGCTTTGAGAGCTGAGGGCAGGCAAACAGGAGGCAGTAAAAAAAATAAAAAAAGGACTCCTTTTGTGTAGTACTACCTATGCATTACTGCTGATAATGGTCCAAATTCCCTTTGGTCTATAGACTGACACCCTGAAGTCTGTATATAATAAATTCCTGAAAATAATATAATTTCATTACTGTATAATATATAATATAGACAGTTGCACAAAGGTTAGTTTGGCAATCTATATCACTTTACATTATCTGGTCTGACGTATCTAGCCAGTAGTACAGTGGCCTAGATAGTCCTCTATAAAAATAACAACATTGTAAGTCCCATAGGAACTTCTTAGGCAGCAGCCATGTTTTATGAGGAAATTATGACTTTCCCTCTAAAGATGACCACAGACCCAAGGACTGTGATCCTAGTTTTTCGTTTTGCAATGGGAATTCTACTCAGCAGAGGAGCATCACAGCATTTAGCAATAATTAATCCTCATTCACATGTCAGTGTTCCACGGACGTGTGCTGTACATGTGTAACACCCCAGAGTGTTCTGCACCCTGCTACTGTCTTTATTGGGCCTCGGGCTACTTGAGAGACCTTGACGCTGGTGCCCGAGCTTAAGACATGTCCTCCTAGTAGGATATGTCGAACTAACCTCTCAATTTTTAACATCAGTGTGCGGGTTTAGTGTGACGGCAGTGTGCACCTATCTCTGGTTCTGTGTTTGTTCTGAATACTTGCCACATCCACATAAATTTCATCTTATGTAGGATGTCCATTGTGGTACTTGTAGTCCGTTGCTGGCATCATCCATTGTATGCATTTTTTGCTGGTGATTGCCATTAGCAACGGACTACAAGTGCAGGATGTGCTCCCCTATAGAAATGCACAACTGCATATGGGTATGAGCGCATCCTGCTTTTTTAACACCACATTTTTTGATGGTTTACTGTCTTTATTGGTCTAACCTCATGTCATCTTGTGCATTTATTCCAGGTCTTCCACAATGTGTATTCCTATTTTGTTAAGCAACTGTTATGTTCACATGTAATGTGCCTGGTTCACCAGCAGATGGCAGCAAACACGGCAGAGCTGTATGTAGATAGGATGGAACTTTTTAATTCCATTTCACCACCCCCTGGAAAAAAGTGGGCGAGTCCTACTTCCTGCAGGAAGGGTGGGGAGCAGGTAGAGTCAGTCTAGCTTATCCCCTGCTACGGGACAGGTGTGCAGGGTACGTCTCTGCTGGAGCAGAGCGGAGGGTGCTCTGGCTGGCCATGGAGGACACAGCTTTGAGCCTCAGGAGGAAAGTTTCCTGGCCTAATCTAGAGACTGAACATACAAAGAGAAGTGCAGCAGACAGAAGAAGCAAAGTCATACAGTCAGCCTGTCAGTACAGCAGGGCCAGAGAGAAACAGATGTAGCAGAGTCGCGTTTGCCTGCCAGCTTTAATGCTAAAGCCTGCTTGGGACCAAGACAAAGCTTAAAGACTGTTTCTGATAAACATTTATTCAAGTAAAGCTGCGGTTTAACTACATACAAGGTGTGGACTCAATCTTTCTTTCAAATTCCTCAATTATTCCCTCTATTTATTGCTTCGGAGCCAAAGCCTGGGGTCCAGCCATATCCAGGTAGGAGCACCGTGACACATAAAGAAACAGATAGGCCGCACTATACCACTCGGCATTCCTAGACCTGGGATGCGTTTTATATATAGAGGGCCCTAGGGGGAGGCACCCTTTGTACATGTTCTCCACGGACAGCACACGCACCCATTCATTTTAATGTATGTATTCACACATCAGTGTTTTAGTAAGGTCCGTGGGTCCGTGATTTTAGCATGGATACATGCTCTATTTTGTCCGTGTTCACCGATCCATCACGCCCATTATAATCTATGGGTCCATGAAAACCACGGATGCAATACTAATGCCATCTGTGTTTCATTAGGAAGAAATGCTTTGAAAATTATTTTTCAGCTGTACAGGGTCAGTGAAACACGGATGACACACGGACAACAAAAAACACAAGGACCACACACGGATCGATCACGGAAATCTTCACGGAGGCATCACTGACCACCTTTTCACGGATTTAAGCACGGACACGGATGTGTGAATGATGCTTTACTGAGGAACAGCGCGGAGCGTGAATGATAAGTGATCGATATAATGGAGACATTTTCCACCACTCTGGTTATCATTATTGATCATAAAATCATTCAGATTTAGTGGTAGTATTAATGCCTATACATAGGGGTAGATATTTCTCACTGATATAACATATTACAAAGTTTCTTGTGGTCACTTGTACTATTGATTTATGCAAAGTCATGTAAAAAGTTAGTGAGCATTTAACTTCCATAACTGAGAAGGATGTTTAAAAATCAGAATGCCATTACACTGACGTGCAGACTCTTGTCAGTTTGGCTCCTGATTTAGCCCCCTCCCATCTTATTTTGCTGACCGTGCATTTTTGCTGAATTTCTCAACATGCCTGACTGTGATAATCAGCTCCCAAAACAAAACCAACTAGAAGACTGCTCCAAGAACAGATCATTCTATCAACATGCGCAGCAATGTAGTCACCGGGGGAGCACAGACAGATGTTTACAATTACGAGAAGTCCCTGACCTTTCCCAAGGAGGGAAGGAAAGCCAATGGTCGATCAGTGCAATATTCTGCTTAATACATACACTGCTGCAGCATGTCAGACAATTATACCCCGCTCTGACCCGACCTTAGCAATGTGCACCTCAGCATTTCCTTCCCCATTACATCCATTGCCTTCTGGAGGCAGAGGGAGGTCATTATCCTGATTTAATGGTCCATTATGTGCACACAACACATTCGGTAAAGACCTAGAGCCTCTCGACACCCGCCTTCATAAAACAACTTGCTTGGCGTTACTGTGCGCCTGTGCGGCCTTTCTTCATTTACATTAGGCACAGCTCGCAGCCTATAAATAAAGGGCAGGGGTATAATAATGGATGTGGACATAAGAGGCACAAGTTTCTAAGACCTCAGGTCTACAAGATGAAAGAACATGTTTCGGATTTAAGGATTTTTTCATGACTTTTATACTGATCGACACCCAGGACCCCCGCTGATCAGCTGTTTGAGAAGGCAGTGGCGCTCGCAGTAGAGTCGCAGCCTTCTCACAGCCTAGCCTAGGCCATGTGATGTCACGTTTATCGTTCATAGGGTCATACGTGAATGTAAAATGTACGGCGCTATGCTTGGTGAGCTGAGAGAAGGCCGCGGCGCTGCTGCAACCGTGGTTGCCAAACAGCTGATCAGCGGGGGTCCCCGTTGTTGGACGGCCACTGATCAGATACTAATGATATATCCAAAGGATAGGCCATCAGTGTAAAATACAGCCATGCTCATCGGTCTCAGTTTGGCCTTATGAACCTAGGCCGGTTGCTGGAGTTTACATTACGGAATATAGGGAGCAGTATAGATAACAATTTCCTAAAATATAAGTAATACCAGCCTTGCATCCCTGGATCTTGTAGCTACAGATTGTCTGGGTCCATATAGTACCCTGCACCTTAAAGGGGTTTCCAGCTTCCATCAACATCCTTTAAAATAATCTTTTATGAAGGTGTCTGTAATTTTGTAATGTATTTCTTCTACCTTTATAGCTCCTATCTCCCGTTCTGGGCTGTAGTCACATGACCATGTCCATGCAGCTCTTTCTTATTTCCTGGGATGTCATGTCCATGGGCGGGGCAGTGATAGGGGAGTGTCTATGTAACTAGCTATAATTTAGCTGGGTGTTGTTAGGGGCGGTGCTGGAGCTGCGGCAGAGAAGGCAGATGTGCATCATGGGATTGGTTGGATGCAACAGGAAGTGCTACATACAGGATGGACACAAACCAGAGGGATAAGTGTACGTAGTGAAAATGGGTCAGGAGGGTCTGAATTGGAAAAAAAAAAGAAGGCATGAAGGAGATGGACATAAGGTAAGCAACTACATGAACATATCTGTTAAACACCAAAGTGACTCCAGAAGCCCCTTTAAAGTGAATATCCAACTTCTACAATCATTTCATTCTAGGTTTAAATTCCTGTGTTAATAGAAACATAGAAACATAGAATGTGTCGGCAGATAAGAACCATTTAGCCCATCTAGTCTGCCCAATATACTGAATACTAGGACTATCCCCCGGCCCTATCTTATATAACGGATGGCCCTATGCCTATCCCATGCTTAAACTCCTTCACTGTATTTGTAGTTACAACTTCTGCAGGAAGGCTATTCCATGCGTCCACTACTCTCTCAGTAAAGTAATACTTCCTGATCCTAATAAAATCTGTATATCAGTCATAGCTCTGTTTTTTGATACAGAGCATCAAATCCCCATACAACATGTTGGTCACCTGCAGCCACCACTAGGGGAACTTAGGAGCTGTAAGCTCCCTCTAGTGGCGGCTGCCAGAAGCCCGCATGTTATCTTTTCAACCTTTTGTGCATGCAGGAGATTTGATGCTCAGTCTGTATAAGAGAAATAAGGCTCCAACAACTCAAAAGATATATTAAGACATAAATCACAGCAGAATGATAAACCTTATTAGATAAATGAGTGCATCATTTTATTTGGTCATGCATGGCTTTACGAAATACAGCAGAACGTGGCTTATATAGGGTTACGTGGGAGCTGTAATGTATGTGTTGTATTACAGCAGTGCAAAGTTCCTGACAGCATGGCAGCAGGCTTTTACTGAGCAAGACATTTATTTATCAGGTTGTCTGTCAATGGGCTGACACCGCCATATCATATGGGGTCAGTAATAGGTGGATGTGATGTGTCAGGGAGGATTCACTGACGAGAGTCACTCTGTCTCTGTTCCCTTTGTTTGCTGAATACTGTACCGTGATAACACAGGGGATCATAGTACATGTATGTTAATATTAACAGATCTATAGGAAAAATCTCATTACTGGTAAGCATTAGCTATATGAAAGCAGATGGCAGGACCCGAGAAAAGCAATGGTAGCCTGGAGTCAGTCAACGTCTTGCTGCTTGACATTAAGCAGTCCCTAAAACTGTTTATGCCTTTGTCTATCAGCCCTCCCCATAATAGTGCCCTGGTGCCACTTATTTTACAGACAAATACATACTTACCAGCACTGAACAGGTGAAATTAGAGACCAATAAGCCTAGCCCATTGGACCACCCGAGAGATACCTCAGAACTTCTACAGCTCGATTTGTGAGATTGTCCCTGCAAAATTGGGACTGTTTGTAAAGTATGTGAATAAAGGTTTCAGCATGCAGAAATCTAACATGCCCTGCCCTTATTTCATCATTATATTCTAGACAGAAACATAATGGACCCATTATAAGTCAATGGGGTCCACCTGGTCTTGTTATGATCCACCGCACAACAGATCTGTCAAAACCATCTTGGCTCCAGTAACAATAAAACCCATGAAGCTGGTTAGTCTTCTCCGTGAATTTACCATATCTTGTAGATGGCTAGTTTTTTGAAGATTTGTGGTCTGGACCTTAGAAGGAGAACCAGGAGGTAGAGGTGAGTGGAGCACAGAGGGATCTCTTCTACTGCCATGGTCAGACTGGCACCAATTCTATATCAATGTGTTTGTCAATTTTATCACTAAAGGGATCTTGTGAGAACAACCCTCTCTAGGCTTAGGGTACATGGACGTCATAAAATGAGGAGCACTCAGGATCCCATCACCGAAACTGGACAGACACTCTGTATTCTGGTGGACCCAAGACATTTCCTTGAATTATAAAGGTGGCCATTCATCTGAATTGCTGCCATGTAATACTGCAGGGGTAGAGTAGCTAAGGTGAAATGCTTGGGGAGCGAGACCTGGGGTGCTCAGCTGATTTCCCATGGGCCACCAAACTGTAGACATTACTTGAGCAGTAAGACTCTTACTATGGCAAAAGGAACAAGGACTTCATCGTGTTACTGGATATGAATCATTGAGCGAACATTGTGAATCCTCCGGTCTCAGGTGCCAGAACAGCCTCCTTGGGGACAGGCTAAGAAACCAGAAGTGTACAACCAAAGACCAAACAGAGCAGATGATTGAGGCAGCTCAGGTCACAGAAACAAGCCGGGTCAATAGCAGGTC
Source organism: Bufotes viridis (assembly GCA_033119425.1). NCBI lineage: Eukaryota > Metazoa > Chordata > Amphibia > Anura > Bufonidae > Bufotes > Bufotes viridis. The sequence goes on from CM065592.1 coordinate 62,156,882, forward strand.
AGAAAGCTTATTAGTAAGAGCACTTTGTAATGACACAGGAATAGATGTAAGCTATTGCACTGGCGGTGTCCTGGAGCAGAATGTATCAAGGATGGTCCATGCCATCATTGACCTGTCTCTAATGGTGCATAAACACAGAGCTTCTGCAGCAGCCAGATGGATAAGAAGCCTGCTGCCAGGCAGAAGAAACTGAGGGAGATGTCGATCTGAACAAATAGAACAGATTAGATGTTGCATGCAAGGCCAACCTCAGGAATATATGACTTATGTAGTCACAAAGAACGTCTCACCTGTATTGTAGAAAGAGGCGTCATGGGTCCTGATAGCCTGAGAACGCAAGGCTTGCACCCTGATCCCACACTAATGCCTGAACTTGTGGAAAGACAGGATTTCTAATCTGGTTCCCCCCCCCTTTAACATTTATCTTTAATCATTGTCCCATAATAAGACTTAAAGGGGTTGTCCCCCAAAAAATATTCAGCTGTTTTCAAAAGCGCACATGGATGTCAATACTTTCATAAAAAATGTAGCCACTGTGTTATTCAATAGAATGTATCTACAGTATATAGAAACTTCTACTGTTTGTTTTGTTTCTTATTTCTCTGTCCACCTTGCTGAGGTGGACGCACATGCTCAGTTCCATCCTTCAGTTGCCTCCTGAGCTGTGATAGGAAAAGAGCTGCAGTAGAAAGGACACGCCGCCAGAGCTACCAGCTGGATATAAATCTAGCAGTGAAATTGGAGCAATGAAGGGGGAGATCTCTGGATCCATGTGAGGTACAGGGCTGGTTCTAGCTTTGTTAGAAAGATATTGTCGGGCACTATATGTCTGATTTTCATTTTTTACATTAATGGAATAACCCCTTTAAGAATTCACCAGGAGGTCCTCCAGTCTCCATTACTATTCTCCTACATTCCCAATTGTTTTTCGATATCCAACCTGCAAGATTTTGTAAGAAGCTCATATTCTAAATGTCAGTGAAAAGCAGCAAAATGATTCATTTGTCACCAGTCTCAGTGGGAATAAGTTGTCAGAAATCATGGCAACCAATACTAAACTATTGAAAAGAACTGCACTGGAAAATAGGAGCATTGCTGACAATGTAATGTTTCCTGCAGTGACAAAAACCCACTTAACAAGATAGACATTAAAAACTACATTCTCATAAATCGCTGGCAAAATCAAGTCACCCAGAGGAGCAATTACATGGGGGCCAGTTACCCCATGGGGCCCCTGTTGTCTGTACAGATGAGGACTGCTATTTCTTTGCTGCAAATATTAAATGTCTACACTAAATATAAAATCACTATTATAGCACTAGACCCCTTCCCGTAATATACGGTCCTTGAAGCAGAACTCCAGCTAAGCGTTAATCACCGATCCATTGGGATCCCCATCGATCGCCACAATTCAGTACTCCGGTCCTGTAGGCACAGTCGCCAGACCACATCTAGAAGAAGTGTGACTGGAGCACTGGTTACGCATGCGCCCTGCCGCTCTATTCAAATCCTATAAGCACTGACGGGAACAGCAAAATACAGCAATCGTGGTGGTTCCAGTAGTCAGATTCCTACTGATGTAACATGTATCATCTATCTAGATTAGCAGCAGATCCTTTAAGTTATATTGTAAGATGAGGCCACCATGGATCGGACTTCTTTTCTCTCCCTATGGATGGTTTATCAGATTGGGATCTAGAGGATTTGAAAGATGTGTCATCTCCTTTCTTCACACAATGCTGTAGGATTGGTCAAGGCAGGCTATCCAACGTTCCTCACAATGTTCCTTACATCAATAAGGCTTTGGTGCCCATGACCCTGTCACCAGTTTACTTGTTCTCCTTCCTTGGACCACCATTGGTAGGTACTAACCACTGCATACCATGAACACCCCATACGACCTGCCATTTTGTAGATGCTCTGATTCAGATGTCTCTGCTATCTCAATTTGGCCATTATCAAAGTTGCTCAGATCTTTCCATTTGACCATTTTCTTGCTTTCAAAACATCAACTTCAAGAACTGACAGTACGCTTGCTTCCTAATGTTATTTACTTCACCTTAGGGTCCATTCACACGACCGTGTCCGTTTTGCAAACCTTAAACTATGGTTCTGCAAAACACGGACACTAGATGTGGGCATGCAGCATAGAGTTACGGACCCATTGACATGAATAGGTCCGCGTTCCGTAAGATGCGGCAAAGAATAGGACATGTCTTATCTTTTACGGCGCGGCTGCACAGACCTGGAAGCATACATCTGGCTTAACGAAAAAGAATGTGGCTTCAGAGGTGTCTAAGATGGGACGGTTCGCACAAAAACTGAGTCATAATTCCGTCTCAAAGTAAACCAACCTATAATAGGCATAGAGTCAGCCTGAGCCCCTGTGATAGATCTGGTGAAGGTCTAGACAACCTGCCTAAGATTACGCCATCTGTAGGATTAGTAAATCTGCCCCAATGTTGTTTGCTGTGAAATTTGAAATGATTTAGATTTTTGGACAGAAATAATGGAGAAATTAAGTAAAATGTTCTACAGCTCCACGTGCAGATGGCATGTAGTATGAGTGAGAAGGAACAATGGAAGCCCTTGTCATTATTACGGTCTATGATATTACATAGAACTTAGGGCTATCTCCGACGTTTGTAATTATAATAAGGGAGGTTATATCTGAGCAGTTTTCTCCAGCATGATCAGTGGGTAGTATGGCTGAGCGTGCTCTTACAGCGGCAGAGGTGGTTAGCAGAGGGGGGTGTCCCAATACAAGGACACGTGTATTCTTTCTATACACTAGCTGTGTCTAATATTGGGGGAGCAAGGTTCTCCCAGCGTTCTGTTTGTCATCTTGTTATGCAGTGCTTCCTACAATTAATACCTAGTAAAGTGGAGAAAAAGGCATCAGAGGATTTGGTAACAGGTTCTCCCTCTGTCCCAACAGAGACATATAATGCCAGGGAGAATACTACATCAAGTCTGTGGAGAGCAGAGGTTTCTGCATCTGCTGAGCTTTGTTGTGTTGTATTATGAGAATGAAAAGTGCAATAAACACGTAGAAAACTAAACCTCCTTCCAAAAACTGTATATATGTATGTATATATATATATATATATATATATATATACTGTAGATAGGGCTACTTTAAAAACAGGACAAACAAAACAAAATACAGTTAACGACATATAGGCATAGTGTACACAAGAAACCCAATATTATCATGTCATATAACGCAGTGCAGAGGTAACATATGGTAGCATACACAGGGCATGGGCTTTGCCTTGTGCATGAGATCTAAATCTGGACAGCAGGATTCAGGCTCTCCTAAAACAGCAAGTGTTCCTGGAGGATGTATGGTAATGACAAGGATATGGAATAGGAATGACCTCTCTGCTAAAGGCCTCATGCACACGACCGTTGTTTGATTCCGTGTCCGTTGCTCCATTTTTCGTGATTTTCTGCGGACCCATTGGTTTTCAATGGGTCCGTGGAAACCTCGGCAAATGCACCGTTTGTCCTCCGCGTCCGTGGTCCGTGATTCCAGTCTGTCAAAAAAATATAACCTGTCCTATTCTTGTCCGTGAAAAACGGTTCACGGACCCATTCAAGTCAATGGGTCCGTGAAAAAATGCGGATGGCCATCCGTGTGTCATCCGCGTTCCGTGTCCGTTTTTTTTGCGGATCCCTTGGCAGGCACTTGGGAAAAATTGTCAGCCTGTCTTTTGGTAAAATCTTTTGGGTCATGTCCGCTAAAAAAAACGGAAGACACACGGAAACACAACGGAAGGCAAAAACGGACACGGATCACTGAACAACGGAACCCCTTTTTGCGGACAGCATAAAAAAACGGTTGTGTGCATGAGGCCAAAGGCAAATTTAGGGAATTCACTATAATTTAAATGGGATTTCCAATACTTAGGTATTATTGGCATATCATCAAGATTGTTCATTATGGGGGTTCTCCGGGCTTTTTAATACTGATGACCTATCCTCAGGATAGGTCATCAATATCAGATTGGCGGGGGTCCGACACCTAGTACGTGCTGTTTCCCTTCTCTCTTCCTGTCCGCTGCTGCTGTCCCATAGACATACAGCGGAGAGCAGGAAGAGAGACGACACATGCGCACAGCGCGCACCGTCTCCTCATACAGCTGATCGGCAGGGGTGCCGGGTGTTGGACACCCGCCGATCTGATATGGATGACCTATCCTGAGTATAGGTCATCAATATGAAAAAGTCTGGAGAACCACTTTAGTATCAGGTCAGTGGGGGTCCAACACCCGCACCCCCACCAATCAGCTGCTTCAGGCTACCAGCTCCATAAACTACACAGAGGACAGAGCTGGAAGCAGAAGTCTCCGACCACTGCGTAGTGGCCATAGTGGGGTCCTGCAACTCAGCTGCTGTCCAAGTGAATAGGAGCTGAGCTGCAGCGTACCGGCACTGGAAACTCTCCAGTGGAGAGAAGAGCTTTCCATCCACTGTACAGTTGGCAGCTGCCTAAAACAGCTAATCGGTGGGGGTACAGGATGCTGGACCCCCACCGATCTGATATTGATGACCTGTCCTGAAGATAGGTTATCAATATCCAAGTCTCAGAAAACTCCTGTAGCTATTTTTTGTGAACCTCCTTAGCGCACAACCACTACAGTTGAATACATCCCTAAAGAACCCTTAGGGCACGCCCACACATGGCGGATATGCTGCGGATTTTACAGTAGCAGCAAAGCGGATGAGAATTTACAAAATCTTATCAACATGCTGCAGACAATTCTCGAAACAGAATCCACACGGAACCTGACCTGCGTTGTGTATGATCATTTCCGCTGATGATTTCCGCTGCCGATTTCACGATTTGCAACGCAGAAGGGAAATTCGCAGCATTCATGCTATGAATTCCAAAGCAAAATTTGCAACATTCAGTGTTTTTTCAGATTTTTTCAAACTCTGGGCATTACCCTTCATAATTTCCGTTGCGAATTTGCTGCTTATCCGCATGTGTTACGTGCTGATTTGTCCCAGATTTGCTAAGGATTTCACCCTATGCATTGCAAAAGGTAAAATCTGCATGGATATCCACAGCATAAATGGACATGCTGCGGATTTAAAATCCATACCGTAGGTCAGTTTATACTGCAGATTATTTTTGCCGCATGTGAGGAAGATTTCCTAAAATCTCATTCACCTTGCTAGTCCTGTAAAATATTGTGGATTTACTGCACACAAACCTGCAGCATAAAAAAGCCACATTTTACATTATCGGATTATTTTACATTAAATATGTAAACTTCTGATTTATTACCTCTCACCTGTCTGTCTCCTGAGCTCATGTTCACTATTTCTCAACTTCTGTGTTGCATCCATATGTATGGTATCAGGCAGGGGTGCACCACCAATGAGGCCTGGTGAGGCGATTGCCTCAGGCAGCCCCAGGTAGGGGCAGGAGGGGGGCGGCGCAAGGGCCATGGGTAATGAGCCTTTTCATTGTGGCAAAGGGGTTAGGTTAAGAAATTGGCATGGGGTGGGGGTGGGCGTCGTTTTAGTTTTCGCAGCAGTAAGGCTAGGTGCACCCCTGGTATCAGAATGTAGAAATCTAGCTCTGCTACATCTGTTTGCTCTCTTGTATATACTGTATATTCGTATTCGTTCAGCATTTATGAGGGTCCGTACTGAACACTGTACTGTTTTGACATAAGCCAGCACAATTGGTACAGAGTTAGCGAAGCAGTTCACGTGTCCAGGTTTTGGATTATGCATGCAGCGAAACATATTGCAGGTGGCTGCTTTACCAGTCACCTGCGGCGTCCTGCTGGAGCCATTTTAGGAGTCCATTGTTAGTGGGTAAATGAGTGGCTCCTGCCGCCTGAATGAAGCGGAGCGGTACACTGTGACTACAGCTCACTCTTGGCTCCCTGGCTTCTATTCAGTAGACTCAGCTGGCTCCCGCTCACTGCTCAATACAGATCTGTAACATGAAGCCACTCAAACAATGGGATAGGAACAGGAAATTGAGAAAAGTCACAGGCAACTGCTGCGCAGATTAATATGCAGAAATAAATGATTCTGCTGAATGGAGATATGAAGGAAACGTGGGCTATTTTTTTTATTATATATAGCATGGCTTTTAAGGATGTTCCTATGGCTGGGACCGATGTAGGAGGAGTAGGTGGCCGCCTAGAACAGCATGGAGGGGAGTTCAATTTATACACGTAAAAATAAAAATTGCAGAGGGAAGCAGCAGTTTGAAAGGAGCGTAAGTGTAACTGGTGGTGGAGGGGATTGGGAAGCACGTATTATAAATTGGAATGCTAGGATTAAATAAATGATTTTATCCGACGCCTCTCATGCTAAACTTCAAGGACTAAGGCAGGGGCGCATTCTGAAACCACCTCTGATCTGACCCTTTTCTTTGGGTTCCAAAAATGCCAAATCCGTCCTTGGCCATACAAATGAGATAACCATTGGCCGAATGCTTGTTTGGCTGACAGCTATCTCTCTGAAAGAAAATTCACAGAAAATAATGCACATTGTATATGGACTAAGCCCGAATTCTGGTATGATAAAATCTGAGATACGCAGCCAATATATTTTGATCAAAACACATCTGTGCCCGTCTACCAGTGCCAAGGTGAGGGCTTAGTCCATATATTATGTTTGCCTGTATGGCATGAGTGACATTATTTTCCGTTAATTTTCTTTTGTAAATGTTGCCATGTACATCTGCATATTCAGTTATCATATGGTGTTTTGTATCTTTTTCAGTGATTTTTTTTACATCTATCTCTCCCAAATCACCCATACATATGCATAGTCGGCTTGGCCAAATGGATAGATTAAGACGTCTCCCTAAAAACAAAAGGATCGGGTAGTTGAAATCCAGGCAAATGTCAGAGGAGAGACAAGAAGGATGAAAAACACATTAGATGGTCAGCTGAAGCCAGCGAAAATGGTGGGTTTGGACGGCATACATCTAGTGTGTCTGACCAGCTTAAGGGTCTCATCAGTGGATGCACATATCTGTGCAGCAAGTGCTATATATGCAGTGCGCCCAGGGGAGTGGAGGACAGGAGTGGTAGTACTTACTCACTCTGAGGCTTGGAACACACCTCAGCGTTTCTGAATCGCGCGTATGACGCACGTCTTACGCGCGTTTTTGGATGCGCATTTTTGTAACTAAGAAACGCGCATCATACGCGCGATTCAGTGATTCTCTCCTATTTCAGCATGATCCATAGGCGCGTTAAAACGCCTAAAAGAAGCTCATGCTGAAGCAACAGCGTTCGGCGTTTTTCAGCGCGTTCAAACGCGCTGTAAAACGCCCAAATGTGAACCATGCCCATAGGGAAGCATGGCTTTCCACATGTTGTGCGTTTTACAGCGCGTTTGAACGCGCTGAAAAACGCTTAGGTGTGTACCTAAGGTGACGCTCCCCTGGGCCGTGCAGTGCTGAGAAGGTTGCACCTTTTCTTCCCTTAGTGGCACTCCCTGGTTTTGGGGTTCTGCCTGGAGGTATTTCAGGTTGCCCTTGGTGGTGTTGAATTTTGAGATATAAGGCAATTACAAGGCAGGTTCGTTACTGGCAGATTTGGTTCTAATATAGATGTCACAGTTCAGACTTTTCATGGACAGGTAGATTTTTCTGTTTTGTAATTTCACAGATCTCACTGTTATCCCAGCTGACAAAGGTAGTTAACAGACCAAAGTATTTCTCCTCACACTCCTCACACTGCACTTTGCTATCCCACACTGAGAGTGCATTATCTCTCTTGCATCCTTCTGCACTCTCTTTTTTTCTCTCACTTCAATTTTGTACACACAAAACAGAGCCACAATGTCCTCTGGGGGATGTGGACGTTAGCAGATCCCCAGTCTGCTTCTAAAGTATGTCCAGACTTCCAAAGCCTTTCATCTCCTAGAAGTCAATAAGTCTTTCAGACAGTTTATCTCCACAGTCTGTTTTACACGCACCTCCTCTCAACACTGGTATGCTCCACAATCTGTTATTTTTGCTCTTTATACTCAAACACTGGTTTAAAGTTTTCTCTACATCTTTGCTTCTCTAGAGGGCTGTTCCCTGCTTCTGCACACTTCACTGTCTCAGCTCTAACCAACTGCATCAGCCAATTAAACAGTGGACCAGTGCAGTAGCATACCATTACAGTCATTGTATACCAGTCATTGTGTGTGTACAGTATTTTCCCATTACTGTGATAATCTAGTCACTATGTGGACATTAATACACAATATTCCACAGGTAATATTTCCATAAAACTTTCAGTAACTTTGTAAATACTTTTCTTCTACTGGTTACATGTTTTCTGCTCTCTCCAGGTCTATAGACAAATTCAAATAGAAATGCATTGTGGGAGCTCAGATGAAAATGATACCCTATTATTGTACATCTCTGACAATGGACTGAAGATACTTTACTCTCTGTTTTCAAGAGTAACCAGCTCTTAAAGCGGTCTTCTATCAATGGACGTTTATAACATAGGAAAATTTTAAAATGTCTGGTGGATATTCCAAGACATGGATTGGCACTAATTGTACAAAAAAGAGTCCTGATTGTGGCTCTGACCACAGCAGGGGAAAATGGGCCCAAAGGCTTGCACCTACTGTGTGCTATTTATAATATAAGTGTCTTCTTATGTGTCAAGGGAGCTTCTAGGCTCCTTCAGGCACTAGGCCTGAATTGGAAGTGCTACCTCCTATATACTGTAGATACACCCCTGTTTCTTGCATATTCTATAGATTTACCATAAATATCTTTTACGGCTCTTGTATTTTTCGTTGACAGCATAATAATTCATAAAGAACACAGTACAGTATTATAAATGATAATAAGTATAATATCATCTTACCTAACGGCCAGTCTTCTCTGACTTGGGGTCAATGTTTCTTCTTTACAAAAAATTCCTTAATGGAATGGAAAATAAAAAATATAAGAGGGCTGATCAGTGGACATGCCACGCTTCCCCCACACCCTCCGCAACCATATCCATAAACCCTATAGAACAGTGTTAAAGGGGTATTCCAGGCCCCTGATATGGATGACCTATACTCAGGATAGGTCATTAAAGGGGTTATCCAAACTATAAAACATGCCCCCCAATGCCCGGGCCCCTCATATTGATTATACTCACCCAGGTCCCTGGCACCTGTGTCGCTCCTGATCTCCGCACAGCCGCCGCTGCATCAAAACAACCTGTGACGTGGTGAGCATCCAATAGCAGGCTGCGACTGGAACAAGCCCCCTAGCGTCACCCACGATGCTAGGGAGTATTCCCTCGCACTGCCTGCTATTGGCTGCTCCCCCCCCTCGCCAGATGTTTTGATCCACATGACGGAGAGGTGCGAAGGCGGCCGTGAGGGGATAAGGAGCGATGCGGGTGCCGGGGAGCAGGGTAAGTATAATCTACATGATAGGCCTGGGCATTGGGGGGCATGTTTTATAGTTTGGGTAACCCCTTTAATATCAGATTGGTGAGGGTCTGACACTCCATACACCCACCAATCTGATATTGCCTGCAGCCGCCAGCGCTGGAACTAGCATTCTGAATGGAGCAGGAAGCACAGCTCCGTGCAAAGTGTAGTGGCTGTGCTGGGTTACTGCAGCCCAGCTCCCACTGAAGTGAATGGGAACTGAGCTGCAGTAACCCAGCACGGCCACTACACTTTGTACGGAGCTGTGTTTCCTGTTCCGTTCACGGTGCCAGTTCCAGCGCTGGAGGCTGCAGGGAATCTGATCAGTGCGAGTAGGGAATGTCAGACCCTTACTGATCAGATATTAAGAATTTATACTGAGGATAGGTCATCAATATCGGGAGCCTGGAAAACCCCTTGAAGCACTGTAGGACTACACCTCCCAGCATCCTGTGCCTGCCTCTGCAGCTGGTGATCCACAGGTTGCTTATCTCATGTTAGAATCTGCAATATACTGTGGAGCAGTTGCCCATTAATCATGGCAGTGTGTAATTACGTAGAAAGCATTCTAAATGACAGGGAAATAACGACACATTTACATGTATAATTACATTTGCAAGAGCTGAATAAAGAACGGAGTTTAGAAATTCTGAAAGCATTGAATGAAAGCCGCAGAAAGCTGTTTATTTCCATCATAAAATTCTAGGACTCCAAACACATGAGCCTGTGTAAGCGTGTGTATCTCACTGTATCCCAAAACTAATAAAAGGAGCATAATAATAATCATCATATCCAGTTACAATAAAAAGAAATGACTATTAAATATAATATAAATCCTGGAGTCATCCTCTTCTCTCCGGATAAAGGATGTTCTATTGTATTTATAATGTCGTAGTGATATCTGTTGTTATCAGTGCTGGGAAACATTACAGCCCCTATTACAGATATAAAAGATACCATAGAGAAATGTCACTCAACTTTATTAGTGTCCTGAATGGCAAAACGAGCAATGGTACAGAATCAGGGACTGCATCACTGCACACATTTTCCATTTAAAGGGCATCAAGCTGAAATGCGGTGCAATCTGCAGGTGGCATGTTATAGAGCAGGAGGAGCCGATTGATATCTAGTTTATGGTTCATTTAAACCTCAGCTTGTTCCAGGCGTAAGAGTCCAGTGGGTGGTGCTGAGTGACAGCTATCTCTGTACGCGCAGTCATACAGGGAAGGTTATCAATCACTGCTTAGGACCGCCCACTGGACTCCTTAGGCCAGAATATGCAGAGGGTTAAATGAATAAAATACAAGTTAGGACTTGTTCACTTCAAAGACTCTGCACGGAGACGTCGTCAATTCCATAAAAAACAGCAGAGAGAAAGGTTCTGCATGCAGGACTTTCTTATCTGCTAATAAAGCAGACTCCCACAGGAAACCGAACGGACCCCATTATAGTCAATATGATCAGTTTGGCTCAGTTCGGGTCAGTTATGCACCATATGCAGCACTTCCTCTGTTTTCCTTCCACTAACAGAGGAGAACAAGCAGTAGTGTGAACTGACCCTTATACTGAACCTTTTCCTACATAACTATATATCAGCCTGCTCAGCTCCTCCTGCTCTGTAAAATTAGAAGCTCAGCTGAATCTGCCCAAATCTGCAGGTTCAGTGAACGTTCATCTAGTACGTATGGGGATCATAAAGGAGTTGTCCACCTTTTACTAAACGATAGCCTATCCTCGGGATAGCTGATCAGCGGAGGTCAGACACCTCACACCCCTGCTGGTCAGCAATAGTTTCGGTGCCAGAATTAGACAGCTCCGTCTACCTTGGTAAACTGAGCTTGTCACTGTTGGACCCCCACCAATCAGCTAGCGATGACCTATCTAGAGGACAGTCCATCACTTAAAGGGAGGCTGTCACCTAATATGAGTATTTTAGACCGCTCAGATCAGGTTATAGACTCTTTGACCCTCATCACAATGGTACCTTTCTTTTCTGTGTCCCTCATCGAGATCATGAAAAATACACTTTTTAAACGTATGCAAATGAGCTTCTGCAAGTGCCCAGGGGCGGCGTTACAGTCACAAGTGCCCCGGCCCCTCGGCAATGTGCCCAGGAAAACACACCTCTTTGGGCCCTCTGGTCCGCCCTTCTTTCCCATAATTACCTCCTCCTCTGCCTCCAGCCGGCGGAAGTCACGAGCGGCACCAGGGGACGGCAAGTCTCAGAGCAGCTATCTTTATTTGGCCGGCGCATGCGCAATATAAAAAGCTGTTTCTCTGCCCATAATGGGCAGAGCAGTGCGCAGGTACGGGCAGTAACGCCGCCCCTGGGCACTTGCAGAAGCTCATTTGCATACGTTTAAAAAATGGCGTTTTCATGAACTCAACGAGGGACACAGAAAAGAAAGGTACCATTGTAATGAGGGTCAAATAGTCTATAACCTGATCTGAGCGGTCTTAAAGACTCAGATTAGGTGACAGACTCCCTTTAATAGACGCTCGACAACCCCTTTAACTGTCATCCCACAACAGTAACAGAAAACCAGCAGAATTCAGCATTGTGTCTTTGGACATGGATAGAGAAGAAAGCATTATGTAACGTAAAATATAAGATAAATAATGCAAAGTATTTACAAAGCTACTCTGAATTTCATGTAGATTTTATGAATGAGAGAAAATATATTCATCATGTAGCCAGTATCATGCAAAACTCTATGAGGATTGTCAATGAACCCACCGGTGCTGTAGTTAACAAGAGGCGCTAGGCTCATTGTTGCCATGCATCTGTGTGCATTCAATTTCATGGCTGTTCTACAGTTCATGCTCAACTTGCCTTGTTACCGAGATACCCCTGTGACTTGTAGGTAGTTTGGGGGCCACTTTGTTGATCTGACAAATTAATGCTGAGCTGTTTTCAGATCACCTCTTGGGGACTGTGACGTCTCGCTAGAAATATCTCCTTTGATAAACATGTTTATGAAAAGATCAAGGGCTCATAATCAATATCGCTCACCTTATAGCGGTGATGTGAACGTAGCTGGAATGCACCTATGCACATACATGTACTATGTTTGCAAGGATGATAGCTGTAGGCTGTCCGGGCATGCTGGGAGTTGTAGTTTTGCAACAGCTGAAGGGCCACAGGTTGACCCTGGCCTAGGCATAGCTCAGTCTCATTCAAGGCTACAGTATGAAGCACAGCCGCTGTATTGAGGACGCCGCACTGCTCACCAGAATGAAACAGCCTCTTTAAACTGCTAATCAATAGTGGTGCCAGGTGTTGGACCCCCTCTAATAAGATATTGATGAACTATTATAAGGACAGGTCATCAAAATTCTACTTGTGGAAAATCCTTTTAAAACGGACAGCATACCAAACATGTCCATTCTTTGTGGATCTGCAGTTTGCAGACCGCAAAACTAACACAGTCATATGCTTGAGGCCTTAGACACTGGACTCCTTGTCATCGAAAGAGCGGAGATTTCAGCCAATACATGACAAGGTTTACTCAATCTTTACCAAACTTTTTCCCCCAAAATTATATATAAATCCACTCAGCTCCTTCAAATCAGATTAAATTTTCTATGTGACAGGTTCCCTGTCAGCCAGCTATTCATTCAAGTCATGTCATCTTACCATCTCGTATTTCAAAAGCCAAGCTTGTTATTTTCTGTGTAATAATCATCATTGGCCTGTAGATGAAGAAAATAAAACATTTTTGCAATCATACAAATAATAAAAGCCAAACTAAATTGCTGAAAAAATACAACCAGTTACATTACAGTATGATTAGATAAAGTTGGTGTCTCTTCACATCACAGCTGTCGTAGACAATAGCCAAGATCCTATTGTTTAAAGGTTATTTAAAATGCCAGTTTCCTACTTGAAAAGGCCCAGAGCAGTAAGTCAAAGGATACATAGATGATCTTCTTCTTTCCAAAACAAACAAGTCATATAGAGGATCCTCTCTCCAGCAGCACAAACCATATAGAACATCGTCTCCAAAGATTTAAGGTTTACACAGAAGATCCTCTTCCCCAACCTGCCCCAAGTACTCTAGAATATCTTTTTCACAGAGTCCCTAGGGTCATATAAAAGATTTTTCCCCCCAGAATCTTATAGGTCATACAGAAGACCATCACCCCGGAGTCACAGGTTATACAAAAGAGCCTTTCCCCAGTCACATAGCCATGCAGAAAGAAGACCATCTCCCCAGAGTGATGAGATCTACAGGTACAACAGATCATTTCCCCAGGTTTGAAGGCTATACAGAAGATCCTCTTTCCAGAGTCTTTGGTTATACAGATCCTTTCGCCGATGTCTGTGGTCATATGGGAGATCCTCTTGCCGGAGTCTTTAGTCATACAGGAGACCCTCTTTCCAATGTCTTTGCTCATACAAGAGATCCTCTTCCCAGATTTGAAAGACATATAGAAGATCCACTTCCCAGAGTCATTTGGCATACAAGAGATTCTCTTTCGAGAGCCACTGGTCATACATCAGATTATTTTCCTAGATTCTAATGTCATATAGAAGATCCTCTTCCTATAGTCATCAATGGTCATACTGATGATCATATTCCTAAAGTCATTAATCTTACAGAAGATCCTCTTTCCAGAGTCATAGATCATACATTAGATCATCTGCCCAGAAATACAAGACATGCAGAACATCCTCTACCAAGAGTAACAAGTCATACAGAAGACCTTCTTCCCAGACTTTATACAAAGCCTGAGCCTGTCACGTTCTGCTTGGGATCTTTTAACATAAAACTATTTGATATAAATTGATAAGTAATGGTGTATTACACTACAAATCCTTTCTAGCAGGGTTCAGAATTCTACTTCAACTCTGGGCTTTGTAAGTCTTTGCCAGTATTCACTTGACAAGAAACTAAAAATAGATGTCCTCTTCATTGTACATTGCACTCACAACCTTTCAAGCAGGACTTCTAAAGTTCAATCCATAGGAGGTCTTGTTCCAAGGAAGACCCATTAGTTATTTTTATGAAGCTGGTCATAGTCCTTCATGGTTGGCTTCTGCAGGGAAATTGTAGGGTCATATATAGACAAATTTGGCTGATATCACTAGGGGATTCTGAAGCCAAACCCAAGGTGATCAGGGCTTTGTTTAAAATAGGGTTATTTTAAAAAGCTGCTATTGGCAGTAATTACAGTAAGTAAAGTATCAGGATAGAATAGAATTTTCAGGGAAAGAGAACCATCTCACTAGCGCCAACTTTTGGAAGTGTCTCCCTATGAGTCAAACACCAACTTTTTAACAAACCTTGGAACATGACAAGGGAAAATCGCCAATCCAAATATCCATCCACAGACAGCTGTTTCAGGGTGCTTGCTCCTGATCAGTACGGAGTAGGGTCCTGCCTGGAGTGCGATGTCTTGGATGTAGCTTAGGCGAGGTACTAGCTGTTATTAAAGAGAGACTTAATGGCAATGCTCCATGGGAAACTAATATGAAAAGAGAGATCTCCCAGGGAAAGAGAACAATCTCGATAGAGCCACCTTTTGGAAGGCTGACTTTTTAACAAGCCTTGGGACACGGCAAGGGAAAGCAGGAACTGAAGCAGATGGATATTTGGCTATTTTCCCTTATCATACCCCAACGCCTGTTAAAAAAAAGTCAGACTTTGACTTATAGGTAGCTACTTCCAAAAGGTGGCGCTAGAGAGACGGTTCACTTTCCCTCTTTGCATATCATTTTCCCATAGAGCATCACCACTTAGTCTCAATACACAGCTGGTCTCTTTAAAGAGCGCCAGTACTTTGCCTGATAACACTAATGGAAAGTCAAGGTAAGGGTACTTTCACACTAGCGTTTTGGATTCCGTTTGTGAGATCCGTTTCAGGGCTCTCACAAACGGTCCAAAACGGATCAGTTAAGCCCCAATGCATTCTGAATGGATAAGGATCCGTTCATAATGCATCAGTTCGGCTCCGTTCCGCCTCTATTACGTTTTGGAGGCGGACACCAAAACGCAGCATGCAGCATTTTGGTGTCCGTCTAAAGAGGCGGAGCCTAACGGATCAGTTTTTTTTTACAATGTAAGTCAATGGGGACGGATCCGTTGTCAGTGACACAATATGGTGCATTTTAAAACGGATCCGTTCCCCATTGACTTTCAATGTAATCCAAAACGGATCCGTTTTGGACTTTGTCATTTTTCTTTAAACCTAATGCAAACGGATCCGTTCTGAACAGATACAAACGTTTGCATTAGAGGTGCGGATCCGTCTGTGAAAATAAACAGACGGATCCGCACCAACGCTAGTGTGAAAGTACCCTAAGGCCGAACACTACGCTTTACAATACCTCAATGCATCATCAAACATTATATCAACCTCACTGTACAAGTAAAAACAATAACAGGTTATAGTATATTAATTGCATTTTATTTTTCAAGGACAATTTAAAAAATTTTAAGGCGATAAAGCTGAAGTTAAAAGGAAAACTCCGAGTTCTACTTACCCAGAAAAATCTGCAGAATACTGTCCATAATCAAAAATATAGACTCTTGCTATTTGGCACAAGGTGAGGTATCCCAAAGCAAACACAAAGCAGTATCTAGAAATTAATAAAACATGCAATTAGAGCGCACAGTCATATATTCCGGTGTAAAACTGCTTCTGAATATTTAAAGCACTTATCACATTAGCATTTTGTATAATAAAAGTCCCGCTTGTGATGTACATATTAAATATGATATGCATAAATTTAATAAATATATGATGTGTGAAACGCTCAATTTTTCAACTCAGTTGATTCAAAAATTTATAAAGTGTAGTATTGCTTTAAAGGGAACCTGTCAACACGCTCCTTTAAGGGCTCTTTCACACGTGCGGTTGCCGTGCATGGAATCCTCTGGGAAAGAGTGCCAAGCCGCGCTCCGGACAGCAGAGACACGGAGCATTAACATGATTGATAATGCTCCGAGCCTCTCTGTGATCTTTTTACTACAAAATCACGGTGACAACTTTATCTCACTGTGATTTTGCAGTAAAAAGATCAAAGAGGGGCACGGAGCATTATCAATCATGTTAATGCTCCATGTGTCTGCTGTCCGGAATGGGGCTTGGCACTCTTTCACGCAGCGGATTCCACACACGGCATCCGCTCGTGTTAAAGAGAGCCCTAACAGAGACCATCATTTTTTTTTTACTGTAATATCCTATTGACACAATTTTTCCTTTGGTAAAAACAAATTACAACTGCGCTGCCTCTGAGATATGAAGACTGAACTTACAAATACACAGCATTAAGATGTCTGAAGTGGCTCGATCAGCTAGTGCAGAATACGTTTTGACACAATTTCAACAGGAATTCCTCATCTCTGTTTTTGCAGGAGCTAAAACACCATTATAAAGTAATATTCCGTATGAGAGCTTTACAGTACAGCCAACCTAATGATATGGGGGCTGCATTTAGATTGTGAGCCCCAGTGGGGACACAGGTGCTGGTGTGAGCGATGACACCCTGTACAGTGCTGTGTGAATAAAGAAAGTACATTGTAAGAATGTGTATGAGGCTCTCCCATTCTAGTCCTGAATCATTCCTGTCGCCCCTTAACCCCTGTACAGAGATCCAGCCTTCGCCGCAGGGGAACAACTAGACCTCTACCTTTTAGGTTAGTCCCAGTATTCTGTAGTTGGCAGCCGACCTACTGAGGTCAGGAAAACTGGTGCAAGCACTAGAGTCTTTAGGCACAGAGAACACACCAAAACCACAGGTATAGTCTGAACAGACACGTATACAGATTATAGGGTTTTTAGGCACAACTTGACTGTAGGAAACTTGGCTGGATGGCTGGGAAGCCGCACCACAATCGCAGAAGCAGTCTGGACAGTCACTGATACTGGAACTGCATGGTTCATTGATAACCCCTTTAAACACAGACTTGAACTTAAACAGAACCGCGAGGTCAGTAGCATGCAGGCAGAATGGGAACAAGGGCTGGATACCGCAGGTAAATGGCAAGGAAATCACTGAAGCATAAAGTCTTCAAGACACCTTTGTGGGTCACAGGGAAACTTGAAGCTCAGACACCCCCTCTGCCTGGGAGAGTGCCTTAACTACCCGGGAACTTAAATAACTGGGGAAGGATTTGCAAATACACTCACTGGCCCTTTAAAATTCCACAGGTGAGCGCGTGTATGTCCTAAAGGAGCAGAGACTCATCTATTCACCACTCCACCGCACCCCCTTCAGCATCAGTCTTCTCAACCTATTGCATAGTCAAATATCCACACCCCATGCACTCAGAAGCCCTACAGATATTGGCGGGTGACTAGCTCATGCAGCCTTATATCTACTCCCCGATTGTGCTAAAATGGCTGGACCATTGTACAAAACAAGCAGTTGTAACCTTCTGTGTCACCCCTAGCTTCTCAGAGATTGTAAGCTCATGTGAGAAGAGCCCTCAATCCTCTTCTTTTAATTGCTGCTATTTATGACTCTATGTCTACATGAACCCCCTGATTGTAAAGCGCTGCGGAATATGTTGGCGCTATATAAATAAAGATTATTGTTATCCTTGTGCACCAAATTATCGGCACTTATTGGCTGTACTAACTGCTATAATAAAACTAGTGGACAGGTCACTGCCTCTTTCAAGATCAACACACTCCTCTCCTGCTGCTGTGATCATTACTATGCCTTTCCGATCTGATTGATTATAGTGTGCTATTATTCTTCAATTTCGCATCATTGTCCCTATCCTTTAGGCCTCATGCACACGACCATATCCATTTTTGTGCACCACAAATCGCAGATACCTGCCGTGTGCATCCCACATTTTCCCCTTCGACAGGTCCTGCACTGTGTTAGGAATGCCTATTCATGTTTACAAAACAGAAAAGAATAGGGCATGTTCTATTTTTTTTTATTTTGCATGGCCGTAGAAGGGCCACATTGATATGAATGGGTCCACATCCGATCTGAAAAGAATGTGAATCGGATGCGGACCGAAAATACGGTTGTGTGCACAAGGGCTTATTTACCTGTACTCACATAATCATATAAGGGGACAGGGCACTAATAAGCACACTCTTCTCCTGCGGCGTTGATGATTACCATTATTTTTTGCACCATCTTCATGACACTGAACCTTTTACAAGAAACCCCATCAGATAATCACAAGGGTCAACAGGTCACTGCATCCTTCAAGGTCAACACACTCTTCTTCTGCTGCTGGCATCCATTCCATCATCTGATTAATTACAGGATGCTGTACTCCAACATTATCATTTACAAGGATAAAAACAGAAGAGAGAAATACAAAAGAGAAAGAAATCAGCAAAGAAAATATTTGCTACTCTAAGTGTATCCCGACCAGCTCCTGCTTGTATTGTAATATGCCAAATCCTAAGCACATTAACAAAAAAAAAATCTGCTGTGTAGGCGGCATTTAACCTTGAATGGGATTATAAAAGTCTTTTCCATGAAACACATCTGTAGCAGGATATGGGTGAGCATCCAGGCACAGGATTCAGGAGGCTACTTTACAGCCCAGCCCCGGCCATATACAATCCAAGGACAAGGCGATGTCAGATCGTTGCTGTGCTCCATGTTTTGTGACATCGTCCTTCTGGATTTCCTATGAAAATAACTCGGCATGTTCTAATGACAACCTCTCATTAGCATGCAGCCCCAGCTACAGTTGTCACAAATTCTGTCTTGACATAGAGAGGCCAGAATTCCTGTAACTCCATCATTGCCATGGCCCCTGCCCCAATTAAGGGCATCTGTCAGCAGATTTGTCCCTATGACACTGGCTGACCTGTTGGGAGCTGAAGGCATCTGTGTTGGTCCCATGTTCATATGTGCTTGCATTGCTGAGAAAAATGATGTTTTAATATATGCAAATGAGCCTCTGGGAGCAACGGGGGCGTTACCGTTACACCTAGAGGCTCTGCTCTCTGCAACTGCTGAGCCCTCTGCACCTTGATTGATAGACCAGGTGTGAGAACGTTTACACTGCCTGGCCCTGTCAAAGTGCAGAGGGCTAGGCAGTTGTAGAAAGAGCAGAGCCTCTAGGTGTAATGGCAACGCCTCCGTTGCTCCCAGAGGCTAATTTGCATATTTTAAAACATCATTTTTCTCAGCAATGCGGGCACATATGAACTTCCCCTCCTGGAGGAAGCAGGACCAGCCCACTCCTACCAAGTGGCATAGAACATGGTGCTTAGCCCTGTTCCTGCCAACCATACCCTCCTTACTGGAACACGTGGCCAAAACATTAAAATACATAACATCAGCAATACATTCCAAACATTTACAGATACCCCTGACACCAGTGATCTGACACCATTTTAGAATAAACCTCTACATTCCTAGTAGATTCATGGACAACAAACCAGTATACCTCCAATATATTTAGTAGATATTAAAGGGGTTCTCCAGGCTCTCCTATATTGATGACCTATCCTCAGGATGCAAAAAACTATCAGAAATCGCAGCACTCCAATTTCTTCAATCCAAACTCTTTATTCCACCAAAAAGAAGCAACATTTTGACTCAAAAAGAGTCTTTATCAAGCATTTATCAAGCATTTATCAAGCATTGATGCTTGATAAAGACTCTTTTTGAGTCGAAACGTCGCTTCTTTTTTGTGTTACTGGAGGGGTCCTCAGGGCCAGGACCTTGCATCGCCACGGATTAGATTAATGGACATTGCTCCATAGGTAGTGCTGTCTCATCCTTGTTCCCTTTTTTCTATCCTCAGCATGGTCATCAATATCAGATTGGCGGGGGTTCGACACCCGGCACCCCTGACGATCAGCCTTTTGAGATTGCGCTCGCAGCGTGCATGTGCCGTCTCCCTTCTCTCTTCCTGCTCATCACTGCTGTCTATAGCGAAGCATTGGCGAGCCGGAAGAGAGACAGGGAGATGACAGGTGCAGACTGTGCGCGCCGTTTCCTCGTACAGCTGATCAGATATTGATGAACTATCCTGAGGACAACCTCAGGACAACCCCTTTAATGCATTGTATTAGACCCTCTAAATCCCCCAATTGGCTTTATAAACCTGAAAGGAATGATTTCATTGTATTTTCCATACACGGAGGAAGGTATTTAATGGGACATTCCACTAATATCATTTTTTAAAAGACCGATCAAATGTTTGAATCCTACATTGATGGAGATCCAACACTGACCCCCCCCGCCCCCCCCCCTACAGATACCTTGAAAACTTGGGTCATAATCCTTTCAGCGAAAAAAATAATTTACTTTTCTTTTAACACTCATGCTTCTCGTCCCAGATGAAAGCTGCTTTATATATTTCCAGAAATATTGAGAAAAACATGTACTTTTTTTCAGGTCACCATGCTTCCTGTCAGCAAGCCTATTCAGCAAAGCAGCAAGGGATCCTTTCAAAGCCAAAGAAGACACTTAGCAGAAGACACAATCTTGTAGCGAGCTTTCAGCCTAACATCTAACGTACAGTTAGCCAGTGGAGAAATGGTTAAAGACATGGAGCCAGCCTAAATTCATCTACCCAAAACTCTAACCAGACAAAGCGCCTTTTGTGAATCCAGCTATGAAGAATGCATTGTATGATTCACTGTATTATACGGACAGCCGTTGGTAACGCTGTATACGGCAGCTGCACATTACATCCCGGCCCGATGAACTTCTCACAGCGAGAGAAACTCCACAATTCACATTCCTAGTAGATTCATACAGACCACACTTTGATTCTCTACTTACTTGAGTAAGACCTTAAAGGCTATGGGTACACTTTTTGGGGGGTAATTTTTTTTATGATTGCATTTTACTCATTTTGGGCTTAAAATCATTTTTTCAATTGGTCTTTATTAAAAAATATTGAGCCTTTCTCTCACAAAAGGGTTAACTGTCTAGCTGTGTGAATAGTACTTTCACTTTCACTTTGTGCTGGTAATCTAATAAAAAATCTGATCACTAACCTAAAGGCCATAAACACTTATTTAAGGGTCCTTTCACACTGGCGTTTTTGTTTTCCGGCATAGAGTTCCGTCCTCGGCGCTCTATGCCGGAAAAATCCTGATCAGGATCATCCCCATGCATTCTGAATGGAGAGAAATCCGTTCAGGATGCATCAGGATGTCTTCAGTTCAGGACCGGACCGTTTTTTCGACGCAGCAAATACCGCAGCATGCTGCGCTTTTTGTTCCGTCCAAAAATCCGGAACACTTGCCGCAAGGCCGGATCCGGAATTAATGCCCATTGAAAGGCATTAATCCGGATCCGGCCTTAAGCTAAACGTCGTTTCGGCACATCGCCGGATCCGACGTTTAGCTTTTTCTCAATGGTTACCATGGCAGCCAGGACGCTAAAGTCCTGGTTGCCATGGTAAAATGTAGTGGGGAGCAGTATACTTACCATCCGTGCGGCTCCCGGGGTGCTCCAGAGTGACGTCAGGGCGCCCTACACGCATGGATCACGTGATCGCATGGATCACGTGATCCATGCGCATGGGGCGCTCTGATGTTATTCTGGAGCGCCCCGGGAGCAGCACGGACTGTAAGTATACCACTCCCCCGCTCCCCACTACTACTATGGCAACCAGGACTTTAATAGCGTCCTGGCTGCCATAGTAACCTGAAAGCATTTCGAAGACTGATCAGGATCCTGATCAGTCTTCTAATGCTTCAGGCGACTTGCGTTCTGACGGATCCGGCGGGACGGAAGTGCCTGCCGGATCCTCAGAACGCAAGTGTGAAAGGACCCTTAGCCACATTCTTATCAGTAAGATAAAAAGTAAGCATTAATAAGTGTTTACAATGTCAGAGAACAGAGATAAGGAGCCATCAGCTGAGCTGCCTGATGGAACAGAGTGAAAATTCAAAGCCTGCTATAGGGAAACTTGGACAGAGGTTCAAAATTTTTAATAAAGACCAATTGATAAAATTATTTTTAGCTCAAAATAAGTAACATACACTCATAAAAAAACTGCCCCCCCCCCAAAGGTGTATATAGCCTTTAACCGCCTCCCGACGGCTGTACGCACGGATGCGTCCAGGAGGTGGCTGGTTTACTCCTCCTGGACGCATCGGAGCGTCATCTCGTGAGACGCGAGACTTCCTGTGAACGCGAGCTCGTTCACAGTGCCGGGCGTCTCACAACTTGTACTGCAGCCTGCATCAAAATAATTTGCATCAAACAAGTATATTAGACCAGGGCTTGACAAATTTCCTTGGAATCTAGGAGCCAGCTAAAAAAGTTAGGAGCCAGGTGGAGCCGCGTCATAAAGCCCCCAATAGATGCCCCTATAGTGCTCCCCCCCCCACTTCTCCATAGAGCCCCCCAATAATGCATGCCAGTACATAGGGCCCCCAGTAGATGCCCCCATAGTGTTCCTTCCCCTGTTCTCCATAGTGCCCCCCATAATGTGCGAGTATATAGGGCCCCCCATAATGCTTCCCCTCTTCAATAGGTTATATGACACGTCAGACGCTGCCAGCATCTAAGTGATCGCCACTTGCGGCCGCCATGACATGTGGAAACCCTTACAAGGATTACAGGGTCCGGAGGGGAGGGCAGAGGGGTCCGGAGGGGAGGGCAGAGGGGTCCGGAGGAGAGGGCAGAGGGGTCCGGAGGAGAGGGCAGAGGGGTCCGGAGGGCACAAACACAGCGGGCACCATGACATTTTACTGAGCACTACAACCCCCAGCTGGCGCTCAGCCTCTGCAGTCCCCGCATCACTACAACGCCCAGCTCTTTCCCCTCTTGTCATTCTCCCCCTGTCATTCCTCCTCCCCTTGTCATTCTCTCTCCCCTTGTCATTTCTCCCCCTTGTCATTCTCTTTCCCCTTGTCATTCTCTTTCCCCCTTGTCATTCTCTTTCCCCCTTGTCATTCTCCCTCTTGTCTTGTCATTCTCTTCTCCCCCGCCTTGTCATTCTCTTCCTCGCCCCCCTTGTCTTGTCAATCTCTTCCCCCATGTCTTGTCAATCTCTTTCCCCCTTGTCATTCTCTTTCCCCCTTGTCATTCACTTTCTCCCCTTGTCATTCACTTTCTCCCCCTTGTCATTCATTCCCCCCTTGTCATTATCTTTCCTCCTCTTGTCATTTTCTCCCCTCCCTCCCCGCCTGTAGTGTGGCGTGGCTGAGGCTCTGTATGGTCCCACGGGTGCAGGAGCTTTAGTTTCCTGTACCCGGGCGGACTGACAGGAAGTGCACACTGTGTGCGCACTTCTTGTCAGTCCTGCCGGGTACAGGAGACAGATGCTCCCTGTACCCGCGGACCATACAGGGCTCGGCCACGCTACAATGAGGGAGTGACAGGAGGGAGTGCTGAGCGCCTGTATTAGATGCTGTTTTGTTAACAGCGTCTGATATACCTGCTACCTGGTCCTCTGGTGGTCCCATTTGCTGGGATCGACCACCAGAGGACCAGGTAGCTATGTAAAGTAGCACCAAGCACCACACTACACCCCCCTGTCACTTATTAACCCCTTATTAACCCCTGATCACCCCATATAGACTCCCTGATCGCCCCCCTGTCATTGATCACACCCCTTGTAAGGCTCCATTCAGACGTCCATATGTGTTTTGCGGAGCCGTGAATCCACGGATCCGCGGATCTGATCCACGGATCCGCAGATCCTTAAAACACGGACACCGGCAATGTGCTTTCCGCAAAGCGTGAGAATCCAAATGCGTAAAAATGCCCTGTGAAATCCTAAAGGTACTCATTGGTTTTAGGGCCCCTTTGCGCATCTTGGCTGCAAAAAAGGGGCACACATGTGGTATCGCCGTACTCAGGAGAAGTAGGGCAATGTGTTTTGGGGTGTATTTTTACATATACCTATACTGTGTGTGAGAAATATCACTGTAAACGACAACTTTTAAAAAAAAATTATACAAAGTTGTCAATTGGAATTTTTTTTTTCCTCAGAAAGTGTCATTTTCCGCTAACTTGTGAAAAAAATGAAATGATACATGAACTCACCATGCCCCTCCGTGAATACTTTGGGGTGTCTTCTTTCTAAAATGGTGTCATTTGGGGGTATTTATACTATCCTGACATTCTAGCACCTGAAGAAACATGACAGGCGCTCAGAAAGTCAGAGCTGCTTCAAAATGCCGAAATTCACTTTTTTGCACCATAGTTTGTAAACGCTATAACTTTTACCCAAACCAATAAATATACACTTATTGGATTTTTTTTTATCAAAGACATGTAGAACAATAAATTTTGCGGAAAATTTATATAGAAATGTAGTTTTAAAAAAAAAATTACAACAGAAAGTGAAAAATGTCATTTTTTACAAAAATGTCGTTACATTTTTATTAATAGCAAAAAAAGTAAAAATGTCAGCAACAATGAAATACCACCAAATGAAAGCTCTATTAGTGAGAAGAAAAGGAGGTAAAATTCATTTGGGTGGTAAGTTGCATGACGGAGCAATAAACGGTGAAAGTAGCTTAGTGCGGATTTGTAAAAAGTGGCCTGGTCATTAAGGGGTTTAAGCTAGGGGGGCTGAAGTGGTTAAGGCATCATATAGCCTTGCATCCAATGAGCTTTATCAAAAGGACGACAGGAGTATCAACATGGATGATGAGAGTTGAAAAGTAACAAGAGATGACACTTCCAGTACATCCAGACCAGTTCTAAGCCCAGGAACCTATCCATTATGGGATGAACAAGATTAGAGTAAGTCCTGCTCTATCAACCCCATCTCTACGCCATAACAAAAATGTTCAGCCAACTGGAATTGCAGATTTTCAGAAGTGGAATTGCATGCGGCCAGCCTCGGCTATCTGCAATGGGCTCCAAAAGTAAAATATTCACTGGATTTTTCGGACAAGTCATTTAGACATGCCCTAAAAAGACGAGTCAGTTCGAGATAAGACCCATGAATACCCATGGAAGTCAAGCCAGCAATGTGAAGGATATATTCACATGAGACGAAAAACTGCAGATTTTCCGCTGCGTATTTGAATCTGGTAAAATGTTACGTTAGAAGCAAAGAAGATAAGATTTTTCTACAGCAAATCACATACCATGTGAATGTACCGGAATTGGTGACAGCATAGTTAGCAATTGCTTCAATGTTCATGGAATAATCCCACGAACTGCAGTGCAAAAGAGGTTGCCATGCTATCACAGCGCAAGGGGTGTCCTTTCTGCTGCAGATCTTACTCTACCGCCGCTCAAGGGGTGTGTCCTTTCTGCTGCAGCTCAAGGAGTGCATCCTTTCTGCTGCAGCAGCACTGTCCCTATCATAGCTCAAGGGGTGTGTCATTTCTGCTGCAGGTCTGTCCCTATCACAGCTTTTGGGGGGGTATTCTTTCTGCTGCGGATCTTACCCTATCACAGCCCAAGGGGTGTGTACTTTCTGCTGCATCTCTGTCCCTATCACAGCTCAGGGGGTGTGCTTTCTACTTCTCTCTTCCTGTAACTGTCACCGATTCTAACAGTGGATCTAACCTGTTACACAAAGCTAGAACCAACTCTGTACCACACATGGTTCCAGAGATCTCCACAATCACTGCTACAATTGCTCTGCTAGATCACCTTCCGCTGCGGGAGTGTGTCCTTTCTGCGGCAGCTCTCTACTTGTAACTGTCACAACTTCTAACAGCAGATCTGGCTGGTGGCAATTAAATGATGAAACTGAGCATGTGTGACCATACTCATCCAGCTCAGTTGGTAGATGTGCACATTACTATGCAGATTAAACACCAGGGGGCGCCATTATAAAAAAGGAAAAAATATATATCACAACTGGATTTCTAACAGAAAGGCCACAAAGGCAACTTCTTTTTCATGCTGAATCATATTAAAATAACATTTAATGCTGGCACAACCCCTTTAAACGCCCCTCAATTTGTTTCTCCACCATTGGTAAGTATGTAAGGGAAACCCACGGTTTCACCATACAGGGGATGAAGATCGCACATGGTAAAGTAAAGTTGTCCTTGTAGCCTATAGCAACCAATCACAGCACAGCTTTCTTTTTTCCACAGCCATTTACAAAATAAAAGGCAAGCTCTGATTGGTTGCTATGGGCAACAAGGGCAACTCTCCCTCCTGGACAGTTTTCATAAATGAGGCCTATTAGGCCTCATGCACGCGGCTATACCGTGTTTTTGCGGTCCATAAAATGGCGGATCTGCAAAACACGGAAGGTCTGGCCCTCAATAGACCAGTTCTATCCTTGTCCATGATACGTCCATTATATTTTTCGGGCCCGCGGAACGGAGGTACGGATGCGGATAGCACATGCAGTCGGCATCTTTTTGCGGCCCCAAACAACGTTCGTGCTCATGAGCCCTTAGTCTTCATGGGTTTTACAGCCAACACATAGGAGCGCATTTATCAAAACTGGTGTGAAGGAAAACTGGCTTAGTTGCCCATAGCAACCAATCAGATTACACCTTTCATTTTGTAAAGGAGCTTTGAATAATTAAGGTGGAATCTGATTGGTTGCTATGGGAAACTAAGCTTGTTTTCCTTAGCACCAGTTTTGATAAATCCCCACCGTACTGTAGTCAGCAACCTGCTACCATGACCAATAACTAACAAACCACAATGGACGGGTTTTCATTTTTTCCTTTTACAATCTTTTCTTCTACTAGAAATGGCACTTTTCACGATACAAAGTCAAGATAATTTTTATGTAAACTTGTCAGCGTCTAAGTTAGGGATGCCATGGTAACCGGCCTTATGAGAGCTGAGGAATTTGCGTAATAAAAACCCAGCAAGACAATTTCAACACATGGTAGCATTGTCGGCGTCAGCGAGTACAACATTTTCTTTAGTTTTACTTCAGCATTCATAATCCTTTATGTGGGAGCGAAAAGAGCCCTGTATGGGGGATGTATTAAAGAAATGCCCAGCTGGACTTGTGCCGAGAGACAGGCAGACGTACGCACACTGACTCATGCACCGCCGGTATATTAAAGGGGTTATCCAACATCATACAACAGTCCCCCCCATGTTCCGGGCCCCTCAGAGGGAATATATTTACCCCGCTCCCTGCGCTACTCCTGGTCCCCGCACCACCACCGCGGTTGCTTCTCCCTGTGTAACACCCCAGAGTGGTATTACCATTTTTGCACCCTGCTACTGTCTTTATTGGTCTAACCCAGGGATGGGTAAACTGCGGCTCTCCAGTTGTTGCAAAACTACAACTCCCAGCATGCAAAGACTGCTTACAGCTATCAGCCTACAGCAGGGCATGGTGGGAAATGTAGTTTTACAACAGCTGGAGAGCCGCAGTTTGCCCATCCTTGGTCTAACCTTATGTCATCTTGTGTATTTATTCCAGGCCCTCCACAATGTGCATTCTCATTTTGTTATGCAACTGTTATGTTCACATTTAACGTGCCTGGTTCACCAGCAGGTGGCAGCAAACATGGCAGAGCTGTATGTAGATAGAATGGAACTTACCATTCCATTCTTACCCCCCTCTGGAGAGAAGTGGGTGATCCCTACTTCCCGCAGGAAGGGTGGGGACCAGTTAGAACTGGTTCTAGTTCTAGTGCTAGTGCTAGTGTGTGTGCTGGTAGGGACTCCATGTTGGAGCTCCCCGGATTCTACCAGATCCGTTGGCTGAACATAAGCCCAACCAAAGTGTGAAGCACAGCATCACGAAGAAAGCAAAGACACTAATTAAGCTTGTCAGGACAGCAAAGTCAGATATAGCAGAGTTGAGTTTGCCTGCCAGTTTAATGCTAAAGCCTGCTGGAACCAAGATAAAGCCTGAAATCTGTTTTACAAAAACATTTACTTAAAGGGAGTCTGTCACGACATTTGAGCATATTTGACTGATCAAATAGCGTTATATGTGCCACCCAGAACTTAAAAACTGTACCTTTGTTGTATCTAATGGAGTTTTCTTTCAGCCAAACGGAATGCCTGCTCCTGGCCGTTTAGCCGGCGCATGCGCAGTAGGTATTGTGATGCACTGCCAGGAGCGGGCATCGCATTGCGCATGCGCCCGCTATGAATTTGACCGCGCAGCCGCAGTGGAAAAGGAGAGAGGAGGAGAGTAAACGGGCGGGCAGAGGCACACGGAGGGCGGGGTTATGAGCCGGGGAGGAGGTGCTGCCTGGGGCTCGGAAGACTGAGACGCCGCCCTGGGCACTTGAGAGGGCGCATTTACATAATCTTCAAAGTTCATTTTTGGCTGAAAGAAAACGCCATTAGATACAACAAAGGTACAGTTTTTAAGTTCTGGGTGGCACATATAACGCTATTTGATCAGTCAAATATGCTCAAATGTCGTGACAGACTCCCTTTAAGTAAAGCTGCTAGGGATGAAAAACATCCGAGCCGATTCGCATAAAACTTCCTTCTAATATTGTACGGAGCAGGAGCCCCGTACAATATTAGAATGTATTGGCTCCGATGAGCCGAAGTTATTGCTTCATAAATTAATTTGTACTGTAAAAAAACATTTCCCGAACTCAGGTTCAGTTCCAAGGTACCACTTAGGCCGCACCATTACAGCATTCGGCATTTCCTACACATGGGACGCGTCATATAGGGGAGCTGGGGGGAGGCGCCCGTTGCACCTATACATGGATGAAAACATTCGGTGTCGGGGGGGAGGGGGGGGAGCAGCCAATGGCAGGTGACGCTAGGGAGGCTCGTCCCCGTCCCCGCCTGCCATTGACTGCTCCCTCCCAACACCGGATGCAGTACTTTCTCACTTTCAGAGGGGTGCTGCCGGTCTTCCTTGTATCTGGCAGAGCCACTTCAGGTGCTTGCTTCAGTTTAGCTCACCTCACTTAACACACTGGCCTGCTAATCAGGAAAGGACCAAGCCCAAGCCCATTCCTAGCAACTATCTCCAGGGAGGGACTATAAACTGCAAATAATAAATAGCAATTTTATCAATAATGAAATGCAAACAATTCAACACAAAAATATACATTTATCACTTTAGCAGTGATCCTCTGGGTTACTGCATTTACATAAAAGTTTAGCATAATAGCGCATATTACTGGGTGACTCTGAGCTTAATACAGTAGCTCTGAACTTTAGGGATTGAAGGTTGGGGGTGCAGTCTAAAACATCTACGGTACTTAAGGCACAAGGAGAGCTTGTCCTACACCTGCTGCTCTCCCCTTCTATAAGGGGGCTACAAACAAGCATTCTGTCTGGTTTGCTTCCAGAGCACCTATCCTCAGCATCTCACTGGAGGAAGGCCCGTATCACCCCCAGGTTTTTGGTAGCCCTCATTTTCTATTCCCACCAATAGAAGAACAAACATCTTTGATAGCTCCCAGCTCCCGGCTAAGGTCAGTGCCACAGACAAGTGTAATGGAAGTGGTTTCATAAGTGATTTCAGCGATGAAGGTGAACTAATCCTGTAATGGTGCATTCAAAGAATAATATTGCAGAAGCGGATTAAATCCAGACGTCTTGCCAACATGGTATTATGTAAGAGAGCAGTGAAAACCGAGACCCGGAGATTATGGGATAGGAGGCAGATCTGAAAACCTGCTAATCTGTGACAAAACGAATAAAATACTAAAAATGGAAAACTCATGGGAAAAACCTAAGACTTGGTGACCAAGCTGTATTCGCACGGTCCTGAAGATGGACTCCTCACATTAACCATTGAAAGGGGATTTCCAGGGCCATTTTTTGGGCGTAAAAAACCACTGAAACTTACACCGTCCAGGGGCTGGTGTAAATATCAGTATAGGCGCATCGACTGCTGGATGCTGCGCGCAGTTTTTGAAGAGGCGTACACTTCATCATAAATTAGGCGCAGCATCTGGCAGCGCACCTGGTTATCAGAAAAGCCATAGAGTAAAATTGTGGTAAGTTACACCGTCACACAGTATCCAGAAACCTGAATAATAATAGGCTGCAGCTCGTATGGAGGTGTAAGGCATATTAGTACTTTGCCGAATACCGTATGATACCATATTATTCCATAATACAGCATGCGATGGAACATGCCAGGATACTTGTTCCTTATGAACTTGTATGAACCCTGCATATGACTCTGTGGTAGGTATACAGTTAATTAGGAGCCCTGCACCTCTTTGGGTGCCCTATTACAGTTCTATTTCAACAAATGACCTGGTGGACCCGGGAAAAAGGGGTCAAGCGATAATAGGTTCCAATTAGCCCTAGGGCTAAATAGTTCCCGTTTACGGTCAGTATTTAGGACTTAACATTTATTAGTTGTTATTAAAAGGTGTAACACAAAAGAAAAGAAAAGACCATTTAAAATATTATATGGCCGAACACCATGACAGAGGAAGCTCTAATCACACCGTGGTTAGTTTGTTTTTAGAGAGATGACCTATTGGATATTGACTGCATATCCCCGTGGTCATCAAATCTCTACAGTCTGTATTTATAATGCAGGCACTTGGCATATGCACAAGACAGGGTTTACCAATCCTTGGGAGATAGTCAGGTATAATCTGAGCGAATTAGACCATCCAACTTTATACTATTAGGCACAGCGGATATAGGGCAAAATAGCCAGTGCGCATATGCGGCTTTCACAGTGAATATAGGGCAAGATAGCCCACGGTTATATATATTTTTTACCAGTATCTTACTAGGTTCAATACATCCACAGCGCCAATTACAATGCTGACTATACCGAAGATAGTAATTGTCACACTAATTAGTGGTAATATTACAACACGATACATTATAAATACAGACTGTAGAGATTTGATGACCACGGGGATATGCAGTCAATATCCCATAGGTCATCTCTCTAAAAACAAACTAAACACGGTGTGATTAGAGCTTCCTCTGTCATGGTGTTCGGCCATATAATATTTTAAATGGTCTTTTCTTTTCTTTTGTGTTACACCTTTTTATAACAACTAATAAATGTTAAGTCCTAAATACTGACCGTAAACGGGAACTATTTAGCCCTAGGGCTAATTTGAACCTATTATCGCTATTACAGTTCTATTACAAACACTTAGGTCCTGCTTTATCAAACTGGTTTCTTTCTTTTTACTGAAGACAAGTTTATCAGTAGTCTGTGAGGGGTCAAAAATATATTTTGCTCCTGCTAAGTCAACTTCAGAAATCCGGCTCTTTTGTGGGGGTTTGCCGTGCTGCGGCCACATCTCCCACCCGTCCCCATTATAGTATAATGGCGAATGGATTTCTGGCGTAAATAATGACTGGAATCTATGGCAGCTGGCATAGATTTCTGTTTAGGGACGTGGACTATGGCAGCTGGCATAGATTTATGTTTAGGGACGTGGACTATGGCAGCTGGCATAGATTTCAGTTTAGGGGCGTGGACTATGGCAGCTGGCATAGATTTATGTTTAGGGACGTGGACTATGGCAGCTGGCATAGATTTCTGTTTAGGGGCGTGGACTATGGCAGCTGGCATAGATTTATCTTTAGGGGTGTGGACTATGGCAGCTGGCATAGATTTATCTTTAGGGGTGTGGACTATGGCAGCTGGCATAGATTTCAGTTTAGGGGCGTGGACTATGGCAGCTGGCATAGATTTCTGTTTAGGGACGTGGACTATGGCAGCTGGCATAGATTTCAGTTTAGGGGCGTGGACTATGGCAGCTGGCATAGATTTCTGTTTAGGCGGACTATGGCAGCTAGATTTCGTTAGGGACTGGCAGCTGGCATAGATTTCTGTTTAGGGCGTGGACTATGGCAGCTGGCATAGATTTCAGTTTAGGGGCGTGGACTATGGCAGCTGGCATAGATTTCTGTTTAGGGGCGTGGACTATGGCAGCTGGCATAGATTTCTGTTTAGGGGCGTGGACTATGGCAGCTGGCATAGATTTCAGTTTAGGGACGTGGACTATGGCAGCTGGCATAGATTTCTGTTTAGGGGAGTGGACTATGGCAGCTGGCACAGATTTATCTTTAGGGGTCTGGACTATGGCAGCTGGCATAAATTTCAGTTTAGGGACGTGGACTATGGCAGCTGGCATAGATTTCTGTTTAGGGGCGTGGACTATGGCAGCTGGCATAGATTTATCTTTAGGGGTCTCGACTATGGCAGCTGGCATAGATTTCAGTTTAGGGACGTGGACTATGGCAGCTGGCACAGATTTATCTTTAGGGGCGTGGACTATGGCAGCTGGCATAGATTTATCTTTAGGGGTGTGGATTGCCAGAGGATCTGCCTATTTTATGACGATGCATGAATTAAGCACATCCTCCGGCAGTACTGGGTATCTAAGACCGGTATAAAAAGGCCGGTCTTTTAAGCTCCTCTACAATGATTTTCCTTCAACAGTAATGTACTAGCATACTCTAGTGCGTTCATACACTGCTTGGTGACCTTCACGTCACCTAAAATTAGGATTACAGGTTCCTTTCCTGTATTACATAGGTTACCCACAACACCCCTCTTTATTCTGTTTCACATCTGCTATAACCTAGGCCCTCTACAGTTGGCAGGTCAGAGCTGTCTCTTCAGTATAGCGCGTGTGGTATAATAGTGACCTTAATTGAAGATGACGTGAGCTCAGAGAATGAGGCCTTTTGTAAACAAATATTATAGCAACATTTTGGGGTATTTTACTTTGGCTACTTTAGCATGATGCTTGCCTCGTTGGTCTGCTTGGAGCTATACCCTGCTGTATATACTAGTGGACTTTAGTGTGTCATGTAAAACAGGATACAGATTATAGCCGTTCGTTTTTTTCTATTAATGACCTATTCTGAGCATAAGTCATCAATACCAGATTGGCGGGGGGCTGACTCCCGACACCACCGCCAATCAGCGGTTTGAAGAGAAAGCCAAGCTCATACTCCAATGGGACGGCGCCTTCCTATTCAAAGCCGTCCCATTGAAGTGAATATAAAGGTTGAGATTAAATTACAGCTCACCGATGTGTTTGCGATGGCGAACAGGTAAACAATGAAGAGAAGGCAGCACTCGTACGAGCACTGCTTTCTCTTCAAACAGTTGATCGGCGGGGGTGCTGGTAGTCAGCCCCCTAGACAATCTGATATTGGTGATCTATCATGAGGACAGGTCATCAATATAAAAACAAGTGGACAACCCTTAATGGCACTGACAAAAAATTAATATGTCCAGGTACATTCACTTATGTGAAAGGCACAGGTAATGCTTCTAGGAGAGAATGCCTCCATAAGGGTATATCTATGTGGGATGGATATGCTGAGGATTTTGCCACTATGATTTGTGTCCGCAGCAATTTACAGTGGCTGCAAAGTGGATGAGTGAAATCCAGTGTTAGGGCTCATGCACATGGCCGTTGGCCTGTCGTGCCCGTATTATGGCCCGCAAACAGTGGGTCCGCAATATACGGGAATTGGCCATTTGTTCACCAAATCATGGATGGAGACCAATTCACTTGAATGGGTCCACAATCCGGAAGGTGCTGTATGGAACGGAGGCACCTACGTAGTGCTTTCATGGGTTTCTGTCCGTGCCTTAGCATCGCAAAAAAGTAGTGCATTTTTTGCGGTGTGGACTGTCAGATGTGGATTGTGGACCCCATTCAAGTGAATGGATCCACATCCACAGACAGTGGGCACATGGTCGGTGCCCGGGCATTGCAGACTGCAGTTTGTGGTCCGTAGCGCAGGCCCGGCTGGCACACGTTTATGTGCAGGACCCCTTAAATGACCGGCCATGCAGATTGTTGAGGATTTTGCCATTTGCAATTGCATAGGATAAAATCTATAGTAAATGAGCAGCAAAATCCACAGCAAATACAAATGTGACACATGCAGATTGCCTCAGATTTAGGCCTCATGCACACGGCCATTGTTCGGGTCCGCGTCCGAGCCGCATATTTCGCGGCTCGGCCGTGGACCCATTCACTTCAATGGGGCCGCAAAAGATGCGGACAGCACTCCGTGTGCTGTCCGCATCCGTTGCTCCGTTCCGTGCACCTGCAAAAAAAATAGAGCATGTCCTATTCTTGTCCATTGTGCGGACAAGAATAGGCATCTCTATAATGGGCCGCGTTCCGTTCCGCAAATTGCGGAACGGAACGCGGAGCAGCTTCTGTGTTTTGCGGATCCGCGGTTTGCGGACCGCAAAACACCAAGGGCTGTGTGCATGAGGCCTTAGGCCTCATGCACACGATCGTATTTTCTTTCCGTGTCCGTTCCGTTTTTTTTGCGGACCATATGTGGAACCATTCATTTCAATGGGTCCGCAAAAAAAACGGAAGGTACGTGTGCATTCCGTTTCCGTATGTCCGTTTTTCCGTTCCGCAAAAAATTAGAGCATATCCTATTTTTTTCTAGTTTGCGGACAAGGATAGGCATTATGGCCTCATGCACATGTTTCCGCGTCCTTTCCGTTTTTTTTTACGGATAGGATGCTTCCCCATTTATTTCAATGGGTCCGTCAAAAAATGTGGATGGTGAACCGTTTTTGTTCCACATCCGTGGTCCGTGTTTACCTTCCGTCACAAAAATAGAGCATCCTATTTTTTTGACGTTTGTGGACAAGGATAGGCATTATTACAATGGTTCTGCCCAAAAAACTAATCCGCCAAAAAAAACGGTCCGTCATCTGTTTGTTTTTGACGGACGCAAAATTTGCGGACAGAACGAACACGGAAACAAACAACAGTCATGTGCATGTAGCCTATTACAATGGATCCGCAAAAATAACAGATCCGCAAAAAAAACGGATGCCATACGGAACGTCATCTGTTTTTTTTGCGGATCCGCAATTTGTAGACCGCTAAACACATACGGTCGTGTGCATGAGCCCTTAATGTGGGACAGGAACACAGCAAAATCCTCTGGGAAAATTCTGCCTTGTGTAGCTGCACCCTAATATGGAATGCATTTCACGTGGAATCCATGATAAAAATACCTGTATATGCCTTAAAGAGGAGCCATCGCCTCTCCTGATGTCTGTTTCAGTAACTACTTGCATTCCTCGTGTAATAACAATTCTGGAGCATCTATTCTTATAACTCTATATAGTGCTATTCATCTGTTATTTCTACTAGAAGTTATGAATGACTGTGCAAGGAACAGTACGTTGGAACGGTGCATTGGAATAGTGGTTTAAAGATTCAGGCCAGAAGTAAAAGTATAAAAGTCTCTCTTTACTTAGGGCAAAATATAACTTGTGGCACATCCAGCAGCACTGAATACAAAGTGCAGATTTTGGCACCAGATGAGGAGGTATGGTGGATGATTAGATGGCAATTGATTGGCACTAGCAGTCACTTGTGGATATAGGTGTCTACTGTAGTACAGGATTGATGTTAGTCTGGCTTTGTGGTGGTTTTGGTGATGGGTGTATGAGCCGTGGTCCCTCACCTGCAGCAGTGTCTGTAAAGCTATAATATTGTTGATCACTCTGCTGATTTGACACACTGATGCTTTCTTGAAGCTGTGCTTTGAGTGCTTTAGGTCTCTTTGCATTGTTGGTCTCAGAGGACAATAAGACACAATTCCCAGGAGTAGGAGATCTGACATGTGCTTCCTCTCCCTTCTATAGCTGGACTGGAAATACCCCTCCTGGCAGGAAGCAGGACCAGCCCACTCCTACCGAGAGGGGAAGAACAAACATTGCCAACCATACCTTCGCATAGCTGGAATATGAGGCCAATAAGTTAAAATATATAACAAGACTACATAACTATATACAGGTCTGGGGTACTGCATATGCTCCCCTTTCTGGGGTAGCCTAAACTAGTGATATTGACCCTGATTCCAAAGATGAATCACTTTTTGTGCAGTACAATATCACTGTTGAGGAGCTGCAATCGGACCGAAGCAATAGAGTCCTGGAATTAAAGACTGTTGGGTTCCCCTGCTCCTGTGGATGATTGACAGCTTTCTTCCTATACTGTATACAGGGAGAAAGCTGCCAATCAGCATCAGGAGGCAGGGGAACCAGCAACTCATGAATATGAAGAACTCTAGAGCGCACTCACATCATTGAGAGGACTCTAGGGCTTGGGTCCTGCCAGTGTAGCACCCCCAAGTCAGAGCAATGTGTGGGACTAACCTGGGGAATGGCAGTGATGGAGAGGCCGGCACGCTGTTCCTCTGGGGCACTCTCTGGGTTCTGAAGGGACACAGCCAGGTGCAAGGTGAGGTGCCCTTGGTGTTGTAGTTTAACGTGCCTATGGCTAAGTCCCTGATGTTTCGTGACGCCAGTGCCAGTAAACGGTGGCACACCGTATTTATAGTAGGAATAATAGAGGTGCAGACTTGTATCTTGAAACAGAATTCCAACTTTACTGAAACAGTGGTAATACAGAAGGCACTCTCTTAAACAGTTCTTGTTGCAGAAAATAGGCTTTAGTACAGTCTCAGTTACAGCAGGCTTATATCCAGCAAGGTAAACAGAGGGTTAAATAACAGGACTTTGAATTGCAGGTGAACCTTACTTTCTTCCTGGCTTGTCCTGACTGGCAATTATACTTCAAGGCCCCAATGCCCAACTTCTGGCTTATATCCTTGAATCTCCAGTTTGCAGTGTACCTCCTCTGACATTACAGTACCTCTTGCTCTAAGGATTGCCTCAGCTTGGCTCCTGCTGGCTTGCCTAGGCCCGAGACATGTGGCCTTCACAGACTCCAGGGTCTGCACTAACTCTAGCCTGCCCTGGCCTAGCTATATATATATCCCTGCTCAACAGTTCCCCTAGTGGTCTAACACTTACATAACAATCCTCACATTACTGCAGGCAATTACATGTAAGCCACTTAAAGGGACATAACATTATTGGTAGTAAACGGGTATTAAAGTGCCCGTATACTGCACCAGGACTGATCAATAGTGATCTTATGAGAACTACAGCATGTAAAAGTAAGTGACCCTGCATCTGAATCAGGATGGACTGCATAAACCTGTTGAATGCGTCACCTTCAAACCATGTTCACATGTGGCAAATTTGTTTTGGATTTTGTTTGTGCCAAATCCACCCCAAAAGTACATGTGAATTGGGTTTAGGCCCCTTGTACACGCCCGTATGCCGCTCCGGGACATATGGCCCGCTCACGGACCCTATGTCTCGGAGGGCATACGGTCGTGTGCAAGGGGCATTATGCAGATTAGCACTCTTTTTAGAAATATATTTAATGCAAGAAGAAGGTGTTTTGGAGTTTTCCGTATATAGGGTCCCTATAGGGTTCTGTATATAGGCCATAGGGTCCCTACAGGGCTTTGTATAGAGGCCAATGCTATCACATAACCTGATTTCTTACAAATTCAAAGGTTAAAAATGTTTTGTGCAAAGATACAGACCTTTCCGGACAAATCAGAAAAGCGGTCGCATGTGACTATTAAACGAAACGGGAGATGTCAATCACATGCTTTCGGTACGGACTGCATGTGCTGCTGAAAGGTGGAAAAAATACAGACATCTAAGAGATGAGACTGAATGAGCCTAATGGCCTGAGGGACACAATAACGGAGGCCTGAAATCAGTGACGCCAATACATTCAGTCCATTACTAGAGGAGAATGGCTGAGATAATTGGTGCTTATCAGTGGCTAGCCTTGGAAGAGCACATGCCTAAATGAGTCCTATTGGATTTTATACAAAATTAAACTAATATAGAGCCATTACCTGTATGCCGCGCTGTATATCAGCACTATAGGTTAGTAGAAAACATGAAGAAAGTATCTCAGTTCCACGGCAGTGGGCATCAATCATGAATAGGTTATTGGCTATTCTTCGGGCCCCTTCCAACAACCTAATTCTAAACCAAGAACCCCCACCATCCCCACAAATAAACACACTCAACCACGGGTCGGATTACATCGGCCACAGCAGCCGTTTTTTTATTAATAAATTACCATACATAATTTATATAACATTAATATTAACATAAAACCTGCCGAGGGAGGTCGTAGAAGCCCCAAAACTTAACATCCGTAAACAAACACCATGGCGACTCCATCTTGCCTCCAGCCGTGCAACACCAACTCGGAGACACCAACTGATGGACGCCTCTCCAAATCAACCATGTGCTTCACCGATGGGAGTCCAGCCCAACCATTGAGGCCCCCCCCATTCCCCTATCCCATCCTGTACCACCAGCTTCTAGGACCTCCCACCGCGACGGCTGCTGCGACAGTAAGCACCAAAAACCCCCACACCAGTACCCCTTGAACTAACCCCTCTCACACCCAAATCCACCCCCCTATTTTGAATATATTTTTTTAAAATATATATACATATATATCCCGACTCCCTATACCTACCACCCGGCAGTGAAAGACACAGAGGGAGGGCGGAAGTACTGCTCCCCACGCTTAAACTAGAATATAGCGCCTGGCTCCATGCCGCTCCCTCTTTTATCACCTAACGTTCCCCCCCCCCTCCAAACAGCCTCCGCCCCCTCTCCTCACCAACTGCCATTAACCCTTTCCTCGCCGGGCCCCCTCAGCCAAAACCTATCATGTCGGCCTCCCTTTAACTCCGTCCCGTTCAGCCTCTCTTGAGTCATGGAGTGTATGGAGAAGATTGAACCGCTAGATCACATCATAGACGCTGGGTTTAAGCTACTCTTTTAAAGGCCAATTTATGAAGTCAGGGCATCCACAAGATAACATAATGGCGGTGATCTGGTGGGTGCACGTGTATCGCCATTCAGGAGGTCAGGGCAGGAGAGTGAAGGTGTCCTGTAGACACATCGGATGGAAGATGTGCTTTAGGCCTCTTGCACACGACCATATAGCTTTTTCAGTACTTTGCGGTCCGCAAAAAACGTATCCGGAAAAAAATACGGATGATGTCCATGTGCATTCCGTTTTTTGTGGAACGGAACAGCTGGCCCCTGATAGAACAGTCCTATCCTTGTCTGTTATGCAGACAATAATAGGACATGTTCTATCTTTGAATGGAACAGAAAAACAGAAATACTGAAACAGGAGGCATACGGAGTACCTTCGTTTTTTTTTTTATTGAAATGAATGGTTCCGTATACGGTCCATATACGGAACACAAAGAGACGGAACGAAAGAGGAAAAAAAACGTTTGTGTGCAAGAGGCCTTAAAAAAAGGCTACAAATACAGCTCCCTAGTTAAGGTCACACGTGGTGCCTTTGTTGCAGAAATCCAGGCACATGCTGCAGAAGCAACCCCATTCAGATATATGGAATGGACTTTTGCAGAGATTTCTGCAATTAATCTGCCTCGTGTGATACATTACAAACCAAGTAAGCGAAGTCTGAGGCGTTTATGCCATTGACTTGTTCAGTTGTGAAGTGGGCACACCTGGTTTATGTCTATCGCGGCATTTTAATGTAAAGGTGTAGACTCGTCACGTACATTGATGACATATTGCACCATATGCAATTTCTGATTGGCAGGGGTCCAACTGCCTAGAAGAGTCTAGAATGAAGTGATATCAAGGCAAGGAAGTCGCTGTGCCACATCACCTCCTACCAGCTCCACTACCAAGTGGTGATTTTATATCATAGTAATATGCCACCTTTGTATGTGTTTTTTTGTTGTTGTTTTTTTTTACCTGTGTTTTTTGTTCCAGTACTGGGTCCAGTACTGAAGGTCTATGGGAAATATGAAAAGCAGGACATACAAACGTTTTTTGTTACTGGCTAGTCTACCTATAAGTTGGTGTAGTTTTAGTACAAAAATTTTTGGCACATTTTTTGGCACACAAGGGCACATTTAGGTCATCATGAGCTCTCGTCAGGCAAGGCTAAAAATCTTCGAAAAGTGTAAATGTGATGCAAAGCGTGCACACAAGTTTTTAGGGCACAAAGCGCCAAGAAACTGGCGCAATATCAATAGTAAAACTGCCCCAATGTGTGCATAAAAACACCAGATAAAATGCCAGAAAAAATGCCAGAAAAACCACATAAAAAATGCAGGTGGCAAAAAACCAACTTGCGCTTATTCTGACTTTTTATGTTTAGAGGTAATAAAATGTCACAGCCAAATTCATGTTCATAAGCACCCTAAGTTAGTTTTTATATGCGTCACACTTTCTGTGTACATACAGTATAGGGGGAATTATTTTACAGACCAGTGTTTTTTAGCACATCATCCTGCGCTGCCAGAGAATGCGCCTAATTTCTGATGAGGAGCAGGCCTCAGCAATTCTCTCAGAAAACTGGCAGAAATTAAGATAAGTGTGCAAGGGCTGTTGGCTCCCCTCCTTCACCACGTCCTTTTTCCAAAAAGTGGTCAGGGCGGCAACAAGCAACAGAATGTAGTCGCAGTGGTGTCTAAAAAGTCACAAAGACAGGTTTTGTGACTTTTTTTTACACCAGAAAAGAGGCATAAGGGGAGTGATAAATTCCCCAATAAACTGGTAGCTTCTTCGCGCTCTCCCGATTCAAACTTTGTTGTCCCCTTCTAGATTAGTGCCTCCATTGCTGAGAAATTTAGCCTTTTGTATCATGCAAATGAGCTGTTTGGTGCAACAAGGATGTCCCCGTAGCACATTATCGCACCAAAAGCCCCCTTCCCTATCACGCAGTGGTGATGTCATCTCGCCTGGCCCTGCATTCTCGCCCATGCGCCGGGGCTTCAGGAATCTGCGCACGTGCAGCAGCCCCGATGCTTGACAGTCTGGACCTATGCAGCCCTGGCAAGTATTAGGGCTGAACTGCAGGGGCTGGAACGTAGGGACAGGCGACATTACATTGCCACTGCCTGGAAAACATCATCACGTCTAGCCCTGTCAATCATACTGCAGAGGGTTTGGCAGTTGCAGGGGGAGAGCAGAGCCTCTAGGTGTAATGGTAACGCCCCTGTTGCTCCTAGAGGCTCATTTGCATATATTAAAACTAAATTTTTCTCAGCAATGTGGGCACATATGAACATGGGACCAACACAGATGCCTTCAGCTGCCAAGTGCACATGTAACAGGTCAGCCAGTGTCATAGGTACAAGTCTGCTGACAGATGCCCTTTAAAAGGGTCATCGAACCCACAGATGGCAGTCCTCCAGAGACGAAAAGTAGTGGATATGGGAGTCTGGCTGCTGGAACAGAGCAATGTTAAAGGGGTTGTCCAGCTTCAGAGAATACCCATAATTTCACCCAGGCACCCTCCTGATGTTGGCATCGGTGCATCTCATGCTCCGAAGCTCTCCCTTGCCCTGTGCTGGATAGCGCAGGGCAAGGGCTCTTTTGTGTACAATAACACACTGCCAGGCTCTGATGAGTGTGCTGTAGTGCTGCCCTAGCAATTTTACAGGCTAGGGCAGCGCTAAAGCCCGTCCATTAGTGCCGGTGATGTCACCGGGATCACTGCTGCGCGGAAGCCTCCGCCTGGCAGCCCTAAGGAGAGCCCGGTTCGTCACCGGAACTCCAGAAAATGCCTTTGTCCTGCGCGATTCAGAGCAGGGTAAAAGAGAGCATAGGAGCATGAACTTCTCCGATGCTCAAGTCAGGGGGGTGCTCAAGTCAGGGGGCTATCTAGGTAAATATGGAGGTATGTCCAGGTTCAGCTCTGAACCCGGACAACCCCTTTAAGTAGCTGAGTATATTTTTTTCCTTTCATTTGAAAACTCTCCCAGCCCTCATTAAAATGTATTTTGAAGTCGGCCAACCCCTTTAAGCAACCCGCTAATATATTCTAGTATATACTGTGACTGTTCATTATTATCACGTCCTATGGATAGAATAGTTCCTGCATTCTTTGCCACTGTTTTCTTGATTTTCGCTCCTGGGAATAATCTGGTGCTTGAAAACTAACAAGCAATTATACTGTAACAGAAGAGGACATATACGTCGTACTTCTAGACGCTCTGGTAGTAAGAGAGAGCAGTCTGCTTTTCAGGGTCGGATTATTAACAGCCAGACGTGAAGGTTTTATACTGAATCGAACAAGTATGTTAAGGAAAAAAAATAAAAACTTGTTTCAGAGAAAAAGGGAATAGAATTTGACAAATGACAAATGGCATTGTTACCACCAGGAGGCTCAGCGGGCTCAGTGTCGATACTTTGTTTGACAGGATCAAAACAAGAAATAAATGACTTAAAGATCAAAGTAACTCAAAGTAAAAGGCAAAGTGGAGATGAGAAGTGGCACTGACTGCCGTCTGCACAATCGGCTTTCCATTAATAAGCGGCTGGAAATAGAAAAAAAGGTTCCAGGGACCGTAGACGGCTTCTCTGGAAATAATTTCCTGACGCCCTCCGTTACAATACAGTCCAGGGACGCAACGGGTTGTCACGACCGTGGGGTTAAGAGGGCACTGTCTGTCACCATACACCTGCAAACTAAGCCATATCTACATATTGTCAGAGAGCCCCCTTAAAGGGAATGTTTCACCTATTTTTTTTCTGCCGGGTCAAACCAGATAGGGACACTTTTTTCTAATCTGTTTTTATTTTCTCATTGAATTTTTTATTCTGTTTCCTGAACATGATTATGGGGGCGGCCATCTTGCCGAGCTGTTCTTAACAGCATTTAAGAGATATGCTTTACAGCAGCCACATGGGCCATCGTCAAAATGGTCTGGATGGGACTTATTGACTTCTATGGGAGAGTTTTCTAGGCATGCTCTGTGACCTGTGCAGAGGTCAGGAGGGAGTAGATAAGCTGTGATATTACGTATTATGAATGGGAAATACCACCTTCTTGGAGTTGCAATTTTATAGTTGCCAACTGTCCTGAATTTGAAAGGACTGTCTCTGATTTTCAGAGACAGTCCCGGCAAATTCACTTTGTCCTCGGCCAAAAATAGGCAGGGCTAACTCAAAACCCATCCATAAGTTTCTCCAGCTATGGGGCCAGTTTGTACTCCCTCTGCAGGATACAGTATACTGTCAGCTTCTGTGATGTTCTTATGTTGTTCCTCCAGACACTGATATACTACTCTTTGCCTTTGTGCATCTATCTATCTATCTATCAAATATCTCTCTATCTATCTATCTATCTATCTATCTATCTATCTATCTATCTATCTATCTATCTATCTATCTATCCGTCTATCTATCTATCTAATATCTATTTATCTCATATCTATCTCATATCTATCTATGATATCTATCTATCTATCTATCTATCTCATATCTATCTATCTCCTATCTATCTGTCTATCTATCTAATATCTATTTATCTCATATCTATCTCGTATCTATCTATCTCCTATCTATCTGTCTATCTATCTAATATCTATTTATCTCATATCCAGGCTCGGACTGGCCCACAGGGGTACAGGTGAATCCCTCCGGTGGGCCCCTAAGCAAGGTGGGCCCCTGATCTTCCACCACCTGCACAAGTGGCACATAACACACTAGACTTACTGCGCTACATATAGATAGGCAGTAGAATATTTAAGAAACTACCCAGTTTATTATTATAGACATGTTTATGTGGCTGAGATGACTTATAGGTACAGAGGCAGGACAGAGAGTGTCCTCCTTTACAAGGGACCTGCCTTCTCAAAGTTGCTGCAGGGACCCCATAATCAATCATCCTGTAGCGTCTTTCTGCTGTCCGCTGCTGTATGAGCAGGAAATATTTAGATGAACCTTTTTACTGGTGGGCCCTAGACAGCTCAGTCTGACACTGCTCATATCTATCTTTCTCATGTCTATCTTTCTCATGTCTATCAATCTATCTATCTATCTATCTATCTATCTATCTATCTATCTATCTATCAATCAATCTATCATCTATTGTAATCCTGCCTATGGCACTAATGAAAGGACTGTTGAGAAGTGATCTGTACAGTTTAAGAAGTGTCGCCTATTATTAGGCTTAGTGGTCAGTGCGAAAATGGCAGAATTTTGGGATTTTTTTAAAATTATAGATAGTGACATTGAAAATTAAAATAATATTACCAACAATTATTTCTTGGCAAGCTTTAAAAGCCAAATATACAGTAGGACCTGGAAAAATTGTTGTATAGTGACAAGTAGTGTACGACTTTATGGCTTTTTACACACTAGTCTGTACAGTCACAGGTGTTGTAAAAGCAGTACAGTATGTGTGTAGGTCAGCAGGATGGACTGTATAATAATATAAGCCATAATGTCCCCCTAACATTACCAGACTCAGTGCTGCATAATGGTACCTGCTTCAGTGCCCATATAACAGTTAAAACCTGAATGCCCCCACAACAGTGCCATGATACAGAATAAGTACCTTCTACCGAGGAGTGGCACCTGTTCAACTACTGTCCAGTGCCTGCGCAGAAGATAATGCAGGTGTGATTGCAACCTCCAC
Source organism: Bufotes viridis (assembly GCA_033119425.1). Taxonomy (NCBI): domain Eukaryota; kingdom Metazoa; phylum Chordata; class Amphibia; order Anura; family Bufonidae; genus Bufotes; species Bufotes viridis. The sequence goes on from CM065592.1 coordinate 62,201,384, forward strand.
ACACTCTATAGCTTCCTCCCTGACCTAGTGTGCAGGCCTTGAGCTCACTTGCTTTAGGCAATGATCCAGAATGTCTACCTGGGTCAACAGGTTCAAAAAGATAAAAAAACAAAACAAATAAATGAGTCCCTACATAGAAAGCACAGCGGACTGGACAAAGTATAAATGCCAAGCTTGGCATATGGTCACAGACAACAGCTGCAGGGGACTAGGCCAACATCAGATAAATAAGATAAACTTGGATGGGAACAAACACCAAAATGAGACAGGGAGGCAGCAGGATACAGACAGAGGATACAGGGCATGTCAAAGGACGGGAACAATAAACAAAAGCCACAAACATGGGGTAATCTGGCGCGACTGTAGGATGAAAGGCAAGGTGACATACCAAAAGATCCAGGTGGTTATGAGGTCAGAAGAGTGTTACATGTGGCCAGAAGAGGCGCCATTGAGCACAGAAAAAACTAATCAGTTACTGAACTGAGCCACTTCAAACTGTAATGGAGCTCAAAAATGTTCACTTTCTAAAAATATTTATCACATGCTCATGGTAGTTCAGAGGAGGTGACTGCTGCAACCGCCACCTATTACTACCTATTTCTGATACCTCCTCACCAGAAGGAGTTGTAGGAGTAGTAGTCAAGTATGTGTCTTGCCCGTTCCACACAACGGTACCGGATACAATAGCTGAGTCAGTGTGTTCAGCCATTTCCATATCTACCACATATCTATTCTATCTGGTGCAGTAGCATGTTCATACTGGTGGATAGCGATAGGTGGCTGAAAAGGTGATAATTTAAATGTTAATGGCTGTAAAAAATAAATAAAAAAAACCTTAAAAGCGGGTTGTAAAAGGGAGAGGGGTTACATGCATTTCCTGTCCTGTATATACACCTGGCTGTTCCCTTCAGTCTATGCCTGTGCAATTGGTCTCCAAAGATCTTCCTAGGTCTCTCTTGCTTGATAGATACTGCAAACGAGCTACTGTATTATCCTTTTGTTTGTCTCATTTCTGCTTCCCTATATGTGTTAGCTGTTCCCTCGGCGCCTTGCATTGGTCTCTGATCCCCATTGGTGGGCAGCCAACCACACCTGAACTATTCCAAGAGATATCGGCCTGGTGTTTCCCCTGCAGCAAAGTCCAGATCAGGCTGAATGCCAGGGAACTGCCAGAATAACACCCTTAGGTCTAGCCCAAAGTCAAACCAGGTGGTTGGCACAATGGTTCCACAACCATTACCATAACAGATATAATAACATGTAAAATGGATATAATAACATCTAGATGCCATAATATGTGCCAACTGCAACCTAGAGGAATAAACATGCACATTAAATGCAATCACTACTGGAGATGGTGAAAGTTATAGCTCAACTATAGCTACAGTGAGAGCCTGTCTCAATTTGCCTCCTAGTTTTTACTACTTCTTGCTTACCTACCAAATATACAGTTGGGGCCAAAAGTTTTATGAATTACATAAATATTGGAAATTGGAAAAGTTGCTGCTTAAGTTTTTATAATTGCAATTTGCATATACTCCAGAATGTTATGAAGAGTGATCAGATGAATTGCATAGTCCTTCTTTGCCATGGAAATTAACTTAATCCCCAAAAAACCTTTCCACTGCATTTCATTGCTGTCATTAAAGGACCTGCTGAGATCATTTCAGTAATCGTCTTGTTAACTCAAGTGAGAATGTTGACGAGCACAAGGCTGGAGATCATTATGTCAGGCTGATTGGGTTAAAATGGCAGACTTGACATGTTAAAAGGAGGGTGATGCTTGAAATCATTGTTCTTTCATTGTTGACCATGGTGACCTGCAAAGAAACGCGTGCAGCCATCATTGCGTTGCATAAAAATGGCTTCACAGGCAAGGATATTGTGGCTACTAAGATTGCACCTCAATCAACAATTTATAGTATCATCAAGAACTTCAAAGAAAGAGGTTCAATTCTTGTTAAGAAGGCTTCAGGGCGTCCAAGAAAGTCCTGCAAGCGTCCGGGATCGTCTGCTAAAGAGGATTCTGCTGCGGGATTGGAGTGCCACCAGTGCAGAGCTTCCTCAGGAATGGCAGAAGGCAGGTGTGAGCCCATCTGCACGCACAGTGAGGCGAAGACTTTTGGAAGATGGCCTGGTGTCAAGAATGGCAGCAAAGAAGCCACTTCTCTCCAAAAAAAAACATCAGGGACAGATTTATCTTCTGCAGAAAGTATGGTGAATGGACTGCTGAGGACTGGGGCAAAGTCATATTCTCTGATGAAGCCTCTTTCCGATTGTTTGGGGCATCTGGAAAAAGGCTTGTCCAGAGAAGAAAAGGTGAGCGCTACCATCAGTCCTGTGTCATGCCAACAGTAAAGCATCCTGAGACCATACATGTGTGGGGTTGCTTCTTATCCAAGGGAGTGGGCTCACTCACAATTTTGCCCAAAAACACAGCCATGAATAAAGAATGGTACCAACACACCCTCCAACAGCAACTTCTTCCAACAACAGTTTGGTGAAGAACAATGCATTTTCCAGCACGATGGAGCACCGTGCCATAAGGCCAGACATCCAGCTACAGGTGTTCCATTGATCTCACAACACCTCTCTCAAAGGCTATCATTATACACAACAAGATGGCAGTGGAGGCTGGAATGAAGGCCTATCCTCTTTAGAGATGAGTTAATATTGGTTTGGACGAAGAGACCCAGAGATTCGTCTGGAGATTACATTATCTATCTATCTGTCTTCTATCTCATATCCATCTATCTCATATGTATCTATCAACGACTCTATCCGTCTATCTATCTATTATCTACTGTATATATACAGCCCTAGTTTAAACAATCATTTTTGTTGTACCAGCCATAAAGAATGGTAACCATGAATGTGAAATACAGGAAGATGGTCATGTCTGAGAAGTACTCTGGATTAATAAATAGATGAGGGAGCATTATATGTGAATTACTCCAGCCATATGGCCATGTCACAGAGTCTTACAGCATACAGTATGTGCATTGTACTTGTGCTTTGCCATTTCATAAGCTGCTCATATACACCTTCACCTCACAAGTGCACAGTAGATACCAACTTTGTAAATGCTGTAAGAAATGCTGTAAAGAATCAAACCAGATTTTCTTGCAGGTGGATGTTTACATAGCGGTGTTGTTTGGTTTGGTATTGGCACGGTAAGGGCGCACATGCCTAAATTGCCTTAGGAGGGTGGAGCTGGCCTATAAGAACTCCACGGATTCCTCCTAGGTGGGACACTTAGCCACACACCAAAATTCCCAAGACTGTGAGACAGAACTTTCCCTTACCAATATGGTGATGCAGAACCTTACACTGTCTTGGCAGCTGGCTCCACTCCGCCACTGAGGTACAATAGTAAAACTTACATAACATAACATAAAATTACATAACCACATGCTAATAGAAGACTGGAAACCCAAGGAGTGCTTCTTCATACCCTTACAGGCATACAGTGTAGACATGGTTGCAGGGGCGTAGCTAGCGGCTCATGGGCCCTGGTGCAAGAGTTCAGCTTGGGCCCCCCTTCCCTCAGTGCTTTGTGTGTCTACTTATGCGGCACAAGGGTCTTTGGGCCCCCTTAGGCTCCTGGGCCCGATAGCGACTTCTACCTCTGCACCCCCTATAGCTACGCCCATGCATGGTTGGCAAATTGGTCCTATCCCCTTTGCTTCTTTATGAAGGACTCTAGAAGAACTGCAATCCTAGGGATGGGGAATAGCAGTCCCTAAAGCAACTAGAGAAAGGGGCAAAGACTGCAAGGGGTTACAATGACTTGTTAACTTAACCTTCTGCCTTGGAGGAGATCCTATATTTAAGTGTATTGGGTATTGGGTATGGAGAGACATGGGACCGGAGTGATATGTTAGTGGCAGTTTTTCAATCCTTGCAGACTTGGACTAAGGGACATAGAAGGTTGTGGACAAGGACCCAATCTCCAGGTTGTTATTTTATGGGTGGCAAGATGGGTGGCCCTTTTTTGGTCTTTGCAATGGGGTATCTTCTTTTTCTTCTTTTCTATGTACAGTACACCATTGGGCTCTGGTTATTCATTCGTATGCACTGAATATTAACAGTTTCCTATAAAATACGGTATGTGAAGTCTAACACTTGACATAGACTGTAGATAAAGCCAAAATGGAGAAAATGAAGAATCTAACCTGTATACATCCTATGATGTGTTAACAGTAAACTTTGAGGGATTGTCTGCCAGGCGCCATAGACAGTGCATTGTCAGCTGATCGGACAAAATCATCGGATCTGTAAATTAAAATCTATTGGATTTGTTTGTCTCAGAATGATATTCTTATGATTGACAGGTTCTTTTCAGAGGCTACCTTGAGAAGTCTTATAGTATCTGATATCAATGTCATACTCATAATAAGAGATATGAAGACCCTGCAACTGAACAGTGGCATCAAAAAGTAGTAAATTCTTCTGCAAAACACGTTTTGATCAAAAGTTCCCAACTTTTTGGGAGTCATGCACTTTTTAATAATTTTGGAACATCTTACAGACTAAATCATGGGTTGCATTATAAATGCCATCCTTGATAATTTCCCTCTATAGAGTCTAGCCAGACAATTGTGTCATACTGCACAGTACACACTGTACCTCCTTCCACCATAAGTACCCCAAATTTTTTACATCGGTAATATATAGGCCCATATGTAGAGGACAAGAGCAGGGGCATAACAAGTAACCATAAGGCCCCATAGCAAAATGTATAATGAGGCCCCAATCCATCATGAACAAATGAAAAGCTTTGATTATTTAGTTTAATAATATGTGAGAAATGCAGACAGTGATGTCACAGTACAGGAATTATGCACATAGTGATGTCACAGTGCCGAAATAATGCACACAATGCATAATACACATAGTGATGTCACAGTACAGGAATAATGCACACAGTGATGTCACAGTACAGGAATAATGCACACAGTGATGTCACAGTACAGGAATAATGCACACAGTGATGTCACAGTACAGGAATAATCCACACAGTGATGTCACAGTACAGGAATAATGCACACAGTGATGTCACAGTACAGGAATAATCCACACAGTGATGTCACAGTACAGGAATAATGCACACAGTGCATAATACACAGTGTGATGTCACAGTGCAGGAATAATACAGAGTGATGTCACAGTGCAGGAATAATACAGAGTGATGTCACAGTGCAGGAATAATACAGAGTGATGTCACAGTGCAGGAATAATACAGAGTGATGTCACAGTGCAGGAATAATACAGAGTGATGTCACAGTGCAGGAATAATACAGAGTGATGTCACAGTGCAGGAATAATGCACACAATGATGTCAGGGAATAGGCATAATACACAGTGTGATGTTACAGTACGAATAATGTGCACAAGAAAAATCACTATATACACTGTGACATCACTGTTTAGGGAAAAAAATGTACAATGATGTCATACAAAAGGAATAATGCAAAGAGTAAAGCTACAAACAACGGAAAGGTGGCCACCATGGGGCTCCATAGTAAAACTTAAAAAGGGGCCACACTCATCATTTATTTTCATCAGTGACTGTACCATATGTCTGAGTAGAAATAAGTCTCCTTATTTGTAGGGCCCCAAAGTGCCCGCTATGTCCGCAAGCCTTGTAGGTGTGCCCATGGACAAGAGAGAGGTTGGCATACTGTACGTTGAGGCTCTACACTCTTTGGCTAGACGCAGAGCAGGAGCCGATAGTAAAGGGCCACATTTTACCATTCTGGCAGACAATACCGTATTATTGGACTGTGTTTCTTTAGGGAAGGGTAAAGCTGAAGTCTTGTTTTATGCCGTTATATTTCAGCTTGAAACCCTTTTATGTTTTATAGTTGAGGGAATGTGGACTCCATGTAGGACATTTTATGTTTGGAAAAGGTGTTGATAGCTGAGCAAACATTGTTGTCCGGGGGTACTGAGGCCGGGTATCTGCTATTTCACAATGATTTGACTGATTGAAGGAAAATGATTGCTATCCCTATGGACCTGCCTCATCACAGTACCAGTGCAACTAACTCACACTGTGCCACACAGTGTCTAGAAATAACATTGATGGGTCATAGCATATTCATGGATTTGCCTCGTCTTTAATATATAAATATGACTTCTGTGCATCACCACAATCTAAGCATCTTTTAAATAAAGCCTGGGGCTCTGTGGGCACAAGGACCCACCATCTTTAAAAAATTAATAAATAATTGTGGTTTCAGTAATTGTAAGGGTCTGGGACTAGTTAGTTTTAGTCAGAGATACATATTGGAAAATATTCCCAATTTTTACAGAGTTTAAAGCCTCTAATGAATTTACAATTAGATATGTTCCTCATTGATTCTGACTGCATAAAATTATACCGCCCAATGTTTTAGCATACATCGTGTCAATGGGGACAATGTAAGTATGTTCTCAAGTGTGACCTGAGCCATAGTCCCATGCAGAAGCATACAGTAGCTAAAGGGGATAAAGAGGTAGCAGTCTACCGAAGCCGCGCAGGCTGTGCCACATAAGAAGACATTAGCATTATAAATAGCATATGGTAGATTTTGCACTGGGCCAAGGAGCATCAGGGTACAACTCTGTTCCAGTACCTTTCTTGTCAATGGTAATAGAAAAAAAATCAACGATCATCAGACAAGGTTGAGGTTTAAGGGTACTTTCACAGCACGGCAGTGCACGGCAGTGATCGTTGGACTAAAAAGACGGACCTGCAGTACTTTTAGTCCGGCGATCTCTGGCCGTGCTGCGCCGTAGCTCTGCCCCCTGCCCCAATATAGTCATTGGGGACGGAGCATCAGCATGGCAGCACACGGGTACTTGCAGCATGGCGGATCCGGCAGGCTGTTCACCTGCCGAAACAGCCTGCCGGATAGCTATGCCACTAGTGTGAAAGTACCCTTAAATACTACTATTTTTTTTGCGTCAATTAAAGCACCTTTAGGATCAGACTAGGTCCTTTTTCAGTTAATAATATATTATACTGTGTTTTTAACTAAAGAAAGACCTGGTTCAGTGGAGTATACTGAACTTTTAACTGAGGAAGGCCCTGGTCCAGGTCAGTATACTGTTTCTTTAATTGAGGAAGGACCTTGTCCAGGTCAGTATACTGTTTCTTTAATTGAGGAAGGACCTGGTCCAGGTCAGTATACTGTGATTGTAACTAAAGAAGGACCTGGTCCAGGTCAGTATACTGTGATTGTAACTGAGGAAGGCCCTGGTCCAGGTCAGTATACTGTGATTGTAACTGTGGAAGGACCTGGTCCAGGTCAGTATACTGTGATTGTAACTGAGGAAGGCCCTGGTCCAGGTCAGTATACTGTGATTGTAACTGTGGAAGGACCTGGTCCAGGTCAGTATACTGTGATTGTAACTGAGGAAGGCCCTGGTCCAGGTCAGTATACTGTTTCTTTAATTGAGGAAGGACCTGGTCCAGGTCAGTATACTGTTTCTTTAATTGAGGAAGGACCTGGTCCAGGTCAGTATACTGTGATTGTAACTAAGGAAGGACCTGGCCCAGGTCAGTATACTGTGATTGTAACTGAGAAAGGACCTGGCCCAGGTCAGTATACTGTTTCTTTAACTGAGGAGGGCCCTGGTCCAGTCCAGTATACTGTGTCTTTAACTGAGGAAGGACCTGGTCCAGGTCAGTATACTGGGAGTGTTACTGAGAAAGGACCTGGTCCAGGTCAGTATACTGGGAGTGTTACTGAGGAAGGACCTGGTCCAGGTCAGTATACTGTAATTGTAACTGAGAAAGGACCTGGTCCAGTTCAGTATACTGTGATTGTAAATGAGGAAGGACCTGGTCCGGGTCAGTATACTGTAATTGTAACTAAGAAAGGACCTGGTCCAGTTCAGTATACTATGATTGTACATGAGGAAGGACCTGGTCCAGGTCAGTATACTGTGATTGTAACTGAGGAAGGCCCTGGTCCAGGTCAGTATACTGTGATTGTAACTGTGGAAGGACCTGGTCCAGGTCAGTATACTGTGATTGTAACTGAGGAAGGCCCTGGTCCAGGTCAGTATACTGTGATTGTAACTGTGGAAGGACCTGGTCCAGGTCAGTATACTGTTTCTTTAATTGAGGAAGGACCTGGTCCAGGTCAGTATACTGTGATTGTAACTAAGGAAGGACCTGGCCCAGGTCAGTATACTGTGATTGTAACTGAGAAAGGACCTGGCCCAGGTCAGTATACTGTTTCTTTAACTGAGGAGGGCCCTGGTCCAGTTCAGTATACTGTGTCTTTAACTGAGGAAGGACCTGGTCCAGGTCAGTATACTGGGAGTGTTACTGAGAAAGGACCTGGTCCAGGTCAGTATACTGGGAGTGTTACTGAGGAAGGACCTGGTCCAGGTCAGTATACTGTAATTGTAACTGAGAAAGGACCTGGTCCAGTTCAGTATACTGTGATTGTAAATGAGGAAGGACCTGGTCCGGGTCAGTATACTGTAATTGTAACTAAGAAAGGACCTGGTCCAGGTCAGTATACTATGATTGTAAATGAGGAAGGACCTGGTCCAGGTCAGTATACTATGATTGTAAATGAGGAAGGACCTGGTCCAGGTTAGTATACTGTGATTGTAACTGAGGAAGGAGGTCCATGTTTAAAATATATTTTAAGTGACACAGGAAATACTGTAAAAGGGTTTCAAACTGCAACCTTGTCAGATGACCACATTACAGTGCGGAAAAGGATCCAGTTTCTTTTCTATTACCATTAACTATTACCATTAACTGCAAAGACTCAAGCAGAATTATTGGCAGCAGTCTAAAGAAATCCGAAACCACTGAAAAGTGTTGAACCTCCAGCACAATTGGCATAGGTGAGTGGAAAATCTGTAACATTCTCCATAATCCACTTTGTGAATCCTGCACATGAAGCACTTCTTTTATGTGCATGCTATTAATCAATGGGTTGCAGGTGGTTTGCAGTTTACCAAAAAATCTTGTTAGAGAGCACATCATTGTATGCCTATTCACTGTAGGGGAGGGGTGGGTATGGACACAAAGAGTTCTGCACCAGGTCCTCTATCGTCCGTGACGACCTCTGGATTAGGTACTACACTATTAGCTCTGCTCATATTTGCTGGAGTTATGTATATGCAGAAAAAAAAAACTGTGAATACTGTTCAGATTGTCGTTGTGAATAGTCAGACTTTTTTTTTTAACCAATGCCGTGAAATACCCTATTAGATTAACACCTATGTGAATTTTATGCCTAATTGATTGCTTAATGAAGGTAATAAAGAGAGACAATACAGTTATGGCACGCTGCCTCCATGCTTGGCCCGCTGTCAGGTAGCACTCCAGAGGCAGCAGTCAGTGCCAGCAGGTCCTCGTGCCAATAAAATGACAGTGCAAGAACTTTGGAAACCATGTCATGGTCTAATAGTGTCATGTAAATGTCTATATATCCTGTGGATAGGTCATCAGTATCTGATCGGTGGGGGTCTGACACCCGGGACCACTGCCAATCAGCTGTTTGAGAAGGCACCGGTGCTCCTGTGAGCGCTGTGCCCTTCTCTGTGCTTTTCCTAGGCCATGTGACGTCACGTTCATTGATCAAGTGACCTAGGCACAGCTCAGCCCCATAGAAGTAAAGGGGGCTGAGCGTGATACCAAGCATAGCCGCTATACAATGTACGGCGCTGTGCTTGGTGAGCTGTGAGGAGGCCGTGGCGCTACTGCAATCACTTCAATAAACGTATCCTTTTGAATATGCCAGGGGTATTTAAATAGGTAACCTGCTGGCCACAGGTTGCCTGTGAGTGGTCCTATTACCCTCACTAGCTTTCTATGTACCTTGGAATTCTGTTTTTGAACTCGGCTTGTATTTGACTTTGACTTGGATTTACCCCTTGTACTGACTTCTTGGCTTCTGACCCCGGTTCGTATCGATCTTGCTTTTATTTCTTCCCTTGGTGCCATTGTTATTTCCCGCCTCTGGTTTCACTCCTTCAGTGTCTGTGTGCCCGCTTGTCACTTCGTTTATTGTTCTTTAGGCCCCTGCATGTACGCAAGCTAGGGACTGACGCCCAGTTGTACGCCGTCGGTTAGGATGGGCCGTGCAAGTAGGCAGGGACAGAGGTGTGGGTGGAGTTCAGGACTGCACGCATCCCCACCCCCTCCGTGACAGCGACTGAAAATCAGTTCCATTTACCTTAATGGGGCTTACAGAAATCCATGTGCTTGCTGCCCCAATGTAAATGAATGGAACTGATCTTCTGCCACAAAATCTGCCACGTGTGAAGGTGCCCTAAATCAGCTAAAATTGTATGTTTTGCCATACTTTCAGTATGCAACTACGAGTAATTTATAAAGCTAAAATTACCCATAATCTGTCATGTAGCCTGAGAGTAGATGGCAGAATACGTGTTGGTGCACCACACGTCATAACGCCGTCTTTGCTTATTCAGCTCTAATCTGCATTCGGTTAGCGACTCTAAAATACAATTTTGTCTTCTGCTTGCATCCAGAACGGCTGATTGTGATTTATCTATGTTTCTACTGCTGCTGATTAGACAAAAATAAAAAGTCTAGTTCATTTTACTGTTAAATTCAGGAAGATACATTTGAACGATGAAACAGAGGAGATAAAAAGTATCAGCTCTGACTTCTATAATATCATTCGCAAGGCTTTAGAAAGTGTGCAGCAGAACGTCTGCAAATCAGTAGAACAGTGATATTTGCACGTCACAGTCTTTGCTTAGGTTTCATGCACATGGTCGTGTCCAAGCTTTGGTCCGCAAATAACAGATCCGCAAAATACAGATACCTTCCATGTGCACTCATCAATAGAGATCGGAATTCTTGTCTGAAATGCAGACAAGATTAGAACATGTTCTATAATTTGCGGAATGGCGACATCAGGGGTCAAGTCCCGGGAAAAAAAGTGTGGGAACTCACCCAAGTGCCTCCGTGTAACGTCACGGCGTGCGACGCGTACGCAAAGGGCAGCGGAGGTCGGGAGGAGGTGCAAGCAAGTACCGTATTTTTCGCTCTATAAGATGCACCTAGGTTTTAGAGGGGGACAATAAGAAAAAATATTTTTTATTACACCTCAGGTCAGACCACCAAACAGACCCCCAATGTTAATCAGACCTCAGCTAACAGCCCCAATAAGATGCCCAATGTTAATAAGACCCTAATAAGACCTCAGATCACACCTCAGCTCAGACCCCAATATGAATGACCCCCAATCAGACCTCAGATAAGAGCCCCATGCCTTATAGCAGCCCCCAGTAACCATATATCAGCCCCCAGTAGCCTCATAGCAGCCCCCAGTGCCTCTCCAACAGCCCCCAGTGCCTCTCCATCAGCCCCAGTGCCTCTCCATCAGCCCCAGTGCCTCTCCACCAGCCCCCAGTGACCCCTCAATCAGCCCCCAGTGCCCCCTTAATCAGCCCCCAGTGCCTCTCCATTAGCCCCCAGTGCATCTCCATTAGCCCCCAGTGCCTCTCCATCAGCCCCCAGTGCCCCCTCCATTAGCCCCCAGTGCCTCTCCATCAGCCCCCAGTACCCCCTCCATCAGACCCCAGTGCCTCTCAACAGCCCCCAGTGCCCCCTCCATTAGCCCCCAGTGCCTCTCCATCAGCCCCCAGTCAGTGCCTCTCACCAGCCCATAAAATATAAAACAAAAAAACCACTTACCCTCTCCTGCTCCTGGACGCCGCAGCTCCTCTCTTCTGTGCTGTGAAGGCTGCGCACAAGGGTGAGGTCACAGAGCGCCTCATGCCTGTGCGCAGCCCTGACAGCCGAGAACCAGGAAGCGGTGAGTACAAAGTCTTCACCGCTTCCTGGTCCTTTTGCCCTGAAAGGGAACGGCGTTCCTGCTGTGAAAAAAGTGCAGGAAGGCCGTTCCCACCCGATCCCCCTGGACTCGAGCCCTGGGCAACATGGACCCGCAATATTACAGATGTGAGTCTGGTCCCATGGAAATGAATGGGTCGGTGTGCAATCCAAAAAAAAAAATACAAAGAGCACACAGATAAAAAATACGGTCATGTGCATGCTGTTTTTCCAGCATTTTAAAACAGTGGTAGAAAAAAAAACAATGCATTTCATGTTTTCAATTTATTTTTCCATAGAGAACCCTATGGGAAAAACATCTAAAAAAAAACAAAAACTAACAATGCATTTCATTTTTTCAATGCATTGTTCTATAGACAACCCTATAGGAAAAACTTATAAAATAAAATAAAAGACTCCATGCCTAAAAATAATTTTTTTAAAAAAAAAAAAAAGCCACTGCAACAAAAACCCAAAAGTGTATGTGCAGACTATACAATACTGTTCTATAGATTTCAAATTAACATCTTTTTTCTTTTAGAGCCACTAAAATTGCTTTAATGCACTGTGTGCAGCAGCAGCGCTGTGCATGTATCTGCTTTAAAAAAAAAAAATAAATTACAAATACTCTGTTAGGGTAAAAGGGGTTTTCCAAGACGAAACTTTTTTTTAAACAGACCCTTAAAGAGGAGGTGGAGTACTTGGGACCAGCGGAGGTGGCTGTGGGGCAGTGCAGCCAGAATCCAGTGGCTGGAATCGGGTAAGAACACCAACGTGGGTCTAGCCCCTCTAAAGAGGTCTGTTAGAGAAGTTTAGCGCTGGATAACCCCTTTAGGCCCCATTCACACGTCCGCAATTCTGTTCCACATTTTGCGGAACGAAATTGCGGACCCATTCATTTCTATGGGGACACGTATGTCCCGCTCAGATCCGGAATTGCGGATCCGCACTTCCGGGTCTGCACTTCCGTTCCACAAAAGAATAGAACATGTCCTATTCTTGTCCACAATTGCGGACAAGAAAAGGCATTTTCTATGAGAGTGCCGGCGATGTGCGGTCCGCAAAATGCGGGACGCACATTGCTGGTGTCCGTGTTTTGCGGATCCGCAAAACACACACGGATGTGTGAATGGAGCCTAAGGGCTCGTTCACACGAACATTTTTTTGCTTTCCGTATACGGGACGTTTTTTTAGTTCCGTATACAGTCTGTATACGGAACCATTTATTTCGATGAGTCCGCAAAAAAAAATGGAATGTACTCCGTATGCATTCTGTTTCCGTATTTCCGTTTTTCTATTCCGCAACATTTTGAGTCAGGTCCTATTATTGTCCGCAAATCACGTTGAGTGGCTCCATTGAAGTCAATGGGGCTGTATAAAAAACGGAATATATACGAAACACATGTCCGTATGGCCTCATGCACACGACCGTTGTTTTGGTCCGAGCCGCATATTTTGCGGCTCAGGCACGGACCCATTCACTTCAATAGGGCCGCAAAAGATGCGGACAGCACTTCGTGTGCTGTCCGCATCTATTGCTCCACTCCGTGGCCCCGCAAAAAAAAATATAACATGTCCTATTCTTGTCTTGCGGACAAAAATAGGCATTTCTACATGAGGCCTTAATAGTATACATTTCACAGAGCTGGATTTGTTGTTTAACTATTTATGACTGCATAATTTGTGCATCCTGATACGGCCAGGTTCACATGACCGTTTCGTTTTCCATTCTTCTGATCCGTCAGAAGAACAGAAAACAAAAAAAAAAGGATCCTTTATTTTGAGCATCTGTTATGCTCATTTTGCATCCGGTTTAGCCATTTCCATCAGAAATCCGTTATTTTAGACAGAAGAAGGTGTCCTTGTCAAGGGCTTTTTCTCCCTCTAAACCAACGGATCCCAGACGGAAATGGCTAAAATGGATGCAAAGTGAGCACTATGGACGCTGAAAATACAGGGTCTTTTTTTTTGTTTTGTTTTCAGTTCTTCTGACGGACCAGAAGAACGGAAAACAAAATGGTGATGTGAACCTACCCTAACTACCCAGTTCAAGATAGGTTTACCTTCAGTCACCAAACCTATGTAACATAAGGTGATATCGCTGGCATATAAGATCACTTTGCCTGACAACCTCAGCGCTGCTACAGCTGCACGCAAATTCACCACGCTACTGAATATAATTATTTCCGCTAGTGCAGACATAACATCTTTACCGTACAAACATGAAGTTGGGAGTTTTCGGGCAGCTCCAGGTTTTGCAGGTTTTTAAAGGGAGTCTGTCACGACACTTGAGCATATTTGACTGATCAAATAGCGTTATATGTGCCACCCAGAACTTAAAAACGGTACCTTTGTTGTATCTAATGGCGTTTTCTTTCAGCCAAAAATGAACTTTGACGATTATGTAAATGCGCCCTTTTAAGTGCCCAGGGCGGCGTCTCAATCTTTCGAGCCCCAGGCAGCACCTCCTCCCCGGCTTATAACCCCGCCCTCCGTGTGCCTCTGCCCGCCCGTTTACTCTCCTCCTCTCTCCTTTTCCACTGCGGCTGCGCGATCAAATTAGTAGCGGGCGCATGCGCAATGCGATGCCCGCTCCTGGCAGTGCATCGCAATACCTACTGCGCATGTGCCGGCTAAGCGATGCCCGCTTCTGGCCGTTTAACCGGCGCATGCGCAGTAGGTATTGCGATGCACTGCCAGGAGCCGCTACGAATTTGACCGTGCAGCCGCAGTGGAAAAGGAGAGAGGAGGAGAGTAAACGGGCGGGCAGAGGCACACGGAGGGCGGGGTTATGAGCCGGGGAGGAGGTGCTGCCTGGGGCTCGGAAGATTAAGACTCCGCCCTGGGCACTTAAAAGGGCGCATTTACATAATCGTCAAAGTTCATATTTGGCTGAAAGAAAACTCCATTAGATACAACAAAGGTACCGTTTTTAAGTTCTGGGTGGCACATATAACGCTATTTGATCAGTCAAATATGCTCAAGTGTCGTGACAGACTCCCTTTAAAAACCTGCAAAACTTGGAGCTGCCCGAAAACTCCCAACTTCATGCTTGTACGGTAAAGATGTTATGTCTGCACTAGCAGAAATAATTATATTCAGTAGCGTGGTGAATTTGCGTGCAGCTGTAGCAGCGCTGAGGTTGTCAGGCAAAGTGATCTTATATGCCAGCGATATCACCTTATGTTACATAGGTTTGGTGACTGAAGGTAAACTTATCTTGAACTGGGTAGTTAGGGTAGGTTCACATCACCATTTTGTTTTCCGTTCTTCTGGTCCGTCAGAAGAACTGAAAACAAAACAAAAAAAAAGACCCTGTATTTTCAGCGTCCATAGTGCTCACTTTGCATCCATTTTAGCCATTTCCGTCTGGGATCCGTTGGTTTAGAGGGAGAAAAAGCCCTTGACGAAGGACACCTTCTTCTGTCTAAAATAACGGACAGACTCCATTTAAGCGGCGGCCTGTTTGGTATGCGTCACACCGGGGTCTAACCGATTTTGTTTTATGTTTATCTTCATAGTCTGAAAATCCTGCTGTAACCAACTCCCCGGTGGTGTCTGGAGCGTCGGGGAAGTGCATTTAATTCAATTTCCATTGAAGACGGCTTTGATAAACGTGTAATCTACCAGAAACAACACTTTATTGTGGCTTTTGATAGAGGAGTATACCGAGCCCCTAGGGTTTGGGGATTTTATCATCCAGTCTATCATACAACATGGCCGGAAGCTGCCTTCTCTCAATACATGACAAAGGATGTTCATCTACAAGACCCAGGACGGTATTTGTATAGCGCTGACAAACTGACACCATTGTACTAAGAACTCTCACGTGCCACTCGGGCTCACTATCTACGTTCTTCAAAGGTCTGCCCAGTTTGGACATCCTCTATGCATCTGAAACAGGTCTCTCAACTAGAGTTGAGCGAACCAAGCTTCGAATGCGCGTCGTTCAAAACTTCGGATTAATACTGTATGGAGATCCGTCTCCTTACAGTATTAGAATGTATGGGCTCCTATGAGCTGAAGTTAGTTATTCACAAAGTCGTTAAATAACTTCGGTAGTTTATTTTTAAAGTGGAAAACTACTTTAAAGTGAACCTGTCATCCACTTTATGCTGACCGTACTGAGGGCAGTATAAAGTAGTGACAGAAATGCTGATTTCAGTGGTGTGTCACACATCAGCTAAAAGTAAGTGGTTGCCGAGTACCAGCATCATAATTATTGCAGACCGGGCCTTGAGAAGAGTCAAATCTCCCTGAGAAGAGTCCTGGTTATTTCTCATCTCCTGCTCTCCCGCCCATCTGCTGATGATTGGCAGTTCTCTCCTAGAGAAAAAGGGAGAAAACTAGGTAGAAGCCTGTCAGTCATCAGCAGGTGGGCAGGGAGAGCAGGAGATGAGGAATAACCAGGACTCTTCTCAGGGAGATTTGACTCTTCTCAAGGCCCGGGCTGCAATGATTATGAAGCTGGTTCTCAGCGACCACTTACTTTTAGCTCATGAGTGACACACCGCTGAAATCAGAATTTCTGTCACTACTTTATACTGCCCTCAGTGAGGTCCGCATAAAGTTCATGACAGGTTCCCTTTAAAACTTGAAACCAAACTTGGCTTCGGTCCCGAATAATTAGGACTCCAGCATAACGTAAACCGGATGGATCCGTTATGCAGGCCATAGACTTGTATTATGACAGAATAAAGGCATTCCGTTATACATTCCATCATGGAATTGCGTAATGGTCCGTGGTAACGGAATCCATAACGCAATTCAGTAAATACCACAACACGAACCCGCACACAAACTTCAAAATATGTTTCATTTTGTTTGACTATGAGTAGCGTAGGATGGATATTCCGAACCTCACGCGATGACTACTTTTGAGGAGAATATGTACCTCAGTACTGAAAATAATACGCTTATATACCTGAAATATCAATTGGGCATGTATATGCAATAAAGGTGGTGCTGTTGTACGGGCCAGAAATGACATCTATGTACAATTGGCAATCGTGTATGCTACTTACACTGTTTACGCCACCTGCGAGTGGCCTCATGTTTATATTCTTGAAAATGAGTATCTACATCTATAAATTCAATAAAAAGAGATTTATGATAAAATATGAAATTCGCTCATCCCTAGCAATAATAAGTCATTATACAGTAGCCTTTGACGTGAATCCACACAACGCACATATAAGCGGGTTTCTGGATTTTTACAAATACAAGATATGGACAAAAGTATTGGGCCTCTTAATCATTGAATTCAGGTCCTTCATACAATCCCATTTCCACAGGTGTATAAAATCCAGCCCCTAGCCAAGCAGTCTGCAATTTGTGGAAAAAGGGCTCGTACTAAAGAGCTCGCTAAATTCCAACGTGGGACTGTAATAGGATGCCACCAACAATGCCAATGGTCTGATGGAGTGGTGGAAAGCACACCACCACTGGACTCTGGAGCGCTGGAGACGTGCTCTGCGGAGTGATGAATCACGCTTCTATATCTGGCCATCT
This sequence comes from Bufotes viridis, assembly GCA_033119425.1. Classification (NCBI taxonomy): domain Eukaryota; kingdom Metazoa; phylum Chordata; class Amphibia; order Anura; family Bufonidae; genus Bufotes; species Bufotes viridis. The sequence continues at coordinate 62,218,716 of CM065592.1, forward strand.
GATGGACGAGTCTGGATTCGGTAAATGCCAGGAGAACGTTATCTGCCTGACGGCATTGTGCCAGCTGTAAAGTTTGGTGGAGGAGGGATAATGCTGTGGGGTTGTTCTTCAGGGGTTGGCCTAGACCCCCAAGTTCCAGGGAAGAAAGGAATACATTTTGGACAGTTGTATGCTGCCAACTTTGTCAGAAGAGTTCGAGTACGGCAATTTTCTCTCCCAGCATGACTGTGCCCCAGTGCACAAAGCAATCTCGATAATGGTGTGGTTGGGGGCGGTTGGGTGTGGAACAACTTGAGTGGCCTAACCCTCCACCCCATCCGACACCTTTAGGATGAACTAGAATAGAGATTGTGAGCAAAGCCCTCTGCTCCAACATCAGTTTCTCATCTCAAAAATGCTCTTCTGGATGAATGGGCAAAAAATGCCAGCCACACTCCAAAATCTTGTAGAAGGCTAGAAAGCCTTCCCAGAAGAGTGGAAGTTATTTTGGCTGCTGTATGGCCTGGTAGGGTTGATGATGCTGGTTAAAATGATACCTGTCTTATGTTTGTCAATGGGTATAGTTCTGTAGAAAAATAAACTTTTACAATTATGCAAATTAACTATTCGAGCACAAAGAGACGGGTTTATGCAGTTTGAGCACCGCTCCAGCGACGCCCCTGATGCTCCCTAATGATGCCCCTCTGCTTTTCATTATGCCGATTGCCTTTAGATTGACAGCGCTAGAGCGCACTTGTGTCCAGAACGGTCACGAGTGCAATCTAGCGCTGTCAATCTAAAGGCATTAGACATGATGAAAAGCATATGTAATAGTTCTTATGCTGCTTGGGGTTTTCAACATAACATTTAATTACAGGTGCACCCTAAAGGGGTTGTCCCGTGAAAAATATTCTACAGTTTTCAAACCAGCACCTGGATCTGAATTCTTTTGTAATTGCATGTAATTCAAAATGTATTATTGCTATTGAGTTAATCAATGAAATCTATCTGTTTAGCACCACCTTGCTCTCTTTCCAATTTCCCTGTCCTGCTCACTCAAACGGAAGCACAGGCACAGTTCCATCCTTCAACTTTCATTAAATGCAGCAAAAAGGACATGCCCTCTAAGAGAGGACACGCCCCCTAAGCTGACAACTTGAAATAAAGCTAGCAGAACAATTGGAGCAATGAATTGGGAGATCCCTGGATCCATGTGCGGTACAGAGCTGGTTCTGGCTTTGTTAGAAAGTGGTTGCCATGTACAAGATTACAGGTGTGCTCACATGGTGTCCAACGGATCTGGACCTCCCCTAGAAGCAGTCCTATATTTTTTTTTATTCAGCCCTGTGCTAGGGGTGATGGAGAGAGGAGCACTATGGGGCACTATATAGGGGCATTTTTTTACTGGCACATTACGGGTGGCACTATGGAGAAGGGGAGGACAGAAGCACTATAGGGACATCTACTGGGGGCACTATATAGGGGCATTTTATACTGGCACACATTATGGGGGACATTATGGGGAAGGAGGGAGAGGAGCACTATGGGGACTTTTACTGGGGACACCATATAGGGGCATTTTATACTGGCATATTATGGGAGACACTATGGGGAAGGAGGGAGAGCAGCACTATGGGGGCATTTACTGGGGGCACTATATAGTGGCCCTGTTTAAATTTTCACCTCAGGCAGCAGAAAGGCTAGGAGCACCTCTGTGCTTTTAACACAGCACAGCGCAGCGCAGGGATCATTATGTGGGCACGCTCTATGCAGGAGAGGAGACACTCTGGCTCCTACCCATGCCATTTGTAAAGGGAGGATTCAGAGCACAGTAGTGCCAGCCACCCTGCTGCGCCGGGCAGCTATAAGCATGGTGGCAGCTGCAAATGGGCCAGGGGGGCTTTACCCTGGTGGGGGTGGCTGAGGAGTACAGCACCTTCATCCTCAGCTATTTAATTTCAGCTGTATGGTGTTTGTTTGGAGTGGCCTATTATATGTAGGAAGGACTTTTTTTTTTCTCAAACCCCCCCTTCCCCTCCCCAGAAATGTATGATTTCAGTTTTTTACATTATTCATAGGATAACCCTTTTATGTGAAATGGACAAGGTCTGGTGCAAAGATGTGGAATTATGAAAAGGGTTAAAGCTGTGAATTTCTTCCCATTCGATTTACACCTTTCTTAATAATAATTTACATTTTAGGAAAGATTTTTTTCTGATGTTCTTTGAAGCTTGAGAAATAGAAGAGTGTCACGCTTCAGTGTGGGAGGGAAACCCACACCAAATGTAGTAGGGAAAGGGGTGAGGGGGAAAAGGCCTGGAAACTAGGGAAAGGAGATGGACACCTCCTAGAGAAACCCTAATCAAAGTCCTGACTGACTGCAAGTATAAACTGACCCCAGAGGTAGGTGAGTTCATACACAGGAACCTAAAGTCCAAACTCACCCTGTAGAACCCTGGTAGTAATGTCAGGACAAGAGACAACCTGTTCCTCCAAACGGTAGGATGAATAGGAGTCTCCCTCAGGCCTAAACACCAAAGACCAGGAAAAGAGCAACACAAGAAAACCCAAACAATAAACAAAAGGGGAAGAAGACACTTAACTTCAAATGGCTATGGAAGCACAAGACTTAACCGCACAGCATGGTGGGAGAAGCCACAATAAATAGCGAAGGTTAAATGACCACATAAGCATCACCTGAGGCAAGGGGTGTGGCCATTACCAGAAACAACACAGACACGAATTGATCCACAAGAAACCTGTCAGATCAAACCACGTGTTGCCAGTCTCACTGATCTCCTAGTACCTGTCACGGGAACGTCAGTGACAAGAAGAAGCTGCTGATGTCGGTTGAGTTCAATGCATTTGATGATTTCCTGGTTTCCATAAGACACTGAACACGAAGTACATTTGTAAACTGTTTTTAAAAATGCGTCTTCTGTCTCTGCAGTAGCAGATCTGATAAAGCTCACTTCTATTGTGTTTTACATTGATGGGGTATGACAACCAGAAGTATGAGATGTCAAAGCAATTAAAGGGATTCCCTGGGAATATAGAACGATGGCTGAAATATCTGAGCAACAAACATGCGCTAACATCCAGATGTAAATTCTATTTAAAGGGATATGCCTCATCATGACACATAGTCAATCCCTATCGGAATGGAAGCCAGCAAAGCAATCGACTGACTATCCAGGGGCGACCATCTGTAATAACCAGGGGAAGATATTTCTGGCCAGACATTTCCCTACAGCAGCCGCTACATATTTAAACCCTTCACCCAGGCAATTTTTTGCAAATCTGTTGACTTCTTGGGATGGAAGATTGTCTGGCTCCCAACCCATTACCATCAGATCTGCCCATTGTCCCAAAAAGACACAAAGCCATAACTTGGTGAAAGGCCGTAGCGGAATTTATTAACAAAACAGAATTACCATACATCGTACAGATACCTTGTAAAAAACCGTTGTAACCTTAATTCCAAAATATGTAAACAACTTCTCTTCCTTTTAGTCCCAGATAATCCTAAGTAACGTGAAGGGATCCTAGGAGGCAATTCCAGCTTCTGATCCAGGTTTAAATCCAACTTTACCCTCGGCCGCACTCTCCGACCCAAGGGCACCAACTCCTCAAACTTCTACCTCTGCAGGGCTATTAGCCCAAACAGGATCACCCAACTTTCCAGTCCATAAAACGAATTGTCATAGATGCACGCCGCAATAGGTATAGCCATGCACCTATTACAACTTATTTGCCTCCCAGGACCCCCCCCTTTTTTGCCGCTACGACGATGACGTACAAGAAAAAACGGGAGGGTGGGTGGGCAACTTTGCTGCACGCTCCTCACACTTCCTAAGCCACTCCCCTACCTTCCTTATCCTCCGCGCGAAAATAGCCACTCCTCCCCTTCCTCTTCCCCCCACCACAACCTTTTTTCAACTAATTAACCCTATCCGCCGTTCCTTCCACCAAAGTCAAGCCGCATCTCGCTACGGCTGCGCCCCGCTCCATTGCTTTTCGTCACTTTTTTTGTTAATAACTTTGGAACGCTTATCCAAGCCATTCTGGGATTGTTTTCTCTTTACACATTGTACTTCATGACAGTAGTAAATTTCAGTCAAGTATATAGCACCTTTATTTATAAAAATAAAATAAATTAAAAAATTCTATTTATCTGCTTTTAAAACAGATAGGATACATTATAAAATAGTTATTACTTAACATTCCTCATATGCCTACTTTATGTTTGCATTATTTTAAAAATGTCATTTTATTTTTTTAGGACATTAGAAGGCTAAGAATTTTAGAAGCAATTCTTTAAATTTTTAAGAAAATTTCCCAAACCCACATGTTAAGGACCAGTTCAGTTAAGAAGTCACTTTGTGGAGCCTTACATAATAGAAACTAGTAATAAATGGCCCCATTTTAGAAACTACACCCCTCAAAACTAATTTTACGTACTTTGTTAACCCTTCAGGTAGGCACATGTAGGATATTCCCCCATTGTCTGATAGGTACGGGTCCCACTGCTGGGACCCGCACCTATATCGAGAACGGAGCAGGAGAGCTGTGGATGGAGGACCCCATATTTCCCGGGGTCCGTCCAGCACCAAGCTCTGCTCCCATAGAAGTGAATGGGAGCGTACCGCGCATGTGCGGCCCATGTAGGGTTGGGCAATATACCGGTGTCTGCGATATACCGCGGTATTAAGAAACTGTGATATGGCGATATCACAGTTTCCTAATAACCGTGGTATTTAATGACGTCATAGGAGTGGTCGCACGTGTGCTGACCACTCCTAAAACATCCATGTCAGGGGTGTGGAATTTCTATCGCCCAGCGCCCGGGACATGTAGTGCCGAGCGCCGGGCAGGTAGTTTGTTAAGTAGCGGGCTCTGCCGGGAATTTAGCACCGGCCCCGCAGTGAAGTAGCCCGATCTTATTAACTATTGTTGCGCAGGCTCCCCTGGCAGCATTCTGTTCCTCCATGTGCCGTCTGCTCCTTCATTCATAAAGTGGGCAGAGCATGGAGGAACAGAGAGCTGCCCGGGGAGCCTGCGCAACAATAGTTAATAAGATCGGGCTACTTCTAAAGACACTGTGGCTGACACTGTTATGGGGGATCTGTGGATGACACATATGTAGCATAAGATGCTATATATGTGTCAGCCACAGACCACCATTACAGTGCATCAGCCACAGTGCCCCCCCATAACAGTGCGTCAGCCACAGTGCCCCCCCATAACAGTGCGTCAGCCACAGTTCCCCCCCATAACAGTGCGTCAGCCACAGTGCCCCCCCATAACAGTGCGTCAGCCACAGTGCCCCCCCATAACAGTGCATCAGCCACAGTGCCCCCCCCCCCATAACAGTGCGCCAACCACAGTGCCCCCCATAAAAGTGCATCATACAGTATAACGCCTCCTTGTGGCTGCCCCATACAGTATAACGCCTCCTTGTGGCTGCCCCATACAGTATAACGTCTCCTTGCGGCTGCCCCCATACAGTATAACGTCTCCTTGTGGCTGCCCCAGTGCCCCATACAGTATAACGTCTCCTTGTGGCTGCCCCTATACAGTATAACGTCTCCTTGCGGCTGCCCCCATACAGTATAATGTCTCCTTGTAGCCCACATACAGTATAACGTCTCCTTGTGGCTGCCCCCATACAGTATAAAATCTCCTTGTGGCTGCCCCATACAGTATAACGCCTCCTTGCGGCTGCCCCATACAGTATAACGTCTCCTTGCGGCTGCCCCATACAGTATAACGCCTCCTGCGGCTGCCCCATACAGTATAACGCCTCCTTGTGCTGCCCCATACAGTATAACGTCTCCTTGCGGCTGCCCCATACAGTATAACGCCTCCTTGTGGCTGCCCCCATACAGTATAACGTCTCCTTGTGGCTGCCCCCATACAGTATAACGCCTCCTTGTGGCTGCCCCCATACAGTATAACGTCTCCTTGTGGCTGCCCCCATACAGTATAACGTCTCCTTGCGGCTGCCCCATACAGTTTAACGTCTCCTTGTGGCCCCATACAGTATAACGTCTCCTTGCGGCTGCCCCATACAGTATAACGTCTCCTTGTGGCTGCCCCCATACAGTATAACGTCTCCTTGTGGCCCCCATACAGTATAAAGTCTCCTTGTGGCTGCCCCCATACAGTATAATGTCTCCAAGTGTTTTTTTCTTCTAAATGGGCATTTATCGTGATATATATTGTTATCGCGATAAATTTCTTAATATCGTTATCGTGGCAATATTTTTGATATCGCCCAACCCTAGGCCCATGCACCCATTCATTTCTATAGGGCCAACGGAAATAGCCGAGCCAGTAGTGCGCCCTCCTTCACTTTCGGGGCTCCGTCCTAGCGATATGCCCCCATTGTCTGAGATGGGACAACCCCTTTAATGCTGTACGGAGGCTGGTTTCTAACAGCATTAAAACCAATGTGTTTGAACAAATCAACTGATCCAAAGCTCGATTCGCTCAAGCCTAGCTCACATTTACACTGCCTGGCCCTCTTAAAGTGCAGAGGATGCAGCAGTTGCAGAGTGAGCTTAACCTCTATTCTTCAATACTACATTGCAACTGCACTGATCCCCAGGGAGCAAAGGCCTGGGGGAGTACATTGTGACACAGCACTTTATCAGGGCCACCACAACTCCCATCCTCCAGGGCTCACTGCACTAGCATCACATTTTTTTCTACGAGAGATTAACAGCCTATATTTGAATATTCAAATTTTTTTAAAGCAGGTGGATGGTTTTCTGGATATAATTTTTCAAGTCACTCTATGTATTCTACTTCCTGTTCTGGCTTATTCACTTCCTGTTTGGCCTTTTGGATACCGATTTAGGGGATTTTTACTATACAAATAATTTTTCAGAATGCAGAACTAAACAGACCTTTCCTTATACTGTAAATCACTGCATTTCAGTTATAAAGCGCGTAGATATCATTACCTGGGTCGCTACTACTCAGCGCCTGCAACTGGGTCTTTGAGATGAATTCTGACTAAAGTCAACGATTCAATACCAGGGCATTAGAGATGTCCCCTTCTCATTACTCCCCCTTCTCACTCGCTCCACTACTTCCCTGCAATTCTTCTTTCAGGTAATGATAATTATCACACAATATAATATAGATGAACTGTGGCAATTGCCAATTTCCAATTTTAATGGAACAGTTCACTGTAAGTAATACCATTTACACATGAACCGAGAAGAAGATCAATTGTGACATGATTACATTACCAGGAGCAGCAGAAAATAGACGTTACATTTATCATAATAAAAAGTACACACACTCAGATGTGAGTAGTATGTGTGTCTCCACAAATCCATATTTTCCGGTATATGTGCCTTACTAATGGGGGGGGGGGTTGGTCCGTCCTGGGTGCCAGCTCTCTGGGGGGTGCAAGAAGTGATTAGCGCTTCCATCAATACAGATTCGGGACAGAAAAAGCCATTGCTTATACAATTTTGCAAGCAGCATGTGGCAGACTCCCTAATTACGGTATATGCAAGAAGGTTCTCTGGTCAGATGAGACTAAAATTCACCATCATGGCCATGATGAGATACGCTGAGTGTGGCACAAACCCAACACTAGGGATCAACCAATATTGATTTTTTAAAGCCAATACCGATAATCTGTGAACTTTCAAGCCGATAATTTATACCGATATTCTGTGCATTTTCATTTTAGAAAAAATAAAATCCTACACAAATCTGCTGTTTTATATATATATATATATATATATATATATAGATACATATAAAATGTTAGATATATAGATTAGATAAAATATTTATAACCTGGGATCTTTTAATCTCTTGTCCCTGTGCTTTGTGCACACAGTAGCAGGGAGCAGACTATGGCAGCCAGGGCTTCAGTAGCATCCTGGCTGCCATGGTAACCGATCGGAGCCCGGGATTACACTGCTGGGACTCCGATCAGAAGCTGCCACTGCCACCAATGTAGAGGAGGTGAGGGGACCCTGTAGCCACTGCCACCAATAAAGAGGAGGGGAGAGGGAATCCTGTGGCCACTGGGGGCGTACTGCGCCACCAATGTTTTTAATACTGGGGGGGGGATGGCACACTGCGCCACCAATGAAGATAACTCACCCATAGAGGTAGCTGCGATCCACGGCTGTTAACCCCCTCAGGTACGGCAGGGGTTAACTACTGCAGATCGCATCTACCGCTCATAGCTGTATGATTCACCCGCCTCCTGTTGAGTTTGAATTAATAAGTGAGTTAACATGATTGGTGGCACAGCCCCTCCCCTCCTCTTCTCCTCTCATCGGTGGCAGCGGCAGCAGCGGCACGGGGAGGAGGGAGACACCGCTTCCTTCTCCCTTGTGCTGCTGAGCGATCCATGTTCGCGATTCGTTATCGGTATATCGGCAAAGTAGATGCCGATACTGATAACTTTGAAAATCCTGAATATCGGCCGATAAAATTGGTAAATCCAATAATCGGTCGATCCCTACCCAACACCATCACCTCAAGAACACCATTCCTACAGTGAAGCATGGTGGTGGCAGCATCATGCTGTGGGTATCATTTTCATTGGCCGGAAGTTGGAACTGGAAATCTCATCAGGATTGAATAAAAGATGGATGGCAGTAAAAGATGGATTGACCAGCCTTTGGTATGTCCCAGTTCTACTGCCTTTTTTGACAGAAGTTGTGTTGGTCTAACAAGATAAAGCCTATGCACATGTTGCCCGCACTACACAACGTGCTCTTCAGGGTATCCAGCAGGTCCCCTGGCCACCTCCATCACCAGATCTCTCCCCTGTTGTCTGGGACTAGATGGGGTGAAGGGTCTGCCATGCACAGCAGCCAAAAACCACCTTGGCGGAACTACGGGTCCAAGTTGAAAGAGCTTGGAATGACGTATCACAGCTAGTTTTTTTATTTTTTATTTAGTGTATATTTCATTAATTTGGAATAAACATTTTTTTAATGACCAAGGAAACTTCATTAACTTTTGTAACAATGTTTAAAAAATTTCAAATTCTCACCAAACTCTATGTCAGCTGGTCATGTTTTGCAGGGATCGTACATGGTAGGGGGGAATTAGTTTTCTGTTGTAAGGTCCTCAACCAACAGGTTAAAAGTTCACTGGGTTGCAGGTTGTAACAAGGCGAAATAAAGAACCATACAGATCTCTAATGGGCCTTGTCATACTGCTTAATGAAGTGGAGGAAATGGGGCATGCAGGTTGGCAGATTTGCCAGTCATGGGTAGTTGCAGCTGTCAACGAGCAGTGAATAATCCTCTCGGATGAAGCTCCGCACTTGAACTGTTGACAATGCACACAGTGTTATACACAGATCACATTACTACCCTGATATCCAGCTCATGTATAAATCAGGATAACATGTTTATTTTACTTATGTCGTGTACTGGTTTGTTCAGATGCGCGCATAGAGACAACCAGTACCTGTAAAGGCCATCTTTCCAGTGTACACTGCTTCATCTATGGGTCCCCAATTTAAAACCACAGTACAAAAGATGACCTATCATTGATTTCTATGGGAAACCCTCTGTTCACTTAATCTCCCCATAGAAGTACAATAGTATGATCCAATCCTTAAGAAGTAAGTAAATATCTGAATATCTTACTTGTGCATATGTTCCACGCCTATCACGATCATGATGAAATAGGAGATACCGCTTTGCACAATAAAATGTAAGGCATACCTAAGGAAATTAAAGATATTAGGTTACTGTCCATAAACAACCCATTCACACCATATAAACAACTCTCTATATAATATACATCACACTAAGGCCTCATGAACATGACCAGCCATGTACGGGAGAGTTTACGCCAGCACATGGAGTCTCCTGCAGCTCTGTACTATGTGGGAAATGTTCCTCTATCAAAGCCATTTCCAGTAATACTGGATGCAATGGAGTAAGCCCCCCCCCCCCCCATGAACACCTATGTTTCCTACTAGGACTCCATACTTCACATAGACATAATATAGGCAGCATACGCCTTGCAGAGCATGTTCAGATTAGTAGTTCCACAGTTGGTAGCTACCAACTATAAGATGGCATGGATGTCATTCATACTAACAATGTAGGTGGATCTATTCAAGATGATGCTAGAATACCATCTGAATGCTTATTTGGGGACTAAAGACCGCCCACGCATCGTTTTCGGCCAGATGTCAGGGGAGAGAAGGATCAGGTCTGTTGAATTTCAATGCCCAAACCTTTGATCAGTAAGTTATTGCATATCCAGGCATTATTCCATTAGTATGGTGGAGAAACCCATCATCAGCAAACCCAATTCACCATTAATGACACCTATATTACTCTACCCAGGGTCAGACCGGGGTTCCTTGGGTCCACCAGAGGAAATTATTCTTGGGATCCAACCCCCATATCATCAATAAAGTCTAATAGGTTTAGATTTAAAGAAATAGACCCTAGTTACAAGTTATTAGCTCCAAAGGCAGCACCAAATAAATTTTCTTTCCTAGACCTTTGGGGCCCACTATGGTATCAGACCCTGGGCCCACCAGAGGATACTCTAATGGAGCAGTCTGTGTAACCATATACTAAAAAAAACATGAAAAGGCAAATGAAATCCACTTACCATCCAAAGCAAAAAAGTGCAAGGTACAGGCCCAGAAGGGTTGCAACTACATGTCTGATTAAAGAGCTTGTTTTGCTTGAATTAAGGTAGGTACGAAACCAGATAGCAGCAAGCAAGGCAAATACTTGGCACGCTACAAAGTTCACCTGTGGACAGAAAAAGAAAATCATGATGTATCTGTTGAAAGGATCATCACATCTCAAAAATCATAAAGGCTTGAGTCCACTTGTTCACATATATTAAAATTAAACAAATATAAAGAAATACATTTTGAAACTATAATACCCCAGAGTGGCATTACCACCCTTTTTGGAGCATCCACTATCTTTAAAGGTGCATCCTGTGTTACCCTGTGTCGTCCTGCAAAATGTGTATATCTATTTCCTTGCAAAAGTTATGTTTTCTTGTAATGTGCCTGTAATGTGGCAGTCTGGCAGAGCTACTTAGCCTGGAGTGGAGCCTTTTTGTCCATTCCAGCCCTTTCTAGGAGAGGGAGGAGTTCAGAGCTAATGATGGTGAAGGTAAGTCTAACCCACTCCATCTTGGGGAGAGGTTGTGTGTCGGCCAGCAGAGCATTGTCTCCTTTGTTGGGCCCAGAGGCCCTGCCTCTGAAGTCTACATGGTTGCTTGTCCCCTCCTGGGCTTGCATTGCCTTAATCCCAAACTAAGAGAGCTTGATGCCAAGAAGAAGTTCCTAGGATTAAAGAAAAAGTAAGAGACAGACTACAGAGAGCTAAATTCCAGCAGAAGAGGAAAAGTTACTATTTGCCCAGCCTACATAGCAGAGCTGAGAGATCTACCGCATAGTAGAGCTGAGATTGTTGCAGAAGTGTTTCCCTGCCAGAGTTAAGCCAATACCTGCTGATGACCAAGATAAAGTTTGGAAACTGTTTGGATTACTGTTTATGCCAAGTAAAGCTGTGTTCAATGTTACTACAAAGTCTGGACTCCATTTATTCTACTTATTCATCACCCAAGTTCAACAACCCCTTTTTGCACTTGCTTCGGACTACACCTCATCTGGGATCCAAGGATATCCAGGTAGGAACACCGTGACACGTGCATACAACATCTACAGAGACATTGTAGACCACTCTACACCACTCTGGCAATCACACCCTGGGTAACAACACTACAATCTACAAAGGGTACTCCAAGCCCTCGTTGCGTAACTGCAACTGGTGTCACGACTACTTGCTCTAAAAGAGGGACATATAATCGTAAATTCCTCAAGGGATCCCCAGGCGCTGGCAATAGGCCGCTGCACAACTGTATACTTAGAAAGTACAGGGTGTTTTTTTTTTTCTTTTCTTCAGACAAACCCAATTGTACAAACGGCAAACATATAACCCATTCCTTTGAAGCCATGCGCAATTGATTCCCATTATAAAGAAAACACGGGAATCAATGTATAACTTTTTGTGGTACTCAAAGACGTGGTCACCTATGCTTTCTTTTAAAAAAATACTCGCAAAAAAGATTTCCTGACATAAACCTACCAATGTATCTGTAAATTACTTTTTTATATGGCTGCACAATATTTGATGCAAGCCAAAAACAAAATGTTTTCTGCACTTTCTCCATTTTTTCCTCCTTCTAAGGGCTTGTTCACACGGACATAAGGACTCCGTGCCCGTGCTGTGGACCGCAAATTGCAGTCCGCAATGCATGGGCACCGACCATCCGTTCCGCAAAAAGATAGAGCAAGTTCTATCTTTTTGTGGTGCGGAGGCACGGAACGGAATCCCAGGAAGCACTCCGTAGTGCTTCTGTAGGGTTCCGTTCCGTGCTTCCATTCCATTCTGCATCGCATCTCCGAATTTGCAGATCCATTCACGCGAATGGGTCCCCATCCGTGATGCGGAATGCACACGGCCGGTGCCCCGTGCATTGCGGACCCGCCGTGTTACAATCTATAAAAAAATACAGGGAAAAACAGGCCATGCTATAAAAAGGACACAAAATTGTGGCACAAAAACATGAATGTAAATTTGCTAATTTCCCCCTAATAACATTGCTTATGTATATCCAGAGGAAACATCAGTAAACCCATGCAATGCGCTCAAGATCATATAAAAATATTACAACTGTGTACAAGCTCATATATTAATATGACACCCATAGAACTCAAATATTGCCTCCTATTTTGGCATGTTCTGTCAGATGCTCGCGGTACCTACCATAGAGGCATTGCTACAAGGTGAAGGTAAAACAAGTCCTTAAAGGTATTTCCAAGATTTTGATATTTAGGACCTATCCTCAAGATAGGTCATCAATATCTGATTGGTGGGGGTCTGACTCCTGGCACCCCCACCGACAAGCTGTTTGACGTTCATTGGTCACACGGACTAGATGCTGCTCAATCATATTCAAGTGAATGGGGCTAAGGCCTCTTTCACACTTGCGTTCTGAGGATCCGGCGTGCACTTCCGTCCCGATTTCTCTCCATTCAGGATGCATCAGGATAATCCTGATCAGTATCTTTCCATCCTAGAGCCCCGAGGACGGAATTCTAGGACGGAAAGCAAAAACGCTGATGTGAAAGGGGCCTAAGTTGCAATACCAAGCACAGCTGCTATTTATTGGGCAATGCTGTGCTTGGTAAACTGTAAGATGGCCACGTCGATCACTGGAGCACTGTGGCCTCGTGAAACAGCTGATTGGTGGTGGTGCCGGGTGTCAGACCCCCACCGGTCTGATATTGATAACCTATCCTGAAGATGGGTCATCATTATTATTAAAAACCTGGAAAGCCTCTTTAATACAGTGCTATAAGTAGGCATCATATGACAGCAAATGGAGTTCCTATGGACTTGTAAAACACAGTATCTGTTCCCCAAAGAGCAACTATTGTTTTGTAGACAATCACATGGCAGGATATACAGAAGTGATCTGTTTTGACATTTCAGGAAACGATGTGACTGTACTGCAGCCCGCACCCATGACATCTCTTCATGAGTCTGACTTTCATGTTGAAACAATTAATGCTAGGAATATCCAAACACAAATGATACATAGCCTTCAACTACAATTACAAGGCAGCAAACACAACAATAAACAACTAGCGTTTTACAATCACAAAAACAAAAAACAAAAACGTTTCTTAACCACTTCAGCCCCCCTAGCTTAAACACCCTTAATGACCAGGCCACTTTTTACAATTCCGCACTACACTACTTTCACCGTTTATTGCTCCGTCATGCAACTTACCACCCAAATGAATTTTACCTCCTTTTCTTCTCACTAATAGAGCTTTCATTTGGTGGTATTTCATTGTTGCTGACGTTTTTACTTTTTTTGCTATTAATCAAAAATTACCGAAATTTTTGCAAAAAAATGACATTTTTCACTTTCTGTTGTAATTTTTTTTTTTTTAAAACTACATTTCTATATAAATTTTTCGCAAAATTTATTGTTCTACATGTCTTTGATAAAAAAAAATACAATAAGTGTATATTTATTGGTTTGGGTAAAAGTTATAGCGTTTACAAACTATGGTGCAAAAAAGTGAATTTCTGCATTTTGAAGCAGCTCTGACTTTCTGAGCACCTGTCATGTTTCTTCAGGTGCTAGAATGCCAGGATAGTATAAATACCCCCCAAATCACACCATTTTAAAAAGAAGACACCCCAAAGTATTCATGGAGGGGCATGGTGAGTTCATGTATCATTTCATTTTTTTTCACAAGTTAGCGGAAAATGACACTTTCTGAGGAAAAAAATAAAAATAATAAAGTTTCCATTTCTGCTAACTTCTGGCAAAAAAAAATGAAATCTCCCACGGACTCACTATGCCCCTCAGTGAATACCTTGGGGTGTCTACTTTCCGAAATGGGGTCACTTGCGGGGTGTGTTTACTGTTCTGGCATTTTGGGCGGGGCTAAATTGTGAGCAGCCATGTAAAAGCTAAAGGTACTCGTTGGAATTTGGGCCTTTGCGCACCCAGGCTGCAAAAAAGTGTCACTCATGTGGTATTGCCGTACTCAGGAGAAGTAGGGCAATGTGTTTTGGGGTGTATTTTTACATATACCTATGTTGGATGAGAGAAATATCTCTGTAAACTGACAACTTTGTTTAAAAAAATTTAAAAAGTTGTCGATTACAGCGATATTTCTCACACACAGTATGGGTATATATAAAAATACACCCTAAAACACATTGCCCTACTTCTCCTGAGTACGGCGATACCACATGAGTGACACTTTTTGCAGCCTGGGTGCGCAAAGGCCCAAATTCCAATGAGTACCTTTAGGATTTCACAGGGCATTTTTACGCATTTGGATTCCAGACTTCTTCTCACGCTTTAGGGGCCCCTAAAATGCCAGGACAGTATAAATACCCCACATGTGACCCCATTTTAGAAAGAAGACACCCCAAGGTATTCTGTGAGGGGTATGGTGAGTTTATGTAAAATTTTATTTTTGTCACAAGTTAGTGAAATATGAGACTTTGTAAAAAAAAAAATATACATATCAATTTCCGCTAACTTGTGCCAAAAAAAAAAAAATTTCTGTGAACTTGCCATGCCCCTCACAGAATACCTTGGGGTGTCTTCTTTCCACAATGGGGTCACTTGTGGGGTATTTATACTGCCCTGGCATTTTAGGGGCCCTAAAGCGTGAGAATCCAAAATGAGTAAAAATGCCCTGTGAAATCCTAAAGGTACTCATTGGAATTTGGGCCCTTTGCGCATCTTGGCTGCAAAAGTGTCACTCATGTGGTATCGCCGTACTCAGGAGAAGTAGGGCAATGTGCTTTGGGGTGTATTTTACATATACCCATACTGGGTGTGAGAAATATCTCTGTAAATGACAACTTTTTAAAAAATTTATACAAAGTTGTCAATTTACAGAGATATTTCTCTCACCCAGTATGGGTATATGTAAAAATACACCCCAAAACACATTGCCCTACTTCTCCTGAGTACGGCGATACCACATGAGTGACACTTTTTGCAGCCAAGATGCAAAGGGCCCTAAAACCAATGAGTACCTTTAGTATTTCACAGGGCATTTTTACGCATTTGGATTCTAACGCTTTAGGACCCCTAAAATGCCAGGGCAGTATAAATACCCCACATGTGACCCCATTGTGGAAAGAAGACACCCCAAGGTATTCCGTGAGGGGCATGGCGAGTTCACAGAAGATTTTTTTGGCACAAGTTAGCGGAAATTGATTTTTATTGTTTTTCTCAAAAGTCTCCCTTTCTGCTAACTTTTGACAAAAAGTTAAATTTTCATGGACTCACTATGCCCCTCAGCGAATACCTTGGGGTGTCTTCTTTCCAAAATGGGGTCACATGTGGGGTGTTTGTACTGTTCTGGCATTTTGGGCGGGGCTAAATTGTGAGCAGCCATGTAAAGCTAAAGGTACTCGTTGGAATTTGGGCCCTTTGTGCACTCAGGCTGCAAAAGTGTCACATGTGGTATCGCCGTACTCAGGAGAAGTAGGGTGATGTGTTTGGGGTGTATTTTACATATACCCATTACTTTGTGTGAGAAATATCGCTGTAAATTGACAACTTTGTATAAAAAATTTAAAAGTTGTCATTTACAGAGATATTTCTCTCACCCAGCATGGGTATATATAAAAATACACCCCAAAACACATTCCCTACTTCTCCTGAGTTCGGCGATACCACATGTGTGCCACTTTTTGCAGCCAAGATGCTAAAGGGGCCCTAAAACCAATGAGTACCTTTAGTATTTCACAGGGCATTTTTACGCATTTGGATTCTCACGCTTTAGGACCCCTAAAATGCCAGGGCAGTATAAATACCCCACATGTGACCCCATTGTGGAAAGAAGACACCCCAAGGTATTCCGTGAGGGGCATGGCGAGTTCACAGAATAAAAATCTTGGGCACAAGTTAGCGGAAATTGATTTTTTTTTTTTTTTTACAAAGTCTCATATTCCACTAACTTGTGACAAAAATAAAATTTTACATGAACTCCCCATACCCCTCACGGAATACCTTGGGGTGTCTTCTTTCCAAAATGGGGTCACATGTGAGGTTTTGTACTGCCCTGGCATTTGAGGGTCTCCGCAATCATTACACGTATGGCCAGCATTAGGAGTTTCTGCGATTCTCCGTATATTGACGTGGTAATGAGATTTTTTTCCGTTCAGCCTCTGCGCTGAAAAAAAAAAAATGAACGGCACAGATTTTTTCATTCGCATCGATCAATGTGGATGAAAAATCTCTGCCAAAATCAGTGACTGCGGTGGGCTGGGCGCCAGCTACCTAACAAGTAGCTAACTAACTGGCGGTGATAAGGGACCCTTATGCCCCATTCACACGTCCGCAATTCTGTTTGCGGAACGGAATTGCGGACCCATTCATTTCTATGGGGACAGACTTTGTCCCGCTCGGATCCGGAATTGCGGATCCGCACTTACGGGTCTGCATTTCCGTTCGCAAAAATATAGAACATGCCCTTTTCTTGTCCGCAATTGCGGACAAGAAAAAGCATTTTCTATATAGTTCTGGCAATGTGCGGATCTGCAAAATGCGGAAAGCACATTGACGGTGTCCGTGTTTTGCGGATCCGCGCCGCGGATCCGTGGCACGGATCTGTGGATCCGCTGAACCGCAAAACACATATGGACATGTGAATAGAGCCTTACAGGGGGTGATCAGTGACAGGGGGTGATCAGGGAGTCTATATGGGGTGATCAGGGGTTAACAAGGGGTTAATAGTGGTTATAAAGTGAGGGGGTGGGGGTGGGGTTAGTGTAGTGTTTGGTGCAACTTTACATTAGTTACCTGGTCCTCTGGTGGTCGATCCCAGTAAATGGGACCACCAGAGGACCAGGTATTAGGTATATCAGACGCTGTTAGCAACACAGCGTCTGATATACCACTTTGATCTCATTTATTTTACATTTACAGCCTGCCAGCGATTGATCATCGCTGGCAGGCTGTAGTACAACTGCAGAGCCGCGCTCTGCTGTGAACGCGCGCGCGCGCGTGCGCGCGTTCACAGCAGATCTCGGCTCTCGCGAGATGACGCACGGATGCGTCCAGGAGGAACAAACTTGCCGCCGCCTGGACGCATCCGTGCGTTCGGCGGTCGGCAAGCGGTTAAAATGAAGTTTGAACCTTCTAGAAAATATTAAAAGGGTTGTCCCATGAGAATACCTCCTGTCCATATAATAGCCGCAAAGGGCATTTGAGTCTTAGAGAGGGGTTCCCTGATTGTAACCTCTAGTGATGGGCGCGAATATTCGAATCGCAAATTTTAATCATGAATATCTCCACTTTGAAAATTCGCAAATACTTAGAATATAGTGATATATATTCGTCATTTTCGAATATTCTAGATTTTCTTTTTCATCTGAACCTATGATTCCTCCCTGCTTCTTGCTTGAGGTGCCAATGAGAAGGCAGCAATGTCTTTGTCTGAGCTTAGCAACATCTCTAGCAACCAATAGGAAAGTTGCCTACCCCCTTACTATATAAGAGCCTCCCCAGCAGCCATTGTATGCAGTTTATTACAGTTCTCAGAGAGACAGCAGTGTCATTGCTGTGCTCTGTGCTTTACTGTATTATTACATTAGATAGTTAGTTAGTTAGTTAGTTAGTTAGCTTATATATATAATACAGATAGTTAGTGGGTCAGTCAGTGTAGGTTACATTGATTTATAGTGTAGCTGATAAGTTCCAGTGCAGGGTGTTAGGTAGTGTGATAGGTTCTGCTGTCCATACATACATGCTGCAGACATACATAGTGCTGTGATGTCACAAGTTCACAACAATACTTAGTGCACCAATCACTAATATGTAGTCAGACCTGCTAAAATGTGAAGTTGCACGTATTGAGCCAAAATATTCGCATTATTAATAGACAATTTGTGCAATCGCGAATATATTGGAGCACTCTATCTGCATATAAAGCTATTGTAATGTTCTGCCGTGCCAACCCTTTTCTCCAGTCTCAGGAACTTCTAGCAGCTTGGAAAATGTATCTATAGTGACCCACGCCTGTATTGCGTGCGCATTACGCGCATATTACATTGCTGATTTTCGCAAACAAGACCATATTCGTGAATTCGCGAATATATGACGAATATTCTACCAAATATTCGCAAAATATCGTGAATTTGAATATTGCATTTGCCGCTCATCACTAGCAACCACCCTCTCTGACCTAGAACAGAGAAGCACTATGGAAGATCCTACCAAGCCTTACATGTTGGACCACTACCACTTCCCCAACCATAACAGCTGATATCCAGGGTTAATCCATATGGAAATGAGAAGTCAAGTGCCACGGGGGCGGACCCAAGCCACTCTGTACACTTTTGCTCCTTCTGCTTCCTATGCCAGCCCCTCCTTCTCCTTCATGATTTACAGGGACAGGAGAGATGGCTATGAGCAAAGATGTGTGGGTATTAAAGGGATTCCATGGTCCTGTTTTAAAAAGTGGCCAATGTTGAAATTTTTGGAGAGCAGGTTTCATCTTTTCGTGTAATTTCAGATGTGTAACACTGCTGTATCTTTGCCCACTACTTATAAATATAATATTAACCTCTGCTATTAACATTACCCATTTACCTCACCATGACTCCATATACAAATTGCCAATGTTGGATCTGGAAGCCTCTCAAACTTGGATGAATGTAGAGCAAACACTATGCTAATGACAGAGACAACACTATGGATTATTCATACTACAACAACGCTTAGTCGGCTCTTCTGCCTTGTAAATAATAACCCTTGCAGCACCGCGCAGTCCCTCGCATTCCACTCATTGTGAGCTGTGGGATCTGACTCAGGTGTTGGTTACCTTCTGCACAGACCAGCGATTGTGACATGACATGTTCCATCTTAACTGAAAAGCAGGGCTCCGAGCTACGCTGGGTGCCCTGGACACCATTAAAGGGGTTGTCCAAGTTATATTTATTGATGACCTATCCTCAGGATAGGTCATCAATATCAGATCGGCGGGGGTCCGACACCATTCATTTTCCATTCCGTTCCATTCATTTCAATGGGACGGCTCGTTCCTATACAAGTGTATACTACAGAGCCGTCCCATTGAAATGAATGGAACGGCTTGGGTGTAATTACACCTGCTCACTGCTGCAGATGCAACGGCGAGTAGGTAAACAATGACGAGGAGGCAGCGCTGGCACGGCGCTCGCCTTCTCTTCAAACAGCTGATCGGCGGGGGTGCCGGGTGTCGGACCCCCGCCGATCTGATATTGATGACCTATCCTGAGGATAGGTCATCAATAAATATAACTTGGACAACCCCTTTAAGGTGTCACCACGTGTTGCTGCTCTCCGGAGAGGATAGTAAGTCAGTGGTGCACCCCAGTGGGAAATAAATCCAGAGAGTCAGGATTTACAGTAAACCAGTATGCTTTTTTACTGGAGGAACTCAAGTGCAAAACTGTACAGGCAGGGGCTGACTTGGCTTCTCCAGTTTCCACTGGAAGAACAAGGAGATTCTGTACTGAGGAAAGGCCTGAGCTAGTTGTCCCGCTCTCAGAAGACTGGTACCCTGGCCAAAGGGCTAGTGGCTAAGGGTCTGTGGTTCAGTCATCCAGCTGGCCCTCTGGACCCAGGGTGTGTGGCTGAGTATCCATGTCTTTTTCTGCTAAACATTGGTCCCTATCTGCAGAGAACTAGAGCCTCTAACTGCTATCCTTATATATAGTTTCTAACTGAACTAGAACCTTCTACTGGGAGGGGTGGAGTGGAGAAGCACAGCCGAAACAGAAACAATGTTGCTATTTCAGTCTGTCATAGACTTGTATAGAACTTGAATACAAGTCTATGGGAATTACTAACATTAACAAGTCTTTAGACGTAAACAACAGAGCTAAACCAGACAGTCAAAAGGTCAGTGTGTCTGTTTATTTCCTACCAAAAACTCTGTGTAATCCCTTAAAGTAACCATGGAATATGTCTAACTTCTATGGTTGTGCATTAACCTTTTCCACAGTGATGTGCAGATACAGTGCAAATGAACAGGATAGTCAACAATATAAAACAGTATACATGAAAGTAAGGGCAAAAATCACAGTGCAAGTTAACCCTTCCAAGTGCACTAAAGAAGTGAGTGCATAGTACCAATAGGGGCTATTGTCCTCACACGTCTATAGTCTAAAGTAGCCTTGCTCCAGGGCACTACAAAACGAAGCCACATTTTGGGTTTATTACATCTTCAACACTTATACTTCCTGTGATTCTTCCAAATGCTCCTCAGGCTGACAGTGATTCTTCCTGAGTCCACCATGTGGGAAAGTAGAATAAAGCTTTGCTACATTCCTCTGGCAGCAGCTTCTTTCCCATGTGAAACGGGCATGTTGAAATCCAACATGCTCTATCCTTCTCTCCCCCAATACCAGGTGAGCACTGGGAGACTCCTATACATATAACATAGTGGGAGAGTTCAACCAAAATCAACAGGTTCAGCCAACTTTCATCAAATGTATATGGGCAAAACTCTCATTCACTAGACCCTATGTAGATCTAATACGTGTTCAGTAGAACAGTTATCAGTGTGAGAGTAGTGACCATAATAGATTGTTAGCTCTTGCAAGCAGGTCCCTCACTGCAATCTTTGATTTTGAATGTTGGTGCAATATAAATAAAGAATATTATTATTATGATATGGGCCCTAAAACTCAGCCTTATTATAACCACGTGAATGTGACCTCTGAGTTTTAGCTCATAATGTACTATGTAGGTGCAAATGAAGGCAAGATGGATCCAAGATGTAAAAAGATGTAAAAGTATAATAGTAAATGGCACACACACGTAGGGGTATACCCTAAAGCAGACTGATACAGAAATCCTGCTCTTGCCTTTTTTTCACATTTGTGTCACGGTTATCATTATTGTACAGATCCGTCATACAACGTATTCCATTGACTTACGAAGGGGTCCATCCGGTTCCATCACGGGACCTTTGTTTTGATGGGAAAAATAGCATGGCATGCAGCCCTATTCATCCCTACAAGATCTGCCCGGCCTATCGACAGAGCCTCCAAACTGAGCCACTGATGGCTGGATGAGCAGACATCAAGGCCTGTGCTTTCTGCTCTGGCCATAATATGCCCTGTGAGAAAACTGGCATAAAGAAAGATAAATTTGTCTGGATGACTGGCCATGCCCCTTTCGCGGCTTTGCCATGTCTCCTTTAGGAAAAGTGGCGAGGGCAGTGCAAAATCCGAGATATGTGACAATTTTTTAAAAAGCCGTAAACACTGAGGGGGTCATTTATTATCCTGAAATACATCCATATTAGGTATTTCAGGCAATCTGCGACTTTTCCCAGCTCACGCCAGGTCTAAAAAAGTGTGGGTGGCATGGGCGGGGAATGGGGCGTTCAGATTTACTAATCCTGTAAATGGAGTAAGCATGGATCGGCTGTGTAGACCTGCACCAGGTTTATCACAGCGACTCAGGCTGGATGATATCTCTGTTGCAGGGACAGATACTTTGCTCTACGTTTATAATAACTGTTCATCGGCTTAAGTTTGAGACACAATTTACACCAGAATTTCAGCACATGTTTGGCACAAAAGGCACATTTTAGGCTGCACCCCTTACTGCTAAAACCTTGCCCTTTTTTGGGCAAGTTGCAAAAAAATTTAAAAATTCTAGGAACCCTAGTTGCCAAAGTTGTCGCCAAACCTGCTCCAATTTGCGCCACTTTCTAGTCAGTTTCTAGGCACACACGTTAGTAAATCGGGTCTATGAATGGAATGTTATTATCAATTTAAATTCCCAAATTTTTCTCTCCCTGTCATTCTTCAAATTACCTTTCAGTATTAAGACTTTAAAATCCGTTGTTACACACCCCATAGATTTTTCAGGCTGGGGCGGTAAGACGCTATTTTTTGCTGTACCCTGTCTGAGACAATAGGTAAATGTCAGCTCTGACACAGTATAACAGGCTTACCAGAATGTCATCACGACTCCGCTGTCAGGTGCACTGACTGACGCTGGGGTTTCGGATGGTCTCACTTGTCCTAATCCCTGCATTTATTTGTCTGCATCCTTAGATGAACTCTGGAAATGTGATATATTCCTGGTATGTAGTCCGTGTGACTTGTGCAAATTTTTCTTCCAAATTTAGTCATTTGGCATCACTGTAGAATGAGTGAATTTACCTCTTAATTGGTCTTTAAAGGGATTAACAGTATGCTGTAGTGTCTCCCGGGCGCTTCTACCCTCCTTCTCTACACTTGGCTGAGTTATCACAGCAGGACAGCACAAACTACTGCACAATATAAGTGGAATACTTCAATTTTTCTGACGAAGCACAGCGTACTGTCTGAAACGCGTTGGAAGGAAGTTTGGCACTTGCAACTATCCATAGTTTGTATAATGACGTCACTATTCGCTCCTGAGAGCGCGAGGTATAACTTATATACATGGTAGCGTGCCACCGGCCGGGGTGAGATCCACATCTTAGAAACCAGACCCATATCCAGCTTGATCCCCATACTGCGTAGAGAGGAAGATAAACGTCGCGGAACTAGTAAGGTAACTTATGTTACAATTGGTTATAAGTGTCTTCGATCTATTTCTAGCAGGGGCATCTTACTGGTTTAGGGAAAGAAATGCCCGGTATCTTTCACACTTCGGCTACTTTCACACTCGCGTTTTGGCTTTCCGTTTGTGAGATCCGTTCATGAGCTCTCACAAGCGGTCCAAAACGGATCAGTTTTGCCCTAATGCATTCTGTATGGATAAGGTTCCGCTCAGAATGCATCAGTCTGCCTCCGATCAGTCACCATTCCGCTCTGGAGGCTGCCTGCAGCGTTTTGCTGTCCGCTTGACGAAGCAGAGCCAAACGGATCGGACCTGACACTCCATGTAAGTCAATGGGGATGGATCCGTTTTCTCTGACACAATAGAAAACGGATCCGTCCCCCATTAACTTTCAGTGGAGTTCACGATGAATCCGTCCGGCTATATAAGACATAATACAACTGGATCCGTTCATGACGGATGCATGCGGTTGTATTATTGTAACAGAAGCGTTTTTGTAGATCCATGAGTGATCCGCAAAAAACGCTAGCGTGAAAGTAGCCTTATTCAGCTTTAAAGGGATTAGCCAGCCATTTATAATGGATGGCCTATCTGCACCCCTCCATATAGCTGAGAGTGGGATCTATACCAATCTAATACTGATATCCTATCCTAAGGATATTTAAAGGGGTTTTCTGAATCTTTCTAACTGATCAGTGGGGGTCCGACACCCGATCAGCTGTTTGAGATGGTTCCTGTGAGCACCGCGACCTTCTCTCAGCTCACAAAGCACAGCGCTGTACATTGTATAGTGGCTGTGCTTGGTACTGCAGCTCAGCCCCATTCACTTGAATGGGACTGAGCTGTGCCTAGGCCACGTGACCGATGAATGTGACATCAGTGTTATATGGTAAGCCGTGAGAAGGCTGCAGGAGTCTCTGGGGACTTCTCAAATAGCTGATTGGTGGGGGTCCCACCAGATACTGATCCATTGAATAGGTCAGCAGTTAAAAAGTGTTGGGAAACCCCTTTAAAGGCTGGGTGACCCCTTTAACGATCCTGTGGCAAATTCCAGCATAAATCTAAATTCTACAAAGACGTCTCATTAAGAAATGGACGTAAATGCAGAGACGTAACTCAAAGCTCCAGATTAATGCCTCTTTCGCATGTATTGGACAGCAGTCATAGATAGAGGCCAAGTCATTTCAGCATAATTAAGAGATAATCTATAATGGATGCGACCATCAGTTATAAAGGTATCATCCAATATAAAGGTATACCGACACCTGGCACACATCGGGTCCAATATAGCCAACAGACACATTTGGCTTACACATTAGTAGATTTTCACGTTTTGTACAGCATATACAGTATATCATACATGTCCTAAATCTGTACATCCAGCCATAGAGGGGCTATGCAGAGGATGACATTTTATTAAGTGTCAGGGGTGCACCACCAATGAGGCCAGGTGAGGCGATCGGAGGGGCAAGAGAGGGGCAGCAGAAGGGCCATGGTCAGTCAGCGCTTTCATTGTAGCAAAGGGGTTAGGTTAAGAAATTGACATTGGAGTGGGGGGGGCGCCATTTTAGTTTTCGCCTTAGGGCCCTTTCACACTGGTGTTTTTGTTTTCTGAATGGAGAGAAATCCGTTCAGGATGCATCAGGATGTCTTCAGTTCAGGACCGGAACGTTTTTTGGACGCAGCAAATACCGCAGCATGCTGCGGCTTTTTGTTCCGTCCAAAAATCCGGAACACTTGCCGCAAGGCCGGATCCGGAATTAATGCCCATTGAAAGGCATTAATCCGGATCCGGCCTTAAGCTAAACGTCGTTTCGGCACATCGCCGGATCCGACGTTTAGCTTTTTTTCAATTGTTACCATGGCAGCCAGGACGCTAAAGTCCTGGTTGCCATGGTAAAATGTAGTGGGGATCGGGGGAGCAGTATACTTACCATCCGTGCGGCTCCTGGGGCGCTTAAGAGTGACGTCAGGGCGCCCCACACGCATGGATCACGTGATCCATGGGCATGGGGTGCTCTGATGTCATTCAGGAGCGGCCCCGGGAGCCGCACGGACTGTAAGTATACTGCTCCCCCGCTCCCCGCTCCTGCTATGGCAACCAGGACTTTAATAGCGTCCTGGCTGCCATAGTAACCTGAAAGCTTCTGGCGACTTGCGTTCTGACGGATCCGGCGGGACGGAAGTGCCTGCCGGATCCTCAGAACGCAAGTGTGAAAGGACCCTTAGGGAGCAGAAAGGCTAGGTACCCCCCCAACAAGTATACTATTTTAAAGAGGTCCTGGGTACGAATGTAACCTCTATACCCCTTGAGCTATGCCCTAAGATCTGATTGTTGGGGGCTGGACCCAGTAATACCAAGAAAAAGAGGCCATAACATATGCCTGGGTGCCCGTGTATTAAAAAGCAGCTGAAGCAGGAATGTTTTAATATTATATAGATTACTATATGAGCAATTCCCAAATATATACTTATAAATTTGAAGGGCTCCCTTTACGACAGAATAATGTACTTTTAGAATCTGTAGTACCCCAGAGGGGGCGCTACCATTCTTACACCTAGATACTGTCTCTAATGGCTAGTAGAGAATGTCATCTGTATATTTATTTCCAGGTCCTCTGATACTGGGCATTATATTTTTTTTTAGTTTTTCAAAACAAATTGTACAGATACACAGCAGTATAGTATGCACATCTTGCAACAGTGCAAAACAATAAAGACAGAGCAGACGCAATATATACGTAATGTAAGAAATACAAGTAAAGCACACCAGGGTGATACTGTGCATTAATAATATTTCCATGTAACTGTTATGTATTGTATTTCATGCACAGTGCCTGGTTGTCCAGCAGGTGGCAGTGTATCTGGCAGAGAGATCTTTAGATAGAATGGAACTTACCATTCCATTCTCCCCCCTTTTGGGCAGAAGTGGGCTAGTACTGCTTCCCACCAAGGGAGGGGTTGCAGCAAGCTGTATAGAGAGTTGAGTTTCAGAGTCCACAGGGACCAGACATTGAGCGGTAAGGGTAGCATTCCTGCAGCAGAAGTCTTCCATGGGAAGCAGCTTGGAAAGCACCCCGACTCCTTGCAGTCCATAGACTGAATATTACAAGGGGTCAAAGGCCAAAGGCACTCCACTCAATGGTACCAGAACCTCCAGAAAGTCCAGTAACCAGACTGAAGCAAGAGATTAGCACAGCAGAGAGGGATAAAGCAAAGTATTCACATTCGCCTGCCAGTTTACCCTACCGGAGCCAAGAGAAAGTATTGTTTTGATGACACAAGTTTATTCAAGTAAAAAGCCATTGAACTTTACCAAGTCTGGACTCTACTTATTCTACCAACTACAACTCTTTTGTTGCTGCGGAGCCTAACCCCGAGGAACGATAGTATCAAGGTAGGAGCACCTTGACACAAACTAATAGGGCCACAACATACCACTAGCCATTTATAAACAATGGGACCCAATTGGCCCTGGGGAGGGGGGCTCTGATTAAAATATTTGCAACGTAAATGGTGCCAGGAGGAGCAGCCATAGGAAGTCAGTGTCCTCTCTCGTCTATAAGCCAAATCCCTCTTTATTTGAAAGGGAGTTATTCAGCTAATAAGTCTATATTAAAAGGATTGTCCAATGTCACCAGCCAGATCTGTTAGAATATGTGACAGTTACCGGAAGAGAGCTGCAGCAGAAAGGACACACCCTGTGCGCTGTGATAGGTGGTGAGCTGAAACAGAAAGGACATGCCTCCTGAGAAAGGACACACCACTGATTTGTGATAGGGAGATAACTGCAGCAGAAATGAGACACCCAAAGAAAGGCTTTGTCCCTCTAATAAAGGACACATCCACTGAGCTGTGACGGGAAGAGAGCTGCAGCAGAAAGGACACACCGCTGAGCTGTGATAGAGAGAGAACTGCTGTAGAAAGAACATGCTGTCTGGGCTGTGATAGGAAGAGAGCTGCAGCAGAAAGGACACCCCCTAAGCTGTGATAGGAGAAGAACTGCAGCAAATATGAGACACCCCAGGAAAGGCTATGTCACTCTAATAAAGGACACACCCACTGAGCTGTGACAGGAAGAGAGCTGCAGCAGAAAGAACATACCCCTGAGCTGTGATAAAAAGAGCTGCTACAGAAAGAACATGCTGTCTGAGCTGTGATAGGGAGGGAGCTGCAGCAGAAAGGAAGCATTCCCTAAGCTATGATTGTGAGAGAGCTGCAGCAGAAATGACACACCCCCTGAGCTGCCAGCTTGAAATAAATCTAGTAAAGAATGGGGAGATCTCTGGATCCATGTGAGGTACAGGGCTGGTTCTAGCTTTGTTAGAAAGAGATTGTCATGTACTATATGATGTCTGATTGTAATTTTTTACATTAATCATGGGATACCCCCTTTAAGTGAAGGTTCAATAAAGGTGAACTTCACTTTCAGTATATAAGATACATGATAAGTATTTATTATAGTGTGTGTAGGTGATAGTCGTTTTATGTGTTATAGCGTTTTTATGTGTAGGTTTGAATGATCAATATTACTGTATAGAAATGTCACCCGGGATTGCTGGGAACACAGGTAGAGTACATTGATATCCATGGCAACCAGCTCCGCCATAAAACACAAAGTCAATCTGACAAACATCTCAGCACAGCGTGATCGGCTTTGTTAGAACGCAAAACCGCGTTCTAACAAAGTTTTCTTATTTTAACAACTCGACGCTAGATCTGACGAAAGGCATCGGTGACATTTTACTAAGCGCAGCTGTCTGCCTACAAGCTGCGTGCTCCACGCCGTGCTGTAAAAACCGGAGAATTCAGGTGACATGCCTTTCATCTTACATCCCATTTGCTAAATGTTTCTCATGTTTATTTGCATCTTCAGCTCTTCTGCATTTTACCGGCATTAAAGAAGATGGCAAGAAGGCGACTTGTGGTGAATTAGGATATTCACAGCAGCACAGAGGATTTCATAGACAGCTGTGCTGGCAGTCTAGTTGTGAAGATATGGAAACCGAATGTGGATCGTTCTCGAGATGTGAATGAAGGCAAAGAGCAATGGTGGGGTGCGGTTTGGACGTTGTAGGAGTTGGGCTGTATTCACATTGGGGAATACTGGGACATTTTCTACCACTGAGCAGATGTGCATTGACAGGGAAATGGAAAGAAATATCGATGGGGGTCATTTATCAAACTGTTGTAAAGTAGAACTGGCTGAGTTGCTCATAGCAACCAATCAGATTCCTCCTTTTATTTTGGACAGCTCCTTTGGAAAATGAAAGGAGGAATCTGATTGGTTGCTATGGGCAACTAAACAAGTTCTACTTTACACCAGTTTGATAAATGACCCCCATTCTTAATAGCTAAATATGTGGTTATTAGACTCAACTCTTCTGTCTCACATTTATTTTTTGTACTCGTTTTTCTCCACTGGCCTCAGCGATGGTAAAACTGCCATACCGTTCACATATATGCTCACATATACTTTCTTCTCAGTACATTTACAGTATATTAATGGAAACCACCAAATTCAGTTGGACCAGCCGACTATTTAATGGGTACGGGTCCTCTTGACCCCACCCCACTCCCCAGCAGATGTTGAGGGAAATAAGAATCAGATTGTTGGATTTCAACATGCCGGATCCTTTTGTTTTCAGGAAGAGAGGCGTTTGGTAGCAGCTTACTCCCCTATACTCCTTCAGAACACATGCATGCTCTGCTGGGCTTAGCATGCATGTATATGGGGTGGTCAGGAGAGACAGCTGTCGGCCAACAGGTATGTGTATGGCCAGCCTGGGAGGAAATTCTTAGGAGGGAAATTTTCAAAGTCAGTTTTAAAGTCAACACTTACATAATTTGCGGCAAATTTAGCAAAAAAAATAAAAAATAAAAAAACACAGTGTTGACACATCTTTAAATACGTCTATAGCTGTTACTCCAGTTTTTATGACAGGTCCTTACTGAAGTGAATTTGCACTTTTTTTGCGAAAACTCACATTTCTCAAATCTGCAGCCATTCATTAATATAATTAACCTTTCCCACTTTTCAGACCTAGTGACAGCGGCATAAAATCACAAAAAGTTTTTCAGTACAAATGGCATAAGCCAAAATGTATGACTTTTTCACACCACAAGGCTAACTTCACACAAAATATTTTGTTCTCTTTTTCTGTGGTAAAAACAAAGCAAAACAAAAAACCATGTGGTTTTTACCATTTTATTTTATTTTTTGCATTTTTGCCTTTTTGCATTTTTTTCAACTGTATACTTAAAATAGACATTATTTTCAAGTGTTTTAAGCTCTCATAACGATTTCTATGGGAGGGAAAAATGCCTGAAAAAATGCCATACCTACAGTACGCTGCATTTTGATAAAAAAAAATTGCAAAAAGAACTCCACTAACAATGCACAAACATTATGCAAAAAAACATATAAAAAAGCAGTCTGTGGTGAATTTTATAATTTACAATAGATTTTAAAGTAAAATCTGCCTGCAAGAAAAATAAAATTCGAAAAAATGCAACTAAGGCCTCATGCACAGGGCCGTTGCCCGGCCATGCCCGTATTGCGGCCTGCAAACGGTGGGTGCACAATATAGGGGCACTGGCCGTGTGCAACCCGCATCATGGATGCAGACCCATTCACTTGAATGGGTCCGCAATCGGGAAGGTCTGGTGCGGAACGGAGGCACGGAGCCACGGAGCCCTACAGAAGCCCTACAGAAGCACTCTCTCTGGGCACCCATGCCCTGGAAAAAGTCTATGTTGTACCAATATGCCTTAGACCTTTCCTGCCATTCATCAGAGCAGGGCGCACTATGAACGGCACAGGCAGCGCGCTGAAGTGATAAAGTACATGAAAGATATAATGTATTCGACTGTAGTATTCAGGTTACATTGTCATGTTGGCACTTTGCGATAAATAAGTGGGTTTTGGGTTGCAGTTTGGGCATTTGGTTTCTAAAAGGTTCACCATCACTGATATAGGGTTTTATTATTATTGGGGGCACTCTACTGGACATTATAATTGCTGTAGACACTATAGGGACATTTAGGGACATTAATCAAACTGGTGTAAAGTAGAACTGGCTTGGTTGCCCATAGCAACCGATCAGATTCCACCTTTAATTTTTGACAGCTCCTTTGGAAATCCAGTTCTACTTTACACCAGTTTGATAAATGACCCCAATTATGTCTACTGAGGGGTCACTATTTTGTCAGCAGTATAGTACCTGGGACATTGGGGAGCACAACGGGCACAGTATTGGATGGGGCATCAAGATGACATTGTCGGGACAACAGGATGGGAAGGTTGATGGAAAAATTGAGAAATCTAACGTGTCTATGTGACAAACTCTGCAAAGACCAGATGCGGCTGAAAGAATTTGTCATGGCGGTCTGGGTCAAACGGAGGAGAAAAGGAAAGAGAAGATCTACATGACAGGGGATGTCACTGGATGTAAGAGGTATGTGGTGCTGTATTCTCCTCCAAGTCTTTTTTATTATAATTGTATGTATTTTAAATTTGGCAACCAAATTTTAAAGATTAGGAGCCAGTTTGGGGTAATTTGGTGTATTTTTTTTTGTCTTAAGATGTCATATGGCCTAGGAAGAGACTGTGGCGCTCATGAAATACCGCAGCCTCTTCATACAAAAAAATAATAAACTAAAATAGAGAGAAAGGCCCAAGTTGGGCTGAGTGACAGAAAACAGAGGGTGGTTATTAATGGTAGATACTCAGATTGGGTCACTGTCACTAGTGGGGTACCTCAGGGGTCAGTATTGGGCCCTATTCTTTTCAATATATTTATTAATGATCTTGTAGAAGGCTTGCGCAGTAAAATATAAATTTTTGCAGATGACACTAAACTGTGTAACGTAATTAACACTGATGAGGACAATATACTGCTACAGAGGGATCTGGATAGATTGGAGGCTTGGGCAGATAAGTGGCAGATGAGGTTTAACACTGACAAATGTAAAGTTATGCACATGGGAAGGAATAATGCAAGTCACCCGTACATATTAAATGGTAAAACACTCGGTAACACTGACATGGAAAAGGATCTAGGAATTTTAATAAACAGCAAACTAAGCTGTAAAAACCAGTGTCAGGCAGCTACTGCCAAGGCCAATAAGATAATGGGTTGCATCAAAAGGGGCATAACTGCCCGTGATTAGTGATGAGCGGCAGGTGCCATATTCGATTTCGACGAAATTCGCGAATATTCGTATGAATATTCGTTTCATATTCGTCGAAATCGAATATTCGTCATTTTTCTAGTTATCGCGATTAACATGCGATTTAAATAATCGCATATTGCGATTTTAACTTAAGGCTACTTTCCTATTGGTTTCATATCTAGAATTAGCGAGGATGACGAATATGACGAATGTATTCGTCATATTCCTCAAAACGAAGATAACGAAGTATTCTACATCTTCGTTTTAGCAACCTATTCGCTAATTCTAGCAATCAAATAGGAAGGTTGATTTACCAGACAGCTGTGTTAAATTCGCTATGCGATTTTTTTTTAATAAATAGAATAATAATAATATAATATAATATAATAATTTTATTAAGTAATATAATTATTGTATTAAAAAAAAATCGCATAGCGAATTTAACACAGCTGTCTGGTAAGTCAACCTTCCTATTTGATTGCTAGAATTAGCGTAATAGGTTGCTAAAACGAAGATGTAGAATACTTCGCTATCTTCGTTTTGAGGAATATGACGAATACATTCGTCATATTCGCTATTCGCTAATTCTACCAAGCCAACCATAACTTCCGTGCTCATGGAGCGTCCCCATCACCATGGGAACGTCTCCATATACTAAAATGTACTGTCGGATTTGAGGAATTACGTTGAAATCGCAATGCGATTAATTCAAGTTATATTAATCGCATTGCGATTTCAACTTAGAGCTGGGTTTATAATGGGTCAGCTTGCTAGAATGAACGAAGTTAACGAATATGGAATATAGCAGCAGTGCTAAGTTGAAATCACAATGCGATTAATTTAACTTAAAGTATTCGCATTGCGATTTCAACTTAGCACTGCTAGTGCATAGCTATATTCCATATTCGTTAACCCTTTGGCATACTCCTCCCCACAAGCGTCCTCGTCACCATGGGAACGCCTGGTGGTTAGAATATACCATCGGATCTGAGTTAGATCGTGAAAACTCAAATCCGATGGTATATTCTAACACAGAGGCGTTCCCATGGTGATGGGGACGCTGAAGCTAGAGTATACCAACACGGGCATACATACCGGCTCCCTGCTGCCTGGAGGCACCTGTCCTCTGACAGGGCACTGTGATCTGCACTATTAACCCTCAGATGCCGCACCTGAGGGGCTAATAGTGCGGATCACAGCACCCTGTCAGAGGTCGGGTGCCGCCGGTAGCAGCGCTCTCCCACTATTAAAATCATTAATGGGCAGTGCGCCTAATTCCCCCTCACCAGTATTACAAACAATAACTGGTGGCCAGTGCCGATCCCCCTATTAAACATCATTGGTGGCCAGTGTGCCGACAATCCCTCCCCCGTATAATTATCGCTGGTCAGTGCGCACTCAATCCCCACCCTCCCAGTAAAAATCATTGCTGGCAGTGCGCCTCCTCTCTCCCTCCCATCATTGGTGGCAGCGCAGCTCCGATCAGAGTCCCAGCAGTGTAATGCTGGGGCTCCGATCGATACCATGGCAGCCAGGACGCTACTGCAGTCCTGGCTGCCATGGTTGAGTTAGTCAGCATTGTGCTTACCTGCGCTGGGACGCCGGGCGCTCCTTCCCTCAAACTGTGAGTTTGAGAAGAAGGAGCGCCCGCGGCCCAGCGCAGGTGTACAATGCTGACTAACTAACCATGGCAGCCAGGACTGAAGTAGCGTCCTGGCTGCCATGGTAGTCGATCGGAGCCCCAGCATTACACTGCTGGGACTCTGATCGAGCTGCCGCTGCCACCAATGATGGAAAGGGGGAGAGGGAGGCGCACTGCCAGCAATGATTTTTACTGGGGAGGGTGGGGATTGAGTGCGCACTGACCAGCGATAATTATACGGGGAGGGATTGTCGCGCACACTGGCCACCAATGATGTTTAATAGGGGGATCGGCACTGGCCACCAATTATTGTTTGTAATACTGGTGAGGGGGAATTAGGCGCACTGCCCATTAATGATTTTAATAGTGGGGAGGCGACTGCTGCCGGCGGCACCCGACCTCTGACAGGGTGCTGTGATCCGCACTATTAACCCCTCAGGTGCGGCACCTGAGGGGTTAATAGTGCAGATCACAGTGCCCTGTCAGAGGACAGGTGCCTCCAGGCAGCAGGGAGCCGGTATGTATGGGCGTGTTGGTATACTCTAACTCAGCGTCCCCATCACCATGGGAATGCCTCTGTGTTAGGAATATACCATCGGATTTGAGTTTTCACGATCTAACTCAGATCCGATGGTATATTCTAACCACCAGGCGTTCCCATGGTGACGGGACGCTTGTGGGAGGAGTATGCCAAAGGGGTTTAACTGTACTGTTTGGAGGGGAAAAAAGACGAATATTCAAAAAATGTCAAAACGAATATATTCGCTATAGTGCTATATATTCGTTTTTTAGAATATTCGTCTTTTTTCAACATCTAAAGTCATGATTCCTCCCTGCTTCTTGCTTGTGGGCCGATGACTCATTGACCCACAAGCATTTTAAGCAGGGAGGAATCATTTGTTCAGATGGAAAAAATGACGAATATTCGATATAACGAATATATAGCAGTATATTCGCAATATTCGCGAATTATCGAAGTTGCGATATTCGCGATTAATATTCGCTATTCGAATATTCGCGCTCAACACTACCCGTGATGAGAACATAGTCCTACCACTTTACAAATCGCTAGTCAGACCACACATGGAGTACAGTGTACAGTTCTGGGGTCCTGTGAACAAGGCGGACATAGCAGAGCTGGAGAGGGTTCAGAGCAGGGCAACTAAAGTAATAACTGGAATGGGGCAACTACAGTACCCAGAAAGGTTATCAAAATTAGGGTTATTCACTTTAGAAAAAAAGACGACTGAGGGGAGATCTAATAACTATGTATAAATATATCAGGGGTCAGTACAGAGATCTGTCCCATCATCTATTTATCCCCAGGACTGTGACTGTGACGAGGGGACATCCTCTGCGTCTGGAGGAAAGAAGGTTTCTACACAAACATAGAAAAGGATTCTTCACTGTAAGAGCAGTGAGACTATGGAACTCTCTGCCTGAGGAGGTGGTGATGGTGAGTGCAATAAAGGAATTTAAGAGGGGCCTGGATGTATTTCTGGAGTGTAATAATATTACAGGCTACAGCTACTAGAGAGGGGTCGTTGATCCAGGGAGTTATTCTGATTGCCTGATTGGAGTCGGGAAGGAATTTTTTACTCCCCTTAAGTGAGGAAAATTGGCTTCTGCCTCACAGGGTTTTTTGCCTTCCTCTGGATCAACTTGTAGGAAACAGGCCGAACTGGATGGACAGATGTCTTTTTTCGGCCTTATGTACTATGTTACTATGTTACTAAGTTCGGTAGACAGCCCTGGGCCTATCATGCATTTAATCCGCCCCTGATGATTCCCACCGAAAGGCATGATCACGTGATGAATGAGGGTTTTCTTCTTTATAGTTGGCACCTTTCCTGTTCATGAAACAGGGTGACCAGGATGAACTGTACACCGCTCCTGGATGGGAAAATGTCTAATACTGTACGAATGAATGTTAGAATAGATCTTCAGCCTGATACTAAAATACATTTTCATAAATTCAGTCTCCAGGATGGTGAATACGACGGGTATGACGTGTCTCTACAATTTTGATTCTTTTGTGTTTCTCACGAATTTAAATCAGCCTGATAACGCATTGGATGGACTGCAGAAATATACGCTGTGACAGCGGAATAATCTCTTCAGTGAATGTAAAACGTGAGGCCTGACCTCTTCGCCTTCCTCTCTAGGGTTTTATGGAGCTTCCAGGATTAGTAATGAGCTTTGAGGAATAACACTGAGAAATCTAACTGCGATACACTGGAAGGCCGGCCGCCAGTTTTAATTTCAATTCACCCCTTAATGAGAAAAAAAGAGAAATTTGGGTTTTCATAAGAATACATTATCCGGGGAAAAAAAGGGATCATCTAGCTGACAGTCTACAAGTATAATCATCATCTGAGCAAACATATTACAGTATCGAGTATACAGATGTAGCAGAGGCCAACACGTCTTCTGGGGCTGTTAGTAAACCTGATACATTTGTACAAAAAAGGGTTCCAGGCAGAGGTGTTACTTAAAGGGGTTATCCCATGATTAATGTAAAAAATGAAAATCAGACATCACATAGTGCATCTTTCTTACAAAGCTAGAAGCAGCCCTGTACCTCACATGGATCCAGAGATCTGCACATTCATTGCTCTGCTAGATTTATATCAAGCTGACGGCTCAAGGGGAGTGTCTTTTCTGCTGCAGCTCAGGGGCGTGTCCATGCTCTCCCTATCACAGCTCAGGAGGCGTGTGTTTTCTGATGCAGCTAAGGGGGCGTGTCAATGCTTTCCCTATCACAGCTCAGCAGGCAGTTGAAGGATAAAACTGAGCATGTGTGGCCTTCTCAGTGAGCAGGACAAAGAAATAAGAAAAAGAACAAACAGCAGGTGGCGCTGTACAGATACATTTTATTGAATATGAATATATATGGCTATGCTAAATGTTTAATTAGATGCAATTACAAAAGTATTCAGATCAAGGTGCTGGTTTGAAAACTATAGAATATTTTTCGTGGGACAACCCCTTTAAAGCTCCAGGGCCCCAATATGTAACCTGGAACATGTTCCAATGTCTATCTTCATATGTATAAAATGAATTTCTGTCTGTCTGTTCCTTATTCACGGCCAAACAACTGGACCAGCCTGCACCAAATTTGACACATAGATAAATCAAGGCAATGTGGATGTCACTGTTATGAGGGGGGGGGGGCTTATGTCACTATTATGGGGCCAATGTAAGGGGTGGACTGGGAACTTTAAAGTGACCCTGGAAAATATATAAAAGTGGCCCTATGTTGTAGGCGGATCCAAATGGAAAGTAGACAGGACTAACACAAGTGGACAGGGATAACAGAAGTAGATGGTACCTGCAATACTGCAGTGCAGCACAAAATACTGCTGCCCTCACCACAGTATTCAACTGAGGACAGTGACACCGTTGGGTTCAGGGGGCACCTACGGCTGTTGGAAAGGTAGCATTAATGGGGTTGTCTCACTTCAGCAAATAGCATTTATTATGTAGAGAAGGTTAATGCAAGCCACTTACTAATGTATTGTTATTATCCATATTGCTGCTTGTTTCCATGGTTACGACCACCCGGAAATCCATCACCAGTGGTCGTGCTTGCTACAGTCTAAAGAAATTCCACGATGTGGGAGAACTTGTGACTGCAAAAATAAAAAGAAGGCTCCACAGCATTCACGGATCTTCATCAAATCCATTGATCTGATCCAAAAAATGCACAGTGCATGTAGGACAGCAGATGTATACTGCCCGGCACAGGCCTGCAGATTATACTGCATTTTGTGGCGATAGGTCCTCTTTAAGTTATAGAGGTACAAACTGAAGCTACTGGGCCACAATGTAATACATGGCCCCCGCCTACCATGTGCCATTTATAATACCATTGCCTTCCTAGGTGGATCCTTTAGGTCCTTCATGAAACCAGGGCCCTGAGGTTCTCTGCACCTCTTAGGCCTACACCCCTGGTTTGTTGTTGTCTAGGAATCATAAGACATGTTTTGTCATATACAGTATGCAGAAATCTAAATTCAATCAAAAGGTCCTCACAATTCTTACAAAAGTGTGCGTCCTATCATTACATGAGGCCCAGTACTACAATCTATCACATCCTGATCACTGGAATACAGTATATGGCAGTATTCTTTCTGCATTCTCTATGTATGCTATAGGTCCAGACATGGCGCTTCCAATAATGTAACCAGACCATATTGTGCCCTGTAGCCATCTAGATCTGGGTCATGCACAGCACAGCTCACATAACCTGTAGCCTTCCAGAATGAGCGCAGTCATGTAGCGTCACAGTCTGCTGATACTTAACACCACTGCCTGCTTCTCCTGATAGTAATCATAGAAAGGTCTGGTGATCAACCCTGCTGAATGAACAATTAGAGGCACCAGGCCTGGCACACAGGAACGACCTCTATGACGCATGATAGTTACCAAACATGGCCAATTTATAACCTATAGTCATGTTAACTAGGGAACTGGCAATCCAACGACTTTACAGGATCCTTTTTTTCACCCCTCCTAATCTGTTCTGTGAGCTCCGGAGTTGAAAACAATCATAGTGGGAAGTAAAAATAAAGGATGTCACAGCAGTACAGTGCTGGCAGATTCCACACAAGGGATACTTCTGCTGCTTCTGATAGAAATGCATCTAGCTGTGCAGCTGAAACAGGGACATAATGTGTCTGAAAGTAACCTTAGGGAAGCCCAAAACACACCAGTTTCTTCATAGTTATAGAGCACTACTTTATTCTGCAGCGCTTCACAGACATTAGTACTATGCTGTCCCCAAATGGGCTCACAATCTAAGTTCCCTATTAGTTTGTCTTTGGAGTGTGGGAGGAAACCGGAGGAAACCCACACAAACACAGGGAGAACATACATACTCTATGCAGATGTTGTCCATGGTCGGATTCAAACCCAGGACCCGAATGCCACTGAGCCACCATGGTCCTCGAGAATAATTTCCCCCAATTGGCCTAAGCAGGGCTGGCCTTAGGTGTTCAGGCGCCCTGTGCGAGCTAATCTTGTGGCACCCCCCAATCGCCCCCCCCCCCCCCCCTCGGTTCACCTAAACACAGTAGTGAGGGTATAGATCAACTATAGATCAGCTTCAATGTCACTGTCTGTCGGGGGGTCTTTGCGAATTTGGCAAATTCCCAGACAGTGACAGTGCCACTTTAATAGTATAATCCTCAAAGTCAATTTATGTATTGTAGAAACAAGAGCAATGTTGTCAGTACACTATATTTAACCATTTTACAACACTAAGCATGTATAGCCTCTCCCTCATTTCTTCAACCCACGTCTTTGTTTGGCCCCCTCTAGACAATTTCTATGTGCCAGTAATGAGAGCCCCCACCATCTATGTGCCAGTAGCCAGAGCCCCCCCCAATGTCATGTGCAAGTAGCCAGAGTGCCCCCCCTATTATGTGCCAGTAGCCCCCCTTATAATGTGCCAGTAGCCCCCCCTTATGTGCCAGTAGCCCCCCCTTATGTGCCAGTAGCCCCCCTTAGGTGCCAGTAGCCCCCCTTTATCATGTGCCAGTAGTCCCCCCTTATGTGCCAGTAGCCAGAGCCCCCCCCCATATCATGTGCCAGTAGCCAGAGTGCCCCTATCATGTGCCAGTAGCCCCCTTATCATGTGCCAGTAGCCCCCTTATGTGCCAGTAGCCCCCATTATGTGCCAGTAGCCCCCTTACCATGTGCCAGTAGCCCCCTTATGTGCCAGTAGCCAGAGCCACCCCCCATATCATGTGCCAGTAGCCAGAGTGCCCCCCTATCATGTGCCAGTTGCGCCCCTTATGTGCCAGTAACCTCCCTTATGTGCCAGTAGCCGCCTCCTTATCATGTGCCAGTACCCCCTTATCATGTGCCAGTAGCCCCCTTATGTGCCAGTAGCCCGCCTTATGTGCCAGTAGCCTCCCTTATGTGCCAGTAGCCCCCCCCTTATCATGTGCCAGTAGCTCCCCCTTATGTGCCAGTAACCAGAGTGCCCCTCCTATCATGTGCCAGTAGTCCCCTTATGTGCCAGCAGCACCCTTGTGTGCCACCCTTATATGCTTGTTTCCATGGTTACGACCACCCGGAAATCCATCACCAGTGGTCGTGCTTGCTACAGTCTAAAGAAATCCCACGATGTGGGAGAACTTGTGACTGCAAAAATAAAAAGAAGGCTCCACAGCATTCACGGATCTTCATCAAGTCTATTGATTGATCCAAAAAATGCACAGCGCATGTAGGACAGCAGATGTATACTGGCCGGCACAGGCCTGCACAGGCCCTATCATGTGCCAGTTGCGCCCCTTATGTGCCAGTAACCTCCCTTATGTGCCAGTAGCCGCCTCCTTATCATGTGCCAGTACCCCCCCTTATCATGTGCCAGTAGCCCCCCCCTTATGTGCCAGTAGCCCGCCTTATGTGCCAGTAGCCTCCCTTATGTGCCAGTAGCCCCCCCCCTTATCATGTGCCAGTAGCTCCCCCTTATGTGCCAGTAACCAGAGTGCCCCTCCTATCATGTGCCAGTAGTCCCCTTATGTGCCAGCAGCACCCTTGTGTGCCACCCTTATATGCTTGTTTCATGGTTACGACCACCCGGAAATCCATCACCAGTGGTCGTGCTTGCTACAGTCTAAAGAAATCCACGATGTGGGAGAACTTGTGACTGCAAAAATAAAAAGAAGGCTCCACAGCATTCACGGATCTTCATCAAGTCTATTGATTGATCCAAAAAATGCACAGCGCATGTAGGACAGCAGATGTATACTGGCCGGCACAGGCCTGCACAGGCCCTATCATGTGCCAGTTGCGCCCCTTATGTGCCAGTAACCTCCCTTATGTGCCAGTAGCCGCCTCCTTATCATGTGCCAGTACCCCCCTTATCATGTGCCAGTAGCCTCCCTTATGTGCCAGTAGCCCGCCTTATGTGCCAGTAGCCTCCCCCTTATCATGTGCCAGTAGCCCCCCCTTATGTGCCAGTAGCCAGAGCCCCCCCATATCATGTGCCAGTAACCAGAGTGCCCCTCCTATCATGTGCCAGTAGTCCCCTTATGTGCCAGCAGCACCCTTATGTGCCAGTAGCCCCCCCCTTATGTGCCAGTATTGTAAAAAAAAAAAAAAACACACTTATGCTTATCTCCATGTCAGTGATGCGATGCAGGCCTCTTCAGGCCTGTGTCCCTCGCTGTACGGCTCCGGCGGCGCGATGATGTAATCGCGCCGCCTGCACCAGCTTCTGATAGGCTGCCGGCCTAGTGCTGGCAGCCTATCAGAGGAACAGGGAGGGGACACTCCTCTCCCTCCTCTGCCGCTGGCAGCCATCTGTATCTAATCTCCTGCTGTGCCCTGCCGCCCCCACTTGTCAGCAGGGCCACGGCAGGCCAGTCCGGCCCAGGCTGTAGCGTCTGCAAGCTGTGTCGGCCGCCGGGCCGGCGCCCCTGTTGCCATGGCGCCATGTGCGGCCGCACAGCTCGCACACCCCAAAGGCCGGCCCTGGGCCTAAGGAACCTCAGTTCAACACTGCCAGTGCAGTTTTCACAAGCCATAAATACATATCTATCAGAAGCAGCTAACCTGCTTGATGATGGTTTCCAGACATTCAGATCTAATAGGAAATTCAGCATGACAATAGGCATTGAAGTGTGGAATATCCTTTTTTTGACGTATTTTGACTGAGCTGTTTCTGGCTCCCTGTACACTTCTGCTCCATAGTTGTTTTCTTTTCCCTACTGAGAAGTGAAATCACACATAACAATCTTGTTTAGTTGATGATGAAATGTCCAATGCTGCTGACAAATTCCCCAAGAGGGTTCTATCCAGGGATGTGTAAAGCGGACAATTCCCAGAAGCCCTCAGGCCACACACAGTATTGTAGCTTGTATCTACATTTACATAGGATGGTTTAAGATGTTTTCACATGAATGCAGAGGAAATTAACAAACATCATCCATTGAGGCCTATAGGCCCATGCTATACCTCTCCACGCCGCCAGTCCAAGACGGGAGGAAACATTTTAGTGTGTAAGGCAGTTCACATCTGTGTGGTCTGCACTGTAAACGAAAACCACAATACGGTGCAAGATCCGTCAGATGTGGTCTGTCTGATAATGTCTGGTGTCCACCTGAGGAAGATATGAATAGAGCCGTATAAAGAGCCTGAAAGGTATCACTTCATTATCAGTTAAAATATGCAGCATCACATATTTTTTATTAATCTCTTATATATGTAAAAATTAGTTTTTGTCTGTCTGTTCTTTATGCGCGACCAAACGACTGGACCAATCTGCACCAAATTTGGCACACAGGTACACCAGGTGTCCGGGAAGGTTTTACGCTGGGTCTTTAGGACGTACCATTCCTGAGATATTCCCAAAAAAATCAAAATATGGCACCATCACATCACCTGTATTAGCCAATAGAAGCCTTCAGGTCTTTCACTTATATCCCAACTGCCATACACACGGTCACATGACCCTGATCAGCCAATTGAAGCTCGTAGGTCCTCCAGTCTTGACATACACACAGTTACACCTGGTTTATATAACAACCCAGACATTTTTCTTCACTGCTGTAGGTCACCTTTAAAGGGGCAGGGCGCTGTGGATGACACTGTTAAGGGAGCGGAGTGCTGTGGAGGTCACAGTTAAGGAGGTAGGTTGCTGTGGAAGTCTCAGTTAAGGGGATGGTCTGCTATGGAGGTCAGTGTTAAGGGGCAGGGTGCTGTGTATTGTGGAAATCACTGTTAGGGGAGACAGGGTACTGTGGAGGTCACTAATAAAACGACGGCTGCTATGGAGGTCACTGTTAAAGGGGCAGACGCTGTGGAGGTCACTGTTTAGGCACCGGGTTTTGTGGAAGTTACTGTTAAAGGGGCGGGCACTGTGGAGGTTACCATTAAGGGGACAGGGCACTGTGGAAGTCACTGTTAAGGGGGCGGTGCCGCTGTGGAGGTCACTGTTAAGGAAGTGGGGTACTGTGGAAGTCACTGGTAAAGGGGCAGGTGCTGTGGAGGTTACTGTTAAGGGGAAAGGGCACTGCAGAGGTTACTGTTAAGGGAGCAGGGCACTGTGGAGGTCACTGTTAAGGGGACAAGGTGCTGTGGAGGTCACCGTTAAAGGGGTGGAGAGGTGTGAGGCAGTCACTGTTAAGTGGGTAGGCTGCTGTGGAGGTCACAGTTAGGAGGGCAGGGTGCTGTGAAGGTCACTGTTAAGGGGTAGATCACTGTGAAGGGTTACTGTGTAAAAGATGCCCTCAATCAGAGCTGATCATGTTTGCTCTACTGCTCCAAATTAATAGTAACCCAAGGGTTTTACGTGCACGGAAGAAATTAACTGTGACACACACACACTGGAGTCAAAGCAAATTCTCATTTATCACAGGAAGTACAGCGGGTTATAAAGACATCAGAGGGGCATTCCCCCTGAGGCATGTGGCATGGTTACATTGGCTAGAATATGAAAACATGAAAAGAGATAACACTTGGCATCTGCTCATTGTGCATTGTTTTATTAACTCTGGTATGTGAACTATGTAAATATCTAGCTGTAAGCTCAATGTTGTAATGGAGTCTTCACTAACAGCAGGAAAGCATATATGACGTAACAAGGAGGCGTGTTCCCTTCGGTAGGATGGAACCTTCGTGCTCTGGAGAAGATAAGGTGTTGTCTGAGAGCTGGAGTATATGGGAGCTTTCTTAGCTGATTCAAAGAATGATGGCCACATCTTTATCAACTGTTAAGGGGGGCAGGCTGCTGTGGAGGTCTTTGTTAGGGGGCAGGTGGGGTGTTGTGGAGGTCACTGTTAAAGGGATGGGCTGCTGTGAAGGTTAAAGTTAAGGGGTTGAGATGCTGTGGTGGTCACATCTTAAGGAGGTGGGGCACTGTAGTAGTCACTGTTATAGGGGATACTGTTGATATCTTTTAACTACACACAAACATTAAATGAAATAGATGAAATATACCCATGCGCGGCCGGGTCCTTCTGCTAGTTTCTTACACTAACCACAGATATAAACGCAACACTTTCAGTTTTGCTCCCATTTCAGAGTGGCCTTTTATTGTGGGCAGTCTAAGGCACACCTGTGCAATATTCATGCTGTCTAATCAGCACCTTGATATGCCCACCTATGAGGTGGGATGGATTATCTCGGCAAAGGAGAAGTGCTCACTAATGCAGATTTAGACAGATTTGTGAACAATATTTGAGAGTAATGGGTCTTTTGTGTATGTAGAAAATGTTTCAGATCTTTGAGTCCAGCTCATGGAAAATAGGAGCAAAACCGTAAGTGTTGCGTTTATATTTTTGGTCAGGGTATGTATAGCACCAACATATCATCAGAGATTGTCATCACCCACACTGGTCCCTCTCCCCATCAGGTCTCACAATCTAAATTCCATATTAACCTACTGTATGCGTTTGCTTTTCAATCAGATGAATTGCCTCGTCGGTTCTCTGTACTAAAACCTCCGTTATTGGTCTGTTCTATGCAGGAAACGAGCATCAGATAATCTGATTTTCTGGATGATCAGATGCTGGCTTGAGGAAATTTTATCTTATTTGTATAGAGAATAAGCCCAATAAATGGAACATATTTATTAAATTGATGTTTATAGCTCTTTAGTCTGCACACAGACGTCATCCTTGTGCTGTCCGCATCCGTGTGGCCTTCCGAAAGTGATAGAAAATGTCTTATTCTTGTCCATTT
The DNA here is from genome assembly GCA_033119425.1 of Bufotes viridis. Taxonomy (NCBI): domain Eukaryota; kingdom Metazoa; phylum Chordata; class Amphibia; order Anura; family Bufonidae; genus Bufotes; species Bufotes viridis. The sequence continues at coordinate 62,262,346 of CM065592.1, forward strand.
TGTGGACAAGAAATGTGGTATGCACATGGCCAGGATCCGTATTTTGTGTGCACGGTTTGCAGACTGCAGAATACATATGGTCATGTGCATGAGCTCTTATGGACAGGAAATGACATACTGGGCCATGTTCACCTCTGTGTCAGAACCTCCACAGCAGATTCCATTATATTATACACCAGGGGCGTAGCTAAAGGCTCATGGGCCCTGGTGCAAGAGTTCAGCTTGGGTCCCCCTTCCCACAGTGGTCAGGGGCAGGGAAGGACATTGCCTTCATGCAGCCTGAGGCAAAAATTGAAATGCCAGAGGTGTAACAGTGGTGTGTCTTCTTATGTGGCACAAGGGTCTTTGGCCCCCTCAGGCTCCTGGACATGGTAGCAACTGCAATAGGGGTGCACCCAATGGACTCACTGTAAGTCAACTGATGTTGAGAGGTCTGGGGGTGCGTTGTGGTTTCTGTTATAAATGGAAACTATAATGCATGACTAAGGTATTGTTGACTCGCTTCTCTGAACCTTCACCTCGCCATTGTAACCCTTTCCAAAAGAAAGACGCAACAACCGTAGGTGGATTGCATTGGCCACAGGAACCATTTTATTAAACTAAAGAACACAAATAATAAAGATAACATAAATAACAACCTACGCCAAGGCCTTTCCACCCATAAGGTCCTCCGAGTCCCCAGGACTTTACTGACAGAACCCAATAACATTCCCTGAGTAAATTAAGCCCGGGTGGGGGGCGTCTTTGAAGCCCCAAAACCTGGCAGAAATCTGCCCAGCCCCCCAACTAAATTACCTCTAGCCGATAATCGCCAGCTCAGGGGCAGAACCATGTAACCCTGGGCAGATTCCCGCAATATCAGACACCTCCAATTCCAATGCCTGGGGAGCCCAGAGCCCATTATAAATGAAAACTATAATGTATATATAAGAACAGAGCCGTAATAGAACGCTACTATTCACATTTTGTACCACATATTAACATATTAACGCTTATATATCAATATTCTATGTGTTGTGGAGATTTTATTAGGATGTGTTTTCTAATATTGTCATCATGTCTCTCAGTGTGTAAACCACTGGAAATCTTGCTGCGGATAAAGAGACGCAGCAAGCAGTGTTTTCTTGGCGAATGGACAGATGCCGGCTGGGGCCCCCCGCCCACAGAGCGGATTTATTGGCTTGGCGTGTATGCATTTGTTAAGAGAACGATATACGAAAGGAACGTGCAATCGTTATTTCCAATGCGTCTGATCCACCGCTGGAAGTGATGATTCAATTCCTATAAGTAGGCTCACATAAGAATCCTGGTGAATCTTGCTTGGCATTTGATCTGATCGATGCTGAACAAGATCCCCCCCTAGTGGTGACTAAGAGACATGTTGTGGTATTCTTTCTGTGTGTGTGTCATCCCTTCCTGTATGACTGTACTGTACCTGAAGGGAGTGGTCAGGTGTTGGGCCTGCCCCTTCCTATTGTTATCCCTTTGTGTGGTTAAATAAAGAGAGGGTCAGAGGAGAGCGGTGCTCACCTGGTCCACCATGGAGCAACGTGTCTGACTGACTACTGGAATAGTGTGTCCTTACACAAGAGAGCGACAGAGGAAATTTCTATAACAAATGTCATGTTATACTTTAGAAAACGAGTTGATGGTTTTCAGGATATCATATAAAGTTTAGAAGTCACTCCATGTATTCTACTTCTGTCCTGACTTTTTAAACTTCCTTTTTGATTGGACGTTTAGCACGGTAAGTAGTCTCGGTTGACCTTCTCAGTCAGACAATTCACTCCGACCAACGAGAGAAGGAGATGAGTGACTCAGTTAAAGCATTACACATTACACTGAGAAGTGCAAGGCTTTCCTCTGGGCATCTTTATCTAGGAGAACACCAATTTTCCATCTAGTTTTATCATGAGTAGGGTTGAGCGAACTTGTATTTTAAGTTCGGCGTCCAAAGTTCAGGTTCGGGTTATCTTAGAATCCCGCTATTGGAATCCAAGTTCGCGCAACCGTCCTTCACTGCTCTTCTTCCTTCTTCTCCTCCACACAGAGCACAGGAGCTCCGCCCCTCATGTCACATGATCATTATACCAGGCCCTTTACCACCTCTTATCCAATCCAGTACTGAGCCACGCCCCCTGCACTGATCACATGGCGGTGACGTCACCCCAGGTCCTTAGTGTTGTCCAAGGTTCGGGTTCATCGAAGAATCCTCTTATGGATTCAAAATTCCATTATGGTCCGTGGTAGCGGAATCCATAACGGGATTCTTCAATAACCCCAACCCGAACTTTGGATGCCAAACTTAAAATACAAGTTCGCTTAATCCTAATCATGAGGATTACCCTTTAGATAACATTTTCCCCTCACAGTTAGACTGCATTCACACAGCCATGTGGTGGTCGTGTCTGTTCTGTGGACAGCAAACTGCAGTCCTGCAAAACATGGACACCGGCTCGGTGCACCTCACATGGTTGTGCAGACCCATTGAGTTCAATGGATTCCTAATCCACAAGATGTTGCCAAAAATAGGACATGTCATGGCACGGACCCGGAAGTGCACAGAAACACTCAGCTCCTTTCGGGTCTGTGTCTCATAACTGTGAGGGGAAAATGTTATCTGAAGGGTAATCATCGTCACATGTCACATGATTGTGGACCAACAGTAAACCGGTAATGCATCACCTATCTATATAGTAGTCTTATCTGTCTGGTGCTGACTGCTACAAAAGGACAACATTTCTGTATTTTTCAATGGTACAGTACTGCTGAAAAGAAAAATGGGGAAAAAAATAAAAAATAGTTTTATATAAAAACTGCATTAAAATCGTCTTAAAAAACACTTCTTTCAGAGGGAAGTGTCCCTTTAAAGGTCCGGCTACACAGCGACAGGATGGTGACAATTTTTTTTGTAATAATAGTAGTGTCACAAAGCGGCATACAATATACTGTGACTGCAATGTGACAGTCGCAAAAATATCCGACTTGGATAGATTTTTTGCAACTGTCGCAGTTAGTTGCAGTATGTTGCATTGCGACACCATTGACTATCATTACACAAAATGTCACGCGACTCATGTCGCCATGTATCCGGACGCTAAGAATAGGTTCAGTAGCTATACTAAATTTTTAATACATGGAATTGGAATTAGAAAAGTATTTAAGGGGTTGTCCGGGTTCAGACCTGAATGCGGACATTTCCCCATCTTCACCCAGGCAGCCCCTCTGTAATTAGCATGGGCGCATTTCATCCTCCGATGTTCTCCCTTGCCTTGCGCTGAATCGCACAGGGCAAGAAGTTTTTCGACAGATCCGGTGAAGTACCGGGTCCCTGCTAGGCAGGCTAGTGCAGCGCTGAAGCCTGCCCATTAGTGCAGGTGACGTCACCGGCAATATTGCTAGGTGGAAGCCTCTGCCTAGCAGTGTAAAAATGGAAACAAAAAAGTCCTTGCTCTGCAGTTTTCAAAGTAGCACTTGGACCTTAAATGGGTTGTCCGGGTTGATAGCTGAACCCGGACATATCCCCTTTAGGGCTTACGCACACAACCGGATCTGCAAAAAAAATACGGAATGCACACAGATGACGTCAGCAGCTGGCCTCTAATAGAACAGTCCTATCCTTGTCCGTAATGCGGACATTAATAGGACATGTTCTATTCTTTTGCGGAACGGAAATACGGAAACAAAATGTAACCATTGAAATGAATGGTTCCGCATATGGTCCACAAAAAAAACGGAACTGACAAAGAAAGAAAATACGTTCATGTGCATGAGCGCTTAAGGTCCTGCTTTGAAAACTGCTGAATATTTTTGGTGAGACAACCCCTTTAATGATCAGTTCTATCCACTACGCCAGGGATCAGCAACCTCCGGCACTCCAGCTTTTCTGAAACTATGACTCCCAGAATCCTCCTTTCACTTCTATAGAAGTTACAAGAACAACAGTTTAAGTGTGCATGCTGGGAGTTATAGTTCCACAGCGGTTGGAGTGCTGAAGGTTGCTGATCCCTGCACTACGAAATTAATTTTTTATATATAGCACTGCCCTATGGGAATCTACTGACATACTGAACATGGCTGATTATGCCAGATCAGCCCCCAAACTGTGGCTCTCTAGTAATACGTACTCCCACCATCCAGATTGGAGACCACAGTTCCAGTCTATCCATTGTCATTGATTATACTATATTACTCCCATGGAGATCAATAAACTCTCAGACAGGACTTCTTGCAAACATTTTATTGGATTATGTCAAATGTTGCTCGCCATCCGAATGGAAAATGTCACCATCAGAGAAGACAAGCCCAGACGAATTAAATGTGAAATGCACTAAGTTTCTGTCTGAGCGTGTGACCAGCAGCCACATGATGTTCACTCCATCAGACAGCCATAAATATAGATTATCTGCCGCTCCTTTATCTCAAGCAATTTAACCCTTTCATCACCGATAGTCTCTAAGCAGATGTCCTTTATGGAACTTAAATGGGCTCATGCTCACGACCGTATGTGTTTTGCTCTCCGCAAATCGTGGATGGCAAAACACGGATACTGGCCGTGTGCGTTCCACATTTTGCAGTCCTATAGAACTGTCCTATCCTTGTCCATAAAACGGACATGTTATATTATGTTTAGTACCAATATGCCATAGGAAAAGTAATATTATCATTTCCCACATTGTTCCAACCCCATTAAAATGAACACTCAAATAGCTGCTAAAACATGAACACGCAGAATCAAGCCCCAGCCCCTAGCAACGTCCAACCTGTTAGACCTGTTAACTCTAAGGGTGGAGACCTGGCGCTACATTTACTTTAATTGATATTAATCAGTAACTTCTCCATAGGATACAATGTTAGGCTACATTTACACGACCGTACGTGTTTTGCGCTCCGCAAATCGTGGATGGCAAAACACGGATACCGGCCGTGTGCGTTCCACATTTTGCAGTCCTATAGAACTGTCCTATCCTTGTCCATAAAACGGACATGTTCTATTTTTTTGTGGTGCCGCAGAACAGCCATACGGATGCGGACAGTACATGGTGTGCTGTACGCGTCTTTTGTGGTCCAATTGAAGTGATCGGTCTGCATCCGACCAGCAAAAAATGCGGATCGGATGTGGACAAAAACCACAGTCATGTGTACAAGCCTTTACTAAACTTTTCCCTCTCTAATCCGTCCTGAACGCTACAGCCATACTCATCTTTCTGTCCAACCGCTACACTGATGCCCCACCCTGTGCCAGTCATTGCATTGGTTGCCCTCCCACTATAGAACAGATTTTACACTTATCTCAAACACAAAGTTCTCCACCTAGATCTATATCTACTCCCTCATCTCTGTCTACCACCCTACCCGTCCTCTCCCTTCTGCCAATGATTTAAGACTGCCATCCTCCATAATCCAAACCTCCCACTCTCAGCTCCAAGACTTCTCTCAAGCTGTACCAGTCCTCTGGAATGTGCTACCCCAATCAGGATCATTTCCAACACTATCAGCTTTGAGTGTGCCTCATAACACATCAATATTAGGCAGGCTTATCACATTGCTTAAAGGGGTTATCCAACCCCAAAGCCAGTTTTAGTTATGGTTAGGAAAGTATTTAACAGAACAAAAAAAAAAAGGTGCTCACCCATTTACTGCGAATCCGTTCCAGCACCAAGGCTCTCGTCTCCGCTTCTTCTTGTCCCCAGCAGACCGGAAGTACAATGTCCCATCCGTGGTCACGTGGAACCGTTACAGCCATTCACTGGGGCTGACGTACCCCATTCGAAGGACATGCACATGACCAATGTTGAAAGGTCATGTTTTTTTTACACTTCCATGTCAATGTGTCCTAACACAGCGCTGGATCAGAGTTCCCACAGGCTGGGTCTAGAACGATATGGGTGTAGTACTAATATGCCATCGGAAGAGTAATATTATCATTTCCCACATCGTACCAACCCCATGCACTTGAATTATTAATAAGAAATAGTTTATGGACTCAAAATGAACACTCGAGTAGCTGCTAAAACATGAACACGCAGAATCAAGCCCCAGCCCCTAGCAACGTCCAACCTGTTAGACCTGTTAACTGTAAGGGTGGAGACCTGGCGCTACATTTACTTTAATTGATATTAATCAGTAACTTCTCCATAGGATACAATGTTAGGCTACATTCACATGACCGTATGTGTTTTGCGGTCTTCAAATTGCGATCCGCAAAAAAAAAGATCACGTCCGAATGGCATCCGTTTTTTATGCGGATCCATTGTAACAATGCCAATCCTCGTCCGCAAAACAGACAAGAATAGGACATCTTCCATCTTTTTTGCAGGTCTACGGAACGAACATACGGATGTGGATAGCACGCGGTGTGCTGTCCGCATTTTTTGCGGACCCTCTGAAATGAATAGGTCCACATCCTATCCGTAAAAAAAAAACGGAACGGACACGGAAAAAATTACGTTTGTGTGAATGTAGCCTTAAAGGCACGTTAAACCTAAGGTATGCAGCTTGCAAAAGTGCTAGGCCTCTTTCAGACGTGAATCACGGACGTGTGCTGCCCGTGTTCTCCATGGACAGCACACGTACCCACTGATTTTAATGTGTTTTCGTCACACATTTTATTTTTTCTACTGACTGCGAAACTACGGAGATATGCACTATTTTGGTACCGTGATGTGGACCAAACACGCATATTGACGTCTATGGGTCCATAAATACCACTGACACAACAGGGATGGCATCTATGATCTGTCAGTGGTTTTCACGGATCAATGGCAGGAGGAGATGCTCTGGAAATCCCTAGCGGTGTACATGGAATACAAATATCACACGGACCAAACACGGAGCCTAGAAAATACCGATGTGCGAACAATCATATTTAAATCAATGGGTGCGTGCGCTGACCATGAACGAGGCCTTAAAGTCCATGGGTCCATGAAAAACATGGTCACAACACGGATGGCATCTGTGTTTGGTCCGTTTTTCACTACCGCTCTGGAAATTAACTCTCAGCTGAGCAGTTTCCAGGGAATATGGATGATACACGGAGGGCCAAAAAATGGACACACGGACATCGTCATGGATGAAACACGTATTGATTTTTTTCACGAACGTCAAATGGTACAGAAATGTGAACAAAGCCTTAGAGCTCATGCACACAACCGTTGTTTTAGTCCACATCTAAGCCACATTTTTTGCAGACTGGATGCGGCCCATTCACTTCAGTCGGGCCGCAAAAGATGTCCGTTCCATTGCATCCGAAAAAAATAGAACATGTCCTATTCTTGTCTGTTTTATGGCAAAGGATAGGACAGTTCTACTATAGGCCGGACGTTCCGTTCCGCAAAATCTATCTACATGAAGGGTGGTCTTCTTGAAGAGGTTTTTTTTGGCGAGCGTTCATTAGCAAAGCATCCCTGGGGACAGGACAGGAAAGAGAATTGGACGATATCTCACATAGGATTGTTAGACGGGATTCAATTGAAACAAAACCTCACCTGAGAGGAGGATTACGTCTGTAGGGTTTTCAGACTCTCGAAGTAATTAACATTTCCAGTTACTGATGCCAAGCGCAAACTGGTGGGAAACTGGAGCAGAAGTATAGTAGAAAGCTGAGAATATTTCATTCTACACTGAGAGTCAATATATACCAGAAGACATCACCCATAATGACGAATGTAAACAATTTACCCGGCTCCCCCGGCTGCACGCCTAAATAATTCACACGCATCTGTTATCATACACCCACACACGTGTGCTTTGTGAATACGCGGCTGTGATGTCAGGGGGGTGGTTATCAGGCTCATCTGGGTGATGTCTGTGTCATATTTATTATTTAGGGCTTATGGTCACTGTCCCTAACACTACAGGCCATCATAAAACAGACACAGGTCGGAGGGGTGCACTTACAGTACCCTAGAGGTGGGTCATGTGCAGGCAGCGGTGCAGCGTGCTGTTAATACACTGGGTTTAGCTAGTTTTGCACTGATCAGCATGGTATTTGCATGACGTTTTGCACGCTACATTTTCCATACTGCAGGGGATGACCCACGACAATCCATTTTCTACTTTTATAACCTGTCAGTCAAATCTCTGGGAATGGGAAGAGTCAGAAATAGCGTGAAACATCCTACTAGAAATCTATGAATGGATTGCTAGCCGATAATAAAGGTCTAGCGGGGATGTTGCAAAGTCTGACATAATCCAATCAGTGCTGTCAGACTGTTCAGGGACACACTCCCAAGTGGTAACACCCTGATGGACCGTTATTGCATACTGCTGGCAATTCATTGATAACTTCTAGCAGGAATAATAAAGGAATAACACAGGTAGATATCTGGTTATTGGTTTCTAGTCAGCTCCGAATTATCTTCTGCATCAGGTGCTCTGCTTTAAAAGTTACCTATTATTTTGTCAGATCATAGGCCCACCAGAGGATCCTCTGGTATTCTGCCTGGCCACTCTGACCCTGGGCTACATACATTAGGCCTCATGAACACGACCGTATGTGTTTTGCGGTCGGCAAATTGCGGATCCGCAAAAAAACAGATGACATTCCGTATGTCATCAGTTTTTTTTGTGGATCCGTTATTTTTGCGGATCCATTGTAATAATGCCTATCCTTGTCCGCAAACTAGAAAAAAATAGGACATGCTCTATTTAAAACGGACATACGGGAAATGAATGCACACGGAGTACCTTCCGTTTTTTTGCGGACCCATTGAAATGAATGGTTCCGCATATGGTCCGCAAAAAAAACTCAACGGACACGGAAAGAAAATACGTTCGTGTGCATGAGGCCTTAGATGCATGTTGGCTGATTCCTTTGACTATCTAATGTATATGCAGGCTTCCCGACTCTCCCCAGATGGCAGATTATCAGGGGAAACAAGGATTGGACATGTTGGTTTCAACTACCCAATCTGTTTGGGTTCTCAGGCAGATAAGCTGCTGCCAGTAGACTTCCACCTAAGTTGCAGTCTGCTGCCTGTTGTCAGGTAAGATCCGTCCCTGAGAACAGAGACTCAGAAGATGGCTGAGAGGAAGTGGGGGCGTGTCAGAGTTAGCTGAGATCCTGAGCCTGATAAGAGAACTGCTTCTACACAGCTTCTGAACATCACAGGAGTGCCCTGCCTTTCTGTGTGATCTCTCCCTCCTTATCTGTTCTGTGAGCTCCAGAGCTGAAAACAAATATAGCGGGAAGTAAGAGAAAGGATGTCATAGAAGTACAGTGCTGGCAGAAGGGAGACGACCCCTGTTTCTGAGAGAAATGGATCTAGCTGTGCAGCTGAAAGAGGGAATATAGCTGAAAAAAAATCCAAACATAACTGTTCCTTAGCAGTTATGATTGTACAAAGAAGCACAGCTGTTATGTAAACATTTTTTTTAAAAACTCAAGTACACTTTAAGTGTGTGGTCAGGCTTAGGCTTGTAGCTATGCTATTACGTTTTTCAACTTTTCCTCTCATGATGAACCTTTTTATTTTGGCATTTAGGTGGGTGGTCATAGTGACATGACATGTCCTTTGCTTATCACAGAGGATATAAAAAAATGCACATACCCTTTAAATTTAAGAAGCATGCAGACAATTTTCCTACCACAATATAATGGATGAAGATCTTGTATTTATATGACGATAGCACTTATGTGCCAGCTGCAGGTCATGCCCGCACCTGCCGCCTCCACTAAGTGACACAAAAAGTGCAAGGGCTGGCAAAGGAAAACTGCTGACAACTGCTGACTGCTATCCAGGTGGATAAATTGCGTGATCATTAACTCAATGCTGCCCTTTCCATACTAATGACATGCTGGGACCTGTGGGACACCACTAGGACTGAGCGACAGGAATTCAGAAGAAAGCCTCCTTGGTGGCAAGCATTAATTGCATTGTGACACCCCTTCTCCTTATTTCTGACAGGTGACGGCTCTGTGCCCTCTTGAACATGGCGCCAGACATCAGCCACATTTCTGTGAGACAGTCTAGATTTTCTGATCTCACAAGCGAGTGAATGCTCAGTGAAAACAAGATCTTTTCTGGGTCATTTGACGGCCACTGCAAAAGTGTCCTATTTTGTCCTAATAGATGTCCAAAGCTGACAGGTATGACTATAGACACTGAAATATTCATACTGAACTTTCTGCTTCTACTTTTTACTTCTGCCAAATTCTTCTCTGGCTTTCTGGATTAAAATCTGCTCTGGGAATGTTTTTCTCCAGACATGTCTGTTTTAGTAGCTACTTGAACTCTCCGTGTAATAACAATTCTGAAGCATCTATTCTTATGACTCTATGATGTGCCATTCCTCTATTATTCATTCTAGAAGTTATGAATGAATTACTAGCCATTTGCAATGAAGATCCAGATGGGTGTTACCAGTTGGGGGGGGGGGGGGTGTCCCTGCACAGTTTGACACTATCCAACCATTGCTGTCAGTGTCATACTCTGCAGGGAAACACCCCCAACATGTAACACCCAGCTTGACCTTTATTATATACTGCTGGCAATTCATTCATAACTTCTAGCAGGAATAATAGTGGAATGGTATAACAGAGAGTCATAAGAATTGAGGCTCCTGAATTGTTATTACGTAGGGATGCAAGTAGTTACTAAAACAGACATGTCAGGAGAGGTGACAGGTTCTCTTTAACTTAAAAAAAAGAAGACATTAAAGTACTTCGTGGATAGATACTTTAAAGCACCACTGTCATAAGAGACTGTGTACTGTGCATGCATCCAACTGAAAAGGACAACTGAGAGGAGCATTGGGTGGAGAGCTGTGAATCTCAGCTACTCAGCCAATAAGCATCACTGGGAATGTTCTCAATACTTCTGATTGGATGAGAGGAGCTGACAGTCCTTTTCAGTTGGATGCAGGTATTGCGTCTGCAGTGGCTCTTTATAGAAAAACTCCAACAAAAGAACAAAAAGCCCAATGCTAAAAAAATAAATAAATCTTTAGTTCCTGTTTCCACTGCTGGGTCACAGGCAGCATGTTCAGGTGAGAACACTGGATCAACATTGGACCACACATATACCGCCAACCAAGTGGCTATGTAAGTATATTAAAGGGGTTGTCCAGGATTACAAGAAAGGATGATGTTTACCTTACAATAGACTGAAGTATTTCACATGCTTACAACCAAATGTGAACAGCTACAGTGAGTCCAGGAGGAGCCAGAGCAGAGGATGGGAGTGATAGTGGCTCTGGCTATATCAGTCAATCGCAGCGGCTTTCCTCACACTGTTGCTTCCTAGTGTCGTGCAGTGACAGGAGGGCACACCCTTTCTTCCCACAGGGCACACCCTGATGTTGGGGCTCTTGCCTGATGGTGGTTGGGGTGCTTGTGGTGTTAAGTGTTTGTATGGGTGCAAGGCAAGGCGTGTAGAGTGCAATGGCCGGAATACGGTATAGGAGTAAGTAACCGGGCCAGATGTAGCAGAATGAACGTCTCTAGTTACTTAAGTGCAAAATGGCAGTTCTCGCAACATACAGGGCAAATCTCCCCAGATGGTTTTGTATGGATTTGGGCAAGAATGGGAATTAATGTACTTTTTCCTCTATGCCTTCTGTCTCTTCCTTCAGAATCTAAGGCCGGCACTCACTTTTGTAATCATGCCTTTAATTCACAAGTGAGACGTACAGCTTTTTTAAGATACAACTGGCCAAGTTGTGTCCAACAGTGAAGGGTGTCTTAACAGTATTCCCCTCAGTGCAGTAAAGTAATGCCCGGACCGGAGGTGAAGCCATAGGGGAGGGCAACATGACGGGCGGTTGGGTTCAGGGAGACCCCCTATGCAGAGGATAGGTTGGGTTCAGGTAGGGGGCGGAGCTTAGCTCGGGATAAGGTAGGGATTGGCTGAGTTAAGTGAGATAGGAGGGGTGAGAAGGGTTAAAAAGTGAGTGAGGTGTGAGGTGAGGTGCCATTTTAGGTTACCTTTAGCCAGGAAAGTAACGCCCACCCGCCCTGGTTAGCGTTGGGTAATGGGGGTTGGTTACGGGTTAGTGGGGGATTGCTTGGGTTTGGGAGGGTGTTGGGGGTTTGGCAGGGGTAGTGGCCTTGTCACGGCGGCCGGCGCGGGGGGAGGTCCTTGAAGTTGGGTATGTTTCTGAGGAGGATCATGGGAGGGCCCTGCGGTTGGGGCTGGACTCCCAGTGGTGCGGAGTTTAAGGGTGCCATTCAAGGGATGCCTCCGAGCTGGCGGGAACGGCTGGAGGCAAGATGGCGACCTGATGAGGCAATTCGGTGGCTTTTGGGGCTTCAAGGACCTCCCCTTGCTGGGTTGGGGACTTAGTATTTTTGCGGTTTCACGGTTATTTATTGTTGGTTATGGATATATTGAGATATATATTTATATTTATACTTATGGTTATATGTGGCCGATTCATTCCATCCAGTGTCTGTGTTTTCTATTTAAAGGGATCTGGGAGTCGGGAGATACAGGGTGATGGTGAGTCGGTCGGCATTTAAATAGGGGTGGTGGAGGGGCGTTCCTGAGTTAAGTATTGAAGGTAGGGGTCGGACTGCAGGTAACCCATACCCCTGTCATGTCTAAGGGTACTTTCACACTTGCGTTATTCTTTTCTGGCATAGAGTTCCGTCAAAAGGGCTCTATGCTGGAAAAGAACTGATCAGGCATATCCCCATGCAATCTGAATGGATAGAAATCCGTTCTGTTTGCATCAGTATGACTTCCGTTCAGTCACTGTCAGGCGTTTTGGCCGGACATAATACCGCAGCACGCTGCGTTATTATGTCCGTCCAAAATGCCTGATCAGTCGCCGGAATGCCGGATCCGGCACTAATTCCCATTGACTTGCATTAGTGCCGGATCCAGCATTGTGAAACAACTGGAGGACGGATCCGTCCTTCGCGCAGACCGGGAAAACTGTGAAAAAGAATGAAAGACGGATCCGTCCATCCGCATGACAAGCGGAGGGACGGATCCGTTCTTGCAATGCATTTGTAGACAGATCCGCACCCGGATCCGTCTACAAATGCTGTCAGTTGTCACAATGAACGGCGGATCCGGCAGGCAGCTCCGACGACGGAACTGCCTGCCGGATCACACTAGCGCTAGTGTAAAAGTACCCTAAGTAATTTAGGTAGCAGGATACCTTTCTAGAGATCATCCAGAGACTGCTGCGTCTCTGTAGCATTTATTATGTAGAGAAAGTTAATGCAAGCCACTTACTAATGTATTGTGATTGTCTATATTGCCTCTTTTGCTGGCTGGATTCATTTTTCCATCACATTATACACCGCTCTTTTCTATGGTTACGACCACTCTGCAATCAATCAGTGGTGGTCGTGCTTGCACACTATAGGAAAAAGCACCAGCCTATGTGCGGTCTCACTGTCCCGACCACCAGAAAAGCCGGCGCCTTTTCTTATAGCACAATGTAATAGGAGTCCTAACACGGCATGCCTGGGGACCTTCAGAAGGCACCCAACTGCCATGACAACCGACAGGTATCTCACGCATCATATGTGGGGGCGATCGTGGGACAGAAAGAGCCCCCTCTCTCTGTGTAACCTCTTATATCCTGCGGTCACCATTGGTGGTGGCATCTGAGGGGTGGAATGGCTAGAATCCCAATCTCCCGGCAGCCGTAGGCAAGTGTCAGTTGTGTATCATGTATGGAGCGGGGAGGTCAGCTCCGGAGCACGTTCCATAATATACTCCTGATGCTCCATAGCAACCAATCAGATTTCTCCTTTCATTTTCCAAAGGAGCTGTCCAAAATGAAAGGTGGATTCTGATTGGTTGCTATGGGCAACTCAGCCAGTTCTACTTTACACCAATTTAATAAATGACCCCACATGTTCCTAGCAACCAGTCTGCCTCAGATTACTCAGGTTCTTTGTAAAGAAAGATGGCATTACACTATTATATTCATGATCTTCACAATATGTCCACTATCAGACCGTGGTCTCCCAGCTACTCTTTTCACGACGTACATCCATGTCCATGTACACTTGTCGCTGCCAATTCCTCTATATATCCCAGGCTACAGAATGTTTTCCCCTCAATGGCCTTGAAGCAACAACCTATAGAGAAAGAAAATGAAAACGCCCTTTCAGCTTGTATTCGTTGTGAAAGAGCAATTCTGGATAATTTTCTTTATAGCTCTGTGTTGTGTCGTTCCTCTGTTATTCCTCCAGGAAACATGAATACATTGACAACTGCTTGTCCTTGGGGTGTGCTCCTACTCTGTTTGATACTGAAAGCACTGACAGCGTCAGACTGCATAGGAACACACCCCTAACTGGCAACACCCGGCTGTCAATTTATTCACAATTTTCTAGGAGGAATAACAGAATAATGAATAGTGCAGGGCTATAAGAAAAATTATTCAGAATTGTTATTAGACATTTTTTATTAAAAGAGGCATGTCAGGGGGGAGACGGGTCTTCTTGCACTTTAAACCCCCCTACATCACTGCATATAGTATATAGGCAAATGAATGGACAGTGTTGTACTCCAAGCCTCCCGGTACAGGGCCATTCAGACAATGAGCGCTGATTCTAGGAATTCTTATAATTCCTGACTCTTATATGGTCCGCCTATTGCCGACTAAGGTTATCCAGGGTAACTGAACATTTTATGATGATGTCAAGCTATGTGGACCCCAGGAACAGCATACTTTACCTCTTAGATGATTTTTTTAAATTGTGAAGTCATACGGAATTGATTTAATTTACGGATCACGGGTGTACAGATCTAAAATATGGTGTCAATAACGTGCTATGCCTCCATACTGTACTTCTGTATCCTTTCGGTTTTAGACAGGGATACTGTACAGAGGGGTTTTTTTTCCCACTGAATTTTGGAGCAGACAAAATTCCGCTAGCGGCTGCGTCCTTTCTACCTCCCGTTCTATTCAGTGTGAGGGAGCGCTGAAGATCGCAAAGCGCTCTCCGAAGACATGTCTTTTCCTGGCACGGTCACGGCCACCAGAGGAAGTTTGGCATGCATGGCAGTGCCAAAATTTACAGGAAAAAAAGCAGTGTCAACGGACCCTTAAACGAAATCTCTAACCATGATCTTAGACTATTATCCAGAAGCCTACCAGCACCAGGGGCAAGGATTTAGCATTGTCAACAAACTCGTATCCTCTGTTTTTTCCATGTTGCCTCCGTTCTAGTATCGGGTTGGATTCCTTTCAAGGTATCCCCACCATGTAGGAAAGTCTTAAGACACCCCAAACACACTGCCCTCAAGTGGATCCAGTAGCATCACGTTACATCGCAGATGTACAGTAAAGATGAGTTCATACATTGCATTGACCATTGTGATTTTATTGCGCTTTTTATGTTGTGTTTTATGCACTTCTGGGCATGTTTCCTATTTCTTTAACACCCCCACCTCAAACAAAAAATCTGTTTGCTCCCATTGCATGTTTTCTCTTCTAGTAAACAATAAATGAGGACGAGGTGATCAACCCACTGCACAACCGTTTAGGCTAGGGCTACATGACGATATTTGTTGCGCGACATTTTGTCGCACCAATGTCGCGCGACAATTTTTATAATGATAGTCTATGGTGTCTCACTGTGACATGCGACATGCTACGACTGCAACATGACAGTCGCAAAAAACCCATCCAAGATGGATTTTTCTATTGAGTCGCAGCATGTCGCAGTGTGACACCATAGACAGGGATGGCCAACCTGCGGCCCTCCAGCTCTTGTAAAACCTCAATTCCCACCATGCCCTGTTGTAGGCTGATAGCTGTAAGCAGTCTTTGCATGCTGGGAGTTGTAGTTTTGCAACAGCTGGAGAGCCACAAGTTGGCCATCCCTGGCATAGACTATCATTAATAAAAATAGTCACGCGACATTGGTGCGACAAATGTTGCAGTGTAGTTGTGCCCTTATTGTCGCGCGACACATGTCGTCGTGTAGCCCTAGCCTTATTGACTCGGGCTGCTAGACACCAAGCTCTTTTGTACCATAGGCCACAATAAAAAAAGAAATAACCACCGGTCAATAACCAAATGTGTAACACGGGTAGTTATCTACACCGGCACGCCTAACTATGTAAATCTTACATTCATGTATCTAAGATATCTGCTATGTCCAATGATCAATACAAATATTAACCCTTTAAACAAGGATGGAGAACCTTCTACATAAGAACAGTGGATATATGAGAAACATATGATGAAGGATAAAACACAGTGGTGTATAGAGGTACATGACCTGTGAATCAGGTCCACAGTACAAGCCAATATTGCACTCCATGTGGCACGCTGTGCGCCTCCCAGGTGTTGTCTCCCTGAAGAGAACCTGTCAGATGGATACTGCTGCCCAAACTGTCTGGAGTTCCTCACTATTCTGCTCCTCATGTCCCCAATGGTCTCCTTTATTGCCACCTCTGATGGTTTATTTCTTAGTAAATGCACTTTAATCACTGGTCACGCCATATTTAAAAATGTGGTTGGGGGCGAAGGTGGAGACTTTGAGACTGAAAGCCAGCTTTCCTGTGTCCAAATCCCATCCTATCAGTATTGATTGACATCTCTAAGGAGATCTCGGGAGGTCTGCTGATGATGATCCCCGTCCTCAGAAACGTCAATCAATACTGATGGGGTAGGTTTTGAGCACAGGAAAGCTGGCTTGCAGTCTAAAGGTCTCCACCTCTTTGACTCCAAACTGCTCATTTAAATATAGCGCAAGTGGTGACTAAAGTACATTTTCTGAGAAATAAACCATCAGAGGAGGCAATTAAGGACACCATCGGGGACACGGGGAGCAGAATGGTCTGGTACTCCGGGCAGTTTGGAAAGCGATATCCATCTGACAGAATCCCTTAAAGCGAGGGAGAAAGTTTCCTAGTCCAGGGGTCAGCAACCTCCAGAACTCCACAGTAGTGGGTGGCACTTAGCAACTACCATGACCCCAGCGGGATCATCAAGGCAACCAATGTCCTTGTGACCTTTGACTACCACTTCAATTAAGTGGCAATACTGAGGAAGTGGCAGTCTGAGTTGCTTTGATGACGTCTGTAATTAGTCACAACATTGTAAATGCAGCAGGTGGCTTCCTGCGTCAAAGTCTGCCAGAAGACAAGGACTTAAAGGACTTATTTCACAGAGTGAAGCAATGGATCGCTAAGTGAAAGGTATCATTACATTCATCTGAACTAGACCTACAAGGCATTATGCCTGGTTTAACAGTAAATTTTCATGGGATAGAATCCCTTTAAGGGTATGTTCACTACAATCAAATCTAATATGAGGATTCAGTTTGGTGTGTCGCCGTTCCTCACAAGAGCTAGCCCCATTAAAGGCTAACGAGACAGCTTTTCTGTGTGGAATCTGTGACAATATGTAGTATAGCATGCTACATACTGTATTCATGCAGGTTTTTTTGCGAAATATTTTCTGGTGCGTGTGAACAGGGCTGCAGGAACCCAATACACTTGAATTGCAGGCAGATTTGATACAACTGAAATCTGTATCCGGAATGTATGAATGGGGCCTTAGTGTAAAAGTTGCTGCACCTGCTGTGGTTGATGCGTCCTACTTTCCAGGCAGGAGAGAGAGGATAGACATCCAGGAAATTCAGGGTACCTAGCACAGCAGCTCAATAGCACGCTACTTCCCGGCTGTGAATGTCTGCCGCATGGACAATCAATGCCCTCCTGGGCACAAACAGCTCCTGGCCAATGCTTGTCTGCGTCTAGTCAAATAATAGAAGAGAACAGAGCCAGCAGAACATATTACTAATTAACGTGAGTCGTAAGGTTTACCACGGATGTATGTGGGCACATATGTGGCATCCAGGGCATCCATCTTTATTTCTGAACCATTCACTTGACTTTAAGGAACGTGGAAAAGAATAGAGTATGATATATGAGTTCAGGACCATCGGTCTGGGCAGAACCTATGATGTGTGAGCTGCACCATATACTTTAATGGGCCCGTGTGCTACTATGGGTGCCATCTGGAAAGCACTAGGCCAAAAAAGACTGAATCATTTAAGTGAATGTAAGTGAATGGGGCTGAGCGCGATACTAAGTACAGTCGCTATACAATGTACGGCATTGTGTTCGGCGAGCTGAGAGAAGGCAGCGGCACTACTGCGAGCTCTGGTGCCTTCTCAAACAGCTGATCGACGGGGGTCCAGGGTGTCAGACCCCCACCGACCAGATACTGATGACCTATCCACAGGATAGGTCGTCAGTATTAAAATCTCAGAAAACCCTTTTAAAGGAATTCAGAACAAAAACAGAAACTGTATTTGTTGCCCATAGCAATCAATCTCGGGCCTAGCTTTCCCATGTTATTGTTGCACTTGGATTGGTTGCTATGGGCAATAAAGACAATTTTTCTGCTATACAGTTTTCTGACTATCCCACTGCGTTATCCTCGGTTCAAGGCCTAAGGGGGCGGAGCATGACACAAGGATTCTCACTTTGACTGCTTGTGTCATGCTCCGCCCCTACAGATCTTACGTGAGCCTTCAGTTTTGACCGGACTGTCCCTCTGACGTAGATGCAATGATTTTCTTCCCCCCAGTTAGGTTTTCATAAGGATATGTTTGCCTTGTTTGAACAACACTTCAGCGTATAGTGGTGAAAAAATCATTACCTCTCATTGTCCCACACGGGATATTCTCAGGTGGTCCTTGCAAGGATCATTGGGAGAACACTACAATTGTTGATAAGTACAGAGAAAAGGTAAAAATAAGTTTTAGAAAGTTTTCAGACGGGAATATTCTGACAGGTCAGAACCAAACAATTCGTAGTTATTAGTTGCACCATGGGTAACACTTCTTACATCTATGAGCATCTTAAAGGCGTTATGCCTAAGTCACGGACAGGCAATAGATATATGTTCGATCGATGGGACTAACACGAATCACTAGAACATGTGGTCCTGAGGCCCTGTTCTGGATAAGTAGTCAAAAATGTGCATGGCTGCGCCATTTATAGTCTATGAGACAGCGTTCGGCTATTTCTGACAGTCCTATAGAGATGAATTAAAGGGGTTTTCCAAGATATTTGAACTGATGAATATCTGATCGGAGCGGGTCCGACACCCGGGACCCCCGCCGATCAGCTGTTTGAGAAGGCACCGGCGCTCCTGTGAGCACCGCGGCCTTTCTATGCTTACTAAAGTGAATAAAGATGCAATATTCCACATTTTTAGGAACATTATACTCAAAAATGATAATAGTTCCAGCTGATAAATGCCATTTTTTTGCCCACTGCTGCCATAATAACTCTAAAATAACACATACGATTTTGTCTCAACATCATACAGATAAAAGCCATGGCGCTGTCATAAAAATAGCCATAATGACTCACAAAGCCTAAAAAGCTCCTAAAAGCACTTTCTACCTGTCTGGTTGTTTAGATGGAAATTATCTCCAGGTAGAAAGCGGTTTGACACAACAATCCTAACCAGTGCGGTGGCTGTGTGATCGCGTTGGCACAACACGACCATTATAAGTCAAAAAGTCCAACCCAAAGTAGATGCAAATAATGATGTTCTCATGGACCCCACCTGAGAGCGGGTCGGCTTTGTGGTAGGGTTGTGACGGGCACTTTTGGCGATTTATAGGTTAGGTCTGGTTGACCACTTCTGCATCTCTGCATCCGTAAAAAGTTGACTGCACGCCATAAAAGCCATCACAATCAGGGGAGTCCTTCAGCAACCCATGACTCAAGATAAAATGTGCAAATTTTAATTATGCAACTTTTTGAAAAAAAAAAACGTATTAGCACTATACCCTGCAAAATATTACCATCCGATACCTATGAGCGATGTCGGTGCTTGTCATGACGTGACTGAAGTCACCATGTAGGTCAGAAAGAGCGGAAGAAAGTTACGAATGGAAAGAAAGTCGCATCTGAAACGCACATCATACGTCGGCATGGACTGCAGCCCAGGGCCGCGCTACATGTGCTACATACAGGAGATGAGAGGTCACCAGTGTCACTGACAGACGCAGAGCCAGGAACTGGCGAGGAACCTGTACGTTCATGTGCACCTGACCTCTGTGACACCCCCCCCTTGTCCCCTGTCGCCGGCCGGCCGTCAGTCATCTTCTTACCTGGTCTATAGGCAGCTGCACTGCATGGCTGAGGGGGAGCAGCACCGTGGAGCCTGTGGTACTTGTAGCCATGGCAATCCCTCCAATGAAAGACGAGCAAGATGATGCTGAAGATGTTCACCTTGTAATCCACTCACTCCCAAGAGAAAACAAGGACCCTGACTGCCGCGGATCCTCGCCACGATGGATCCACAGGGGTGCACAAACTAACACGTCCCCCCCCCACCTCCCTGCAAACTGGAGGCGATGAGCTGCCTCCCCACAGTATTTAAAAAAAAGGGGGGTCCTAAAAATAAATAAAATAAGATATAAATGTATAAAGTGCTGGCACTTGAGCTCACATCATGAATAACAGCAACGACTCTAATGCAAACATCCAGCAGTCTCTCCAGGCACAGAGATGACAAAGCCCCAGCCTCCTGCACCTCCTCACAGTGCACTGAATGCAGAATTACAGGGAGGAGGGACGGAGGAAAATGAGCGCTGGGCTGGGACATTGCAAACCCTCATGTATGGAAGCCCAGACAGCACATTCTTTCTTACTGTCATTCTGTAAATCACAGCAGCCTCTCTCCTGTCCTCACAGCTCAGCGTCTCTGCCTGCAGACGTCACGCTGCAGGTCATCGCTTGCACGTTCTTCCCTTTTTTTGAGGATTTTTTATCTGAAATAAAAAATACATTGAGGTTTGCAATCTGCAGACTTAGGCTACATGCACACGAACGTATTTTGTTTCCGTGTCCATTCCGTTTTTTTTTGCGGATAGGATGCGGACCCATTTTAATGGGTTCGCAAAAAATGCTGACAGCACATCCGCATCCGTATGTCCGTTCTGTAGTCTCGCAAAAAAGACCATGTCCTATTCTTGTCCATTTTGCGGACAAGGATAGGAATTATTACAATGGATCTGCCAAAAAAACGAATGCCATACGGATATTATCCGGGTTTTTTCGGATCCGTAATTTATGTGGTTGTGTGCATGTAGCCTTACACACATAGGGGATTATTTCTCACGCTCGTCTGTTTTTTAGAGTGCGATTAGACCGGCGTATTGGATTAGCCTGTCACTATTCTGCATAGTATTTATAATAAGTCGCACAGCAGGCGATAAATTAGGCGATGCGTCAGGGCGCAGGTGGATCGGGTGAATTAGAGTTCTCTTTAGTTGGCTCATGAATTAGGCAAAAAAGTTGCATATTAGATTTTAAAAAAAAAGTTGTAGCCATATATACATTGAGGCCTAATGCACACGGCCGTATCCGTTTTTACGTTCCACAAAACACGGATACTGGCTGCGTGCGTTATGCATTTTGCGGATTGGTATATCCTGCCCTCTGTTAGAAGTGATTATTGCTGTCCGCAAAATGAAAAATAGGACATGTTGTGTTTTTTTTTGCACGGTCGCGTAACAGACCTACGGATGTAGATAGTACTCGGTGCGCTGTACACATCTTTTGCAGCCCCATAGAAATGTATGGGTGCGCATCCGATCAGCAAAAAATGCGGATCAGTGCGGACTGAAACTACGGTCGTGTGCACGAGGCCTTGTGTTTGTGAAAAAGCGCATGACTACCCAACGATGCGACTATTTTAGCAAAGTTGTCACACGGCCCAACACAAAGCAGACGAGCAAAACTACGCCACCCCTGGAGTGGAGTCAAAATTAGAATGTTTCTGGGCTTAATTCAAGAATCAAAAAGGCACACCTACATACTGTAAATAAATAAAAAAGCGCAAAAAAAAAAAACGCCACCAGAATTAGTCTAAGGGTCCATTCACATGACCGTATCTATTTTGTGGCCACAAATTGCGGATCCGCTAAATACAGACACCAGCCGTGTGCATCCTGCACACATATTAGAAATACCTATTCTTATCGTAAAACGGGCAACAATAGGAAATGTTCTATCTATCTTGCGGAGCCGCAGAACAGACATACAGATGCATAATTTGTGGCCCTATTGAAGTGAATGTGTCCGCATCCAATCTACAAAATACAAGCGCAAATGCCCCCAAAACAGGTACACTTTCATTAGTGAGTGCACCTATAAAAATTGGTCCAAAGTAGGAAAAATGAAACTAAAACAGGCACAAAACACTCTGATTAATGACCCCCATACTGTGCACAGTGTAATGTGAAGCATCAGTAGGTATTAGAGAATTACACAAGGAATAGGGTAACCTTAAAACATCCAATAGAAAATATCCTTAAAACACCCAATAGAAAATGAAGGTGAATCACACACATTGTCAAAATTGACCGAATTGGTGGAAAAGTGAAACTATGGAAGGAGCAGGGCTGAAGGGGAGAAGGGAATGCTGGGTCTCTGCAATTTGCGGTCCCCAATGCACGGGCAACCTCTGTACGGCCGCCGGGATGAATCCAGACCCATTTAACTTGAATGGGTCTGCATTCGTCCGTTCCGCAAAAAGATAGAGCAAGTTCTATCTTTTTGCGGAATGGAAGTACGGAACAGGAACCCAAGGAAGCACTCCGTAGTGCTTCCGTAGTGTTCCGCTCCATGATTCCATTCCGCACCGTTCCGCATCTCCGGATTTGCGGACCCATTAAAGTGAATGGGTCCGCTTCTGTGATGCAGAATGCACATGGAATGGTGCCCATGTATTGCGGATCCGCAAATGCGGTCCTCATCCATGTATTGTCCTCTAAGATCATATAATATCAGCCTGGGTATTCTACTGTATGGGGGCTCTAAGACATTCTACTGTATCGTGGCGCTAAGGCATTCTACTGTATGGGGGCGCTAAAGCTTTCTACTGTATGGGGGCGCTAAGGCATTCTACTGTATGGGGGCGCTAAGGCATTCTACTGTATGGGGGCGCTAAGGCATTCTACTGTATGGGGGCGCTAAGGCATTCTACTGTATGGGGGCGCTAAGGCATTCTACTGTATGGTGGCGCTAAGGCATTCTACTGTATGGGGGCGCTAAGGCATTCTACTGTATGGGGGCGCTAAGGCATTCTACTGTATGGGGGCGCTAAGGCATTCTACTGTATCGTGGCGCTAAGGCATTCTACTGTATGGGGGCACTAAGGCATTTTACTGTACCGGGGCACTAAGGCATTCTACTGTATGGGGGCACTAAGGCATTTTACTGTACCGGGGCACTAAGGCATTCTACTGTATGGGGGCTCTAAGACATTGTACTGTATCGTGGCGCTAAGGCATTCTACTGTATGGGGGCACTAAGGCATTTTACTGTACCGGGGCACTAAGGCATTCTACTGTATGGGGGCACTAAGGCATTTTACTGTACCGGGGCACTAAGGCATTCTACTGTATGGGGGCACTAAGGCATTTTACTGTACCAGGGCACCTGTTTCCTACTGTATGGGGGCACTAAGGCATTCTACTCTGTGGGGGAATCACATTATATGCAGTTCCTTACTGAACAAGGTGGCAGACCATGTGGAGGCGCCAACATCGAACTGTTCCTGCTTCTTAAAGGGTTTCTGTCACCAACTTTTGACATTATAAGCTGTCTGACATTAGCTATGTGCTAATGTCAGACCAGCTTGATAATGTCTTTTTTATAAAAATCCGCTGTATATATAGTCTGAAAAACTTACTTTTATATTATGTAAATTAGCCTCTAGGAGCAGGGGGGGCGTTGCCCTGCTCCTAGCGGCTCCGTCCGGCAACCTGCTGGCACGCCTTCACACTTTGATTGACAGTGCAGGGCAGCGATCCTCCTGCACTGTCTCGTTCTGAAATCGCGCCGCGCTGCCAGCTCTGTATTCGGCGCAGGCGCGGTGAGCAGAGGACAGCAGGCACCAGCGTCCTCTGCTCACCGCGCCTGCGCCGAATACAGAGCGGCGCGCGGCGCGCGATTTCAGAACGAGACAGTGCAGGAGGATCGCTGCCCTGCACTGTCAATCAAAGTGTGAAGGGGCGTGCCAGCAGGTTGCCGGACGGAGCCGCTAGGAGCAGGGCAACGCCCCCCCTGCTCCTAGAGGCTAATTTACATAATATAAAAGTAAGTTTTTCAGACTATATATACAGCGGATTTTTATAAAAAAGACATTATCAAGCTGGTCTGACATTAGCACATAGCTAATGTCAGACAGCTTATAATGTCAAAAGTTGGTGACAGAAACCCTTTAAAACAGTCATGATATATGACTACAGCTTCCAATAGGGGGACTGTAACTGTATAATTACATATGTGGTGAGCTCCCTCTAGTGGAGGCCATCATGCAATCAATGCACAGGGGGCAGAGCTCACCAGTGGAGAGGCAAAGAGGTGGTGAAGAACCTGTGATGGTATCCTGTGACATGAGGGGGCACATGGATTCAATTTACTGTAGGAGCCAGGGATATGATGGGAGTTGTAGTTGTCTCCTCTTATACCTCATCTCTGTAATGTCCTCTCATATTACATAATAACAGCGTGGATATGCTGGGAGATATAGTCTTCTCCTCTTATACCTCATCCATCTAATATCGTATAATATCAGCCTGGGTATTCTACTGTATGGGGGCGCTAAGGCATAAAAAGGGGGGATGCAGATGAAGGGTGGCCCATGTAATTCGGACACCTCTTGGCGCAATATCACGACCACAGTAAATGTGAGAAAAGTCTTTTATCTGAAAAGAGATGACAACGCGTTTCAAAGTTACAAGACTGTGGTGAAGCGGCGGTCTGAGAGACGTAGGAGCATAATCTCTTAGGAGACTGCACCAGGAGATTAGGCTCCTACGTCTCTCGGAGCGGCCGCTTCACCGCACATATTTGAAAAAGGAGTCTTGTAAGTTCGAAACGCATTAGTAACATAGTAACATAGTAACATAGTATATTAGGCCGAAAAAAGACATTTGTCCATCCAGTTCGACCTGTTTCCTGCAAGTTGATCCAGAGGAAGGCAAAAAACCCCTGTGAGGTAGAGCCAATTTTCCCCACTTAAGGGGAAAAAATTCCTTCCCGACTCCAATCAGGCAATCAGAATAACTCCCTGGATCAACGACCCCTCTCTAGTAGCTGTAGCCTGTAATATTATTACACTCCAGAAATACATCCAGGCCCCTCTCAGAAGAACTCCCTGGAGCAACGACCCCTCTCTAGTAGCTATAGCCTGTAATATTATTACACTCCAGAAATACATCCAGGCCCCTCTTGAATTCCTTTATTGTACTCCCCATCACCACCTCCTCAGGCAGAGAGTTCCATAGTCTCACTGCTTTTACCGTGAAGAACCCTTTTCTATGTGTACAAACCTTCTTTCCTCCAGACGCAGAGGATGTCCCCTCGTCACAGTCACAGTCCTGGGGATAAATAGATGATGGGAGAGATCTCTGTACTGACCCCTGATATATTTATACATAGTTATTAGATCTCCCCTCAGTCGTCTTTTTTCTAAAGTGAATAACCCTAATTTTGATAATCTTTCAGGGTACTGTAGTTGCCCCATTCCAGTTATTACTTTAGTTGCCCTCCTCTGAACCCTCTCTAGCTCTGCTATGTCTGCCTTGTTCACAGGAGCCCAGAACTGTACACTGTACTCCATGTGTGGTCTGACTAGTGATTTGTAAAGTGGTAGGACTATGTTCTCATCACGGGCGTCTATGCCCCTTTTGATGCAACCCATTATCTTATTGGCCTTGGCAGCAGCTGCCTGACACTGATTTTTGCAGCTTAATTTGCTGTTTCCATGTCAGTGTTACCGAGTGTTTTACCATTTAATATGTACGGGTGACTTGCATTATTCCTTCCCATGTGCATAACCTTACATTTGTCAGTGTTCAACCTCATCTGCCGTTTCTCTGCCCAAGCCCCCAATCTATCCAGATCCCTCTGTAGCAGAAAACTGTCCTCTTCAGTGTTAATTACTTTACACAGTTTAGTGTCATCTGCAAAAATAGATATTTTACTGTGCAGGCCTTCTACAAGATCATCAGTAAATATATTGAAGAGAATAGGGCCCAATACTGACCCCTGAGGTACCCCACTAGTTACATTGACCCAATCTGAGTGTGTACCATTAATAACCACCCTCTGTTTTCTATTACTGAGCCAGTTACTTACCCAATTGTCATCCCTTTTGAGATAAAATACTTTTCCCACATTTACTGTGGTCGTGATTTGTACCAAGAGGTGTCAGAATATTTCGTGGGCTATTCTTCGCCTGTATCCCCCCTTTTTATTGATTTATACTCCTCCAGAGGGTTGGCGAGTGCGACCCCTTGAAGTGAGGATTGGACGATATCGGCAGCACAGACCATTTTTCATATACTAGTGTTGTGCCTATGTTTGCACAACACGAAAAGGGGAGCACAACCACAAGTTAATGCATATTACCCTATGAGATCCTTTCTTCTTTTATCTTTTCCAAATTTGCAATAACATAATAGGGGATTGCTATTTGAGCAAACCCCTATGTTTTGGTGGAGATTCACATAAAGTTGGACTTAGGCATTAAATTGTCATCACTCAGTATACGAAACAAGCAAAAGCTAAATGTAGCCCTCTAATCTCTGATCAAGGAGAGCAAGGCAGGACATATTAATCTCTCCTGCCACCTCACCACCCGGCGCTGTCCTGTTACATGTAAGTACAGGCTGTCATGTTCCATAAAAATAAAAAAAGAAGTCTGTGGATATGTGAACTACAACTTCCAGGAGGCAATAACCAGAGTCTAGCACGTGCATATTAACCCTTTGATTACCATTGGTATTATAGTGAACAAAGCATCGGCATATCACAATCCACCATGTCTCAGATGTATTTGTCAGGAACCAGTGCCTCTGAATACATTTGGAGAATCAGACATGTGGCATATGTTCTGGGGGCAGGGACAAGTCAAAAACCTTTATTTTTTTTTGCCAATAAGCCATTTTGCACACATTTTGATGTATGGCCAGCTATAGGGAGGAACTAAAACAAAATGATGTGATGACCATCCCCAGAAAATGACCACATACAAGGTATACACATGGTATATATATTCTGTGTGATCAGATAATATGGTACCTGAAAAATATTGGAAATAATCTTTTTTTCAGATTTTTTTTTCTAAATGGTACAGTGAGAAACTAGGGATGAGCTCCTGCTCCGTACAGGATTGGAACAAAATTTTATGCTCATCCCTATAAGAAAGCATTGCTTCATACCAAGTGCAAGACATTACATAAACTACTAAAGTATAGACCTTGCAGTGGTAGAAAAACTCATGGGCACTTCTATATAAACTGGCATTAGCTGTATTACTGAGTGACTCTAGTTAGACTGTGTTCATCTCTTGTTGCATTGTTAGGGTATCGGCCTTATAGCATACCTCCCAACGTTTTGGACGTTCATAGAGGGACACTTATAGTTCATTGTGTGAAGGATCCATATCAATCAATATTGTAAATGCAATCATGAAAATCTATCCCTCAGATCAAAAAGAGGAACATTTATAGAGTAAAGAGGAACAGAGGGACTTGGGTCAAAAATAGGGACTGTCCATCTGAAAGAGGGGCGCTTGGGAGGTCTGATTATAGTATCATTTTGACTCTTTATACATCATTTCATATATATATACTGTATTTTTCGCTTTATAAGACGCACCTGATGATAAGACGCACCTAGGTTTTTGAAGGGGAAAATAAAAAAAAAACATTTTTTAATCCAAAAGGTGTGCTTTTGGTGGGTTTTGAACTAATGGTGGTCTGTGGATGACACTTTTATGGGGGATCTGTGGAGGACACACTGTTATGGGGGGATCTGTGGATGATGCACTGTTATGGGGGGATCTGTGGATGACACACTGTTATGGGGGGATCTGTGGCTAACACTTTGGGGGATCTGTGGAGGACACTTTGGGGGATCTGTGGAGGACACTTTGGGGGATCTGTGGAGGACACTTTGGGGGATCTGTGGAGGACACAACTGTTAAATACTATAATGCCAATCACGCTTACCTAACTTACCTAACAACTACTATAATCGCATAATCGCACATCCATACATCATAGTACTGTACACGGCACAGAGCGCAGTTCCCTCAGTCATGCGCCACCTATCCCGCCTGCCGCAGCTCCCTCCTCATGCGCCGCAGGACAGGCGGCGCATGACCGAGGGAGCTGCGCTCTGCGCCGTGTACAGTACTATGATGTATGGATGTGCGATTATGCGATTATAGTAGTAGTTAGGTAAGTTAAGTAAGCGTGATTCGCAATATAGTATTTAACAGTTGCGGCGGGGCCCGGTGTTTTAGAGTAGAAGCACTGCACCGGGCCCGCCATGAGTTTCCCCGCCTCCTCCCTCCACACTGATACTTAGTTGGCCGCGCTGCGCAGCATAGCGGCCAGCGAAGTATCAGTATTCGTTTTATAAGACGCACGGTCATTTTCCCCTCACTTTGGGGGGAAAAAGTGCGTCTTATAAAGTGAAAAATACGGTATATATATATATATATATATATATATATATTATTTTATTTATTTTATTTATTCTTACTGCAAAATACAGTCTGGGTTTTTGTGTATTTTTTTTTTTTTTTTTACAATATGACCCTATGACTATCTGGTGGAATAGGTTATAGCCTTCCATCAGAGGACTATGTTGGGAAATACTTCCGACTTATGCATGCCTCTGACGGAAAGCAAAAATTAGACATACATATACTGTAGCACAACTTTTCCCCATGGGAAAAAAATCTTACATTGATACATAAACTTTATACAGCAGAGGTGTCAAGCACATTTTCACCGTGGGCCACTTCTGCACTATGGTTACATTCAAAGGGTGGTTTAGTGTTGAAGTTCAGAATGCAAGATGGTGCCCCCTTCCTTTGTTGGCACCGCCCCTCTCTACTAAGCATTGGCTCCCTTCCAGTTTAGGCTGAGTTCACATCACCGTTTAGCTTTCCGTTCTTCGGATCCTTTATTTTGAGCATCAGTTATGCTCAGTTCGCATCAGTTTGTGTCACTTCCATCAGAAATCCTTTATGTTTCACTGGAGAAACTTTGCAGAACTTTTTCTCCCGTCAAAAATAACTGATCTCTGACGGAAGTGACATCAACTGATGCAAACTGATCAGAACAAATGCTCAACATAACATTAAGGCCTCATGCACACGGCCGTTGTTTGGGTCCGCGTCCGAGCCGCACATTTCGCGGCTCGGCCGCGGACCCATTCATTTCAATGGGGCCGCAAAAGATGCGGACAGCACTCCGTGTGCTGTCCGCATCCGTTGCTCCGTTCCGTGCCCCCGCAAAAAAAATAGAGCATGTCCTATTCTTGTCCGTTATGCGGACAAGAATAGGCATCTCTAGATGGGCCGCTGCTCCGCTCCGCAAATTGCGGAACGGAACGCGGAGCAGCTTCCGTGTTTTGCGGATCCGCGGTTTGCGGACCGCAAAACACCCACGGTCGTGTGCATGAGGCCTAAGAGATGCACTCCTTAATGGCCACATCGTCTCTTAGGCTGAGTTCATATCACCGTTATTTTTCCGTTCTTCTGATCTGTCAGAGGCTCAGTGGTTAGCACTGGTGCCTTGCACCGCTGGGGTCCAATCAAGGACAACATCTGCGTGGAGTTTGTATGTTCTTCCTGTGTTTTCATGGGTTTTCTCCGGTTTCCTCCCACACTCCAAAGACTTACTGACAGGGTATCTAGATTATGAGCTCCATTGGAGACAGAGTAATGATAATGTCTGTAAAGCGCTGCGGAATATGTCAGCGCTATACAAGTGAGTAACGTAAATAAGTAGTTAATATGAGATTCAATGGCGCCCCCTGCTGGGCAGATTAAGCCGATAATAGTGCTTGCTTGAACTTGGATGTACAGTAACTGTCCGAACAGCTGCAATTTTACAGAAAGTGAATAGCTTTGTAAAGAATGGTGAATAATTGCAGCGTCCCTAACTGTAAATCTGGAATCTGTCAACATAGACCAAAGGCAATAACTGCTGCCAAAGGAGCCTAGTAAATACTGATTTGCAGGGGGTGAATATTTATGCCTTCGGGCATTTTGACTTTGGAAATTGTAATGTATGAAGGTTACTTTTTAGAGATTTGTGTGTTTTTTTAATTAAAGGATGCATCCAATGTTGTCACATTGTAGAATATGAAAAAGGGCAGGATTGTGAACACCTTTTATAGGCAGACCGGGAGTGGAGCTTGTGCTTGCTTTTTAATTGCTTTTTAATTACCTTTAGTATTTGTGGAATTTAGGATGAGTTGTAAGATTATTTAGAGACTTTAATCAAATTAAAGCAGGGATGCTCAACCTGCATCCCTGCAGCTGTTGTAAAACTACAACTCCCATCATGCCCTGCTGTAAGCTGATAGGTGTAGGCTGTCTGTGCATGCTGGGAGTTGTAGTTTTGCAACAGCTGGAGGGTCGCAGGTTGGACCTCCCTGAATTAAAGAATGGGGGATGTGTCTGATCAGCGGGGTCTGACCACTGAGGCCTTCACCATTCACAGGCCCTATGTTCCCCTGCAGCTCCATTCAAGTCTTTAGGACTGCTGGAGATAAATGAGTGCTTCTACTCTGCGATCTCCAGTGTCCCATAGACAGATCTCTGTTCTTGTGATGGGCAGGGGTCCCAGCAATTGTACCCCTGCTGATCAGATACATCCCTGTCCTGTGGACAGGGGATAAGCGTTTGGAATGGGACATGCCCTTTAATGATAAGTTTACATAATGGAAATCCTGATCCTAAAATACTTTAGGATGTCATACTGGGGTACCTAGGGCCACCAGTAAAATTCATTTTGGGGTCCAGTGTACACAGACATGCAAATTTTACACGGCCCCAGTTTGAAAATTCCAAGCACCTCATTCTCCATACACTATAATGGATAGTGACTGAGTTTCGTCTCCATTAAGCTATATGGAAAGTGTAGCAGGCGAGAATCGGAGTAACCTCGTTCACATGTAGCAGCAACGTTGTGGATGAAAACTGCTCCGACAGATTTCAAAGAGTATCCTAATGCCTGGCCTTGGCCTCAGTTTGTTTTTGTTCAGGGGCCCTGTTAGTAGACTGTTGTGTGGCTCTTGCTTTGGATTAGGGATCCTTTTAGCTGTGGGAGCAAGGTATACATGTTCATGAAGCAGTGGGCTGCAGGCAGCAGTAGGTCCCAGGCAAGAAGTCACAGCACTATAAATGTAAGGGGGCCCTGCGCCAGCTTAAAGAAGGTGAGGCGCGGGAAGCGTGGTTACTGGCTGTTCTATTGCTGCACCTAGATGTCATCTCAACCAGGATATGCGTCTACATAACAATAAACTAGGTAGCTGCCACTGAATGGCATCAGTCAGAGACATTCATTTCAAGTGTGTGCCTTAGCATAATGCGTTAAATGGAAACCATGAGCAAGTTGTGAACGTAGCCTTAAACAGTCAGTAAAATAATTAACCAGGGGGCGAACCTAGTTAGATCATTTGTCTAGCTGAGCTACAGACAAAACCTACATGTGCAAGCTTCTCTGAGCTGGGCCCAAGTTCAGAGAACCTCAGAGTGCCATGTAAGCGTGCCCCGAAGAGAAGGAGATTAGAAGGTCTACAACCCACAAGGCCGTACGTCGGATTCAGACCGCAAGATATTATGCTTGTTTATGGCAGAAGGACTTTGCTGCTGTGAGGGGGAATATTGCTAAAGCATCCTACCACACTTTCAGATGGACTGGCCATCTGTATCTAATATCTGCACCTGTCAGTCCGTAAACTGCACACGTACCTAACAGGAACGTGTGCAGTATGCCTCTGGTTTTGCTGAGAGACTGCAACGTGTGGAGAAAGAGAAGGAGTACTACAACTTCCATCATTGTTGCTGTCAGTGCGCTGCTATTTGGAAAGGGTTACACTGTGATAATTTGGAACTGTCGCTTTTATTACCGCATTACCGCTATTTGCACTTTATTGAAACTAAAGAGATTGGTTATTACGTCCAGCCCTTTGCGTCAGCCCTCCTACCTAGCACCCAGCCAAACTATCCACCACCAAGGCACCCCAACTACCACCAGGCAAGAGCATTAAGGCCTGGGTGTGCCTCGAGGGGAAAAAATGGTTCCTCCATTCACTGAACAGTTCCTAGGGAGCGCCAGAATGGAGAAGACCATCGTAAACACCACTCCCATTCTTTTTTTTGCCAGGACACTGCACATCAAGTTGCATGTAGACATGTCCCTGAGGTCATCATCTATCCCAGGACTGTAATGAATTAGTGTTTCACCGATGTTCCCAGGATTTGTGTGTGATGGCTCGATATGTGACTACCATTCATTGTTGTCCTGTATTTACCCAGACTAGGTGAGTTTGTTGCTCTTTGAGGTGTATTGGCTGAGATTGTACAACTTAGTCATGACTATACTTGTCTTCTGTAACATTACATTCCCCATGTGAATTTATTGGGAAGGTTGATTTAGGTTATCACTGCTGCAGAACACTTGTGGTACTTCTCTCGTAGATGTCCTTATTTATGGTTCAGTATATGCTCCTCTGGATACTAGGTGAGAGTAGCTTCATATAGTACAGGATCCTGAAGAAGGCCCTATTCTCTATAAAGAAATTGATTTACATCTTCCTGCAGCCATTTCTGATTGTTTTATGAAATAATTTCCTTTATGTCTTGGTTATGAACTTATTTGTATAAAATCTTCATTGTTTCCTTATTTTGAGTTGATATTTTGTGGTAAAGGTACCAATTACATCTTTTCTAAACAGTTATTGTCTCAAGTTACAATATTTTCAATTTACACTGGTCAATCCTGAACCAATTAAGACTAGTTTCACACTAGTGGCGGCGATCTGGCAGACTGTTCTGGCGATCCGGTAGAAAACTGTTGCAAGCTTGCTGGATCGCCAACACCAGTGTGAAACTAGCCTAATGCTGTAACTTATTGGGCTATGTTCAAAAAAAATTGTGTATTTGTAAAGAGAAATAGGTCAGTAATACTGGTACTGAGAATGTAAAGGGGATATGCATTATTGTCACAAAGAGGGGTAGAGGGTAGTGACCACTGGATTTACCCACACCCCTGTCCCTGCCTACTTGCACTACTCGTCCTAGGCAACGAGGTACAACTGGGTGACGTTCCCTAGCCTGGGTAAGTGTGGAGGGACATACAAGACAAACAACAGATATGTCAGCAAGCCGAGTCAGAACCAGGATGTCGCTAAAGTACAAAAGGATAATCAAAGAGAAGTCAAGTCCATGCCAAAGGTCAAACCAGGAGAAGCCAATAAATGCAGGGAGCAATCGGGGACGAAGTCAGGAACGGAGCCGGGAATCTAGCCGCATGTCACACTGAACAAGTTCAGGAAGAGACTGCATTCACAGGCAACCTGTGGCCAGCAGGCTGCCTGTTGAATAGTGGAGAAGAGGAGTCACATGACTCATTCTCCTGAAGCACCGAATGATCAGCTCGGCACTCAGGCTTACCGCAGTTGCCATGGACGTGAAGGACGCTGACTGCGCCAAGGGAATATGCGTGGCCAGATCCTCCCTGTCCCTCGTTGCAGTGGAAATGAGGCCATAGCGCACATCCTTGCTCCATATGAACCACAGAGCGCTGATGGCAGTAAATAGGGGGAACTTGCCGATGGCGCCCTGTGACAGTACCCCCCCTTCTACATGGGGCCACCGGACCCAAAACCGAAGGAGCAGGTTTGTGAGGATGATCACGATGAAACCTTTAAATCAGCCTATTAGCGTGAATCCTATTTATTGGTAGGTACCCATGATCTTTCCTCATTCAGGTCCGTAACCTTTCCAATGAACTAAGTATTGAAAGGAATTTCGAACCTTCCTAACATCAGTGATCTTGGAAATGACGTACTCATCTTGCTCATTCACCAGCACTGGGGAACCACGGAACCACGGGTGAAACATACTTTTTAAGCAAAGATATATTAAACACATTGTGAATGCGGAACGAATCTGGCAACTTCAACCTGAAAGACACAGGATTAATAATTTCGAGAATTTCATACGGACCAACAAAACGTGGTGCAAACTTCCTGGAGGACGCTCTCAGAGACGAATTCTTAGTGGACAGCCAAACTTGGGAGTTCACCCTGTTTATGGCAAACTTCGCCAAAGGGAGATCTTTTACCCATAGTTGCTGGTTATCAGAGATGTAAGATCTTAAAAACTGCTCAACAGCTTGATTAAGGCATTCAGTTTGTCCATTCGACTCAGGATGAAAGGCTGAAGAGAATGACAAAGATATATCACATCTCTGACAAAATGCTCTCCAGAACCTGGAAAAAAACTGAACACCTCTGTCGGACACAATATTTTCAGGAATACCATGTAATCGTACCGCCTGTTGAATAAACACAGAAGCCAGAGTCTTGGCATTAGGAAGTTTGGCTAATGGAACGAAGTGTACCATCTTACTGAATCTGTCGACCACTACCCAAACCACCGACTTCCCTTCCGAGGGAGGTAAGTCAGTGAGGAAATCCATCGAAATATGTGACCAGGGTTTACTCGGAATGGGTAGTGGTCGTAGTTCACCAGCAGGACGTGATCTGGGTGTTTTGGACCTGGCACATACCTCGCATGCAGAGACATAAGATTTGACATCCCTGGATAGTGTGGGCCACCAATAAGACCTGGACACGAGTTCCTTGGTGCCCTCAATACCGGGATGTCCGCACAAGACTGAGTCGTGACACTCACTCAGCAAACGGAGACGAAACTGCTCAGAAACAAAGAACTTATCAGTAGGTGTCTGTGGCGGTGCTAGATGTTGCTGTGCTTCAATGAGAGAAGCCAGTTTCTCGGACAAAGCTGCCACAATAACGTTAGCTGGTACGATGGGTTCAGGAGGGATGTCAGGGGGTTGAAATGCACAGAAACTTCGAGACAAGGCATCAGCCTTTACGCTCTTACACCTGATTGTCCTCCCACTGATTGAAAACACCTGACTCTAACTTCGCCTTCAAATTATCTGTTAATCCTAAGGCTGGGTTCACACGGGCGTCATGTTTGACGCCCGGATAAGAGGCGGTGCGTTGCGGGAAAATGCGCGATTTTTCAGCGCGAGTGAAAGGCATTTTAATGCGTTTTGCACGCGCGTGCGAAAAATAGGCATGTTTGGTACCCAGACCCGAAGCCGGACTTCATCACTAAAGTCCGGTTTCGGGTTAAGTGTTCTTTATATTTTATTATTTTCCCTTATAACATGGTTATATGGGAAACTAATAGCATTCTAAATACAGAATGCTATGTTAACAGGGCAATAGAGGGTTAAAAATAAAAAAAATTCAACTCACCTCCTCCCATTGGTAGGTGCAAGGAACATCATCTATCTTCATATCTGTTGGTTGAAGGACCTTCGGTGATGTCACTGGGTCACATGGGTCACATGGTCCAATCATGGAAGCTTTAGATTGGACCATGTGACACATGTGACCCAGTGAAGTCACGGAAGGTCCTTTACCCAGCAGAATGAAGAAAGAAGAATGATCCCGGCATCTACGCAATCAAGAGGAGGAGGTGAGTTAAAGTTTTTTTTTATTTTTAACCCTCTCTTCCCCTTTTTACATAACATTCTGTAATTAGAATGCTATTATTTTCCCTTATAACCATGTTATCAAGGAAAATAATAAAGATCGGGTCCCTATCCCGATCGTCTCCTAGCAACCATGCGGGAAAATCGCACCACATCCGCATTTGCTTGCGGATGCTTGCGATTTTCCTGCAGCCCCATTCACTTCTATGGGGCCTGCGTTGCGTGAAAAACGCAGAATATAGAAAATGCTGCGATTTTCATGCAACGCAAAAGTGATGCGGGAAAATCAACGCTCATGTACACAGCCCCATTGAAATGAATGGGTCCGGATTCAGAGCTGTTGCAATGCGTTCACCTCACGCATTGCACCCGCGCGGAAATCACGCCCGTGTGAAAGGGGCCTAAGGGTGCTGCCACTGCATTAAAAAAACCTAAGGGTTCACATATTTTTGCCATTCGCAGACATGTGATATTGGATAATTTTCCTTTAATAAACAAATGACCAGGTCTAATATTTTTGACTCATTTGTTTGATTTGGTTATCTTTCTCTACTTTCGGGAGACAATCTGATGTAGTTTTTCTTAAAATGTATGCATATATAGAAAATTCTGACTCTGGGTTCAGACCTGAGCGTTCTGGAAACGCGCGTTTTACGCGCGTTTTTGTTGCGCGTATTACAGCGCGTTTTTGCAAATAGAAACTACTGTGGTGTCAATCACAAAACGCGCGACAAACGCCCCAAAAAAAGCTCAAGTACTTGTTTAGGCATCGGGCGTTTTTATGCGTAAAACGCTCAAGTGAGAACCAGGGCCATAGGAAAGCACTGGTTTTCATGTGTTGAGCGTTTTACAGCGCGTTTGAACGCGCTGTAAAACGCTCAGGTGTGAACTTAGGGTTAAGGCTGGGAACACACCTAAGCGTTTCTGAATCGCGCGTATGACGCGCGTTTTATGCGCGTTTTTGGATGCGCGTTTTCGTAACTAAGAAACGCGCATCATACGCGCGATTCAGTGATTCTCCCCTATTTCAGCATGGTCCATAGGCGCGTTAAAACGCCCAAAAGAAGCTCATGCTGAAGCAACAGCGTTTGGCGTTTTTCAGCGCGTTCAAACGCGCTGTAAAACGCCCAAATGTGAACCATGCCCATAGGGAAGCATGGCTTTCCACATGTGCGTTTTACAGCGCGTTTGAACGCGCTGAAAAACGCTTAGGTGTGTACCTAGGGGAAGGGTTCACAAACGTCAATAGCTCTTCTGTGTTAACTCAAGGATCCTCAACAATTCAATTTTCATTCATTAAGGTCGTATTTGTTTTTTATTAGATCTTTTCACTAAAATTTCAGATTCAGATTTCTAATAATACGTCGCCCCCCCCCCCTTCAATGATTTTCACAATGAAACATTATCAGATTTTACTCCTTATGTGTTCTCCTAATCTAACTTTTAATTTTTTGCCTGTTCTCCTGTAATCTCTGGAATATTTAGAACTGAAAAGGAGGGTCCTGTGTCCTTTTGCCTTAACCCTTTCCTTTTCTTCTAATAATGTTATTCTATTGCTCTGTTTTATTTATTTTTTTATAAATTTTTCAAATTTTTCTTCATCTTTGTTTTTTTTCTTCAAATCTTTACTTGACAATCTTAACCTGTTCTACGTAGTCTTCCTCCTGGGTGCAGTTTCTTCTAACACACTGATTCACGGGTACATTGGATAACCAGGGATCCAAATGGCAGCTTTCACAGTCAATAAATCTGTTGACGTCTGTTTTTTTAAAGAACTTTTTGAACACAATCTATCCTGATTCTTATAAACAGTCTAGATAATCAATTGAGATATCACTCATCTGCCACGTTAGCATTATTCTCCACTGGTTCTGAGTGAGCGTTCTAAGATATTCTTCTAGACTATCCCTGTCTCCCCTCCATAAGATAAAACAGTAATCGATGTGCCACCACCACCTGTATAATTCAGATAGATTCTGTCTGTGTCCCAAATATGTGTCTTGTCAGTCCGTGTGCCAAAAAAGCTGTCTAGAGTAAGTTACACCGCCTAAAAGTTGGTGTAGTTCTGCTCCAACATTTTGAATTTTTTTATATTTTTTTTTCTTGTGGCCCATGTTACTGTTAGGCCTCTTGCAAACGACCGTATGGCTTTTTCAGTATTGGGCGGTCCGTTTTTATCGGATCCGTTTTTCGTTTCAGTTGTGTTTCCGTTTTGGTTCCGTTTTTCCGTATGGCATATACAGTATACAGTAATTCCATAATTAAAATTGGGCTGGGCTTTAAATTTTCAATGGATTGTTCAACAAAAACGGAACGGATACGGAAGACATACGGATGCCTTTCCGTATGCTTTCCATTTTTTTTGCGGACCCATTGACTTGAATGGAGCCACTGAACGTGATTTGCGGACAAGAATAGGACATGGTCTATATTTAAACGGAATTGAAAAACGGAAAAATGGAAACGGAAGGCATACGGAGACACTTCAGTATATTTTGCAGACCCATTGAAGTGAATGGTTCAGTATACTGTCAGTATACTAAACTGAAAAAACTGCCAGTATACAGTCCGCAAAATACTGTCGTGTGCAAGAGGCCTTAGGTCGTGCCCCTTTCCCCACAAAGCCACGCTCTTTACTTGAAGCCATGCTCCAAGGTATAAAAAGCTTAGCAAAGTATGGAAAACAGTAAATGTGGTGCAAAGCACGTACACCATTTTTTTGTGTAAAATACAGCAAAAAAACTGGTGCATTTTCAATAGTAAATCTGCCCAAATGTCTTGTAGGGCTAGCTCAGCTCTCCTTCTTGATTGATAAGTCCATCTCACATTGCCATCTCGCTTGACCCTGTCGATCAAGAATGAGAAGAAAGGTCTGGCAGAGGAAATAAGAAGAGCAAATGAGCAAAGAATGGCTTGGGCCTGCCCTTGTTGCACTTAGCTGCTCATTTGAATATAGATTAAAAGCACTTTTGTTTTTGTTTTTTACCAGAATGAAGCAGCAGATCGCTAAGTGAATGGTATGATTACATTCAGCTGAGCTAGTACTACAAGGCATTGTGCCTGGTTTATCATTGAATTTCCTGGTTGTAAAGCAAGGTTTTAATTGGTCCTTTCCCTTTAATTTCTTGTAATGTAAATGGTTAGAGATGTCCGACCCCAGCCCCATTCCTGGAGTATCAAGTGACTATACAGGCATACTGACCTTTAGGTGGGGCTCAGCTCCACTGAAGACATCATGAAGGTAAGATGTCTTGCTACCATCACCTCTTTTTGTATCATAGGGGCGTCAGCCAAGTGCCAAATTGGGCGCTGGTCGAAGTGAAGCTTGTCCATTTGTTTTCATGACTTTTGGTGACTGTTACTTTACTTTATCTTTTATCATATTTTAGTAAACTGACTTTAAGTCATGTTAAGTCTATTTTTTCCCAAACTTCAACGATAATTATAATTATGATCATCCTACGATAATACACTATTGAAAGACTCCCCTTAACCCCTTAAGGACACGGCCCTATTTCAGGACCAGGCCATTTTTTGAAAATCTGACCAGCGTCACTTTATGTGTGAATAACTATAAAAACGCTTTTACTTATCCAGGCCATTCTGAGATTGTTTTTTCGTCACATATTGTACTTCATGACACTGGTAAAATCGAGTAAAAAAAAAAAATCATTTTTATTTATTAAAAAAATACCAAATTTACCCAAAATTTTGAAAAATTTGCAAATTTCCAAGTTTCAATTTCTCTACTTGTATAATACAAAGTAATACCGCCAGAAAAAGTTATTAATTTACATTCTACATATGTCTACTTCATGTATGGATCATTTTGGGAATGCCATTTTATTTTTTGGGGACGTTACAAGGCTTAGAAGTTTAGAAGCAAATCTTGAAGATTTTCAAAAACCCACTTTTTAGGGAAATCACTTTGTGAGGATTACATACTAGAAACACCCAAAAATGACCCCATTCTAGAAACTACACCCCTCAGTATTCAAAACTGATTTTACACACGTCATTAACCCTTTAGGTGTTCCACAAGAGTTAATGGAAAATGGAGATAAAGTTTCAGAATTTCGATTTTAGGGAAAATTTTCCATTTTAATCCATTTTTTCAAGTCACCAGCCACCATATTTTTAGAGCAGGTTTTTACG
Source organism: Bufotes viridis (assembly GCA_033119425.1). Lineage (NCBI taxonomy): Eukaryota > Metazoa > Chordata > Amphibia > Anura > Bufonidae > Bufotes > Bufotes viridis. The sequence continues at coordinate 62,302,025 of CM065592.1, forward strand.
GACGCGGCGATACATAATATGTATACCTTTTTTATTTATTTTACTTTAACACAACAGCATTTTAGAAAAAAAAAATCATGTTTTAATGTCTCCATAGTCTGAGAGCCATATTTTTTTATTTTTTTGGGCGATTGTCATATGTAGGGGTTCATTTTTTGCAGGATCAGATGGCGGTTTGATTGGTACTATTTTGGGAGGCATGCGTCTTTTTTATCGCTTGGTATTACACTTTTTGTGATGTAAGGTGACAAAAAATTGCTTTTTTACACCATTTTTATTGTTTTGTTTTTATGGTGTTCACCTGAGGGGTTAGGTCATGTAATATTTTTTATAGAGCACGTTTTTACGGATGCGGAGATACTTAATATGTGTAGTGTATTTTTATTTTTTTTAATTTTTATTCAGTGATATGTGTTTTGTTTTAATTTTACTTTTTTTTCACTTTTTACATTTTTTTTTACTCAGACCCACTTGGTTCTTGATGATTCAGTGGGTCTGATGTCTATATAATACAGTACTGTACACTATATAGTGTACTGTACTGTATTTTTTACTTTACAAAGTCTGATCAGACTTCTGCCTTTAGCAGCAGTCAGATCAGACTTTCTATTACCATAGCAAGCAGAACGCCTCTGAAAAGCGTCCTGCTGCCATGGTACGAAGTAAAGTGATGGAATTACGGCACTCTTGTATAATCAATCCGTTCTTTTATTTCACCAAAAGCGTAGCAACGTTTCAACCATAAGGTCTTTATATAAGCTTGATAAAGATTCAAATCTCAAATCTATAATAGCTGGGTTTTAATGATAAGCCTCAGTAGGTACAAGGACCTGCAGAGTGCCGATCAGGTGACCAATTACTAATCACTGCTCGGCTGGTCACATGACCGCATCAGGTGATAAAGTGCGTCATCTATGCCCGCGCCAGTTTAAAAAGAGCGCATTGTACGCAGTCATACTGGCGTCCCTCCATCTATGGGGACACACAAACAGGAGCTTCATGTTTTTACAGCGCATATCGTCGCCCGAACCATCATCATATTGGGCTTGCTCCTACAACATTAACTACGTCCGCAGCCACTGACCTGGACTTTCTCCTGCATACGGACACGCAAGTTATCTTTCCCCTTTTAGGGTGGACATAACCTATGTACAGTTGTGTTCAAAATTATTCAACCCCCACTGAAATTGAGTGTTTTGGCCAGTTTGACATTGATTTTGATCATTTCAGTCATCTTGTTTACAATTAAATCAAAAGGCACTTGTAAGTCAGACAAATATAACATAACATTTATAATGAAATAACCACAAATGTCTTTTCTGTGCTCACATCATTATCAGTTTTATTCAACCCCCAAGTGACATTCAATCTTAGTACTTAGTACAACATCCTTTTCCAGTTATAGCAGCTTTTAAACGTGAAGCATAGCTTGACACAAGTGTCTTGAAGCGATCTACGGGTATCTTCGCCCATTCTTCATGGGCAAAAGCCTTCAGTTCAGTCACATTCTTAGGCTTGCGCGCTGCAACTGCTTTCTTTAAGTCCCACCAGAGGTTCTCAATCGGATTTAAGTCTGGTGACTGCGATGGCCACTTCAAAATGTTCCAGCCTTTAATCTGCATCCATGCTCTAGTGGACTTGGAGGTATGCTTGGGATCATTGTCCTGTTGAAAGGTCCAACGTCTCCCAAGCCTCAGGTTTGTGACGGACTGCATTACATTTTCATCCAATATCTCCTGGTACTGAAGAGAATTCATGGTACCTTGCACACGCTGAAGCTTCCCTGTACCTGTAGAAGCAAAACAGCCCCAAAGCATGATTGACCCCCGCCATGCTTCACAGTAGGCAAGGTGTTCTTTTCTTCATAGGCCTTGTTCTTCCTCCTCCAAACATAGCGTTGATCCATGGGCCCAAACAGTTCTAATTTTGTTTCATCAGTCCACAGAACACTATCCCAAAACTTTTGTGGTTTGTCCACATGACTTTTGGCATACTGCAGTCGACTCTTCTTATTCTTTGGAGACAGCAAGGGTGCGCCTTGGAGTTCTGGCATGGAGGCCTTCATTACGCAGTGTGCGCCTTATTGTCTGAGCTGAAACTTCAGTACCCGCATCTGACAAATCTTTTTTCAGTTCCTCAGCAGTCACACGGGGACTTTTCTCCACTTTGTGCTTCAGGTAGCGCACAGCAGTCAAAGTCAGCATCTTCTTTCTGCCACGACCAGGTAGCGTTTCAACAGTGCCCTTTGCCTTGAATTTGCGAATGATGCTTCTTATGGTGTCTCTTTGTATGTTTAACATCTTTGCAATCTTCTTCTAGCCATTGCCCTTCCTGTGAAGAGAAATCACCTCTTCTCTTGTCTTCCTGGACCATTCTCTTGACTTCACCATGTTTGTAAACCCACCAGTAAATGTCTAGAAGGAGCTGAGTATCACAGTCATTTTACATCTGCCTAATTGGGGCTTATTCTGCTTGATTGCTGCTCCTTGACATCCAGAGGTGTTTTCAATACCTGATCGAAAACACTTGAATGAACCTCTGTTCTTAAGAGGTCGTCTTTAAGGGGTTGAATAATTGTGTCAATGAAGAAATCACAAAAAAACATTTAATACTGTATTACAAAAACAATTGATGTCATTTTAGTTGCATTTGGTTCTTTAAAAAGTCCTTGTAAGATTTCATTCTGAACACAATTACAAATGTACACTAAATTCCCTAAAACCCTTTACAGCATTGGGGGTTGAATAATTTTGAACACAACTGTATATCAATACTTGCTATCTATAGAATTTATTTTATTGCTTGAGAGGTATTCTAACTACTGTTGACTGAGGAATTAGGGGCCACATATTTATTGAATGTAATGATATACTCAGCTATAATCTTTCGTGCATGAGGTTTGCCAGTGACAGTGTTATTTATCTACCTATTTTCACCCAGCCTAATTAATGCTACATACAGGTAGCTCTAAGGTTATATTGAGCAACTATTGTATATTCAGCGCTGCCCCTGTTGGCAACAGAGGTACTTGGTTTCTTGGTTATCTGATGCTATATGTATTAACATTGACCTCCGTTTGGTAGGCAACTCTTTTACCCCTTGATATCTATTCAGAGTTGCTGGCACCCTGCTGTATCTAGCTTGTCCTATATATATGTACTCAGCACAACTAAAAAGCACTCAGTTTTTGAGGCAGCGGGTATTTGTGTCATGTGTCGCTTAAATCAGTGGTATCCGTACTGACAATAGAGAGCTGTTTTTTGCGTCCGTTATCTAGTGATATTCTCACTGATATCCTCAAATATATGGTGGATAGTCTGAATATCTATTTCTAGACTGTTTGCAGATGGACATAGATCCAAGATTTTTTTCCCTTGATAAACCGAACATTGTTCAAAGATGAAACGCGTTGGTATAGTCTTCAGATGTATTGTGAGCTTTTCTATATTCACTTATTTATCCTTTTATGCACTTCTCTGAGGACTTTAATTGTAATTTTTGTTTTTGTTTTTGGTACATTTGAACAGTCTAGGCCAGTATAGACAAGGCCAACTTCTTTCAGGGTCTCCTAGGGAGTTCAGGAGGCACGTGATACGGGATCGCCCCTATCGGGGTGGCCATTCCGTTTCTAGGTAGGGTGTATCAGAATAGGGAGAGGCTAGGGACAGTAATTCCCCTAACACTCCAATCGCAGTCCCTTACCTACCAAGAACCATTGGAACATTTCCCGTCTATATGTTTATTGTTTTTTGATACAATATAACCAAGGTTTATAAATGTATTTTAATAGTAATGGAATAAAAGTTATATCTTATTAGTTAATGGTGGTTGTTCAGTGAACTATGTAAATACCTCTTTTTCGGCCACCAGCATTCTACCTGAGATGCGTGACAGTCTAATCTGTGATTACTTCTGTCTCTCTAGACAGCAACTCCCCCTCTTGGCATAGAGGAAGACCAGCCCACTCTTACCAATAAGGGAGGAGCAGGGTGGTTAACCCTGTTACTGCCAGCCTTTGCCATTCCTTGCTGGTAGCTACAGCCAGAAGCAAAATATAAAATATATAACACACCAATATAAACAATCTTAGTATCCCCAGGTCTGGGGTGCTACAGTTATACTGCAACCTCAATTCAAACTTTTTAATCTACAGAAAGAGGTTTTGGAATCCAAAAAAGTGATTATCTCAATCACAGCTTTGAATCTTCTGGTTGAGGTTTCAGTATGCAACACTTCATCAGTCTACCTGGAAATTAGGTGAGAACAATTTACTGGGGATAATGATCCATACATTGAACTAAAGCCTGGTGGAAATCTGCCTTTCAAATACAACTTGATGCCATTCTTAACCATATTTGGAATTTTTTCTGGTGTAAGGCCTCATGCACATGAATGTATTTTCTTTCTGTGTCCGTTCCGGGTTTTTTTTGTGGACCGTATACGGAAGCATTCATTTCAGTGGGTCCACAAAAAAACTGGTTACTCCGTGTGCATTCCGTTTCAGTATGTCCGTATTTCCGTCCCGCAAAAAAGGAGAACATGTCCTATTATTGTCCGCATTACAGACAAGGATAGTACTGTTCTATTAGGGGCCAGCTGTCCCGTTCCGCAAAATACGGAATGCACACGGACGTCATCCGTATTTTTTGCAGATCCATTTTTTGTGGACCACAAAATATGTACGTTCGTGTGCATGAGGCCTAAGAAAAGTTATGAACACGATGGGGCACATTTACCAATAACGTCTTTTTCCGCCGGTCTTAGTTTTCCCCCCTGCACTGCCGGATGTTTCATCTAATTTATGATGAGGTGTGCATTTAAGGCAGTCTTTTCTCCTGGTTGATGTAGTTTTTCACCAACATTTAATGTTAATAAATTTGTTGAGGCCTGAGTGCTGGCCCTGTACATACCCCCATCCCAACCAATTGCCATATGTAAGAGTCAGCCTTAGGGTCCATTCACACGTCCGTGGTGTGTTGCGGATTCGCAAATTGCGAATCCGCAACACACCTGGCCGGCACCCTCCATAGAAATGCCTATTCTTGTCCACAGCTGCGGAAAATAATAGGACATGTTCTATCTTTTGCGTAGCCGCGTAACGGAAGTTTGGGTCTGAAGCCCAGAAGTTCGGGGCCGCGTTCCGCGAAAGCAGAGAGCACATAGAGAATGAATGGGTCCGCACCCGTTCTGCAGAATTGCGGAAGTGATGCGGACCTTTTTGTGGACGTGTGAATGGACCCTTAGAATCATCAAGTTGCATTTACAGTAGTTATACAGACTGTTATGCTTTCCTCCAGCCATAAGAGGCCGCTGTGGGCTGAGTAAAAATAATGGAGTTGTTGGTTCCAGAGGATGAGGAGGAGTTGTTTTTTTCCTGGGCTGAGCTGGTGGGTGCCGCGTGCTTGCTGGACAGAGAGAGAGAGAGTCTGCCTGTTGGGAGACAGATCAAGAAGGGACTATGAAAGGGATTTCTTACTGTCAGCTGTGGAACAGAATAACAGAGACTGCAAAGTGTGTTCCAGAGGAGTGAAATTGTGCCATTCAGGGACCAGTGACAAGACGGACTACTCCTGTCCGAGCTGAACTATGTGGATGCCTGCAACTGCAATCTAAACTGAGAGAAGGAAAGACCACGCTGAGACAAGCAAGCAACCGAACCTGGAGCCAGACTGCGCCTGCCTTCACGTACCAGACCAAGGCAAGCAGTTACCTGCAGAACTGTAGTGCTAATCTGTAATAGGTCATAGAGTAGGGTAATTTAGTCAGTGCGCTGTAGAAGCGTACCCTGGGTAGCAGGGGTAGATAGAAAGCTATTAGAGGAGAGTAGCTTGCATTTTTTGTGTTTGCTGTTTGAGCGCATTCTGTTTTTATGCAAAGTACTATTATCCTTTTTGCAGATTTATGTAAACCTGTTTATACTATTTCAGTCATTTGTCCATTGTGCCTCTGGTGCAGCGTTACTATACTGTTAATCCGATTTTCTGGCAGTTACATTTTGTCCTTTAATAAAGCCGGTATATGCTTCAGCCTCCTTGTCTGCTGTACTGTATTTGAATTATGTCTAGCGGTCTCTTCCTTACCGGACCGCTACACATACACGGCATGAAACCGGCCGTGCCACAATATTCAGTTAACAAAGTTAACAAATGTACTTGGGAATCCTCCCAAGTCTGTAAGCAAAAGGTTGTCCCATCTCAAGGATCGGTTCTGGACAACAGCCAAGAATAAAACACTCCACTACTGCCACTTTTGCCATCTGCCAGAATCTGTACCAGGGTTGCCAACCTTCCAGAAATTTCTGGACAGTCTGTAAGAATAGGTGGCTTTTTTCACTTGTCTGTAAAAATAAATAGATGTGTCTGTGATTTTTTTTTTGAGGCTGGTGGTTCTTTAGATTATTTTAGTGGCAATTATCATTTTCCAGCTCACAGTAAATGCTGGTAATGACTTTTTAGTATATTGAGCTATAGACACGTATTACTTATAAGTAGAGATGAGCTAATCGAAGTTGACAAAGTGGAATTCTATCCGAATTTCAGGAAAAATTCGATTGGCACCAAATCTGAATTTCCACACGCTTCATGGTAACGAATTGCATTTTCTCCCTAAAATGGCTGCTGCACGTGTTAGGACATGGAGCAAAGAACTCTGGGAACGAGGGATCACCCACAATGCCATGCATGCAGCCAATCAGCAGCCCGCCCCTGTGATGTCACAGCCCTATAAATAGCCTCAGCCATTTTGGATTCTGCCATTTTCCAGTGTACTTAGTGCAGGTAGAGACGTCAGCAGTTGCTAGGGACAGTGTTAGAAAAGACTTTATTGTGCTGAAAAAAAGATTAACAAGTTCATGGAAAGATTAGTCAAGGTGTAGGGAAAGGATTGGGAGGCCTCATCCAAACTGTAAAAGGAGAACAGGATGCAATAGGGGAGTGTACAGCCTGGGTAATAGGAGTGATTCTATTACACCTTGCTGCACTAATTGGGGATCGAAATTGCTGTTATACTGCTGCTTTTAGGTTGTTTGCACTATATTATGATACATCACTAATTCCAGCAAACCTTGCTTGTGATTGGGGTACAAGTTCTGTGTGATACAGCCATTTACGGGGTATATTGATAGGAAAGATACGTACGTCCCATTAGCCGTCCTGCGTTAATTTTACATTGTTTTACTTTTTTTGGGGGGTTGTACTAATAGGAAAAATATGTGTCATAATTGTCGTTCAGCTGTGAAGTTACATTGTACTACAGCCATTTACGTGGTGTATTGAAAGGAAATATATGTACATCCCTTTAGCCGTTCTGTGGTGAATTGTGATTGTTATATTTATTTTTTTGGGGTGTAAAAATAGGAAAAAGAATACGTCCTAATTGCCGTTCTGCTGTGAATTGTGATTTTTCTTTTTTTTTTTTGGGGGGGGGGGAGGGATTATTAATCAGAAAAATATATATATATGTCATAATTGGCATCCAGCGGTAAAGTTACATTGTACTACAGCCATTTATGTGGTGTAGAGAAAGGAAATATACATACGTCCTATTAGCCGTTCTGCGGTGAATTGTGATTGTTATATTTCTTTTTTTGGGGTGTAGAAATAGGAAAAAAAAGGAAAAAATATATGTGACCGAGTGAAGGCAGATGCTCAATAGACAGGATCTGTTTTTTGGGGGTTATTGTTCTGACTGATTAGAGGAAGGGCAAAATAATCAGTGACATCAACACAAACTTACTGCTGACACCCTCTCCACTCTGTCGGGGGGCTCTACTTGTATAGGCGTTTAATAGAACAGGTTCTGTAGACATCTATGTGGAATCAGCTGATGATGGAGTAAAAGAAGTGCGCTAACATCGACCTGTAATAAGGCTGAGTTCACATTTGAGTGAAGTATGCAGTGATTCTAAGAGCGACGCCTGTCATCTGCATGTTATACTGACTCACAGTATTGTTTCACTACCACAGCAGACTCCCTAGCGTGTTACTGCAAAGCACAGTGTTCTACACCACTATGCAGACTCTCTGCAGCCAGAAAATAACAGTTTTTTAACACGATTCGCCACAAATAAATTTGGATCGAATCAAATCTTTTCGGAAAATTCAGCAAACCGACCGAAACGAATTTCTACTTATAATCTTTATAATTCATTATGGTTTTCCAATCTGTCCGTAAAAAATGTTGGAAGGCTGTGATTTTCAAAGAGACATTGTCCAGAAAAAATAAAAATTCTGGTTGGCAACCCAGATCAGGACTCTGAACACTGGTGCCAAACAAGTGCCGGAGGCAACAAGTGTAAGTATGCAGCCTATACTGTTTGTTTCATCCCATATATAAATGCCCAATCTTTTATACTTCTATGCTATGACCCCTCCCTGGAACAACCGGATGAACACTATATCTCCCGGATGAGGGATATCTAGTAAAAAACAGGAAGACTCTTTACTTTTTCTAAGTGTACAGTCAGGTTTTCTGGTTCACCAGGAGTGAATGGAAAAAAGTGAAGACATATCTGTCCTTTATTCTTTCTTTCCTTTTATGATCCAGTCTGATTTTGGCATCCAAAACTACATGCAGAAAGCTGACCGTGTGGTTCTACCCTTCCAATGACACCATGACATAGTAGCTGAGAGGTTCTCAAGGAACTCTCCGATACATAACATAAGGTCTTCATGTTGCATGATCTATTACTACCAGACAAAAGTGTACGTTGACCAGTGGTGTGAGCAGAAACTTATATCAACATTTCTCAAACTGAGCACTAGAGGGCACTGTTGTATTTTTTTTTACATTGCACTTTTCGCTGGGATGGCTCTTGTCTACCAAATCTGAGCATGAATTCCACAGAATATGAAAAAAAAAACATATTACAATTAAATCAGGAAGAATAGGGGGGGGCATTACTATCAATTTTGTCACCACTTTTGTGTAACAATATCATTTGATCAACGCATGAAAAATATCCTTTAACTTATGTTGTTTCTGTTGCTAAGACAGGAACAAACTCTGTCTTATTACATAATGCTCATCAATTTCCACAGATGAAGGTCCTGAAAGGAGCAACCCCTTCTATCAACGCCTTACTAAGGGCACTTTCACACTAGCGGCATAGCTATCCGGCAGGCTGTTCCGCCATGCCGCAAGTACCCATGTGCTGCCGCTCCATCCCTATTGACTATAATGGGGCGGATCTACGGCGCAGCACGGCAGTGCACAGCAGAGATCGCCGGATTAAAAAGTCGGACCTGCAGTACTTTTAGTCTGGCGATCTCCGGCCGTGCACTGCCGTAGCTCCGCCCCCACCCCATTATAGTCAATAGGGACGGAGCGACAGCACACGGGTACTTGCGGCATGGCGGATCCGGCAGGCTGTTCACCCGCCAGAACAGCCTGACGGATAGCTATGCCGCTAGTGTGAAAGTACCCTTAGGGATTTTAAATATGTTTTCTGAACCCAAATGCCCATTTCAAATGTACAGGATTCCATTCCATTCATATGAATGGCCAAACAAAAAGTACATGGACAAACCGGATCATCCAGAACTTCAGCATATTTTACATGCCAGCTCTAGCTCATAGAATGACATCTCAGGAGATAAACTGCAGTGATATCCATTTGTCCTAACATTGCAAAATAGGGCATGAGGACAGGGGTTGTCTTGAGGAAACAAACCAAAATGTTTCACCAGATTTAACTCATGGTTTACAGATTTACAAACCCTATAGATCAGGGGTACTCAAGTACTTTTTGTAAAGGTGCACATACCTGAGTCTGCTGTAGGATAAGGGTCTGAGCTGCAAAATGAAAAAATATATAAGGAGGGACAACACCATTGGCATGTAGTACTGCATTTTATTTTATTTACAATAATCCACTCCTCCAAGCCCACCTAATTTTCTTTCTTCCAACCAAACAGTAAGAATGTCCTTTCAGTGCCCCCTAACAATAATGATGCCCCTTTAATGCCCCTCAGACAGTATGATATCCCTTTAGTGCTCCACAGAGTATGATACCCCTAAGTGCACCCTCACAGCAGCGTGATCCCTTGGTGCCCCCACACATTATGATGCTCCTTAGTGCCCCTAACACATCGCAATGCCTCCTTAGTTCCTTCCCACAAAGTATGAATACCCTAAGTGCCCCCTCACAGTAGTAATGCCCTCTTTGTGCTCCCTTCATAGTAGTAATGCCCTCTTTGTGCCTCCTTCAATGTAATAATCCCCATTGTGCCCTCTCCACAGTAATAATCCCCACTGTGCCCTCTTCATAGTAGTAATCCCCATTGTGCCCCCTTCATAGTAATAATCCCCATTGTGCCCCCTTAATAGTAATAATCCCCATTGTGCCTCCTTCACAGTAATAATGCCCCTTAATAATAGTAATGCCCATTGTACCCTTCAAAGTAATAATGCCCATTGTGCCCCTTAATAGTAGTAATGCCCATTGTGCTTCCTTCACAGTAATAATGCCCATTGTGCCCCCTTCAAAGTTATAATGCCTATTGTGCCCCCTTCACAGTAATAATGCCCTATATAGTAGTAATCCCCATTGTGCCCCTTAATAGTAGTAATGCCCTCTGTGCTAGTAATGCCTATTGTGCCCCCTTCACAGTAATAATGCCCTCTGTGCCCCCTATATAGTAGTAATCCCCATTGTGCCCCTTAATAGTAGTAATGCCCTCTGTGCTAGTAATGCCTATTGTGCCCCCTTCACAGTAATAATGCCCTCTGTGCCCCCTTCATAGTAGTAATGCCCATTGTGCTCTCTCCAGAGTAGAAATTTCTGTGCACTGTGCCCCCTTGAGAGTAGTAATGCCCATTGTGCCCCCTTAACATTAGCAATGCCCATTATGCCCCCTCCAGAGTAGAAATGGCCATTGTGCCCCCTCCAGAGTAGAAATTTCCATCATGCCCCCTCCAGAGTAGAAATGCCTATTGTGCCCCCTTCACATTTGCAATGCCCATTGTGCCCCCTCCAGAGTAGAAATGCTCATTGTGCCCCCTCTGTGTTAAAAAACAAAAACAAAAAAAAAAACACAGTACCTACTCACCTTGCCCCGTTCCTGAAGCTCACAGTCCTCACTCCCCTGCAGGGACAGATCACTCTGCAGCACTGTGTGGGCGGAGCTTATGCAGATTTACAGACTGCAGGCTGAATGGTGGAGTAGGTACAGTGGCATAGCGTGGGTTGCCATCACCCGGAGCAAGCCAAGTATTGCGCCCCCTCCCAGGGGCGTAGCTAATGGCTCATGGGCCCTGGTGCAAGAGTTCAGCTTGGGCCCCTCTTCCCTCAGTGCTTTGTGTGTCTTCTTATGCGGCACAAGGATCTTTGGGCCCCCTCAGGCTCCTGGGCCCGGTAGCGACTGCTACCTCTGCACCCCCTATAGCTACGCCCATGCCCCCTCCCCAACCTGTGGCAACGCCGCTTTTTACAGATAATGTAGTAGATATCACTTACAGTCATACGTAACACCACAGATACCAGAATGATAACTCTCTGAGTACAGATAATGTAGTAGATGGGTGTGAGCCCCCAGAATTCAGAACATGCACAGTGTGACCTGAAGTCTGGGGCCAGGATGCTACAGTGTGGGTGAAATTCTATATCCCCCTCCCCCCCATCACTACAGAACATACAGGGTAATACAGTGCCCCATACCTCTGACATCCAGTGACGTCTCCTTTGATGTAGATGTTCTCTTTCCTCATCTTCTTCTTTCAGACCTTCAGACCAGACCACCATTTTTCAGCCATTTCTCGTCTCTGCAGTTTGACAAAAAAAATCTTAGTTTAATACTTTTCCATCATCCTCCCATCTTCTGGACAAATCATCCTACCACCCCCAATACTGTGCCGCTGTGCTCCCCAATACTATACTGCAGAAACAGATAAACCCCCTAATAATACTAGTACCATGCACAGGGGCGTAACTACCATAGTGGCAGACCATGCGACTGCTATGGGGCCCAGGGCAAGAGGGGGCCCAGTTGGGATCATCCCCTTCTCTACTGGAGGTGAAAACTTGGTCAGGACTCTACCCTCTAGTCTAAAGGAACAACTTTTAGCAAATAAAGCAGTGGAAAAATGGCCCAAGGATCATTGAAAAGAGTTGAGGCAGAAAACCCCTCTGTCCTGTGTGAGGGGCCTGGTTTTATCCTTACTATGGGGCCCTTACTTGTCTATGTACGCCACTGACCATGCAGATAGTGCCCCCTTTAATAATTATTGGCACACACTGCCCTAAAATAACTTTGCCCAGTAATAATTCTCTGCTAGAGCACACATGGTAGTGATAGTGCTCCTACAGTGCCCCCAACATGTCCCCACTGTGCCCTAGAACTAATAATGCTCTCATAATGCCCATACTAGTAATCATGTTCCCTATAGACCCCCAGTAGTAATAAAGCCCACCATAATGCCCCCCAGTAGTAATATTTCTCCTTATAATGTGACAGTACAAAAAATACTTCCTTATAATGTGTGCCAGTGCAAAAATACCCCTTTTTAATGCCCCCAGTTGAGCTAATGTCCCCATAGTGCCCCCATAATGTGTCAGTATAAAATACCCCTATATAGCGCCCCCAGTAAATGCCCCCATAGTGCTCCTCTCCCCCTTCCTCCTAGTGCCCACATAATCTACCAGTATAAAATGCCCCATATATAGTGCCCCAGTAGATGCCCTCAGTGTCCCCCATAATTTGCAAGTATAAAATACTCCTTCTTAGTGCCCCCGTAGATGACCCCATAGTACTCCTCTCCCCCTTCCCCATAGTACCCACCATAATGTGTCCCAGTATAAAATGCCCCTATATAGAGACCCCCATATAAAATACCCCTTCTTTGTGACCTCAGTAGAAGCCCCCATAGTGTTCCTCTCCCCCCTTCCCCCATAGTGCCCCCCATATAAAATACCCCTTCTTTGTGGCCTCAGTAGATGCCCCCATAGTGCCACCCAGTGCTTCCGGCCCGTGTCTTGCGCTGTACGGCTCAGGACTGTAATTTTCACAAAAATTACTCCAACTACAGCACAAATTCTAGGCACAGGCACATTCGTTAATCTGGGCCATGCTGTTTTCGGCATCTATCTACAAGAAAAATCATGAGAGCCAAATTCACACAAGTTGCTTTTTTTTTATTCACCCACAAGAGAAATTCAAGCCATGCCAATTATGTCGTAATTTTATTCCGGCCGCCTCTTAGCTTGTTTGCCGTGCTGCCGCCAGAACTCTGGCCCGCCCCCAATATAGTCAATGGGGCAGGAGCAGTAGTCCGGGGGCACGCGTGCACTAGCCGCAGCACGGATCCGACAGGCTGTTCACCCCCCTGGGATTTTAGCACAAGGCCGGGACATAACAAAATTTGCAAAAAGTGAAAGGGTCTGAATACTTTCTGAATGCATTAGATAGAAAGATAGATAGATAGATAGATAGATAGATAGATAGATAGATAGATAGATAGAAAATATATATATTTAGTCGACCCCCAGTACTCCAGAGGATCATGGCATATGTCCGAATCGTCTCAGGTATAGTAATTCCAACACAACAGCATGAAGGAAGCCAGGTGACATACGTTTTGACTGATATGTCTAAATAAAGTGAATTCTTATAAAGCTTTTGAACTATAACAATGAGCACCAATGGGCCATAATGGCTAAACTGTTGAACTAACTAACCGGTTCTGTCTCGAATCCTGGAAGTATTCTTTTAACATAAAATGTCAGGTTATGCTTTATATAAAGGGTTATACATTTACAACTTAAGTACTTTTTAAGCAATTGCTAATGCACGACCAGAAACTGTTTTGGAGCTCATTTGTATGCAAAGCACATTTTCATATTTATTTTCACTCATGTTGCTGTTTTTATAAAAACAGCATGTCCCATTACAGTGATGGTGAGGACCCTGCCTAAAACAATCTCACTTTTCTTCTGCTGTGCAAACTAAATGTTAGCCCAGAGCTCCGTGCCTGCGCAGCTGGCCCTACACGCGGGCACGGGCACTGGGCTCCTCATTCCCTCCTGCTGCCGTGAGCCGTGCTGACAAGCGTGGGCAGCAGGTATCTTAACTGTTGTATCTGTGGTCCATGCCAGAGCTTACTTACTGCTTGAGTCCTGTAGTGTTGTTGGGGGGTGGACGGGCGTGTCTCTCCTCCCTTGTGAGGCAGCATGTACACGTCCTCTATCTCCCCATCCTATGTCTGGGTTTCAGGAAGTATTTAAAGGCGCTTCCTGCCCCAGGAAGCCGCCTGAGCAATCTTGGTCACTAGCTCGTCTAGTTCCTGGTGTGAAGGTGTTTTGGAAGTTTATGCTTTTCTGTGTACCGGACCCTGCTTCTCAATTTACCGGACTTTGCTTGTTTGCTACCTGCCCCTGACCTTGGACTTCGATTACGGACTTTGCTTGATCTCTGCCTGCCCTAACTCCGGACTTCCTGACCACGGCTTTCCCCTTGGTGCTTTTCGTTAGTATCTATGACCTCCAGGTCAGCTGCCACTGGTCTGGGGACTGCTCTGGGGTAGCACCTGGTAAGTACCCTAACAGCCCAAGCCTATCATCACCATCAGAGGCTCTAGTGAAGATAAGGTAGTTACTTAGTCACGCCCCTCCAGGGTATAGCCGGTCAGTGGCGAAGTGGGTCCACGTCCGCTTGCATAACACAGAATTTTATCAACTATAGTTTTATATATAATATACGGTATTTATAACTTCTAATTTGTTTCAGATCTTCCAAAAAATGTAATTAAAAAGATAGAGAATGCAATTAAACAATCATTTTTTAAATTATCAGTTTTTTTCTTGAAGGAAAAATTATAATTAACTTATCTCCAACTAACCCAATGTGGAAAAAAAATTGCCCCTCTTCAATTTAAACCTACCCTCAGATGTTCCTGGTAACTGGAGAACAGTCTTTCCTATCACTGTGGAGAAATTTTAAATCACTCCTCTTCGGAGAATTGTGTTGAATCTGTCACATTGGATGAATTCCATATATAAACTGTGGGTTTATGATCCTGCCACAGCATCTAAATGGTTTTAAGGTCTTTGACTCAATAATTCCCAAATCTTAATGAATGTCCCATTACAGTGATTCTTCGATCGTTTGGATCACAAGTCATAGACACCAAGCGATGACATGTTTACTTTTTTGCATACGTAAATGCACGTGCATAATTATTGGTTGAGGAAATGCTTTGTCCCATTATTATTAGTAGTTGCAATATCTATACCACCATGGACTTAAAGGGGTTCTCCGGGAACTTAAATATTACTTTTTTATAAATATATTCCCAAATACCTTTTATTAGTTATAATGGCTCATTTTGTCTGGGGAGCAGTCATTAGGAGAAATAAAATGGCCGCCGTCCTATTAGTACATACTAAACCTGTCCTAATCACACAGCAGAACAAGTTACATCAGAGCACTGAACTAAAGAGCTGCTTGATCCTCCTCTCTGCTCTACTTGTCAGGGATTATGATCGTGAACACAGGTGATAAGAACTTCAGCTGAATCTCTGTAGAAATGGCATTCATGAGGAGACATGAAGTACAGAGAAGAGGTTGGGATGTGGCTGATGAGCAGCAGCACTTGTGTGCAGCCTCCATTACCACAGCCCCACTTTACCAGAGTCTGTCCTGTCAGTCCTCTCTGTACTTCATGTCTTCTCATAACCTCCATTCCTACAGAGATTCAGCTGATGTTCTTATCATCTGTATTCAGGATCATAATCCCTGACAAGTAGAGCAAAGAGGAGGATGAGGCAGCTCTTTAGCTTAGTGTTGTGAAGTAACACCCCCGCCGGAACAGCCTGCTAGAGAAGGCTGCCGCTAGTGTGAAAGTAGCCTAAGCAGCCACAAGCGTTGTTGACATCTTCCACAGTATTCTATGTGTCCTGGTGTGCATGAAGTGTTTCCTTATGGTTGAAGTTTTTACAAGGTTTGTATATGTTTCTTAAAAGTGCAGGGAGGCTAGGGGCTGTCCATGAATAGAGGATAGAGTTTTAGGAAGGAAGTTACTAAGTTGCTGCTGGAGCTGCTGTGTGGTTCAATCATTACCTCTGGCACGCACCACAGTTTGTGACTTTTTAACTCCACAATAGTGGCATAAAGACCTTGATAAATGCCCCTCAGAGAATCAAGTTCAGCACACACACATACACCTTTATACACACACACATGTACACACATACATGCAAGCAAGCTCCTTTTTATGTCACTGCTCAATCAATCCATTGGACATATGGTCACCAGATAGGAGACATATCAGAAACTAAGGTGAGAAGAGCAGATACCACGCTTGCTCTTGGCCATGACAATGGTACTGATTACTGGTCCGCTGACTCTCCAACCTATGTCCCAGGATCGTTTTCCCCTTTCCCCATTAACCACTCTGACACAGCGGTGAATTTTAATTGGCCACCGCAGCCGTTTTATTATTTACATCCATACAGATTATGAACATTACCGACGAAGGAACGTCCTCGAAGCTTAAAATAATTAAATCCCATACGGGAAACTCCACCTTGCCTCAAGCCATTAAACACCAGCTCGGAGGCACCAACCAATGGACCCCTTAAATCTGCCACCAACCAAGGGAATCCATCCCCAACCACAGGGCCCTCCCATCCTCAGGAGCCTGGCAACTTCCCACCGCCACAGCTGCCGCGACAACATCAATCCCAAAAAACATCCCCCAAACTTGTCTTCACCTTACACAAACAGGATCAACAACATAAACCACCAAAGGAAGGGAGAGTGGGCGGGGGTTTATTGCCTTCCCGTATAAATGGCGTCCTGTCTTCCCCCACAGGCCCCTTTTAAAGCCATGCCCCCCCCCCAATTTACTAAGCCCCACCCCCAGCAACTTAAACTGCCCAATCCCCCATCTTGCTTCCCTGAACCACCACCCGTCATGCCGGCCCCCCCTTAAGGCTACGCCTCCAGTCCGGCCTCACTAAAGGCAGAGAAGCAATAATTGAAACATTTTAGAGATGTTGCCAGCTTTTTTACCTGCCCTCGCCTTTCTCAGCATGCTCTTAGGCATGCTCCAAGTCCTGACAACGCTCAAGTCACTCACCACTAGCATGGCTTCATAGTTCTCCAGTTACCACAATGCTCTTCTGCAGGGAATTAACCTGTATAAGACCACCTTTTTAGACATGTGTCCTCCCCCCTTCTGCCATACCCATGCACCCCTGGCCAGATGTGTAAACTGATAAAGCTAATTCCATTGGAACGTTAAAAATTTCTCGCCAAAGGAGAGAACTAGACATGTGTGACTCATGGATGTGTAATGTGACTCACGCAGAGGACAGTCCTTGTTTTATAGTATATAAAGAAGAAACTTTTCCTTTTGTCTGAACTTTAAATCATACAAGATCAACAGAAAAGGCATTCAGTAGCCAGACTAGGCCCCCTGCAAACTGGACCGGACGGAGGTACATCAAACATATTAACCAGTGATGTAGATAAAGGGGTGCAGACGTCCCACTTTCACCCAAGCAATGGAGTCTCTGGATGTGAATAAGAATGTTTCCAGTCAAGCAGAGATTTTGAAAGTTCTATAAGTTTTTTTCAAGGACCCAAAGCTGGAGAACCCCTTTAAGTACTTTTCTAATATATGCTATAAAGGATATGTGTCGCCAAAATTTTTAGCTGCCAGTTAAAACTAGTTATCCTGGTTTTCTAATCTGTTTTTATTTTCTGATTACATATATCTTTATTCTATTTCCTGAACATGGTTACGGGGGCGGCCATCTTGCCTGAGCTGTTCTTAACAGCATTTAGAAAGCATGAAAGCAATTTCTTTACGACAGCCCTATGATCCACAGACACAATGGTCAGGAGGGGACCTCGTTGACTTCTATGGGAGAGTTTTCTAGGCACGCTCTGTGACCTGTGCAGAGGTCATTGTACAAGGAAAGAACAGATAAGTGACAGTCACCTATTGTAAATGATGTCTCCTGTCTTATCTATCATTCTAATCCCAGCTGGAATAATATCACCTCTGGGCATAGATAATCAGATAACTGCAGTAAAGTGATCTGTACAGACCACTGTATAAATGTATGAAAGGCACATTTGTGTCAGCGGAAAGGGGTTTCCTGGGAGTAAAATATTGATCACCTATCCTCAGAATAGGTCATCAATATGAGATCGGGGGAGGTCTGACTCCTGGCACCAGCACCAATCAGCTGTTTGAAACGTGCACTGCAGACTCCTCACAACATACCAAGCACAGAGCCGTTCATTGTATAGTGGCTGTACTTGGTATTGAAGCCTAGGTCCATTCACTTGAATAGAACTGAGCTGTACAGAGGCGATGTGACTGATGAACAATGACTTCACCACCCTAGGAAGAGGCCCCAGAACTCACCGGAGAACCATGAACTCTTCAAACAGCTGACCAGCGACATCTCCCACCAGTGCACAGCCATGCCCGGGACCATTGCTTACAGGGCATTTTATCCACATTAACTCGAAACCCTTTAAAGCACTATCACAGGAGTTCCACAATAATGCAGGCCCACATTAGCACATTATGCAGCACACTAGCAAAGGGATGGCCAACCTGTGGCTCTCCAGCTCTTGTAAAGCTACACTTTCCACCATGCCTTGCTGTAAGCTGATAGCTGTAGGCAGTCTGGGAATACTGGGAGTTGTAGTTTTGCTACAGCTGGAGACCCACAGTTTGGCCGTCCCCTGCACTAGCACATCAAACATGGTGTATCCAAATATGCTCAAGTGTGAGAAGACATAACAGTGTGCATTACTGGCATCCTCAGTTATTTGGCATATCACAGTCACAAAACTGCTGATATCAGGTGGACTGGCCACTGCAAAAGGGGCAAACAGTAGCCTAGAGGAACAGTGCCGTATGGAGAGGATACATGCTCCCTTTGTAACAGGAGAAGGGCATCTCCAACACACTTAACAGGGGCAGACTGGGAACTTAAAAGTGACCCAGAATTATATTTTTTTTTTAAAGTGGCCCCATGTTGTTGACATGCAAAAAGGTTCAAGGAATCCAGCTCCACTTCGGTAAAGGAATATTTATTTTGCTTGCGGTAAAAGTTACAAAAGTCTTGTCTACGCGTTTCGGGCTACAAGAAACAATTCAAGCCCTTACTCATGACACAGTAAGACATAAAAATGGCACTATTTGTAGGAGAGATTGCACCTGTCCTCACTAATTGTGGTCACATGACTGCAAACCCCTTCAAAAAAATGCAACACCTTAGAACAACACTTCTCATCATGAGAAAAAAGAAAAAGAAATAAACCATATAATAAACAATAAAAAAAACCTGTGCAAAATACATGAGATGTATAGTGGCTATAAAAGATAATAAAATAAAGGAGAAAGTTTCATACATTGGGAAACTGTGAGGACTCTGGCAATATGGATTATTGTTGCAGAATCAAATCTAGGCACCTGTTCAGACCATCTGGTTGCAGGGCCGGTTCTATAATAAGGCAGACCAAGCGGCTGCCTTAGGGCGCAGAGAAGGGGGGGGGCGGAAAAATGAACTTTTTTTTTTTTTAAATCACTTGCGGCGAGTTGCACTGCAGAGCTGCCGTTCACCCACCCTAGCCTGCATGTGCCATGCGGCACCGGGCCTCACTCACAGAGCGGCAGCACAGCAACACTGTCACGGGGGCACTCGGGGTGTGTGACTGGCGAGTGGCTCCACGGCAGCAGCAGGGACTGGAGCAGCTGTTGGTGACTGTGACTCGCACAGCCAGCCCAGTCCAGCCCAGACGGACTGTCGACTGCCGTAGGGTAGGTGGTAGGTGATGAGTGCAGAGCGCATATTGTTTATAATTATTACACAACATTAATGGGGGGGGGGTCACGGGTGACACGATGCGAGGGGGGGACAAATCAAATGTCTGTAGTCTGTGCCATGGGGGGGGGGGGATGATGTGCCATGGAAGGGGGAGAAGTGTGACATAATAGGGGGTCATAATGTGATCATGGGAGGGGTGGGGGGAGGCGCCAAAATGTAGCTTCGCTTGTGTTGGCAAAAATCCTTGCACCGGCCCTGTCTGGTTGACGCGTATTTAATGCAAAAATCCAGAAGGATTCTCTGTTTAATAGTTTTCTTCTATGGTCTCCTCCTCTCTTGGGCAGTAAAACCCTCTCTATGCCCTGCACCACCAGATCTGATGTGTTCCCATCATGGCAAACAGCAAAATGCAGACTAGCTGCAGATACATTGTGACTGCCATGGTGGGGCACATCAGAAATGTGTTTGCGTATTCTAGTTTTAATGGCATTAGTGGTACAACCCACATATTGCAGTTTGCATGTTTTACATGTAAATAAATAAACTGCATAAGTTATATTACAATTAAGGTATGATTTCATATGGAAAACCCTGCCATTTGAAGCTGAGACAAAAGTATTGGAAATCGACATATGAGTGCAGCAGATACATCTATGGTGTCCACACCTGTAGCTCCCTTTAGTCGTAACCCAGACGGGCTGCGATTTTTTCTTGGTATAGACTAGGACTAACATAGCTCGCAATAGTGGGTGCTTTTCTAGCTGCACATTTAACCCCATCCGCAACTATGTCAGTCCAGTCCTTGTCATATGCCAGAATAGGAAAATATTTCTTTATGATGCAACAAATTTGTGCGAACTCCGTACTGTATTGTGTAATGAACAAGTTGCTATTTTTGCTACTATTATTTTTGTTTTGTTTTTTATTTTTATTTGTAGCTGTGTTTCGGAGTCCCGAAGTCCAGCACCTGGATCTGAATACATAAAAATGTAGTATAGCCACTGAGTTTTTCAATAAAATGTATTTGTATAGCGCCAACTGCTATTTGTTAATTTCCCTATATTTTGTCCATCTCACTGAGGTGGTCGCACATGCTCAGTTTAAATCTTCAACTGTCATTAGCCATATTTTCTGTTAGAAGCTGTGGCAGTTACAATGAAAGAGCTACAACAGAAAGGACACATCCCCTTATCGAACAGTCTAAAATAAATCTAGCAAAACAATTGGATCAATGAATGGGAAGATCTCTGGACCCAGCTGTGTTAGAAAGAGCTTGTCATGTACTCTATGACCTCTGATTTTAATGTTTTACATCAATCATGGCATAACCCCTTTAAGATTCAGGGTTGGCCAAGCTGATGATGAAGAATTCAGGCAGTCATGGATTGCCACGCTACACTAAGCTGTTAAACATCTGAGAGATGTTGATATTGTGCTGTGGATGAATCATTGTACCAAACTCCAAGCCAACATCCGTGTTTTTTGCTGGAAGACAACAGATGTCTTGTTAGAAAGGCCAGGACTCCAAGCAGCAGCTTAAAGACACAGCCAATAGTCGCACATCATAGATTTATCGCTCTCTTAGAAATACCAGGTCTCCATAGCTTTACAATCCAATACTACATTTAAAAAAAAATCATATTATAAGATTTCATAACAAAAAACCCTCAGTGTGTGTGTTTTTGTTGTAAACTGCTGAGGGCAGATCTAAAGTATTCAGTGAGAGTAACGGCCATTTTGAAGTAACTTCCTCCTGGTACATCGCCATCTACAGTCTCACACTGGTGCAGCTCTAGTAGTAGCATTACATTACATAGTCTCTTGTCCATACTGGCTACTGCCTACCTATCAGATGTCGACCAAACCTCATGATTCGACAGGATTGGCCCGATCATCTCATGTGTATGGTGGTGTCCTGGCTATACCCCAACAGAAAATGTCAGGGGAAAGAAGGCTCGAGCATGCTGGATTTCAATATGGCTGATCTTCTTGTTTTCAAGAGAGACAGTCACCGCCATCCCTATTTAGAACATGCATGCTCAGTTGAGCTGAGTATCCATATTAATGGAAAGGTCAGGAGTAATAGCTGGCCGACAGCAGTCTATAGTGTTGGGCCAGTCTAACCCTAGAAGGGCCACCCACTGGGATACTCTAAGGCAGGGGTCATCAACCTCCGGCACTCCAGCTGTTGTGAAACTACAACTCCCAGCATGCTTTATTCACTTCTATAGGAGTTCCAAGAACAGTTAAGCGAGAGTGCATGCTGGGAGTCATAGTATCACCACAGCTGGAGTGCTGGATGTTGCTGATCCCTGCTGTAAGACCTCTTTCGCACATCTGTGTCCATGATTACATCAGTGACAAGATGGTCAATGGTTCATCTGTGAAGATATCCATGAAGGATCCATGTTTCGTCCATGTTATTTCCCCTCCGTGAGTCATCTATATTCCATGGACACTGCTAGGCAGAAAATTCATTCCCAGAGCATCTTCTAGCAACGATCCACGAAAACCTCTGACCTAACCCAGATGGCATCACGGAATCGTGGACTGTGATGTTCATGAGGGATCCGTAATCGCTGACAAAATAGGGAATGCTTCCGAGGTGTCACCACAGACCCACGGTCTGTGGAAAACCACAGATGTGTAAATACAGTATACTTTAAAGCCAAAGGATACGTGAGCGGTTCGTGGACAGCACATTTCTGGCCTTAGGTAGTCTTCACATATGTTCGAAAGAATCATAGGTGTTAGCCACTCAGCTCAGCTGTTTCTGTGACTCCCAAAGAAGTGAATGGGCGGCCACTTCTCCATGTCTACATTCATTCCATGGCTGGATGTGGCAGCCGCCTCACCACATGAGAAGGTGTTTGGAGGTCCCAGAGGTGGGGCCCCATTAATCAGACATTTATGCTGTATTCTGTGGATAGGACATAAATGTCTAAGATGGGAATAACCTGTTAAAGTAACAGTCACTTACTGTACATTACTTTTAGTACAACGCCATATACAGTCTTAAACCAGTAAAACACTGGTTTTCTACACAAGTTTAAACTTCTTTGTATTTCATGTGCAAAACCACATGTGTTCATTGCTTGCATATGGAAGACTTTGTTACATATTTTAATGTATTTCTGTAATGCAATGGGTGTGGGCCCACTGTGAAACTGAACAGTTTTTAATTGGGGCCAATGAAGGCATTGTCTAAATCAGGGGTAGGCAACCTTTGGCTCCCAGCTGTTGTGAAACTACAACTCCCAGCATGCATAGTTGCTCTGCTCTTCTAAGAACTTACATAGAAATGAATGGAGCATGCTGGGAATTGTAGTTTCACAACAGCTGGGAGCCGAAGGTTGCTGATGTCTGGTCTAAATGGTGCTCTGGTGTCTCCACTCTTTTACTTCTAGGCGATCTGGACTTCACTGCAGGGGGCACCAGTCTCCATTCAGTGGCTGCTGACCCAGGTGGGTCAAGAGACACCACTGCTTGGCACCAAGAGAACAGGCAGAGATGCAGTCAGAGGGCAATCTGAGGTCATATCTGGCAGAGTTTGTGCATAGCAGTAAAACAGGCAATAGGACAGGACAGGCAGCATGGGATCTGTACAGTTATCAGGCAGAGGTCAGGACGTGGTACGTCAACATACATAGTAGTAGAAACCTTCAAAAGAACTAAACTAGCTAGGAACATTATTGCTCAGGCACCCTCTCTTAGGGGAAGGTGCCATTTATATGCCAGGAACCCCAGTAACAGACTAGGGACTGATTAGCCTGTACACACTCTGGACCTTTAAAAGCCAAGGAGAGTGCACCAACCAGAGCAGGAGAAAGGAGGCAGGGTCATGGACCGCCATGCAGTGGGAGAAGGAGGTACTCTGGCAGCTACGACCTCTAGCAGAGGACAGTAGAGATGAGATGACAGTGGCCACAACCATTTCTAAAGACCCCTTCTATTTTGTCCATAGGATTATGACCAGGGGTTTACGTGACAACCTCCTCACTTGTCAGATACATGATGTTTGCTGAGTTTTTAAGATGTTAATCTGTAATGTTAATCAATTCAGTCGGGAAAGGGGCATGAGCTGCAGGAGAATATGTGTGTCATTGCACTAAAGCATTGTACTTTCATGAATAGGGTATGGTCTGGTTTGTCCTAGCTTTCTTCAGAATGATGTCACTGCATTTTGTTATGTCATCAAAATGGATGCCTTCAAAAGGCTTGGCATTAATCGGATGTGATTTATGGTCCATGATTACTAAAGTGGATGCCCTTTGCTTTGATGTGATCAATACCATGGTAAGCGAATTACAGAAGACAACAATTCAGTTTGTACCATTACCGGCATATTCTATACACTGATATCACTGTGTGTGGCCTGAATAGAACTTTACAGTCATAGTTCAGCCCTGGCGCCTGTGGAGCTCAACGACCACCTAGGAGGACAACAGGCAAATAAATGTCTACTGTCTGTCCATTGTCTTGTTTTCAGTAGGGTAGGAAGAACTTGAGGGCAGGTGAGAGGAAGTATGAATTCAAGATCAGACTGCACAGGGCTTTTGTAGTCTGTTACTATAGAGACATGCAGCGACCAGGACCACAGGGGCAAGTGTTGCAGCCTGATGGGTGTAGTAGTTGGTACTAACGTTATGCAGCTCCCTGGGACAGCGTGCAGTTACAGGAAGAAAGGCACCGGATTTGTTCGAGGAACACTCTGGATGTTGGTTAAGGTGGCCTTGGTGGTATGGGTTTTAGGTACAGGAAAAGCAGAGTCCCTTAGGTTGGTGACGCCAGCACCCTTGGGAGCAAATGAGGTGGTAGACTGAAGAGGAGTCAGTTTCAATAAATAAATGAATAAATAAATGGAACATTTATTTAAAACCACAGATAAAAGTAAGTGACACCGCGCGTAACCTCTCTATGCACAGACCTCCTCCTGCACTTCCCAAAGCGAGTCTTGCAAAAAAATTACATACACTCAATCAGAAATACCTTGGTATGGAAGTCTTCACCGCAGATCTCTCATGGGCAGCAGTCCCAGCACTGACATTAAAAAGTAGTGGAGCGGGGGTTCTGTGTCAAAAGTCGGGTCGTTTTTCTGGAGCTCGCCCCGGCCGGTGGCGAAAAACTCCTGTTACCTGTTGCTCACGCTCGCTGTGCAGCGGGTGACGTCACCACAAGGAGCTACGGGTGGGCAGCAGTACCAAAAACACTCCCAACGCGTTTCGAGCAAAGACACGTTGCTCTTCGTCAGGGAATCATCAGTCTGCTGCAATCTCTTTCTTTTTATATAGACACAGTTCCCCCGCCTCTATCTTTAGTATATTCTACATGCGCAGTATAGATTAATCAAAGCTGAACAATTCTATTTCTGAATTAAGACCTTTTGGCATTAATGTATCTATATTAAAT
This sequence comes from Bufotes viridis, assembly GCA_033119425.1. Taxonomy (NCBI): domain Eukaryota; kingdom Metazoa; phylum Chordata; class Amphibia; order Anura; family Bufonidae; genus Bufotes; species Bufotes viridis. The sequence goes on from CM065592.1 coordinate 62,327,220, forward strand.
ATCCACTCGGGCTCTTTCTTTGATAACTTTTTTATATCATCTCCACCTCGGGGTTACTTTTCCACTTTTTTTATGCCCATGAATGATATTCCTTCAAGCTGTCCATCATGCACCTCTTTAAAATGTCTTGACAGGGGATGTTCTACTGACTTCTTCTTTATGTTATTCATATGTTCGCCAATGCGCTTTTTTAACTGTCTTTTTGTACGCCTAATATATAGTTTTTCGCAGGGACATTTTATAACATAGATTACTCCCTCTGTGTTACATGTTATGTGTCCCCGAATTTTTTGTTCGTATTGTACCATCTTGATTTTTTATATTTATTTTTCTGGCCATATTTTTTTATGTATTTCTGCACCCTATACACCTTTTACATGGAAAAAACCTTGTGGCAGATTGCTAATCATTTTTTTTCTTATTAGTGACGGCTGCACATTTACTCCTAGGGGCCATTATGTTACCAATATTAGCCGCTTTTCTATATACAAAAGTTGGAACTGCAGGTATCATACCCGCCACAATTTTGTCCTCTTTTAATACATCCCAATATTTGTTTACAATCTTTTTAAGGATGTGAGTTTGGGCATAGTAAGGGACAATCATAGGTGGTATTTTTTCTTTTTCTTCTCTATCCTTTAATTCTCCTTTTTCTGCTTTTCCATCTGTTTTCTCCAATAGACACTCCCTCTCAATTTGTCTCATCTCTTCTATCTGTTCTCTAAACGTGCCTACATCATACCCCTTAGACTCAAATTTCTTTCCCAATACTTCTGCCTCTTTTTCATATTCTGCCAGTTCAGTACAGTTTCTCCTTATACGGAGGAATTGGCTCCTTGGAATATTGTCAAGCCACCGTGGTAGGTGACAACTTTCCCTGTCAATATAGCTGTTTGAATCTGTTGGTTTTAAATATGTTCTAGTACAAATGTTATCGCCTGCAATGTAGATGGTGAGATCCAGAATATGTATTTCTTGTCTGCTATACGTTAATGTAAAATCCAAATAAAATTTGTTTTTATTAATTTCGATTAAAACTTTTTTAGTGTATTCTTACCCCCCTCCCAAATAAAAATCATGTCATCAATGAACCGCCGCGCCCGCCCGGAGCCCGCTGTTGGCATTGTGGGGAGTCGCTCTGGTAGACAGCGGTGCGGGTGCAGTTTAGAGGCAAAACAAGGAGTCCAGATTGTGCATCAAACAGTGTTTTATTCACACTTGCACACCAGAAATGAAAACAGTCTCTTGGTGACAGTTCACACACAACAGAAATCATGTGGCAAAACCAAAAACAGGCCAACACAGGGTCCAGTCACCTTGGGTGGTTTAAGTGCGGTTCACACCTAGCAGTCGGTTCAGCCGCAGGCGATTCCTCCTTCAGTTTGCAGGGAAACACCACCTTGCTGAGCTCCGTCCTCCAGCACAGAGAACTCCTCAGCCCTGTTAGCAGGCTCCAGGATAATCACACACAGACACAGCTGATGGCTGTGTTTTATACCAGCCCAAAACTCGGACTGGACCGTGGGGAGCAGCCACCCACCCTACTCTTTAGCTGCTCCCAGTAAGAGCCGGCCCGGATCGGCTTTGCAGCCATGCTATTTAAAAGAGTCAAACAGCACTAGCTGCTGCAGACAAAAACCCGGCTCTCACCTCACCGAGGCCAGCAACCTCGGTGACACGTACCTGCCATCGCAAATGACACCTTGCACCTTACCACATACCCCCCTTTGTTCAGCCCTGAGGGGTGAACACACGTGAGGCAGTGGGCGCGGGACAGGGCATCTGCGTTGCCCTGCAAGCGGCCTGCCCTGTGTTCCACGGAAAACTTGAAATTTTGAAGAGATAGGAACCACCTGGTGACCCGAGCATTCCTCTCCTTGGCCTGACTCATCCATTTGAGGGGGAATGGTCGGTCACCAAACAGAACCTCCTCCTAACAGGTAGTAGCGGAGAGATTCGAGTGCCCACTTGATAGCCAGGCACTCCCTCTCCACTATACTATATCTGGACTCGGCGGGACTGAGCTTACGGCTCAGGAAGACAACGGGATGTTCTTCCCCGTTGACCTCCTGCGACAGTACCGCACCGAGGCCTACCTCCGAGCGTCGGTTTGTACGACAAACTCCTTGTTGAAGTCGGGTGTCACCAAAACCGGGGACCCACACAGGGCCGACTTCAACGCGGAGAAAGCCTCCTCCGCCTTCTCACTCCAGCTAACCCTCCCAGACTTTCGCCCCTTCAACAGGTCTGTCAATGGCGCTGCTATTGTGGCAAAGTGGGGCACAAACCTCATGTAGTAACCTACAATCCCCAGGAACGACTTTACCTGCCTGGTGGTGACCGGTCGGGGCCAGTTACGAATGGCCTCTACCTTAGTTACCTGAGGTTTGATGACTCCCGCCCAATTACATATCCCAGATATTTTGTCTCCTCTAACCCTATGGAGCACTTCTTTGGGTTAGCGGTCAGTCCGGCTTTCCTCAGGGCATCCACTACCGCCTGCACCTTGGGTAAATGGCTTTCCCAGTCGGTGCTGTGGATGACTACATCATCTAAGTAGGCCGAGGCGTACCGACGATGTGGTCGCAGCACTATGTCCATTAACCTTTGGAAAGTGGCGGGCGCCATGCAGGCCAAAGGGTAACACCTTGTAGTGATACAGGCCCTGCGAGGTAACAAATGCGGTTTTTCCTTAGCCGACTCCGTTAAGGGTACCTGCCAGTACCCTTTAGTGAGGTCCAGCACAGAAAAATAACGGGCTTGTCCTAAACTTTCAACCAGCTCGTCTACTCGGGGCATGGGATACGCGTCAAACTTGGATACTTCATTTAACTTGCGAAAGTCGTTGCAGAACCGCAGCGTCCCATCCGGCTTAGGTATTAGGACTATGGGACTGGCCCACTCACTTTTCGACTCCTCAATGACCTCGAGCTTCAACATTAACTGTACTTCCTCCGCGATGGCCCGTCGCCGAGCCTCGGGTACCCGGTATGGTTTTAACCGGATCTTGGCCTGAGGCTCAGTGGCGATGTCATGTTGGATGAGAGGCGTGCGGCCAGGGAGGTCCGAGAACACATCCGTGTTCCGACTGATGAACTCCCTGACTTCCTGAACTTGTTTGGAAGACAGGCTGTCTGCAATTTTTACCGTGGTTACTGCTTCACAGGCCTCGAACTGTGGGGCTGGACCCTTTTCACCTAGAAGCCCTGGCCGGGGGCTGTGGTCGTCGGCCGTGTCCCTATCTTTCCACGGCTTTAGTAAATTCACGTGGTACACCTGCTCCGGCTTGCGCCGCCTGGCTGGTGTACTTTGTAATTTACTTCCCCTACTTTCTCGATCACCTCATAGGGGCCCTGCCACCTAGCTAGGAACTTGCTGTCAAGGGTGGGTACCAGAACCAACACCCGATCTCCCGGCTTGAAGCCCGTACCCGAGCCTGACGATTGTACACCCCTACTCTGGGCTTGTTGCGCTGCCTCCATATGCTCCCGGACCAGCGGCAACACCTTTTCCATCCGTTCCTGCATCTGGGTGACATACTCAATGACACTTTTGTGGGGGACAGGCTGTTGTTCCCACGCTTCCTTGGCGATATCCAACAGGCCCCGAGGGTGTCTGCCATAAAGCAGTTCGAAGGGCGAGAACCCAGTAGAGGCCTGGGGCACCTCTCGCACTGCGAACATGAGATAGGGCAGAAGCAGGTCCCAGTCCTTCCCATCTCTAGACACCACCCTCTTTAACATATTTTTTAAAGTTTGGTTAAACCTCTCGACAAGACCGTCCGTTTGTGGATGGTAAACGGACGTCCGTAACTGCTTTATACGCAATAATTTACACAGTTCCCTCATTACTTTGGACATAAAGGGGTCCCTTGGTCTGTCAGAACCTCTTTTGGCAGGCCCACACGGGAAAACATTTCCATTAACTCTTTGGCAATGAGTTTAGCTGAGGTATGTCGCAGAGGCACCGCCTCCGGATACCGAGTGGCATAGTCGAGAACTACCAGAATGTGTTGGTGGCCCCTGGCAGATTTTGGTACAGGCCCAATTAGATCCATAGCGATTCGCTCAAGCGGGACCTCAATAATTGGAAGCGGTACCAGAGGACTACGGAAATGTGGCTGGGGGCTAGTTATCTGACAGGTGGGACAGGACTTACAATAATTCTCTACCTCCTTGAACACACTGGGCCAATAAAACCGCTGCAGTATGCGGTCCTGGGTTTTCTGCCACCCCAGGTGTCCCCAAGAACATGTTGGTGGGCAAGCTCCATGACAAGCCTGCGATACGCTGTGGGCACCACCAACTGTTCAACAGGCTCACCTCGGATTTGGTTCACCCGATACAACATATCCTGAAGGACAATGAATCGCGGAAACATTAATTCAGCCCCAGGTTTCTGGGGTTTACCATCAATTATTATGACACTTTCCCAGGCTCTGGTTAGGGTTTGGTCCCGGTGTTGTGCGGTCCCAAAATTTTCCCCGGAGACATTGAGGTCTGCCAACTCAGGTCCCGGTGGCAAGTCCTCCGTGTCTCCCACCATTACACTCAGTGGGGTTGTCTCCCCCTCTATCACAGAAGTGGTGGTCACCCCTACCGCAGGCCCCTTCGGACTCGGGCTCCCAGGGCTCTGGCCTCCCACAGGAACCAGGCCACTCTGCTAGGGTTACCCCTGTCTCAGGGCTATTAGTCACTTTCACCTCAGGCCATAGTGACGGAAAACCAGGAAGTCTCTTCCAATTATTAGTTCATACGGTAGCTTGGCGGAGATCGCCACTTCACAGAGTCCATGTGCCGGCCGCCGTGGACAGAGACATTACAGCCGTGGGATAGTCCTTTAAGTCTCCGTGTATGCACACCACCCCAACTTTCCGGCCCGTATACTGGGAGGGCTGTACCAGGGCAGCACTTACCAGGGTTACTAGGCTCCTGAGTCCAGCAGCGCCACTGCAAGATTATCACCGACTTGCACCTGGCACAGATGACGATTGTCTAGGGTCTCGGGGTGCCGGTCGCACACAGTCTCCGGGCATACATGGAAGCCCGGTACCCATAATTGGTCTCCATGGGTTCTCCCCACTGTGGACAGTCGGCCCTCACATGGCCAGGCTCGTGACACCGCCAGCAGACTATCGGGGCCGGGTCTACAGGGGTACACCCGAGCAGGTTTCTCGGGTACCAGTCGTCGGGACTGGATGGGAGACCTCCGAGGGTTTGACCGGCCCCTCCCAACAACACCTCCTTTCAAGGTTTTTGTGGCCTCATAGCGCTCGACCAGGTCGACCATGTCCAAGGCATTAGTGGGTGACACCTGGCCGATCCAGTGCTGCAGGGGTGCGGCAAGGCCCTCCAGAAGATGTCAGCCAGCAGACGGTCCAGCATAGCAGCCGGACTTAGAACCTCAGGCTGCAGCCACTTTTGCAACCTGTGCAGCAACTCATAATACTGCGGCCTGGCGGGTTCAGCCGTATTAAAGTTCCACTGGTGGACCCGCTGAGCCCGGACTAACACGTTCACCCCAGTCTTGCCAGGATCTCACCTTTCACGGTCGGGTAGTCAGCGGCTTGGTCATCTGGGAGGTCAAAAATACTTGCTGGGGTCCAGACGCCAGGAACGGAGCGGCGACCTCTGCCCACTGTTCTCGGGGTAATTTCTCCCTCACGGCCACCTTCTCGAACACCGCCAGATAGGTCTCCACATCATCCGAGGGGTCATCTTAGGGATCGCGGCACGGACAGCTTTCCGGGCATCGTGGGCGCGGTGGGGCGCTCCTGCCGCTTGCAACGCCATCACGTGCTGTAGCAGTAGCTGGTTGGTCTCCCGCTGCTGCACGTTAGCCTCTATGAGGGCTTTCACAGCCGCCTCCATTTTGTCGGGGATCACAGGCTGCAACTTTGCCGGCTTAATATAGGACATTCACTTCTGCTCAGCAAAAACAAAGTTCGGCGTTCACGCCAGCCTCACTGCGCATGCCCGCATCCGACACCAAATGTGGGAGTCGCTCTGGTAGACAGCGGTGCGGGTGCAGTTTAGAGGCAAAACAAGGAGTCCAGATTGTGCATCAAACAGTGTTTTATTCACACTTGCACACCAGAAATGAAAACAGTCTCTTGGTGACAGTTCACACACAACAGAAATCATGTGGCAAAACCAAAAACAGGCCAACACAGGGTCCAGTCACCTTGGGTGGTTTAAGTGCGGTTCACACCTAGCAGTCGGTTCAGCCGCAGGCGATTCCTCCTTCAGTTTGCAGGGAAACACCACCTTGCTGAGCTCCGTCCTCCAGCACAGAGAACTCCTCAGCCCTGTTAGCAGGCTCCAGGATAATCACACACAGACACAGCTGATGGCTGTGTTTTATACCCAGCCCAAAACTCGGACTGGACCGTGGGGAGCAGCCACCCACCCTACTCTTTAGCTGCTCCCAGTAAGAGCCGGCCCGGATCGGCTTTGCAGCCATGCTATTTAAAAGAGTCAAACAGCACTCGCTGCTGCAGACAAAAACCCGGCTCTCACCTCACCGAGGCCAGCAACCTCGGTGACACGTACCTGCCATCGCAAATGACACCTTGCACCTTACCACAGCATGTATAAAATCGGCTTCCCATTGCCCAACGTACAGATTTGCGAACCCTGGTGCGAACCTCGTCCCCATCGCGGTCCCAAACGTCTGTAAATAAAAAATTTCCTCATATTTAAAATAGTTCTTTTCTAATATAAATTTAGGTGGTAGTTAATTCTCCTTTTTGGTAAAGGAAGTGTTTAGCCGCTGCACAACCCTTCCCGTTTTCAATTACCGTATATAATGATTTTACATCTAGTGTTCCTATTATATACCCTTCTTTCCATTTTATATCTTTTAGGATCTGCAATACATGTTTGGTGTCTTTTAGATAGGATGGTAGTGTTTGCGCACAGGGTTGTAAAAATTGGTCTATATATTTCGATAGTGCACTAGTTAGGCACTCCACCCCTGATACTATTGGTCTTCCTGGGGGCTTCCTCACATCGTTATGGATCTTCAGGTTTTGGTAAATTGCTATTTTTGGATTTTTCATGTCTATATATAAACTCTCATTTTTACTTAAAATACCTTCACTTTTCCCTTTTTGCACTAATTCTCTTAGTTCCTCTTTAAAATCTTCTGTAGGTTCTTTTTTTAGAAGTTTGTATGTCTTTTCATCTCCCAATATGTTCATTGCCTCATTGTCATAATCCCTCTTGTTCAGTATTACAATCCCCCCGCCTTTGTCGGCGGGGCGGATAATAATGTTGTTATTCTGTTGCATTTTTATCATTGCTTCCTTTTCTAGTTTAGTCATATTCCCCATGTAACTCCTCCTATGGCCATTTACTCTTTTCATTTTTCTTTCTTTCAAATCTTTATTTATCATTGAAAAGATATCTGGTACAGTTGCACGATTTGTGCCAGTTGGCGTTGACAATATATCAAATAACTGTACTACTTGGGTAACAGCAGATTTGTTCAAATACAGTTACAACAATTAGGAACAGATTGAACATTGATCACAATCAGCTTTAGACTGGTATAAGATCAGATCAGAGACACGGTATTGAAGAACAGACATAACTATAACTATTAGGTCCAGCATATAGGACAAGCAAAGCAATTAGAGTTACTGGAAATGACCAATGTTCTAAGGGAGAACCATAGAAGTTATCAGAGGACTCACAGAGTGTATGGTTATATGTGCGGCATGAACTTATTCACGGGAGTAGGAAGCGGGGGGGCAGGGGGGGGTCGGATCCCCCCCAGGAAATAATGCGGGGGGGACGGGTATGCAAAAATCCCTCCCAGCGGCAGCGCAATGTGTGCGGCGGTGGCGGGGCACAGGGAGGTGAACGCTTCCATTGTGGAAGCGTTCATCTCCATAGTCATCTGTATCGCCGTCCCCAGGACAGCGATACAGATGGCTGTGCTGCGGAGCAGGAGAGGGAGAGGCGTCTCCCTTCCCTGCTCCTCTGATAGGCTGCAGGCCTAGTGCAGGCAGCCTATCAGCTGTTGGTACAGGCGGCGCGATGACGTCATCGCGCCGTCTGTGAGCCGTACAGCGCAGGACACAGGCCGGAAGAGGCCTGCATCGCATCGCTGTGACTGATGGAGGTAAGTATAAGTGTCTTGTTTTGTGTGTGTGTGTTTTGTTTTTTTTTTCAACCGGACCCACTGGCCCATAAGGGGGGGGGGGTTTGGAGAGATTTCTGGGAGAGATTTCTGGGACTTGGGGGGGGGGGGGGCGGACAGATGTGGGTGTGGCTTGAGGGTGGGCGAGGACACAGGGGCCCCATAAGTGCTGTCCCCCCCAGATTTTTGTGACTTATTGCCCCGGGGGTAATAGTTGAGTCAAGGAGAATGCGTGGAGATCCCAGCAATGTTGTACCAGGCCTGCCAAGGGGCCCACGTTTTAAGGAAATTATCATGGGATAAGGATTCCCAGCTAGATAATTCCTCAAATCTGTATATTTCGTATAATTTGTCTATCCATTCCCCTCTGGTCGGGATAGTTGTGGAAAGCCAGTAGCGAGGTATCAGTACTTTGGCTGCCGCTATAAGATGTGGTATTAGGGAGTATTTTGTCAGAGGGTAATCTGGAGACGGCAGATTCAGGAGAACTAGAGTAGGAGTAAGAGGGGTGTTAGTGGAGCAGATGGACTGCACGTCTGTTGATACAGTGTTCCAGAATGGAGCAAGTAATGGGCATGTCCACTATATATGATAGTTTGTGCCTAAGTCATTATGGCATCTCCAACAACACGGAGACATGGAAGGATCTATTTTGTGTAAAATGCTGGGAGCTCGATACCATTGTGTGTTCAATTTATAAGAGTTCTCCTGAACTCTAACACATCTAGAAAGGCTATGGGAATGTTGGAGAATCACCTCAATGTCTGACGTGTCAAAAGACATTCCCATGTCTATCTCTCACGTGGAGATATAGGAAGGAGTACTCTTTTCATTTTTCTGATGTCTCTTGTTACTAAATTGGAGAATGTATTTAGCGCTACCGAATATTAATTTAGAGGGTCAAATTTAGACTTCAGTTTTAAGTTGGTATGTACGTAGGGGTTATTTTCCTTCATATTTTCTTTTTTCTCTATACAATTCTTTTCTTTTTTTATATAGTATTTCTTTAAAGCTAATTGCCTAATGAATTTTCGGACCCCTATGAACGCCTCAAATTTATTAAAATAAGTGGTGGGGGCAAATTTAAGTCCCTTCATTCAAAATATTATTTTCTACTCTTGTTAAGGTGTGGTTACTTAACCGCCTGCCGACCGCCTAACGCAGGGCTGCGTCCAGGTGGCGGCAGGCTTGTTCCTCCTTGACGCGTCGGCGCGTCATCTCGCGAGAGGCGACATTTGCTGTGAACGCGTGCACGCATTCACAGCAGATCACGGCTCGGCAGTTATACTGCAGCCTGCCAGCGATGATCAATTGCTAGTAGGCTGTAGATGTAAAATAAAAAGCATCAAAGAGGTATATCAGACGCTGTTTTAACAGCGTCTGATATACCTGCTACCTGGTCCTCTGGTGGTCCCATTTGCTGGGATCGACCACCAGAGGACCAGGTAGCTCTGTAAAGTAGCACCACACTACCCCCCCCCTGTCACTTATTAACCCCTTGTTAACCTCATATAGACTCCCTGATCACCCCACTGTAAGGCTCCATTCACATGTCCATATGTGTTTTGCGGATCCACGGATCCGCAAAACACGGACACCGGCAATGTGCGCATTTTGCAGATCCGCACATTGCCAGAACTATATAGATAATGCCTTTTCTTGTCCACAATTGCGGACAAGAATAGGACATGTTCTATATTATTGCGGAACGGAAGTGCAGATCCGCAATTCCGGATCCGAGCAGGACAAAGTCGGTCCCCATAGAAATGAATGGGTCTGCAATTCCGTTCCGCAAACAGAATTGCGGACGTGTGAATGGGGCATAAGGGTCCCTTATCACCGCCAGTTAGTTAGCTACTTGTTAGGTAGTTAGCGCCCAGCCCACCGCACCGCACCGCAGTCACTGATTTTGGCAGAGATTTTTTCATCCACATTGATTGATGCGAATGAAGAAATCTGTGCCGTTCATTTTTTATTTATTGTTTTCAGCCCGGAGACTGAACGGAAAAAAAAAAATCTCATTACCCGTATGCTAAATATAAGGAGAATATACACCAAAATGTCAGTGATACAACAGTCACTGACCACAAATCTAGCATAATACACCGACTATCCAGACCATTCCATGATTATAATCATTATAATTTTATTAAATTCATATAAAAAAAATCAATAGACAAAGGACAATAACAATACATAAATGTGCATCAGAGATTGGAGAAAACCTCCCTAAAAAATATACAATGGTCAGTTTGAGTGCAATAAAAAACGGAGATCCAAATAAACACTAGGGCAATGTGCTTTGGGGTGAGAAATATCTCTGTAAATGACAACTTTTTAAAAATTTTTATACAAAGTTGTCAGTTTACAGAGAAATTTCTCTCACCCCACATTTGTATATGTAAAAATACACCCCAAAACACATTGCCCTACTTCTCCTGAGTACGGCGATACCACATGAGTGACACTTTTTTGCAGCCTGGGTGCGTAAAGGGGCCCAAATTCCAATGAGTACCTTTAGGTTTTGCTCACAATTTAGCCCCGCCCAAAATGCCAGAACAGTAAATACACCCCACAAATGACCCCATTTCGTAAAGTAGACACCCCAAGGTATTCACTGAGGGGCATAGTGAGTCCGTGGAAGATTTTTTATTTTTTTTGCCAGAAGTTAGCAGAAATGGAAACTTTATTATTTTTTTTTTTCCTCAGAAAGTGTCATTTTCCGCTAACTTGTGAAAAAAAATGAAATCATACATGAACTCACCAAGCCCCTCCGTGAATACTTTGGGGTGTCTTCTTTCTAAAATGGTGTCATTTGGGGGGTATTTATACTATACTGGCATTCTAGCACCTGAAGAAACATGACAGGTGCTCAGAAAGTCAGAGCTGCTTCAAAATGCGGAAATTCACTTTTTTGCATCATAGTTTGTAAACGCTATAACTTTTACCCAAAGACATGTAGAACAATAAATTTATAGAAAAATGTATATAGAAATGTAGTTTTTAAAAAAAAATTACAACAGAAAGTGAAAAATTTCATTTTTTTGCAAACATTTTGGTCATTTTTGATTAATAGCAAAAAAAGTAAAAATGTCAGCAGCAATGAAATAGCACCAAATGAAAGCTCTATTAGTGAGAAGAAAAGGAGGTAAAATTCATTTGGGTGGTAAGTTGTATGACGGAGCAATAAACGGTGAAAGTAGTGTATTGCGGAATTGTAAAAAGTGGCCTGGTCATTAAGGGGGTTTAAGCTAGGGGGGCTGAAGTGGTTAAATTGTATATTTTTCGCAGTAGATTTTCATATTTATCTTCAGTTCGCTGTTACTCTTCTTCCTTTTTTATTTTTTGCTGTGATCTTTTCTTCTTTTTGGCGAGTTTCTCGCCTCTATATCCTCTTTCGGAGTACCTCTTCTGTATGCCTTGAAAAAATCCTGTTTTATTGTTTTTTTTAATGTATCTTTATTTTTATTATTATTATTTTGTGTTTCTCTTCTTTCTTTTGGCCTAACTACCATTTCTGATTGGCTTTCAACCTCATCTTTAGTATTATTCTCTGTATTCTGAATATTCTGAGTCTCCCCTTTTTCGTTATTATTATCTCCGGGTTCCTTTTCATTAGTTCTTCCTTTTTCATAATCTAATGGTTTAAAGTGGTTTTCAGTACGGATCGTATATATATCACTTAAATTACACTCGATTTTATTTTCTTCCCTTTCTTCCGCACTGTTAATTTCAGGGATTTCTTCCCTACTTAATTCTTCTTCCATATGTATTGTTATTACGGACAGGAGTTCTTCTTCCTCTCCTTTTTTCCTTGAACTATATTCATCTAATGCTTGAAAGGTATTTTCCTGATCACTACCTTTTATTTCATCTGTCTTGTATGGTACATAATCCCTATAGAATTTTCTCATTTTCTTCTCCCTAATTTCCTCTTCTCTTGAATGTATTCTCCTCTTTATGTTTTCTACAAGCCCAGCAATATCTGTATGATCTTTCCACGATCTTAGATCCTCAAACAACTGTTTAATACCTATATAAAAAGAAAGAGATTGCAGCAGACTGATGATTCGCTGACGAAGAGCAACGTGTCTTTGCTCGAAACGCGTTGGGTGTGTTTTTGGTACTGCTGCCCACCCGTAGCTCCGAGTGGTGACATCACCCGCTCCACAGCGAGCGCGAGCAACAGGTAACAGGAGTTTTTCGCCACCGGCCGGGGCGAGCTCCAGAAAAACTACCCAACTATTGACACAGAACCCCCGCTCCACCACTTTTTAATGTCAGTGCTGGGACTGCTGCCCATGAGAGATCTGCGGTGAAGACTTTCATACCAAGGTATTTCTGATCGAGTGTATGTCATTTATTCGCTAGAATCGCTCTGGGAAGTGCAGGAGGAGGTCTGTGAATAGAGAGGTTACGCGCGGTGTCACTTACTTTTATCTGTGGTTTTACTCTTGCTATATAGCAGTTACAGGACTGCTAGGACACTGCTGCAGCATACTACGTATTTTAGCGCTAGTGGGTGATAAATAAATTTATTTAGAATCAATTCCAGGTTCAGTTATCATGGAGGTGTTCAGATACATGTCTGTCCTTACTTGTTCTGTAATTCCAGGTAACAGGCTCAGTTGAGGTGCAGTGTCCCAGGGGGTCAGTAGTGTAGCTTTAGGTATGCTGGGCTTTGTAGTGCAGGGCAACCCACTAACCTGGGACCGACTGTCGTCTTCAATCGGGTCAGCACTGGAAGAGGCAGGTGATGGATGTCGTGACGCCAGTGCCAATTGAACGGTGGCACACTGTGTAGTGATAGGTGGAATAATTGAGGAATCCTTATATTTGAATAACAGGATAACTTTACTGAACGTAGTTGAAAATAGATGAACAGTAAGTAGGTACAGTTCCAGAAGGTTCCACACGTTACAATACAGTCACAGAAGTGGTTCAAGTTAGTAATCACAGTCCCAAAAGGCTATCTTCAAGACAGGCCTCCTAAGATCGGGCTTTCATCTTACTCTTAATGCAGCAACACACTTCAGGCAACTGTTCTCTCTCTCCAGGGATACTTGTCCTGCTTGCAGCTTGACTAAGGAGGCAACACTTCTCCACTAGTTCTAGGGTCTGGACTGCTCCTCCTAGAGAATTAATCTTCCTAGGCTGGACCCCCTCAGGCTATAGGGCCTGGGCTGACTTCAGCGGGTACAAGGCCTGGGCCTTGTCTTCACAGGCACATGCTAGATTAGACTGCTCACAGGCTCAAGGCCTGAGCTAGACTTTCACAGGCGCATGGCTTGGGCTTAACTGCCTTTTCCTTCCCTGACTGGGCCTATATATAAACTAGGGCTCCCTAGCTCCCTCTAGCGTCTTAGAGCTGGAATGACACCCCTAGCAGGCCTGCACATGGCAAATATCTCAGTAACAGGGAAATACACAGCATTGCATTACATGAAGATGTTTTACACCAACCTCCCCATAACTGAGGGGAACGACCGCACACAAGTGACCCTTCTGTAGTGACGGGCATTACAGCTCCCGTACACTACAGAGGTACTAACAGGCTTCAATGTTCTGAGGACACTAATATACTTCCTTTTGCTGGTATCAATGAGCCCTTTATCTGTGCTTATTAGGTTAATTGGTCCACTTCCTAACAGCCAGGTACTGGGATAAAATATAATCTTCTACTCTATGTCTTTATTTCTCTTTCTTCCATTCATTCTTTCTGCAACCTACAGGGCGGCTCTCGCTAATGGCAGGCATGCGACTTCTGCTCCATTCTTTGTACTGGTTGCTAACATTCCTCAATCGACCGGTTCCACACGGTCCATAGAGGAATGTAGTAAAACACAACTTTGCACTTAGTTGTAGTGGTGTGTCCAGGTACTTGAAGCTTCTCCTGGTCACAAAGTGCTGTGGAGTCCATAAGCTAAAGACTGCTGCTATCTCTACTAGACTTGCTCTATACCCAAGTCTACACTGGTCTGTGCTGGGTAGCTTCTGATGATTCCTCCTCCAACCTCCCTCAGCCTGGCCAGTGCCAAGGGGACTAAAGTGGTAGCTACATGGCGGACTTCCCTCTGACTCTCCTCACTTTGGACTGACTCTCTACTCACTCTCACCACACACTTCCTCCCTTCCTGTGTCTAGCCTCCCTTTTATATGGGAACATACCAGCACCATCTACTGGTGGTTGATGTGATGTGGTGTTTTACCAGCCTGTTAAAAGGAATTTACAGCTTTACATATTGCATTGGTGACAGTACTTTACATTACAGTTAGTGTTTAGCAGTGCGTTTCAGGGCACTGCAGACATAGTTCTGCTAATTATTAAAACAAATTACAAAGCTGATACTTTTATTTTTTTATTTTAGAAAAAAAAAACTTCAAGAGCAAAATATATGAAAAAGGTCACCTCCGAGCCAACCTAATTAATACTGATATTCAAATGAAAGATTATGGCGGCTCACTTGGTTGGTTAGATGGAGGTCAGGTGCTCAATCCGAAAAAAGCGTACCCAGCGCTAGTATAGGGTGAGAAAAAAGTGGTAGTAAAGGGATGGCACACTGATCATATGGTATGTAAAAACAATGGTATTTATTAGTATTTGATAAAATATAATCCTCTATTTAGGGATATTTGGGTACAGGGTGGCCGTATTGGCTTTAAAATGATGTGTGTTTAGTTCACATAAATATTAGTACATAAATATATCGCAATAATTCATAGTAGGTAATAAAATTCATAAAGAGTATTCCTAAAAACAATAGAAAATGCTCATGAAGTCGATGAAAAAATATGAGAATAAAAGATGATAAAAAAATAAAAAATAGTGAAAAAAATGATGAAAAAAATATTAGAGGTAAATGAAGGTCTTAGGTGATTGATATAAAGTCCAGTATCCTCAAATGTCTTCTTCTAATCGAGGCATGCAGTTGTAGAAAAATATGTGACTACAGAGGTAAAACAATGGATGCAGCTGAAAAAGTATATATATCGCTGAAAAGATAGTCCGATGGTTATTACACCCTACAGTGGTGATTATGCTATAATATATGTGTCCAAGGAGGACTGTACATTACCGCTCCTGCAGTTGTGTTGGTGATGCTGTCTGGTAGCGGCGTCCTCGTGCTGTTTGCCGCGCGTGTGGTTCGGCTCCCTGGGATGTCGGGACGTAACTACTGGTGACGTACTTCCGGTTGCCCGGGATACTTGGCGTCCGCGTGTTCTTCACTTGATTGTTGGCGGGAATGTTTTTGAAGATGATATTTTTGCGGTAATTTTTCACCGTTATTTAGTTCTGATAATAGTTAGATTTTCTTTGTCAGCTAGCTGAACTTGGTATCGGCGTGCTCTATCCCCCAAGCGCGTTTCGGAGCTCGCTGCTCCTTCTTCAGTGGGTGTGAGCCGCCCTCTTTTGGCACGCTTATATGGGGTGTATCCTTATTTGCATAATCACCATCGTTGTCATGATTGGCAACATTTGCATAATCACCACTGTTGTATCTTCATTGAGGCAGTGATTTAGATGTCTCATCTAGTCCTTCAATCTAAGGTGATAGATGGTTTTAAATAGTTCATTATGAGCATTTAATTATTTAATTTTTGCTCTGCGATCGACTTGCCATATCTTCTAAAATCAACTTGTCATGTCTTCCGGAATCAGAGAGAAAAGAAAATCATTTGTTCTGCTAGATTGTGGTGTTATTATTTTTATTTTTATTTTTATATTTGTATTTATATTTCCACGTAGATTCCCGGTACAGATTACTAATTATAAATTATAATAAAAAAGTCTCATTCTACATGACTTGGATGGTAAAATTTCTTGTTTTCAAGAAATGGGAGGAGTCCAGTTTTTCATTGTCTGCGCTAGTTTCCATATTGGAAATATATAATAGATATATAATAGATATATGTCCATATAAATACAGAAATATATAATATAAAAAGTATAAGAGGTATATATAATAAGAGAAGTATATATAATATGAGAATGTGTAAGTCGTCAAAATGTGTGGTTTGTGTTTGCTGAAAATCAAATATATGATGGTTTATGGTACTCAATTCAAACTTGTTTGTTCTAAGAATTATGTACCTGCAAAATATTCCTGCAAAATATTCCACTATGAAGGTGTTTATCTTCTAAATGGTGAATTATAGGGGTCGGTGTATCTTGGGATATGGGTTGATCATAGAGTATGAATGAATCTTGGTATAAGGGGGTCGTAGGATATAAGTAGAGTATAAGTAGAAGTAGAATGTAAGTGGAATGGGGAAGGGGGCCCCTAGGGAGGGGTCGCAGTGCTGGTAAGCAGCCTGACTGTGACTCCCGATCCCCATAGGGGCACCCGACCGGGTGATGTGGTGTCAAACCAGGAAGCCAAAAATCTCCATTTCTGCATTGAGTCCTTTAGGGATCATTGTGTCAAATTCGAAAATTCTTCTAGATTCAATTCTAGACATATTGGCTATATGGTTGCCACCCCTCCAATGACGATGTATCCTTTCTAGTGCCACATATGTAAGAGATGATGGATCGCTGTTATGGTATTCTTTATAGTGTTTGGAGACTGAATGTAATAGGTATCCTTTTTGATATTTTGTATATGTTCAGATATTCTCTTCTTCAGGGGTCTCTTTGTTCGTCCTACATATTGTTTTTGGCAGGGACATTGTAAGATGTAAATGACATTCGTTGTATTACATGACAGATGTTCACGGATATGGTGTTTATGTGGGTTATTATTTGCTTGTACCATATCAGTCTTTTTGGGAATTTGGTGATTTTGCAGTTGTTGCACTTGCCACATCTATAGAAGCCTTTTAACGTTAGCCAATTGGGGTTTATTCCAATGGGTTTTTCGAATTGTTGGTGCTATTTTCAATCCTAGATTGGGTGCTCTAGTGTATGTGATTTTAGGTTTAATTGGTAGTAACTGTCCTATTAGCTTGTCTTTCAATAGATGATGCCAGTGTTTGTGGATGATTTTTTCTAATTTTTATAGTGAGTGTTAAATGGTAATATGATTCTCAAAGGATTTTCTTCAGGGGTGTTTTGATTTGTTTCTGAGAAAAATGTGCGTCTGTCCATGGCCCTGACCTTGTTTAAAGAGCTCTCGATAGTGTTTATTGGATAGTGTTTATCAAGGAATTGTGTAGTCAAATTTTTGCTTCTATTTCAAACTGGCTTTCTTCTGTGCAATTTCTTTTTAAACGTCTGAATTGGCTTGTGGGTATATTGATGAGCCATTTTGGTAGATGGCAGCTGGAATGTAAAATATAATTATTCTTCATTGTAGGCTTTTGATAGGTGCTGCATATTAGTTTATTGTCCGATATTTTGATTAATAAATCAAGGAATTCGATCTGTACCTGACTGATATTAGTCGTGAATGTGATATTTGCATCGTTTATGTTAATGTCCCCTAGAAATACGTCTAGTTCCTCTCTCGTGCCATTCCATATGAAAATGGCGTCGTCTATATAACGACGCCATAGTACCAGGCTCGTCCCCAGTCGGGGGATATAACCTCCTGCTCCCATTGTGCCATGAATATATTCGCATAGCTGGGGCGAACCTGGTACCCATAGCGGTTCCCTTTAATTGCAAGAAGAAATCGGATTCAAATACAAAATAATTGTGGGTTAGGATAAATCGTACCCCTCTATTAAAAATTCAATTTGATCATTGTGTAGGGATTGATAATATTTTAGTTGTTTTTCTAAGGCTGTGATGCCATGATTGTGATTAATGATCGTGTATAGGGAGTTAACGTCCATTGTGCCTAGTGTCCAGTGATTTTGATATTCTATTTTTCTAATGTACTAACTATGTCTGTTGTGTCTTTTATATAAGATGGTATTAGTCGAACAGTAGGTTGTAAAAGTCTGTCGATGTATTGTGAAAGATTGGAAGTGAGTGATCCAATTCCTGAGATTATGGGTCTACCTGGTGGATGGGTGCAGTTTTTGTGGATTTTTGGTAAGCAATAAAATACCGGGATTCTGTTTTGTGTGTTGTTAATGAAAATAAATTCTTGTTCAGTTAGAATCCCTTTATCTCTACCTTTTTGTGTATAAGTTAAGAGTTCCCTGTAGAAATCCTCAGTTGGATCTTTGCTCAATGTGATATATGTTTGTTGGTCAGACAATTGTCTTCTACATTCCGTATTGTACTCTATTGTGTTTTGTATCACAATTGCACCTCCTTTGTCGGCTGGTCTTATTGTTAGATCGTGTGAAGATTGGAATTGTCTGATGGCGTCACTCTCTCTTTTAGTTAAATTATATTGATTCCTATTTAAGTTCATTTTACGGATCTCAGTCTCCATACATTTACGGAATGTTGCGATATCGTCTCCCATTTCTTGTTTTGGGTATTTGGTGGATTTCTTCTTTAAATCTGTGTGAGTATATAGTGATGCTTGTATATCTCCTCTAGCCATGGGGTTTTTAGAAAGTATTTCTTTAGGCATAATTTCCTGACAAATTTCTCTATGCCTATATAGGCATTGAATTTATCTAGTTTGACAGATGGAGCAAATTTGAGTCCCTTATTTAGCAGTTTTTGTTGTGCGTCATTTAAGGTGACATCACTCAAGTTTACAATAATGTTAGTATCAGTGTCTTTGTGTGTTATCTGTGATATCTTCTTCTTGTGTCTCCCCCTTCTTGTCCTTTTTGGAATCTGTGCTCTTGATCTCTGGATGTCTCCTCTCTCTGTGTATTCTCGTGTCTTTGGTGTCTCTTGTAGTTGTGCTGTTGGTGATATGCGTGTGATTCCCTCCTCTCTTGGTATTCCCTGATTGGTGTCGTGTTCTGTGTTCTTCTGTGTCTCAGGTTGTAATCGTGTGTGGGGATTGTCATTCTTTGGGGTCTTTTTGGGGAACGTGAAATGTGACGGGTTCTTGTTCTGTGGTGAGGGGGGGTCTGATCTAAAAAATGAGGTGAAGAAAGTGACTCAAAATAATTATTAGTTGGAATATTATATCTCTCTTGTATGTTACTTCTGACTTGTTGTTTCCTTTGTTCATTGGGTGGTTCATTTACATTTGTATTCCTACGTTTTGGCAAATCTTCTCTTGATGTTTGTGTATTATCATATCTTGGTATGTTGTTAGGGGATTTACTTGGTTGCCCTCTATATATGTTTGGTCTTAATTTTTTATTTTTCTTAATCATGATTGTTCTTTCTAGGTTGTCAAGGCTTGTGCAGATTCTTTCCTGCCATTTAATAAAAAGGTCATCTCTTGGTAATTGGTCTATTATCTCTTTTAATTGATTGATCTGTGTTTCAGTTTCTTCCAAAATTTGTGAACGTCTCTTAATCACTAATTGAATTAGTGTGCGAGATTGTGTTTTTAGGAATTCTTCCCATTCTTGTTTGAAATCTGTGTTCAATAAGTCCTCTGCTGGGTCTTTTATTAATAGCAGGCCTTTTGGTATAAGGTCTTTCAATAGGTATTGGTTCAATGATTTAATCTCCCATTTCTGTCTGAGTTGTCTTTGTAGTACCTTTTCTAGCTCTTTGAATATCTCTGATGTTGGTTTGTTGATGGTTCTATTGTATGTGGAATCATCTGTTATGTCAAATGAGTAAGTGTCGATCGTTTTGTACTTCTTTTCTATACATTCCCATATGTCCATCTTCCAGCCAAGGTGCTCAACCAATGGGTAAGAGTAATGGTATTCAAATGAAAGGTTATGGCGGCTCACTTGGTTGGTTAGATGGAGGTCAGGTGCTCAATCCGAAAAAAGCGTACCCAGCGCTAGTATAGGGTGAGAAAAAAGTGGTAGTAAAGGGATGGCACACTGATCATATGGTATGTAAAAACAATGGTATTTATTAGTATTTGATAAAATATAATCCTCTATTTAGGGATATTTGGGTACAGGGTGGCCGTATTGGCTTTAAAATGATGTGTGTTTAGTTCACATAAATATTAGTACATAAATATATCGCAATAATTCATAGTAGGTAATAAAATTCATAAAGAGTATTCCTAAAAACAATAGAAAATGCTCATGAAGTCGATGAAAAAATATGAGAATAAACGATGATAAAAAATAGTGAAAAAAATGATGAAAAAAATATTAGAGGTAAATGAAGGTCTTAGGTGATTGATATAAAGTCCAGTATCCTCAAATGTCTTCTTCTAATCGAGGCATGCAGTTGTAGAAAAATATGTGACTACAGAGGTAAAACAATGGATGCAGCTGAAAAAGTATATATATCGCTGAAAAGATAGTCCGATGGTTATTACACCCTACAGTGGTGATTATGCTATAATATATGTGTCGGGTGCCCCTATGGGGATCGGGAGTCACAGTCAGGCTGCTTACCAGCACTGCGACCCCCCCTCCCTAGGGGGCCCCCTTCCCCATTCCACTTACATTCTACTTCTACTTATACTCTACTTATATCCTACGACCCTCTTATACCAAGATTCATTCATACTCTATGATCAACCCATATCCCAAGATACACCGACCCCTATAATTCACCATTTAGAAGATAAACACCTTCATAGTGGAATATTTTGCAGGAATATTTTGCAGGTACATAATTCTTAGAACAAACAAGTTTGAATTGAGTACCATAAACCATCATATATTTGATTTTCAGCAAACACAAACCACACATTTTGACGACTTACACATTCTCATATTATATATACTTCTCTTATTATATATACCTCTTATACTTTTTATATTATATATTTCTGTATTTATATGGACATATATCTATTATATATCTATTATATATTTCCAATATGGAAACTAGCGCAGACAATGAAAAACTGGACTCCTCCCATTTCTTGAAAACAAGAAATTTTACCATCCAAGTCATGTAGAATGAGACTTTTTATTATAATTTATAATTAGTAATCTGTACCGGGAATCTACGTGGAAATATAAATACAAATATAAAAATAAAAATAAAAATAATAACACCACAATCTAGCAGAACAAATGATTTTCTTTTCTCTCTGATTCCGGAAGACATGACAAGTTGATTTTAGAAGATATGGCAAGTCGATCGCAGAGCAAAAATTAAATAATTAAATGCTCATAATGAACTATTTAAAACCATCTATCACCTTAGATTGAAGGACTAGATGAGACATCTAAATCACTGCCTCAATGAAGATACAACAGTGGTGATTATGCAAATGTTGCCAATCATGACAACGATGGTGATTATGCAAATAAGGATACACCCCATATAAGCGTGCCAAAAGAGGGCGGCTCACACCCACTGAAGAAGGAGCAGCGAGCTCCGAAACGCGTTTGGGGGATAGAGCACGCCGATACCAAGTTCAGCTAGCTGACAAAGAAAATCTAACTATTATCAGAACTAAATAACGGTGAAAAATTACCGCAAAAATATCATCTTCAAAAACATTCCCGCCAACAATCAAGTGAAGAACACGCGGACGCCAAGTATCCCGGGCAACCGGAAGTACGTCACCAGTAGTTACGTCCCGACATCCCAGGGAGCCGAACCACACGCGCGGCAAACAGCACGAGGACGCCGCTACCAGACAGCATCACCAACACAACTGCAGGAGCGGTAATGTACAGTCCTCCTTGGACACATATATTATAGCATAATCACCACTGTAGAGTGTAATAACCATCGGACTATCTTTTCAGCGATATATATACTTTTTCAGCTGCATCCATTGTTTTACCTCTGTAGTCACATATTTTTCTACAACTGCATGCCTCGATTAGAAGAAGACATTTGAGGATACTGGACTTTATATCAATCACCTAAGACCTTCATTTACCTCTAATATTTTTTTCATCATTTTTTTCACTATTTTTTATCATCTTTTATTCTCATATTTTTCATCGACTTCATGAGCATTTTCTATTGTTTTTAGGAATACTCTTTATGAATTTTATTACCTACTATGAATTATTGCGATATATTTATGTACTAATATTTATGTGAACTAAACACACATCATTTTAAAGCCAATACGGCCACCCTGTACCCAAATATCCCTAAATAGAGGATTATATTTTATCAAATACTAATAAATACCATTGTTTTTACATACCATATGATCAGTGTGCCATCCCTTTACTACCACTTAATTAATACTGATATTGTTCTGTCTGGTCTCATACTCATAGGCTTCTAAAAAGTCAAGATCTACAGTATGTTGTGGGTTAATGGGTTCTTCACATTTTGGGGGTTTAAGGTTTTCTGATCATAGACATTGAGAGTGTATCGATTTCATATACCATTATAGTCTTGATGGAGAAGCTCTGACTGCTGAGGGGGGGACATGACAACTGGTAAATTGGTACTCCTCACCAATGTTCATAGTTAGAAAACCCTTCTAATTTTTATGAATTTGGAGTTAGACTCTTACCAATCAAATATTCGTGCCTTACCCTAATCATAGGCTATTAAAATTAAAGGGGCATTCCCATTTCATAAGCTCATAAATCTAGGATATTCCATCACATTATAATTGGTCGGAAGAGCAGACCTTTGGGCCTACAACCAAGAGTAGTAATGAATGGGACGCAGTGCTGGTTTAGTGCTTCAGTGAATGGACCTCCTGCCTATTGTCACGGACGTTCCAGCGACAGGTGGCAGGAGATGGGTGAGACTGGCAACACGTGGTTTGATCTGACATGTTTTCTGTTTGTATCAAATGACGTCTGTGTTGTTTCTGGTGCTTACCACATCTTCTTTCCCCAGGTGTGGCTATTAGGGTCATTTAACCTTCTCTGTTGTTTCTCCCACTTTGCTATGCGGTTTATAGCTTCAGTTTGAGTTGTGGATAGCTGGTGTGTGGATCTCGGTTGAGCTCCTGGTGCTGCCATAGCCACTTGAAGTTAAGTGTTTTCTTTCCCTTTTGTATTTTGTTTGGGTTATTTTGTGTGTTGCATTTCCCTGTCATTTGTATTAACGCCTGAGGGAGACTCCTGTTCGTTCTTCCTTTTGGAGGAACAGGTTGTCTCAGTCCTGACATTAGTACCAGGGTCCTATATGGTGAGTTAGGACACTAGGTATTCCTGTGTATGAACTCACCTACCTCTGAGGTCTGTTCATAGTGGTAGTTAGTCAGGACTTTGATTAGGGTTTTACTAGGAGGTGTCCATCTCCTTTCCCTAGTTTCCAGGCCTTATTTTCTCACCCCTTTCCCTCCTTTGTTCGGTGTGGTGTTTCCCTCCCACACCAGAATGTGACACCTGTGCTGTAGACCCCTGCACTGCCAGGTGGCCAGGGTCAACAGGAAAACTTAGGAGGGACATAGCTCTACACCAAAAAGGTGGACATAGCCTCACGCCAGCACCCTATGGCCCTGTCGCAAGGAGGATATTCTAGTGTAATGGAGAATAATAAAAGTCCCAAACGTGTTATGAGCTTTAGCTCAGTCCTTTTCTATGTGTTTATTTTTAGTATATGAGGCAATAGTGAAAAAGGGATTATCCAGGCCAGACAACTCCTTGTTGTAATTCTTGTAATTCCATTTACTAATTAAATGTTCTGGTAAACATTTCCAATTAGGGTTTTTTATGTTGACATCATATAGCATGCTTGGCAGCTTATATAACCTAACTGGCCAGGTTTTATCGCATTTGTCATTATGTTCCAGCAGGGCTAATTCAGAACGAATAGTTATAGCTGTTTTTATTGGTCAGATAATTACCCATCGTTATGTTTCTCTGCCGTTCCCGTTTCAGGGCTTGTCCGCATTTTCATCTATTTTCGTTCTGTTACACTCTCATTTTCATATATTTAAATATACAAGGACGTGATGTAACCTTCATTTGTACAATGTGTCTGTCATGTAACCAGATTTTATATTCATTTAAAGGGCATCTGTCAGCAGATTTGTACCTATGACACCGGCTGACCTGTTACATGTGCACTTGGTAGCTAAAGACATCTGTGTTGGTCCCATGTTCATATGTGCTCACATTGCTAAAAAAAAGTGATGTTTTAATATATGCAAATGCCGGTCAGCCAGTTTCATAGGTACAAATCTGCCGAAGATGTCCATTTTTTATATATTTCAGTGTACCTAAAATGACAAATTAAAGCGGTTGTGCAGGGGTTTTTATACTGATGAACTATCCTTAGGATAGGTCATCAATATCTGATCGGTTGGGGTTCCAACACCCGACACTTCTGACGATCGCTGCTTCCTGTTCATTACACTGCCTGTCGTCTCAGAAGCGCAGTGCAATTACAAGTACTCTCTCCATTCACTTAAAGTAAACAAGTACTTGTAATTATACCACGCTGTGGCTGCAATGAGAAGGAAGCAGCACTCTAAAGAAGCGCCGCCTCCTTTTCAAACAGCTGATTGGCTACATGCAACATGATTTGTCTGGCCGAAAGTCGGCATATATGCCAGAAAGTAACATAGTAACATAGTAACATAGTATATAAGACCGAAAAAAGACATTTGTCCATCCAGTTCGGCCTGTTTCCTACAAGTTGATCCAGAGGAAGGCAAAAAACCCCTGTGAGGCAGAAGCCAATTTTCCTCACTTAAGGGGAAAAAAAAATTCCTTCCCGACTCCAATCAGGCAATCAGAATAACTCCCTGGATCAACGACCCCTCTCTAGTAGCTATAGCCTGTAATATTATTACACTCCAGAAATACATCCAGGCCCCTCTTGAATTCCTTTATTGTACTCACCATCACCACCTCCTCAGGCAGAGAGTTCCATAGTCTCACTGCTCTTACAGTGAAGAATCCTTTTCTATGTTTGTGTACAAACCTTCTTTCCTCCAGACGCAGAGGATGTCCCCTTGTCACAGTCACAGTCCTGGGGATAAATAGATGATGGGAGAGATCTCTGTACTGACCCTTGATATATTTATACATAGTTATTAAATCTCCCCTCAGTCGTCTTTTTTCTAAAGTGAATAACCCTAATTTTGATAACCTTTCAGGGTACTGTAGATCCCTCATTCCAGTTATTACTTTAGTTGCCCTCCTCTGAACCCTCTCCAGCTCTGCTATGTCTGTCTTGTTCACAGGAGCCCAGAACTGTACACAGTACTCCATGTGTGGTCTAACCAGTGATTTGTAAAGTGGTAGGACTATGTTCTCAAGTGGCCGGATTACCACCGGATCCGATTACGGTGAAGGCTGGATACAGTAAACTCCAGCAGTCTGTTCCTCTGCTGGAACAGACTGCCAGCGTTCACATCGCAGATGTGAACCCGGCTTTATTAAGGGGAAGGAAAGGGTGTTCAAGTAACAACCAGCAGAATTGTAAATGCAGCTCTGGCTATAATAAAGGAACAGTATAGGATAAGTGATAACATGTATTTAAGGAGTTACACATATATATATAAAAAGTTAGTGATATTTGGCTTGTGGGTGCAATTTTAGGATGAACCTAAAATGCACTCTAACCTTTACAGGTGAACTTAATGTGACCTTCTCTAAACTTCTGAATGCACATGTCCAACTATTCAACGTTTCAGTACTTTAAGCACAACTTGCTGTTCTCTAACAAGAAGCTTAAGGGCAAAATTCACAACAGGTGTTTTGATCCATGAATCACCCAATACATTTCCTGGTTCAATTAGAATTGGTATTTAAACAGTCCTCCTCATCATGCTGTTCACATTTTGACATCATGAGACCAAGACGACACCTAAAAATTGATCAACAGTACCTTGTCATTACGAGGCTTCAAGCAGGATATTCTAAGATGGAAGTGGCCACTGAGCTTAGAGTGTCATCAACAGGTTGCAACAGAGAGACTGGAAGGGTCACAGAAAGGCATAGAAGTGGACATCCTTCGGCCATATCCTACACTAATGACCTTTTCATTGAGAACAATGGCCTGCAGAACCAGATGATAAATGCCACACAACTCCAGGCACATCTAAGGGAGGTGAGAGGCACCCAAGTGTCACGTTAGACCATTAGAAACCATTTACATCAGTGTCGTCTGCGTGCTAGATGACCTGCAAGGGTACCTGACCAGGCACAGGCGTCATCGTCTTGTATGGGCCAGGGAGCATTAACGCTGGACAAGGGACCAGTAGGACGAGGGACTAGTAGGCCTCAGTGCTGTTTACTGATGAAAGTCGATTCACGCTGAGCAGAAATGATGACTGCCAACAATGTTGGAGACGTCAAGCAGAGCGCATCAGCCATTGTTGTCACCAGACGAGCCTTTGGTGGTGGTCGTTTTACAGTGTGGGCAGGTGTGTATAGTCAATACAGAACTTCCCTACACTGTGTGAATGGTACAGTGACAAGCCCATACTACTTAAATAACATCATTAATCCAGTCATTGTGCCTCTGCATGAACAACACAGGCCTGTTTTCATCTTCATGGAAGACAATGCGCTAGCTCATCGAGGTCGCATCATTAGGGAACTGCTGCTGGAGACTGAGCTACCTGCACATTCTCCAGACCTGAATATCATTGACGACCTATGGGATCAGCTGAGTCGCCGTGTAGAGGCTCATAACTCTGTACCCCAGCCCAGAACCTCAATGTCTTGAGGGCCGACCTTCAAGAAGAGTGGGATGCCACGCCTCAGCAGACAATAAGTTGACTTCTCAACAGCATGAGACGTCATTGTGAAACTGTAATTGATGCTCAAGGCCACATGACAAGTTTTTGAGACATTGACATTTTTGTCGGAGTATACCCACCACTGGTGTTGGCTTGTTGTTTCAATAAATTGTTTGTGATGAAAAAAATCACCATTGCTGCTTCTACTTAAATGCCCTACTTTCATATAATATCACTGTAGTGTAAACTTTTTATGTTTTCCATAAATTTCACCCGAAAGCCAAATATCCCGAACTTTTTGGGAGTAGTGTGTATATATACTGTATATACTTTGTGGTAAGGTGCAAGGTGTCATATGTGATGGCAGGTACGTGTCACCGAGGTTGCTGGCCTCGGTGAGGTGAGAGCCGGGTTTTTGTCTGCAGCAGCTAGTGCTGTTTGACTTTGTTAAATAGCATGGCTGCAAAGCCGATCCGGGCCGGCTCTTACTGGGAGCAGCTAAAGAGTAGGGTGGGTGGCTGCTCCCCACGGTCCAGTCCATGTTTTGGGCTGGATATAAAACGCAGCCAGCAGCTGTGTCTGGGGGGTGTGATTATCCTGGAGCTGCTGACAGGGCTGGGAGTTCTCTGTCCAGGAGGAAAGCGCTCAGCAAGGAGGTATTTTGTTCCTGGCTACCTGAAGCTGGATTCTCCTGCGGCTGGGCCGACAGCGTGGTGCGAACCTGCACCTACACCTCCCAGGTGACTGAACCTGTGTTGGACTGTTTTTGTTTGGCTACGTTATTTCCGTTGTGTGTGAACTGTCACCAAGAGACTGTTTTTCATTTTGTGTGCAAGTGTGAATAAAACACTGTTTGTTGCACAATCTGGACTCCTTGTTTTGCCTCTAAACTGCACCCGCACCGCTGTCTACCAGAGCGACTCCCCACAACTTACAGTTGTGTTCACCAGTGATCACAGGGAAATTACATTAGAACTTTTTTGAAACTCAGCTCACAATGCACCACAGGGGCAGGAATTTTCTTTTTAATGTGTATATTTGGCTTCTGTACCCCTAGTACATGGGTTCATTACTAGAGTGAGATGACGCATAATGCGGAGTTATCCACTTCAGCAAATTAATATCTTTCTGTGGGAACGATCCCAAGTATAAAAAGCTATTTTGAGAAATGCTGCCAAGAACAAAGAGTGTTAAGAGGGATCTCTTGTATACAAAAGAAAATATATATCAAATCAATGTTTCCGGTAAGTTCTAATAAATCAAGTTGTACATTTCTGTCAGTGATATGGGCAGTTTTGCTGGTACAGGACATAATGGATGATAACAATTTACAGCTCACCAAAACCTGCAAAAACTGTTTCCACACCATAGACCTATGGCATATCAACAAGTGGGAGACCACTGACAGTGGGGTGCACAGTGAGAAGTATCTGAGCATGCACATGTAGGTACTGTTAACACCAGTGTTGCAGCATGCCAACCCACAGGGTAGGTGCACCTAACTCGTCATGCACCTCTTCGTAAATGAGGTGCATCCTCTTGCATCCATGCGCCTAAACAGAAACACATTTTTGGCTTCATTTGCGCCCCCTTTCTGCCCTCATCACACCCCCTTTTGAACAGTGAAAGCAGCAAAAAGGTGGGAGATACAATTAAAAAAATAAAGCCGCTAACACATAGTTTGAAACTTTTTAATGCCACTTTTCAGGCGTAAAAGAGATGATAAATCTCTCTCAAAATGTTAATCAGCCATATTTCCATAAGGGCTCATGCACACAATTGTATGTATCTTGCGGTTCGCAAAAAACGGATCCGCAAAAAATACGGATAATGCCCGTGTGAGTTCTGTATTTTGCAGAACAGAACAGCTGGCACCTAATAGAACAGTCCTATCCTTGTCCTTAATGCGAACAATAAAAGGACGGAGATACAGAAATGGAATGCACACGGAGTTGTACGCAGTTGCTTTTTTTATCCGGACCCATTGAAATGAATGGTTCCACACACGGTCCGCAAAAAAAAAAAAAAACAACGAACACGGAAAGGAAATACGTTCTTCTGCGTGATCCCTGCATGGGGCGATGTCGCTGCCCACAATGGTCATCACAGTGCACATGCCCGGGCCGGTGGTGAACTGCGCACTCGTCAGATCTCGGTCAGTACACTGGATGACGCAAGGGGCTTACAGGGCGGGCCAAGCTAGAGGCTGGTAGGAGTTATCTAAGAAGAAGGCCGAGCGAGCCCTCAATTTCATATGAATAAATCAGCGATTTTGCCTCTAGTGAACTTCAGAACAACACAACAAAGGCACCATTTGACTTGTGTAAAGTTATGCTACAGCGCTATGTAAGCGGTCTATAATGTCAGATTGTGGCGGCAGACTCCATTTAATATTGGGAAATAACGATGCAGAATAAGCAGTTACCATTAACATACAGACTATAAAGGAAGCAGGGAACATGGCACAGTTATGTGGTTAAACTGGTTTTGGGGCCATTTGGTGACGTGAATATGGCACACGTGTCCCTTAGTCACCTATCTTTAACGCATCACGGATTTAATACTGAGATTAGTGCAAATATCAGAAATACCTCTGACATGGATAACCAGATAGGACATACAAAGTGGACCTGGGGACATGTCACTAAATAACTTCATTTCACATGAACTAACAATACTGGAGCATTTCTTAAAACTCTGTTTAGTTGTGCCTTTCCTCTATTATTCCTGCTAGAAATGGTGATGTTCCTGTGGCCTTTGTCAGTTGGGCATGCCTCTACACAGTTGGACACTGTCTAATCATTAGTATCAGACTGTGCAGGGATACCGGATCGAAAAAGGCAATGGCAATATCAAGTTGTGATTTCTAGGTGTAGTAACTGAGAGACGGCACAAGCTCAAGTCTTAAGAAAAGATGTGTCAGCATTATTACATGGGGAATACAGGTAATTAATAAAACAGACATGTCAGGAGAGGTGACGGTTCCTTTTACAGTGAACGTCCATGAGGATACTTCTCCGCTCAGCTATTCTTAGGAGTTGACGTCTGCCGTCTGTCCATTGCCATAGTAACCACTGTACACACATCAATCAGATGTGCACAATCAGGTTACAGAAAAGGGGGCAGTTCACTTCCTCTGAGACCTTGCAGTAGCTTCATTCATCCCCCCCCCCCCCCCCCCCCCTTGGATTCTGCGGACGGCCTGGGCTCATTTTCCTTCTCAGCTATTTTTAAGCACCATAGTCCCAGAACATGACATCACCAAGACCTCTGACATTCAGGGACTCGGAGTATTCATAGTCGGAGCTGAATCCCGGGCTGCACATCTTTTTCCTTTTTTTATGGTCGGATCTGTAAATAAGAATTATTAATGGCTATATAATAAAGAACAAAAAATGAAGCAGAACTTGAAGGTATAAGTTGGATTTGCCGCCAGAATCGGACCGGCCCACCAGAGTAGTAGAGGATCCTCCGGTGGGGCCCAAAGTTCTAAGAAAAAAAACATCTGGTGCTGGCTTTGGAGCATCACTTACTATTAGGGACTATTTCTTTGAATAAAAACCTATTAGGGTACATCCGCAAAACACTGATACAGGCCGTGGGTCAGCGCTATATATAGCAGTGTGCTGTCCGCATCTTTTCGGCCCAATTGAAATGAATGGGTCAGCACCCGTGGTCGTATGAGAGTAGCCTTAGACTGATGCTATGGGGGTTGGGCCCGGAAAATAATATCCTCTGGTGGGCTCAAGGAACCCAAGTCCAACCTCATTTGCCACAGACTACTTTGCATATGATTTCAGAACAGAAAAGTATGGTGCAACATTTCTAAGTCCATAGGTAGAGGCTGTGACAGGCGCAGAACTATGAAGTGCCTTTTGCACTGTGGCATTAGAAGAATTTGATATCTCTAACTTTTTAGTCCAACCAGACTGTCTATTACTCTGCTTCAGTCTTGTTTCTTTTGAGCTAATTCTCCTAGCGCCGTTCTATTGAAACAGTAGGCTTAAAGAGCACACCAAATGCTTAAAATAACTTCTTTATTAACTTCAACTTTTCTTCATATATAACACTGCCACCTCAGCAATAGATAGTCCATGTACAAACACATGTTGCATAAAGTATCACAAAATGGCAGTATGCATAAAATGGTGGTTTAACTGTTCAATCTTGTCATTCAACATAAATGGTGGATATATTTCTCTCTTCATTATCTGTACTTTCACTCTAAGTTATTTAAGCACTTTATAATCACTCTGAGAGGTATATCTGAGGTATATCTGAGGTTTAACCAATAGTTGTTTGGTCTCTTGTTCCCATTAAACACAGCTCTGACTGGAAATGTCTTTCCAGCTCTTCTTCTCTGGTCTATAGTAACTCCAGATTCTGCTAGGGGATTTCCCACACATACTCAGTGTGAGGCTGGCTGTGATTGGTTAAGACTCCTGGGCAGTAACAACAGTTTAACTCTATGCTTTCTGTTGTTAATTCTGCTGTGTCATTTAGCTTACCTTACATTCATTTATTGAATCTTAAAGGCATATGATCTTTTCTGCTTCTGTGAACATAATATACTGTATAACTGTTATATGACATCCAGAAACATGAAGTCACTGTAAATAACTCTCTTTCTGTCTCTAATATAAAAACATAGGAACTGTATTAAATTATTAGCAGGTCTTAGTTGGCCAGCTACACACCCACCAAAATTACCTCTAATTCTATGTTGTTTGGGGTAGGACTTAAACATTAATTTGGGGAATTTTCCCTCAGGTTCTCAACTCTCAAGTGTCTTTTATCACTCTCAAGCAGAACAACTAACGTCTGTATAGGACGTTCCAACTTGATTGGAGTAGTAAGACGTTTTCCTTTTTTGTCAAGTTTTGAGTCTCCTATTTGTAACAACACCCTTCTTACTAGTCTGTCTTCATCTTTTTGAACTTCTAGAACTTTGGCCAATATCGATTGACTTCTAGATAAATCTTCTTCTTTTACTAACACTATGTTACCAACTTGGACATTTCTTCTGCGTGTTTGCCATTTACTTCTTAGCATCAGATTGGCTAAGTACTCTTTCCTCCATCTATTCCAAAACTGTTCTGATAGATATTGAACTCTTCGCCATCTCCTTTTAGCATATCATTCCTCTTTGGTAAAATTGCCAGGTGGTGGCTGTATGTAATCAGACTTAAGGTGAAGTAGATGGTTGCTAGTTAAAGGGTCCAAACTTGTTGGGTCGTTGATGTTATCAACTGTAAGTGGACGACTGTTAACAATAGACATTACTTCATAGAATAGCGTTCTAAGTGAAGCATCATCCATTCTTCCGGCATTCTTTTACAACACTGAACCTAACACATTTCTTACAGTTCTGCTTTGTCTTTCCCAAACTCCTCCTGTATGGCTTGCATTTGGAGCATTCATGTGAAAATCACACTGTTTCTCTAACAAAGACTCAGTTACTTTTTTTTTTTTTTTTTTTTTTAAACATCTTTTTATTGGAAGATTGTCAAGTTGTACAATCACGTTGTCAATGTAACATAGTAACATAGTATATAAGACCGAAAAAAACATTTGTCCATCCAATTCTGCCAGTTATCCTGTAAGTTGATACCCACCCATGGAAGGCAAAAAAAAAAAAACACCTGTGAGGTAGAAGTCAATTTTCCCCACTTAAGGGGAAAAAAAATCAGGCAATCAGAATAACTCCCTGGATCAATGACCCATCTCTAGTAACTATAGCCTGTAATATTATTACACTCCAGAAATACATCCAGGCCCCTCTTGAACTCTTTTAGTGAACTCACCATCACCACCTCCTCAGGCAAAGAGTTCCATAGTTTCACTGCTCTTACAGTGAAGAATCCTTTTCTATGTTTGTGTACAAACCTTCTTTCCTCCAGACGCAGAGGATGTCCCCTTGTCACAGTCCTGGGGATAAATAGATGATGGGAGAGATCTCTGTACTGACCCCTGATATATTTATACATAGTTATTAGATCTCCCCTCAGTCGTCTTTTTTCTAAAGTGAATAACCCTAATTTTGATAACCTTTCAGGGTACTGTAGATTCCTCATTCCAGTTATTACTTTAGTTGCCCTCCTCTGAACCCTCTCCAGCTCTGCTATGTCTGCCTTGTTCACAGGAGCCCAGAACTGTACACTGTACTCCATGTGTGGTCTGACTAGTGATTTGTAAAGTGGTAGGGCTATGTTCTCATCACGGGCATCTATGCCCCTTTTGATGCAACCCATTATCTTATTGGCCTTAGCAGCAGCTGCCTGACACTGGTTTTTACAGCTTAGTTTGTTATTTATTAAAATTCCTAGATCCTTTTCCATGTCAGTGTTACCGAGTGTTTTACCATTTAATATGTACGGGTGACTTGCATTATTCCTTCCCATGTGCAAAACTTTACATTTGTCAGTGTTAAACCTCATCTGCCACTTCTCTGCCCAAGCCTCCAATCTATCCAGATCCCTCTGTAGCAGAAAACTGTCCTCTTCGGTGTTAATTACTTTACACAGTTTAGTGTCATCTGCAAAAATAGATATTTTACTGTGCAGGCCTTCTACAAGATCATTAATAAATATATTGAAGAGAATAGGGCCCAATACTGACCCCTGAGGCACCCCACTAGTGACAGTGACCCAATCTGAGTGTGTACCATTAATAACCACCCTCTGTTTTCTGTTACTCAGCCAGTTACTTACCCACATACAGACATTTTCTCCCAGTCCGAGCATCCTCATTTTATATACAAACCTTTTATGAGGCACGGTGTCAAATGCTTTGGAGAAGTCCAGATATACGACATCCATTGATTCGCCGCTGTCAAGTCTAGAACTTACCTCCTCATAGAAGCTGATTAAATTCGTTTGGCATGACCCATCCCTCATGAAGCCATGCTGATATGGCGTTATTTGCTTATTTTCATTGAGATACTCCAAAATAGTATCTCTTAGAAACCCTTCAAACAGTTTACCAACAATAGATGTTAAACTTACCGGCCTATAATTTCCAGGCTCTGTTTTTGGACCCTTTTTGAATATTGGCACCACATTTGCTATGCGCCAATCCTGTGGAACATTCCCTGTCAGTATAGAGTCCGTAAATATCAGAAATAAAGGTCTTGCTATGACATCACTTAATTCCCTTAGGATACGGGGGTGTATGCCATCTGGTCCTGGCGATTTGTCTATTTTAATCTTTTTAAGTCGCTGTTGTACTTCTTCCTGGGTCAGACAGGGCACTTTTAACAGGGAATTTACTTTTACATTCTGCATTTCATCTGACAAGTACTATTTATATAATTGAAGAACATTTTAGGGTTAGTTTTATGGCAATTAATCTCTCGGTCTCTAGTTTGGCAAATTTTATTAGTTTTTTACATATTCTATTTTTTTCCTTATAGTTTATCAGTGCTTCCTGACTCCCCTCCTGTTTTAGTGATTTATATGCTTTCTTTTTGTCATTTATTGCTTTCTTTATGGTTCCATTTATCCACATTGGTTTCTTATTGTTCCTTAGCCTTTTATTCCTATAAGGTATGTACCTCTCACAATTAGATGTTACAATGCTTTTAAAAATCTCCCATGGTTATGGTTGTATTTTTATTTTTGAGGATTTTGTCCCAGTTAGTTAGGCCTATGGCCTCTCTTAGTTGGCTAAATTTAGCTTTTTTGAAGTTTGGTATTTTTGTTCCTCCCTTTAGAAACTATCGTTTGAAGGATAATTGGAAGGTTATAACTTTATGGTCACTATTTCCCAGGTGTCCCCCAACCTGCACATCTGTTGTTCTATCAGGTCTATTGGTTAATACTAAGTCCAGTATGGCCGTCCCTCTAGTGGGGTCCTGAACCAGTTGGGAAAGGAAATTGTCTTTGGCTATTGCCAAGAACCTGTTTCCTTTTTGTGATGTACAGCTTTCAGTTTCCCAGTCTATATCTGGGTAGTTGAAGTCCCCATAATAACGACTTCATTATGATTTGCCGCCTCGTCTATCTCGTTTAGTAATAGATTTTCTGTGGACTCTGGTATATTAGGTGGTTTATAATACACTCCTATTAGTATTTTATTATTGTTTTTGCTCCATGTATTTCTACCCACAGTGACTCCACATGTTCATGTCCCTCAGAGATGTATTCTCGAATTACGGGATTTAGACACGACTTCACATAGAGGCAGACCCTCCACCTCTCCGGTTTTGACGATCCTTTCTAAACAGATTGTAACCTTTTATATTAACTGCCCAGTCATAGCTATCATCCAGCCATGTCTCAGTTATTCCCACTATGTCATAGTCCTCCTCACACATCACTAATTCCAGTTCACCAGTCTTGTTAGTCAGGCTTCTGGCATTATTATACATACATTTGACAGGTTTATGTGTATTTTTTACCCTACATCTTTCATTCTGAGCTGTTCTAGTCCCCCTTCCATTCCTCCCCAGTCCCACTACCTTGCCCCCGGTCTCTATCTGCACTATCTTCCCCTCCTATAATGTAATTACCCTCCCCCCCCTAGTCCCTAGTTTAAACACTCCTCCAACCTTCTAGCCAT
Source organism: Bufotes viridis (assembly GCA_033119425.1). Classification (NCBI taxonomy): domain Eukaryota; kingdom Metazoa; phylum Chordata; class Amphibia; order Anura; family Bufonidae; genus Bufotes; species Bufotes viridis. Next base: position 62,362,445 of record CM065592.1, read on the forward strand.
CTTTCTCCCCAACACAGCTGCCCCATTGAGGTGCAGCCCGTCCCTACGATAGAGCCTGTAGCCGACAGAGAAGTCGGCCCAGTTCTCCAGGAACCCGAACCCCTCCTTCCTACACCAGTTCTTGAGCCACTTGTTAACCTCCCTAATCTCCTGCTGCCTTTCTTGTGTGGCTCGTGGTACAGGCAGTATTTCAGAAAATACTACTTTTGAGGTCCTTGCCCTAAGCTTTTGACCTAAAACCCTGAAATCATTTTTAAGGACTCTCCACCTTCCTCTAACTTTGTCATTGGTTCAGATATGGACCATGACCGCTGGATCTTCTCCAGCCCCTCCTAGTAATCTGTCAACCCGATCCGTGATGTGTCGAACTCTAGCGCCAGGAAGACAGCACACTGTTCGGCGATCACGATCTTTGTGACAGATCGCCCTATATGTACCCCTAATAATTGAGTCTCCCACTACCAGCGAGAGCCCGCTACGGGGCTCGCCCCCCCCCCCCCCCGCCTCACCGCCAATGTACAATGGGAAAACATTACAAAAGTTATGCCAGTGTATCATGTAGCAAATTACAAGAATTTGTGAATTTTCACATGTGTACAACCCTCCTTGCAGTATAGGAATCACAGTGCTTCGTATCTTCCTCTTTTCATTTTTCCTTTTAACTTTCCCCTTCCTCCCACCCTAATCCAACCTAACTTTAGAACTAAGGAAATGATGCAGTCCTCTCATGGCTTTTCCAGCCTGTCCGATGTCCTACCGCAACCAAATATCATGTCTCCCTCTCCCCTTCTAGTACATCCACCTCCAGGCAGCCTAGTTTCCCACTTATCTGGACCTCTAGATACCATTTTGTGTGTGTAAACGGTGCCATTACTTCTCTCATTTCTACTGGTGTCAGTGAGTTTTCCATGAACTTCCTCCACTTTTTGATAAAGTTACCTATCGCCTTCTCTTTATGACTTTCCATTTCCAAGCGTTCCATGTATAACATATGCTTCATTATACCTATTACCTCTTCCCATGTTGGGATGTCTTTACTGATCCAGTGCCGCAAAATCGCTTTCTTGACAGACATCAATAAAATGTGTACCTCTTTTACCCTGACACCATTCCCCTTCTCATTCTCCTGATCCACCGGGATAAATTGAAAAATACATTGTTGAGGTTTGAGAGTGATTTCTACCTCCCAAACTGAAGCTATACAGTCCTTGGCTTGAGACCATATCGGCGAAATATGTGAGCATTGCCATAGGGCATGGAGAAGTCCCGCTTTTGGTAGTAAGCACTTGGGGCAATGTCTCAAGTAATGGGCCTGGGGCACTACTATATGACAGGTCGAATGTGTATGTAGCCTTGTGCATCAGTCTTAACTGCGTCTCCCGTCATTGTTCGTTATATATGGCCTTCCGAATCATCTCATAGCCTTCTCTAATTTGTTTTGCTAGAGTTGGAACCTGTAGTTCCCTTTCCCACCCCGAGAAAGCCTTTTCAACTATCCCTATGGTCTGTATGCTATGTACTTTGCGATATAGTTCAGACAGTGGAAGTAGAGAGTCGTTGGGCCCTATTAGCGAGTCAAACCAGGTTTTAACAGTACGATTGTAGTTGTAAGAAAGGGAGAAAATGAGGGGCCGTCAAGTTGTATTTTGTCCTGCATTCTTCCCAGGTCATCATTCTCGTGTTCATGGTATCTAACACATCTCTCAGTTTATTGATGCCCTTTTGTCTCCATACCCTGTACATCAGGTTTTCCCTACCCTGTGCGAAGGACGGTAGCGACCACAATGGCATGTAGTGCGAAACATACATTGGCATACATCTTTATATTTTGCACACCGCCTTCCATGCCATGATGTTGTCACGCAATAAGAGTGAGTGTTTAATATGGGGCGGAATGTCTTTTAGTCTGGTGTGTAAGATAGCCGTCAAGTTCCAGGATTTAGCCAGCTCCTGTTCCACCCGGTCTGCAGTAAAATGAGATGAGCCCCAAACCCAATCTTTTATGTGCCTGAACAGCGCCACTAAGTTATAGTGACGAATATTCGGAAGTTGCAGTCCTCCCTCCCATTTTAACATCGTCAATTTTTCATAGGCTATTCGGGGCCTTTTGTTGCGCCAGAGGAATTTAATAAAAGCTGCTTGCAGTTTGTTGACATCCGTATGTTTCATCAACAGGGGAATTGTCTGTAGGTGGTAAAGTAGTCTGGGGAAACTAGTCATTTTCAATAAATACGCTCTGCCATGTAAGGAGAGTGGTAGGTCTTTCCACCTGCCCAATTCTCCCACAATTTTATTAATCAGGGGTGGGTAGTTCAGCGAGTACAGAGTTGCAGGGATCCTTACTATCTTAACGCCCAAATATGTAATATAGTCCTGTCTGACTCAGTGGCGTTGCTAGGGCTGGTGTCACCCGGTGCGGTAGAAAATGGTGTCACCCCCAACCCATATAGTCATAAAACCAAAAATAACAGATACTCACTAGTGCTTAGGCCTCTTTCACACTTGCGTTTTTCCTTTCCGTCCTAGAGTTCCGTCCTCGGGGCTCTAAGACGGAAAGATACTGATCAGAATTATCCCAATGCATCCTGAATGGAAAGAAATCCGTTCAGGATGCATCAGGATGTCTTCAGTTCAGTATTCAAACGTTTTTTTGCCGTTGAAAAATCCGCAGCATGCTGGGGATTTTCTTTGGGCCAAAAAAACTGAAGGCATGCCGCAAGGACAGATCCGGAATTAATGCCTACTTAAAAGCATTAATCCGGATCTGACGTTTAGCTTTCTGAATGGTAACCATGGCAGCCAGGACGCTACGAAAGTCCCGGCTGCCATGGAAAATTAGTGGGGAGCCAGGGGAGAAGCTACTTACCGTCCGTGTGGCTCCCGGGGCGCTACACAATGACGTCAAACCCCCCCTACGTCACATGGATCATGTTATCATGCGACGTAGGGGCGCTGTGACGTCATTGTGGAGCGCCCCAGGAGCCGCACGGTAGGTAAGTAGCTTCTCCACTGCTCCTCACTACTTTTCCATGGCAGCCGGGACTTTAGTAGCGTCCTGGCTGCCATTGTAACACTGAAAGTATTTTGAAGACTGATCAGTCTTCAAATGTTTTCAGTTGTGTTGCGTTGTGACGGATCCGGCGGGCATTTCCGACGACGGTGCATTCTTCAGTCTCCCTCCTACCTTCAATATACCATCCTGCAGAACAAGATTAAGCTTGTACAATGGGTGGTTGTTTGGAAGCCTTTTAGGTTCTTAAGTCTCTTCAACTCTTCACTGTAGAATCTCTGTTGAATGAGTCTTATGACTTTTTATTCAGCTTTCATTTTTTCCTCTACATTCATTGATTCCTTCTTTCTGACTCTCTTTGCAAAACGTTGAATTCGAGCTACTACATTTATGACCGTATTCTATTTTGAACATCAGGCTAGTCTTTCAAGTATGTCATCTTGACACTTGGCTGCAGTGCTCAATGTTTGTACAACCTTTACTTCTGGATCACCTATAGACAATTCTCTATAACCTTTACTGGGTATGGTTTCCTTTTCCCAAAGGAACTCTGGACCGGTGAACCAATTTGAATTCTTCAATTATGTTACATTCAGGCCTCTTGAAGCATTATCTGCTGGGTTATGCTTTGTATCAATGTGATGCCAATGTTCTGGATTTGTTCTTTCCCGAATTTTCTGAACTCTGTTGGCGACAAAGATATGGAATCTTCGAGCTTCATTGTTAATGTATCCTAGGACAACTTGTGAGTCTGTCCAAAAATATTCTTCATCTATTTTCCATTCTAATTCTTCTTTTAGAAACTTGCTCACTGATGATGAAACTACGGCAGCTGTCAGTTTAAGTCTTGGTATTGTCTAAATACTGGTAAGAGCAACTCTGTCCTTTCCCATAACCAGGGAACAGTTTATTTTTCCTTCTCCTATCACTCTGATGTAGGGGCACTGACCATAAACATAACCATAACCATAACCAACTACTGGCATCTGAAAAGTGATGAAGTTCTATATTCTTGTACTTTACAAAATCATGAGGTACAAAACATCTGGGTATCCGAACTTCCGGCAGGACAGCTTTTCCAGGGCAAACTCATCCAGTTGCGACCACAAATCCAGTTTGGCTGCCCAGTAGTCCAGCGGATCTTCAATGATGGTTGGCAGGGTGCTGTCCAAGTATGCCACCACCTGCTGGTCCAGGTCCTGCTCCAGGTCTACCTGCTGCTGCTGGTGAGTAGTTTCTTCACTATGCGGGTGATGAAAGCTACTCATCAGCGACTGTAGACTCAGGCTGCTTCTGATGGAGCTGGTACTGCTCCTGCCACCCCACCCCTCCCTAGCAGCCATGGCAGTGGAACGTGAGCGCAGAGTGCCCCCCCGGTCAGAACTGCGAGAGAATAGACGATGGCACAGATAGGCAGCGGCCAACTGACTACATAAGATGTCTCTGTAGTAGTTTGGTTTGTCCTCCCTTCTAGTGGGTGTAAAAAGGGCCCCTATTCTGGATCGGTAGCTAGGGTCCAACAAGGTGGAGAGCCAAAAGTCATTCACTGCATACTGCCACGGTGTGTCTGGGTCCTCTGTCTTGTCTTCCTTATCGCCCTGTATCTCCTATTCCTCCTCTCCTGTCAACTGAGTAGAAAAACCACCCATTTTGCTACCCATTGCCTGTGCTCCAGTGTTCTCCTCCCCCTCCTCCTCCTCTTTCAGTTCAGCCCCCACAGGGCTCATGTGGCCATGAGATCTAGGTGCCCAGTTTCCAGTCCCCTGACCAGCCATTATTACCACCATCTGTTCCAGGACATAAAGCAGTGGAATGATGTCGTTCATCCCGTAGTCTTGGCGACTGACAAATAATGTGGCGTCCTCAAAGGGCCTGAGCAAATGGCAGGTGTCATGCATGAGCTGCCACTGGCCGACATCGAAGTTACACAGGGGAGTACCCCTATCCGCTTGCATCATCAAGAAATCGTTGATGGCCTTTCTCTGTTCGTATAGTAGGTCCAACATATGGAGGGTTGAATTCCAACAGGTGGAAACGTCGCATATCAGCCTATGTTGGGGGTTGCCATTCTGCCGCTGCAACTCAAGAAGGGTGTGCTTTGCAGGGGAACGAGATGCTGAAGTGCATGCAAAGTTTCCTGGCCATTTTTAGGATGTCTTGCAGATGGGTGGAATATTCAGGAACAGCTTGACGACCAGATTGAACACGCGTGCCAAGCAGCGCGCATGGCAGTGCCGACACAATGCTCTTCCCGTTGTCGGTCACAATGGTTCCGATTTTGAGATGTCGGGGAGAAAGCCATCAGTTCTCTGAAAGGAGCAGAGTCCACCACTTGGAAAGAGAGGGACTGCAGCACCAGCAACTTGGCCAGAAGCACGTTCAACTTCTGCGCTGTTGGATGCGTGCACGCATACTACTCTCTTTTGGCAATCACTTTGGTGATCGATTGCTGACGGAATGACTGACGAGGAGTAGGAGGAGGAGGAGGAGGAGCAGGAGCCTCTGGACCAGCAGAAGATGGGAATGACAGACAGCTCCCTTCGACTGAGGTGGTGGAGACTTGACTGCCTGAAACCCGGGGAGTGCCACTGGGTGATGCAGAGGTTGCTGCGGCAGGCTTGACCACCACATTGGAGCCACAGTTCTCCCAGGCCACTGTAGGCCATGCTTTACCTTCTGCTCATACATACGACATAAGGCCAAGTTCACCTCCTCTGGCGCTTTGAAAAAAAACTGCCACACCGCAGAGTAGGTGATTTTCCCTCCAACTGTCCGCACTGACTGACTGCTACCACCGCTGCCCCCGTGAAACCTTGCACCACTACTTCCCGGGCAGGTAGGCTGGTGTGAAGCAGGTGCTCTACCCCAGGCACATTTGGCTTCTGACCTCCCATTGCTGCCACCCTGCTGACTCCCAGCCGCTACCACCTTGCTGGCACCGTCACTGCCTCACGGGCAAGCTGCCACCCTCTTCTCCTGATGATGATGAAGCCCCCTCTGCACCCGGCTCCCAAGTGCGATCGGCTTCATCATCATCGAGTAGTGTATGCATGTCACTGATGTCCTCCTCAATGGCCTTTGGGTCAGAAGTCTGGCTGCTCGCAACACCACCACCCACGCCACTCTCCTCATCACTACTTGCCTGCCAAGTGGAGGAAGCGGCGGATGTCTCCTCCACATCTTGGCTGGGCAGTAGCTGCTGACTGTCCTCTAGTAGCTCTTCCTCGCTGAAAAGTGTGGCTGAGCCTACAGCATATACTACTTCTGGCGGTGAGGGAATAGAAAGTGACAGAGGCAGGTTGAGGACAGGTAAGGAGGCACAGGGCCTGCTCCCGGGGCATGCCAACTAAGGGTTGTGTCTGACGAACCCACAAACTGTTGGCTGGGGGTGTCTGATGTCACTTGGGATGAAGTGGATAACCGAGTTAACCAATAAAGAACTGCTGGGTTGCTGGTCAAGACATGACCACTAGATGACACCGGAGCTTAGGCCTCTCCATGCTACTCCTGCTGCCATACCCCCTGACTCTGCTGCGACCTCTGCCTACGCCAGAAACATTTAGGCCTTTGCCACTCCTCTGTGCATGGCTTGGCACTTCTCTGTCAGACATACTTTGTCTGAACAAAATAAATTAAAAGCAAATTAAAACACCCCTAAAAGCAACGAATATATTTTTCTTTATGTACTGAAATAGGCCACTAAAAATGCTTTCACCACAAATAATGGCAACAGTGAATTGCGTATATATTTTTCTTGTAGTACAGAAATACGTCACTAAACGCTTTTAACCCCCAATAACTGCAGAAGTGAACTGCGTATGTATTTTTCTTTTTGTAATGAAATAGGCCACTAAACACTTTTACAGCAAATAACAGCAACAGTGAACTGTGTATATATTTTTCTTGTAGTACAGAAATACGTTACGAAACGCTTGTAACCCCAAATAGCTGCAGAAGCAAACTGCGTATATATTTTTCTTTTTGTACTGAAATGGGCCACTAAACGCTTTCACCACAAATAACGGCAACAGTGAACTGCTTATATATTTTTCTTGTAGTACAGAAATATGTCAGTAAAAACTTTTAACCCCAAATAACTGCAGAAGTGAACTGCGTATATAGTTTTCTTTTTGTAATTAAATAGGCCACTAAGCGCTTTTACCACAAATAACGGCAACAGTGAAGTGTGCATATATTTTTCTTGTAGTACAGAAATACGTCACAAAACGCTTTTAAACTCAAATAACTGCAGAAGTGAACTGCGTATATATTTTTCTTTTGCCACAGATATAAGCCACTAAAGGCTTTTCAACACAGCACTTGCACCCCTAGAACAACCTGCTGGAATGACAGAGCTGTATAATGGCTATTTGGATCCCCAAATTATCTTTCCCTGTACTTGCAAATCGCTTTTCTAGCACTGTCCCTAGCGCCTTCTGACGTCTCTCCCTGCACTATAATGCTGTGAAAAGATTCCTCCCTATCCTTTCCCTGCACTTATAAATCGTTTTTTCATTTTTTTTTTCACAATTAGCTTTTTCCAATTGCTGTCCCTAGCGCTTCACACGTCTGTCCCTGCACTAAGAACGCTGGAAAATGGCAGAATCTAAAATGGCTGCCGTATTTATAGGGCTGTGACATCACAGGGCTGGCTGGCTGCTGATTGGCTGCATGAATGCATGTCAATCTTGGTGATCCCGCCTTCCCAGAGTTCCTTGCCCCATGTCCTCAGTCCTCACACGTGTGGCTGCAATTTTAGGAAATATTGCGAATCGTTACCACGAAGCACGAGGAAATTCGCATTCTGAAATTGGATCGAATTTCACTTTGTCTGATTCGATTCGCTCATCTGTAGAGATGAGCGAACTTCTATTTTTAGTTCGGCGTCCAAAGTTCGGGTTCGGGTTATGGTAGCATCCCGTTATGGATTTCGCTACCGCGGACCATAACGGAATTTGGAATCCATAAGGGGATGCTTCATTGAACCCGAACCTTGGACAACCCTAAGGACCTGGGGTGACGTCACCGTCATGTGATCAGTGCAGGGGGCGTGGCTCAGCACTGGATCACCTCTTATCCAATCCAGTGCTGAGCCACGCCACCCCACCTGATTTAGGGATGCCTGGCCCCCTTATGGCTCTGTGGACATCGTTCTCCCCCTTAGCTAATGGATTCTCATGTTGCAGCCGCACTATGGCCAAAATTTAGTTTCATGATTAAAGGTGTACTCCAGGTTATTAGTATTGATCCCTCAGGATAGGCCATCAACATTTGATCAGTAGGGGTCTGACACCCGGTGCCAGAACTATACAGCGCCATTTATTATATAGTGTGTGAGAGGGGGAAACAGTTCTCCTTGTCTAAACACTGTTTGTCTAGATTCAATTAAATGATCTGGACTGATATTCTGCTGTTTGGCCACAAGATGCCGCTGTTTCCTAAACACAGCTACAGACTGCATATATTTCAATATTCATGAGAGTTGGAGTTACACAGAGCCTGGAGAGGAAGAGAAAGGGAGCAGCCATCTTAAAGGGAGCTGAGACTAAGGAACTGTGTCAGCAGAGGATCCGGCGGCATCCAGGTGTGGGGGCATACCTCAGTGACTAGAGCGGCAGCTAAGTGAAGCTGATTGTGTACAACACCCTGATCCTGTCCAAAGGAACGAGGATTGCTTTCAGGAACGCTGATGAGAGCTGAGGAGCAAAGCAACATACACTGCGGGACCGCATGCTTGTTGGAGAGGCATTTGTTCTGTTCAGTCACCAGCGGAGGAAGAGCAGACCAGGGTCGGTAAGATCGTACACGCACTTCATTACAGTGTTGGCGCCTACAGACTGAGACCAGGCCTGTAGTTAGTTAGATAGGGTCTCTGTTTGTGTCAGGCCACAAGTGTTGCTATTGTTCATTCCAAGGACTCCATAATTTAAAGGGACATTTCACTTTGGAGAGCTGATAAACGTCCCACAAAATCAAGCCAGGCTGGCGTTTTGCTCAGAAGGAATACTCAGGCACCTGCTACAACACCAGTTATGGGAGGGGGAATTCTGATTGTAAGCTATTGTCCTGAACCGCAGACTAGCCCCTATCACACACCCATACAGTTATTCTTGTTTTTTTTTAGGGTAATAACAGGTAAGGTGTGGCAGTTTAGTTATGCTCGTCAGTAGGTAAATTACCACGCTTTCCTCCTGCATCCATTGGAGGGCACCACGCAGGGGCACCACGCAGCACAAGAGCCTTCGAGCTAGGTGTATGTAAATTTATTGTATGTTCCCAGCATTTGTGGTTGTGCTCATTACCATATTTAACCCCTTAAGGACATGGCCATATTTCACCTTAAGGACCAGGCCATTTTTTGCAAATGCGACCAGTGTCACTTTATGTGCGAGTAACTTTAAAACGCTTTTACTTATCCAGGCCATTCTGAGAATGTTTTTTCGTCACATATTGTACTTCATGGCACTGGTAAAATGGAGTCAAAAAAATTCATTTTTATTTATAAAAAAATACCAAATTTAACAAACATTTGGTAAAATTAGAAATTTTCCAAGTTTCATTTTCTCTACTTCTATAATACATAGTAATGCCGCCGAAAAAGTTATTAATTTACATTCCCCATATGGCTACATGTATAGATCATTTTGGGAATGCCATTTTTTTTGGGGGGGACGTTATAAGGCTTAGAAGTTTAGAAGCAAATCTTGAAATTTTTCAGAAATTTTCAAAAAAAAACTTTTTAGGGACCAGTTTAGGTCTGAAGTCACTTTGTGAGGCTTACATAATAGAAACCACCCAAAAATTACCCCATTCTAGAAACTACACCCCCTAAAGGTATTCAAAACTGATTTTACAAACGTTGTTAACTCTTTAGGTGTTTCACAAGAGTTGATGGCAAATGGAGCTAAAATTTCAGAATTTAGATTTTTTCACACATTTTCCATTTTAATCCATGTTTTCCAGTTACTAAGCAAGGGTTAACAGCCAAATAAAACCCAATTTTAATTGCGTTTCTGTAGTTTGCAGAAACACCCCATATGTGGACGTAAACTACTTTATGGCGACCCGGCAGGGCGTAGAGGGAAAGGAGCGCCGTGTGGTTTTTGGAAGGCAGATTTTGCTGGACTGGTTTATCTACACCATGTCCCATTTGAAGCACCCCTGGGGTAGAAACTCCCTAAAAGTGACCGTATTTTGGAAACTAAACCTCTCAAGGTATTCAAAACGGATTTTACAAACGTTGTTAACCCTTTAGGTGTTTCACAAGAGTTAATGGGAAATGGAGAGAAAGTTTTAGAATTTTGCTTTTTTCACAAATTTTGCATTCCAATCCATTTTTTCCAGTAACTAAGCAAGGGTTAACAGTCAAACAAAACCCAATTTTTATTGCCCCGATTCTGTAGTTTGCAGAAACACCCCATAATGTGGTCGTAAACTACTGTATGGCCACGCGGCGGGGCGTAGAGGGAATGGAGCACCGTGTGGTTTTTGGAGGGCAGATTTGGCTGGACTGGTTTATCTACACCATGTCCCATTTGAAGCACTACTGATGCCCCCCCCCCCAGAGTAGAAACTCCCTAAAAGTGAGCCCATTTTGGAATTTTGGAAACTATGGGATAAGGAGGCTGTTTTGTCGGGACTATTTTTAGGGTACATATGATTTTTGGTTGCTCTATATTACTTGTGATGCAAGGTTAGCAAAAATAGAAATTCTGAAATTTCATCTCCATTTGCAATAAACTCTTGAGGAACACCTAAAGGGTTAACAAAGTTTGTAAAATAAGTTTTGAATACCTTGAGGGGTCTAGTTTACTAGATGGGGTCACTTTTATGGAGTTTCTACTTTAGGGGTGCATCAGGAGTTCTTAAAATGAGACATGGTTTAAAATAAAAAAGGCCATCAAAATCTGCTATCCAGAAAACCATATGGCGTTCCTTTCCTTCTGCGCCCTACCGTGTGCCCGTACAGCAGTTTACCACCACATATGGGGTGTTTCTGTAAACTGCAGAATCAGGGCAATAAATTTAAAGTTTTATTTGGCTGTTAACCCTTGCTTTGTTACTTGAAAAAATTGAAAATTTGCCCAAAAATAGCTGTTTTTGCACCATTTTTATTTTATTTTTTTGACCGTGTTAATCTGAGGGGTTAGGTCATGGGGTATTTTTATAGAGCAGATTATTAAGGACACGGCGATACACTATATTATCCTATTTGAAACAAACTTATTGGCACTATTTTGGGGGGCGTATGACTTTTGGATCGCTTGCTATTACTCTTGTTGTGATGTAAGGTGACAAAAAAAATTATTTTTTTGCACCTTTTTTTTTTGTTTTGTTTTTTACCATGTTAATATAAGAGGTTAGGTCATGGGGTATTTTTATAGAGCAGTTTATTACGGATGCGGCAATACCTAATTTGTCGACTTTTTAAAATTATTTTAGTTTTACAAACTACCATTTTTGAAAACAAAATTTTTTGGGTGTCTCAAGTCTGAAAACCATAGTTTTTATTCGATTGTCAGTGGCTAAATACATTTAGTATTCCATGGAAGTATGGTACTCCCTGAAGCAACCAATAACGCAGAGGCCCGGATGATCGGGGCACGTGTCACACTGAGTGGTGGTGTCCTTCCGTATTCCCCTCCTGTGACACACTCTGCACCTTTTTTGGGACCGTCCCTTCTTTCCAGTATGGGGGACCACACCTGGAAAGTGTTGGCCAGGGACGATCCAGACGCCTTCAGTTCCCGAGGTACTCCAGCCAGCTCTTTCCCGGTCAGAAAAGATCAGGGCCTTGAGGACTGCCTCATAGAACTGCAGGAATTTCCCTGTGTTGCCAGCGCACTGGAACAGTACAAAAGAGTTGTACATGGTAACCTACACCAAGTAGACCACAACTTTTTTGTACCATATCCGGGTTTTGCGCATGGTGTTATATGGCTTGAGGACTTGATCAGAGAGATCAACTTCTCCCATATACCGATTGTAGTCGACGATACAATCGGGCTTGAGGACCGTTGCCGCGGTACCTCACACAGGGACAGGGGTGATCCCTCTTGTCCTTATATCTGACCAGCAACAGGTTTCCACTAGTAAGGGCACGGGTCTCACCCATGGGGATAGGTACCTGGAGGGGGACGGTAGGGAGGCCGCGTTGATTTTTCCGCACGGTTTCACAAGCGGACGTGGATCTGGCAGCAAGGGACCTGAACAAGGGGATACTAGTATAAAAGTTATCCACGTACAGGTAGTAACCCTTATCTAGCAGTGGGTGCATAAGGTTCCACACAAGTTTCCCGCTAACACCCAGAGTGGGGGGACATTCTGGGGGTTCAATACAGGAATCTCGCCCCTCGTACACAAGAAACTTGTAAGTGTTGTGGTAAGGTGCAGGGTGCCGTCGTGGATGGCAGGTATGTGTCACCGAGGTTCATAGCCTCGGTGAGGTAAGAGCCCGTTTTTGTTGATGTCAGCAGCAGCTAGTGCTACTGACAGAGTTTAAATAGCATGGCTGCAAAGCCGATCCGGGCCGGCTCTTACCGGGAGCAGCTAAAGTGTAGGGTGGGTGGCTGCTCCCCACGACCCAGTCCTGGTTTTGGGCTGGGTTTAAAAGCTCAGCCAGCTCAGCAGCTGGAGGTGGTGATTATCCTGGAGCTGCTAACAGGGCTGAGGAGTTCTCTGTCCTGGAGGAAAGAGCTCAGCAAGGAGGTGTTTTGTTCCTGGCTACCTGAAGCTGGATTCTCCTGCGGCTGGGCCGACAGCGTGGTGCGAACCTGCACCTACACCTCCCAGGTGACTGAACCTGTGTTGGCCTGTTTTTGTTTTGCCACGTTATTTCCGTTGTGTGTGAACTGTCACCAAAGAGACTGTTTTTCATTTATGGTGTGCAAGTGTGAATAAAACACTGTTTGTTGCACAATCTGGACTCCTTGTTTTGCCTCTAAACTGCACCCGCACCGCTGTCTACCAGAGCGACTCCCCACATTTGGTGTCGGATGCGGGCATGCGCAGTGAGGCTGGCGTGAACGCCGAAGTTTTGTTTTTCTAAAGTGCATGGAATATATTAAGCCAGCAAAGCTGCAAGCAGGAGTTTCTGGCAACATGGAGGCTGCTGTGAAGGCTCTCATAGAGGCTAACGTGCAGCAGCGGGAGACCAACCAACTACTGCTACAACATGTGATGGCGTTACAGGCGGCAGGAGCGTCCCACCACGTCCATGATGCCCGGAAAGCGGTCCGTGCGGCGATCCCAAAATGACCCCCGCAGACGACGTTGAGACGCACCTGGCGGTTTTTGAGAAGGTCGCCGTGAGGGAAAAGCTACCCCGTGACCAGTGGGCCGAGGTGGTTGCTCCGTTCCTGGCATCCGGACCCCAGCAAGTTTTTTTGATTTGGCAGACGACCAGGCTGCTGACTATTCCACGGTGAAGGGGGAGATCCTGGCCAGACTGGGGGTAAACGTGTTGGTCCGGGCTCAGCGGGTCCACCAGTGGGACTTCAAAGTGGCTGAACCCGCCAGGCCGCAGTACTATGAGTTGCTGCACAGGTTGCAAAAATGGCTGCAGCCTGAGGTTCTAAGTCCGACTGCTATGCTGGACCGGCTGCTGGCTGACATGTTTTGGAGGGCCTTGCCTTACCCCTTCAACACTGGATCGGCCAGGTATCCCCCACCAATGCCCTTGAGATGGTCGACCTGGTGGAGCGATATGAGGCCACCAGAAACCTGCAGGGGGTTCTTTTGGGAGGGGGCCAGTCAAACCCCGGAAATCTCCACCCCAGTCCCGGCGGCCGGCCAAACCCGCCCGGGATGTACCTCTTGCAGATCCGTCCCCAGTGGTCTGTTGGCAGTGTCGGGAGCCTGGACACATAAGGGCCAACTGTCCACAGTGGGGGAACCCATGGAGACTAATTATGGGTACCGGGCTTCCATGTATGCCCGGAGACTGTGTGCGACCGGCATCCCCGGGACAATAGACAATCGTCATCTGTGCCAGGTGCAAGTCGGGGATAACCTGGCAGTGGCGCTGTTGGACTCAGGGAGCCTGGTAACCCTGGTAAGTGCTGCCCTGGTACAGCCCACCCAGTATACGGGCCGGACAGTGGGTGTGGTGTGCATACACGGAGACTTAAAGGACTATCCCACTGCTGTAATGTCTCTGTCCACGGCGGTCGGCACCTGGACTTGTGAAGTGGCGATCTCCACAAAGCTGCCCTATGAACTAATAATTGGGAGAGACTTCCTGGTTTTCCGTCACTGTGGCCTGAGATGAAAGTGACTAATAGCCCTGAGACAGGGGTAACCCTAGCAGAGTGGCCTGATACCCCTGGAAGGCCAGAACCCTGGGAGCCCGAGTCTGAAGGGCCAGCGGTAGGGGTGACCACTGCTGCAGCGGTGGTGGGGAGACAACCCCACTGAGTGTAATGGTGGGAGACACGGAGGACTTGCCACCGGGACCTGAGTTGGCAGACCTCAATGTCTCCGGGGAAAATTTTGGGACCGCACAACACCGGGACCAAACCCTAACCAGGGCCTGGGAGAATGTGCTGGAAATTGATGGTAAACCCCAGAAACCAGGGGCTGAATTAATGTTCCCACGATTTATTGTTCTGCAGGATATGTTGTATCGGGTGAACCAAATCCGAGGTGAACCTGTTGAACAGTTGGTGGTGCCCACAGCGTATCGCAAGCTTGTCATGGAGCTTGCCCACCAACATGTTCTTGGGGACACCTGGGGTGGCAGAAAACCCAGGACCGCATACTGCAGCGGTTTTATTGGCCCAGTGTGTTCAAGGAAGTAGAAAATTATTGTAAGTCCTGTCCAACCTGTCAGGTAACTAGCCCCCAGCCACATTTCCGTAGTCCTCTGGTACCTCTGCCAATTATTGAAGTACCGTTTGAGCGAATTGCTATGGATTTAATTGGGCCTGTACCAAAGTCTGCTAGGGGCCACCAACACATTCTGGTAGTTCTCGACTATGCTACTCGGTATCCGGAGGCGGTGCCTCTGCGACATACCGCAGCTAAGCTCATTGCCAAAGAGTTAATGGAGATGTTTTCCCGTGTGGGCCTGCCAAAAGAGGTTCTGACAGACCAAGGGACCCCTTTTATGTCCAAAGTAATGAAGGAACTGTGTAAATTGTTGCGTATACAGCAGTTACGGACGTCCGTTTACCATCCGCAAACAGACGGTCTTGTTGAGAGGTTTAACCAAACTCTAAAAAATATGTTAAAAAGGGTGGTGTCTAGAGATGGGAAAGACTGGGACCTGCTTCTGCCTTATCTCATGTTCGCAGTGCGAGAGGTACCCCAGGCCTCTACTGGGTTCTCGCCCTTCGAACTGCTTTATGGCAGACACCCTCGGGGCCTGTTGGATATCGCCAAGGAAGCATGGGAACAACAGCCTGTCCCCCACAAAAGTGTCATTGAGTATGTCGCCCAGATGCAGGAACGGATGGAAAGGGTGTTGCCCTTGGTCCGGGAGCATATGGAGGCAGCGCAACAAGCCCAGAGTAGGGTGTACAAACCGTCAGGCTCGGGTACGGGACTTCAATCCGGGAGATCGGGTTTTGGTTCTGGTACCCACCCTTGACAGCAAATTCCTAGCTAGGTGGCAGGGCCCCTATGAGGTGATCGAGAAGGTAGGGGAAGTGAATTACAAGGTACACCAGCCAGGCGGCGCAAGCCGGAGCAGGTGTACCACGTGAATTTACTTAAGCCGTGGAAAGATAGGGACGCGGCCGACGGCCACAGCCCCCGGCCAGGGCTTCTAGGTGAAAAGAGTCCAGCCCCACAGTTCGAGGCCTGTGAAGCCGTAACCACGGTAAAAATTGCAGACAGCCTGTCTTCCAAACAAGTTCAGGAAGTCAGGAGTTCTCAGTCGGAACACGGATGTGTTCTCGGACCTCCCTGGCCGCACGCCTCTCATCCGACATGACATCGCTCACTGAGCCTCAGGCCAAGGTCCGGTTAAAACCATACCGGGTACCCGAGGCTCGGCGGCGGGCCATCGCGGAGGAAGTGCAGTTAATGTTGAAGCTCGATGTCATTGAGGAGTCGAAAAGTGAGTGGGCCAGTCCCATAGTCCTAATACCTAAGCCGGATGGGACGTTGCGGTTCTGCAACGACTTTCGCAAGTTAAATGAAGTATCCAAGTTTGACGCGTATCCCATGCCCCGAGTAGACGAGCTTGTTGAAACTTTAGGACAAGCCCGTTATTTTTCTGTGCTGGACCTCACTAAAGGGTACTGGCAGGTACCCTTAACGGAGGCGGCTAAGGAAAAACGCGCTTGTTACCCGCAGGGCCTGTATCACTACAAGGTGTTACCCTTTGGCCTGCATGGCGCCCCGCCACTTTCCAGAGGTTAATGGACATAGTGCTGCGACCACATCGTCGGTACGCCTCGGCCTACTTAGATGATGTAGTCATCCACAGCACCGACTGGGAAAGCCATTTACCCAAGGTGCAGGCGGTAGTGGATGCCCTGAGGAAAGCTGGACTAACCGCCAATCCAAAAAAGTGTGCGATTGGGTTGGAAGAGACCAAATATCTGGGATATGTAATTGGGCGGGAGTCATCAAACCTCAGGTAACTAAGGTAGAGGCCATTCGTAGCTGGCCCCGACCGGTCACCACCAGGCAGGTAAAGTCGTTCCTGGGGATTGTAGGATACTACATGAGGTTTGTGCCCCACTTTGCCACAATAGCAGCGCCATTGACAGACCTGTTGAAGGGGCGAAAGTCTGGGAGGGTTAGCTGGAGTGAGAAGGCGGAGGAGGCTTTCTCCGCGTTGAAGTCGGCCCTGTGTGGGTCCCCGGTTTTGGTGACACCCGACTTCAACAAGGAGTTTGTCGTACAGACCGACGCCTCGGAGGTAGGCCTCGGTGCAGTACTGTCGCAGGAGGTCAACGGGGAAGAACATCCCGTTGTCTTCCTGAGCCGTAAGCTCAGTCCCGCCGAGTCCAGATATAGTATAGTGGAGAGGGAGTGCCTGGCTATCAAGTGGGCACTCGAATCTCTCCGCTACTACCTGTTAGGGAGGAGGTTCCGTCTGGTGACCGACCATTCCCCCTCAAATGGATGAGTCAGGCCAAGGAGAGGAATGCTCGGGTCACCAGGTGGTTCCTATCCCTTCAAAATTTCAAGTTCTCCGTGGAACATAGGGCAGGTCGCTTGCAGGGAAATGCAGATGCCCTTTCCCGCGTCCACTGCCTCACATGTGTCCACCCTCAGGGTTGAACAAAGGGGGTGTGTGGTAAGGTGCAGGGTGCCGTCGTGGATGGCAGGTATGTGTCACCGAGGTTCATAGCCTCGGTGAGGTAAGAGCCCGTTTTTGTTGATGTCAGCAGCAGCTAGTGCTACTGACAGAGTTTAAATAGCATGGCTGCAAAGCCGATCCGGGCCGGCTCTACCGGGAGCAGCTAAAGTGTAGGGTGGGTGGCTGCTCCCACCGACCCAGTCCTGGTTTTGGGCTGGGTTTAAAAGCTCAGCCAGCTCAGCAGCTGGAGGTGGTGATTATCCTGGAGCTGCTAACAGGGCTGAGGAGTTCTCTGTCCTGGAGGAAAGAGCTCAGCAAGGAGGTGTTTTGTTCCTGGCTACCTGAAGCTGGATTCTCCTGCGGCTGGGCCGACAGCGTGGTGCGAACCTGCACCTACACCTCCCAGGTGACTGAACCTGTGTTGGCCTGTTTTTGTTTTGCCACGTTATTTCCGTTGTGTGTGAACTGTCACCAAAGAGACTGTTTTTCATTTATGGTGTGCAAGTTTGAATAAAACACTGTTTGTTGCACAATCTGGACTCCTTGTTTTGCCTCTAAACTGCACCCGCACCGCTGTCTACCAGAGCGACTCCCCACAGTGTACACTGAGGTACTTTCACAAAGTTTGTACAGCTTCACGCCATACCTCGCCCGCTTTGAGGGAACATACTGGCAGAAAATGAGTCTCCCCTTGAAAGCAATGAGAGACTCATCAACCGCGACCTCCCTTCCAGGTACATAGGCCTCCAAAAATTTGGCCCTGAAGTGATTGATGACCGACCTGATTTTGTACAGGCGGTCATAGGCAGGATCACCTAGGGGGGGTGTTCATGCTGCATTATCTACATAATGCAGGCATTTCCCGCATGGCCTCGAACTGGGAGCGTGTCATGGCCGTACTGTAAAGTGGGGTCGGGAATAGTCGTATTCAGTGAAGCCCACTGTGGGAATCTGGATTCCTGGTTGACCAACAAAATCAGCAATCGCGGGCTAAAAATTCTCTGGGGTACACCATCCAAGTTCACCGGTAGAGGGCTCAGGTGAACTTATCTGGTGGGCCGGGAAACTAGTACAAGCTCCAGAGCTGCTCATACTACCGTGGGCCACAGGGTTCCTAGCATGACGGTCCCCTTGCTCCGCCTGAAAAGGAAAAAATAAATTCAAACTCGCTGATCAGCGGTGGCTGGAAGCTAAAGAGTGCTGGCCACTGTCATCGTACATAAAAAAAAAAACCTTTGCGCCCCAAGGAAAAAATAGAGGGGGGGGGGGGCTCAAGGGGGCAAGCTGCAGACCCCAGACACCCTAAGAGGGTAATGCAAAAGTTAAAAAATCTTAAGTCTCCCTGCCCTCCTAAAGTCTCCCTGCCTGAATTAATCCTTTCCCTAACCTGTCCCTAACCTACCTTTGGAGGATCTGGGGGTGCTTGGCTCCGCTGCAGGCTGCTCTCTTCTCGCTCCGCCGACAGAAAATGGAGCAGGAGAGGAGAGCAGGGGGGAGTTAACCCCTACCCGCCCGTGCATTTAATCGCATTCGATCCTGTGAGGTGATGTCCCCATCACCTCACAGGATCTAAGGATGGTGATTGATGGCGTGTTATCACACCACCGACCGACATCCTATTCCGGGTTATTGGGTCACCAGAGACCCGAATAACCCGGACACCATGACTTTCCGGTACGTCATGTGTCCTTAAGGGGTTAAGTAAAATTCTGTTTTGGCAAAAGCTGATGGTGGAGTTGTTTTCCTCGTTCGTGACTTCGCTGTATCCTGGGGAGCCCACCCCGGTACACGGCTTACATAGTGGACAGAGCTGGTAACTGCAGTGCTGCAGCAGTAGCAATCACTGTCATACAGTGATGTGAAATAGGCAAATCTCACAAGACTTTGGTGAATAACTTCGGTATTTGATTTTTAAACTGGAAATTTTAAAGTTTTAACGCTTTTTAAGTTTAAAACTTGGATCTGAACTCGGATCTGACCTGATGTCGCACAATTTGAGGTCACAGAGCATGCCTATGTCCTCACGCTGTGCAGGCAGAAGAAGATCAGGCAGCGGTCGGTGAATGAGCCAGCACAAAGAGTGGTGGTCCTACAGTGTACTAATGAGTGCTAACATTTTTCCCCACTTTTGGGTACGTCATATAGAGTGAAAAATATGATATTTATTTAATTTCATGTTACCATTTGTTACACAATTAAAGCATTTTTTTAAAAATCATTTTTGTTGACATTTTCTGGTGTTGGTCTTGTGTAAAGGCTCATTTTTTGGTGGATAAGTTCTTATTGGTACCATTTTGGGGTGCATACAACTTTTTGATCTCCTGATATTAGGCCAGGGGTGTACAACCTTTTCTGGTTGGGGGCCACATTGTCAGCCTGAACCGATTCCAAGGGCCAAAAATAAAACTTAAAGGGGTATTACCAACTGAAATACTATATTTATGGCACATTGAACATACAGTATACCGTATATCATAAATGTCTGGTTACACTTCCAGAAATCCCATATAATGGGTAAATGCATGAAAGATACATGTGAGCAGCCACAAGACATAGACATATATGTCTGTTACCAGATGGTTGGGGGCCACACAGAATGATATCGAGGGCAGCATGTGGCCCCCAGGCCGCAGGTTGCGCACACCTGTATTAGGCTTTTTGGAAGGCGAGATGACCAAAAATGAGTGTTCTGGCATTGTTTTATTTATGTTTTACAGCGTATCCTTGACGGGATAGATGATGTTTTTATAGAGCAGGTGGTTACAGACACAGCAATACCAAATGTGTCGGCTTTATTTAGTTATTTCAGTTTCAGCAAAAGGTTTTAGTGGGGGAGGGAGGCTTTTTTTCTTTTACTTGAACCTTTTTTTTAAAACATTTTTTTTCTTTTTTAAGTTTTTTTTTTGTCCTACTAGAGGACTTCAACCTCTGAAGGCTTGATTGCTAGTACGATGCATTATTGTATTGTAATGCACTGTACCTGTCAGTTTTACACTGACACTTCGCCTAGCAGACCCTGCCTGTGGCTTCCAAAGCTAGAAGACCCAGTTGCCTTTATAAGGCTTTTGGCTGCCACACTAAACATCGGCGCCCTGCGATCAAATTGCCGGGGAGCTGTTAGGGTGAGAGAGGGAGCCCCCTCCCTCTGTAAACTCCTTAGACGTAGCTGTCAGCATTGACCGCAACACAGGAGTGCACCACCAATGTGACCAGGTGAGGCGATTGCCTCAGGCAGCACCAGGTAGGGGCAAGAGGGGGGCAGCGATAGGGCCATGGGGAACAAGCTCTTTTTGTGGCAAAGGGTTTAGGTTAAGAAATTGGCATGGGGGAGGGCGGAGCTGTTTCAGTTTTTGCCTCAGGCAGCAGAAAGGCTAGGTGCACCCCTGCTGCAACATCAAAGGCTGGCATTGGAGTCATCTCTGATGCCAACAGTTACAGCAGGCGCCTGGTTGTTAGTATTGAGAAAGCGCAGCTCTTGTATCCGCCCAATCACTGCACAGTACATGAGTGGTGCATTGCAGGAACTATATGCCTGGTGCTCCATACATGTACAGTGAATGTCAGGAAAGGGTTTAAAGTTGGATGGAAAGCTCCTAAATCGTGGATGCCATGGTTAATGACCTATTCTATGCTGTGTGCCTTCTGGATGATCTTCCAGCTTTTCATCCAAGAGGATAAGTATGTTTTTCTTTGAATCTGATCACATGAAGGTTCAAAACTGGTCAAGAGCTTAGAAGACCTCAATATCAAAAGAAGACTTTGCTCTCAATGTAAATATCCATGTTAAATAATAGTAGAATGGTTGTGAAAATGTCAAGTGGGTCAAGGCATTATGTACAACTAGTTGCCATGGAGGAGACATTATTGTGTCTTTATGACCCAAGATGACACATTAGGACTAAGAGGATACTCTCCAGAGATGACAACTTCTTGTTATTTCCTGGAAGCTAGTGTCTGGCACCGAGCCAACGCTTATAACAATGCTCTCCACGCATCACATGTTTTTTACATCACGTCAGGGGCCCATCTTCACAGATCTGCTTGTTGTAGAGGATGGAATTAATGTTGATTGCAACCAGCTCCCTGTTTAGATTTTGAGCTACTCAAGGAGCCGGTGGGTCTGGATGTGATTTAGGAGATTGCTGTAACATCTACAAAGATTCTGCCCTTTCTCAGTTTTCAGTTGACATCGATAAATGAATTTAAGCACATAAAGGCAATGAATTGTATTCTGGGAGAAAAAATGGAAAATATAGTGGACTTCAAAAACTATCATTGAGAAATCCATGCATGGCTGCCAGGTTGTACATACTATAGAGGTAGCCTCATGCAACTTTGCTGGAACCCATGGAGGATAGGTGGCTCCGGGACTACCTGTCTCAATGGATGTTGGAAACCTGTATTGTCTCCTGTTCATCAGAAGCACTGGAATCTTAAAAAGCAAGGGAGTAAGGAAAAGCCCAGGGGGTAGCAACCTGCTAATCATCAAGGGGTAGGAAGGAGGTTGATGCTAGATGAACAATCGACAAGGCCTTTGGACTCGCAATGGAGGAGCTAAAGGAAGAACGGAGACAATCTAGTTTTTTGACACAAAACCCAAGTCAATAGGGGGAATCAAGGAGCTTTTCTTCATGTCATCACCCTTCCCAATGAGTGACGTTATATGTTAGGGGGTTCTTTTTCTGCTATAGGAGTGAGAAGATGGGCAGCTGCACATCTAATCATCCCCCGTGACTCATCAGACCTTTTGTCAAATATGTGATTAAGATGTTTAGTTGTTTCTGAATTGTAATGCAGACAATTTTGGTCACTTTAGTCTTGGTGAATGTGATGATAACGGCATGTAGATGAAGGCACCCATGATTAAGATGCTCTGGGTAGCACATTCACAATGTGCCAGGTGTTTGCTTTCAGGAAAAATATATGCATGGGACTAGAATATGGAACATGGAAATTGTCCTAACATCGAAAGGATTAAAAGATAAACATTTACCTGACATCCCATAAATACTTAATAATGTTCTAAGCACAAAAAATAATATATGTGAGCATTGAAAACCTTTTTACATATTTTTTTTTATAAAAAGAAAAGGTTGGAATGGTATAAAAAATTAAGTCATACTCACTTCACCAGTTCTCCGGTCGTGATTTCTTCTTTCTGGTCACTCGCCATCGAAATGTGACCGGATTCATTTCCAGTGTCTACAGCAGGGGTGCACAACCTTTTCTGGTTGGGGGCCACATTGTCAGCTTGAACCAATTCCAAGGGCCGAAAATAAAAGTTAAAGGGGTATTACCAACTGAAATACTGTATTTTTGGCATATTGAACATACAGTATATACTATAAATGTCTAGTTACAGTTCTAGGACTCCCATCTAATAGGAGAACACATGTAAGAAGTCATAAGACATAGACCTACATGTCTGTTACCAGATGTTTGGGGGCCACACAGAATGGTATCGAGGGCAGCATGTGGCCCCCGGGCCGCAGGTTGTGCACCCCTGGTCTAGAGGGACCAGGAAGTAGAGAAAGTCATGCAGTTTTGGAAGCCAAAATCAGGAGTGTTTTATAAAAGGAGAGAAAGTACAAAGGACAGATATTCAATACAGATCTGTATTGAATTCACTTCTGATATTGGCTTCCAAAACTACATTAGGAAACCTGACCACGCGACCGTACCCTAATGGTGTGGAGATGCTAAAGCCTGGGCTTATTCCCCAGTGGTTACAATCTATGACAAAATATAATATATCGCTCGATTTATCTTAAAAGGGTTTTCCAAGACTTACCTATTGAAATCAATCCTTAGGATAGTTCATCAATACCAGATCGGTGGGACACAACTCCCAGCAACCTGGTCCTGGAACTACACAGCTGGGAGCGGCACAGCATGACCGCTGTGTGGTTCTGGTGCTGCCGCTCCTGAAAACAGCTGATCTGAGTCATAGCCCTGCTGATCTGATATTGATGACCTATCCAAGAATTAAGTGTGTGGAACACGGTCCGTGAGATACCGGACTGGCATCCTACTGAGTGCAGGAGCGCACCGCGTCATTGGTTTCTATGACGCCGTGCTTTTCGTGCCGCCGCTGTACAGTAATACACTTGTATGATCTATACCACTGGTGGCGAACCTATGGCACCAGAGGCGACACTCAGAGCCCTTTCTGTGGGCACCCGCGCCCTGGAAAAAGTCTATGGTGTACTAATATGCCTTAGACTATTCCCCCTATTCATCAGCGCAGGCGCACTATGAACGGCACAGGCAGCGCACTGAATGCAGACAGGCTGTTATAGCTAAATGATAAAGTACATGGACGATATACTATATTGGACTGTAGTAATCAGGTTAGATTGCCGTGTTGGCACTTTGCGATAAATAAGTGGGTTTTGGGTTACAGTTTGGGCACTCGGTCTGCAAAAGGTTCACCATCACTGCTCTATGTGATCATGCACACGACAGTATGTATTTTGTTGTCCGCAAAAAATACGGATTACGTTTGTGTGCATTTCATATTTTGCGGAACGGAAAAGCTGCCCCCTAATAGAACAGTACTATCCTTGTCCGTAATGCGGACAATGATAGGACATTTTCTATTTTTTTGCGAAACGGAAATACGAACAAACAGAAACGGAATGCATACGGAGTAACTTCCATTTTTTTGTGGACCCATTGAAATGAATGGTTCCGTATACGGTCCGCAAAACAAAACAAAAACGGAACGGACAAGGAAAGATAATACGTAAAAGGTAAGAATTAATGTTAGGGACCACTCGAGAGGCAACCGTGAAGTGGTGGGTGGCTTACATAATTTGGCCAAAATATAAACTAATGCCTCATCTAACATCCAGCATAGTGGCAGGACGGAGCTCTAGCTGCAGTGTGCCATTGCACCTTTGTTTTTACGTTAATACGTTTGTGTGCATGAGACCTAAAGCTGAGCCACCGCAGTTCAGCACACATATGAGATGCATCGGGAGCCCCTCTAATCTAATTGGAACTATGGATTTTTCTACTAAGAAAGTTAATGATGACATTGCAAGGCTCTTGGTACAGAAATGAGTTGCGATGTATTAGGACAACATTGCGATCTTATGTCACGTGGCCACAAGTCACTGTGCAACCCCCGCCTAAAGCAACCTGACTCAAGGCACCTATCACTTTCCTGTCAAAAAACCGCGGCGGCACTTCAGCTGTTGTAAAACTACAACTCCCAGCATGCATACTTGCTCTTCTTAGAACTCTCATAGAAATAAATGGAGCACACTGGGAATTGTAGTTTCACAACTGCTGGATTGCCACAGGTTGTCCACCCCCTGGGTCCTTGTGCTTCTGTGAACCCTGTTAATAAAGTTTATTAGGAAAAAAAAATCAGGCACGACAGTTCTGGGGTTTCCATTCAGTGTCAAGGTGCAGCGTTATATGTAGTAACAGCAAGCATATGGACAGAGTGAGGTAGGTACACCTGTGACCGAAAGGTGGGGGCAGGTAAGTGAGAATCTCATGACACAGGAGCGAGCACGCTTCAGGGGGTGACCACCCTGGAAAAGAGCGGCAGCAAGAGGGGGAGGCGTGGCCAGTCTGAAAAAAAGGCGTGAGATAAGTGCGGGGAAACGTCCGGGAAAAGAGGCGTGGTTATGTCAGGATACTGGAACTAGGATTCATACTAGAGGTGTGGTTATCCCGGAGGCGTGGCTAGAGGCGCGGTTATAACCATTTGGATCGAGGTGTGGTTATCCCGACTCTCAGAGGCGTGGTTATAATAACTCGGAGAGGGGCGTGGTAAAAACAGAGGCGTGTTCAGCCCTTGCTTGTGATACTGGGGTTAGGGGGTGTGGCTATTTCTGGTCGCAGGCGGGGCGTGGTTCATTGGAATATGGGCACGGCTAGACCGGGATAATATCCCCCCCTCCCCGCGGAGGGGCGTGGTCACACTTGGGATCGGGGCGGGGCTATACCAGGGCTGAACCTGGTAGAGAGGAGTGGTGACACTGGGAGGTGCGGCCAGCAGCCACTGCCCTACTCTGGGGATCACGGACTCATGGAGCGGCGGCTGCTACTGCTGGGGATGCGTCCCGGGCACGTTTGATCGCTGCTGTCATCTGACTCCCCCTGTGCGTGTATGTGGCGCTGGAGCTGCCGCCTTTGTTGTCAGAGCAGTGTGCACTGGTGCACGGTGGATGCGCTTTGTTGCAGTGCGCTTGTAGAGGTGTGTGCCCCCTGCAGTGACTTTTCGCCCCCCGGTCACTCCTCCTCTTCATCATCATCATGCCGGATCAGATCAGTGTGTCGGAATTTATATCGGAGACCAATGAGGATTACACGTCTCCCACCGCTTCCAACTTCACCACCAGGCTGACCCAGTGCAGGAACACAGTGGCAGCCATTGAGGAGGTAAGTTCCCAGCCAGAGAGTGAGAACTTTTGGTGTAAAGAGCCCCCTCTGCATGGTGGAAGATATTTAGGGGGTTACTGTTATGTGGGGGACTGACATTTTGGGGGACAGTACTGCTGCATGTTCAAACTGGTCGGTCTGTGCATGCTCTTCCTCAAAAAGTAGGACTGTCACTTGCATCCTCTGCTTTGTTGTGTCAGAGAAATCTCCAAGCGGTGCCAAAGGGGTGCAGAGAGATCATCGGTGGTCCAGGACCATTGACCTCACCGCCATGACCTGTCAGAAGATCATTTAGATTGGATGTCCCCCTTGAATACGTCACGTTCCTCGCAGCTGGCCCGCCCCTGGACAAAGCTGCCGGCCGGTCCCCCAGAATCGCTGACCGAGGACGGTGAGAGTTCTTCTGGACTCCTTAAAGGGGCTGTCTACTTTGGACAACTCTTTCCGTTTAGCAGGTGCCCTGGCGACTGGCCAGTCAGCTGTGATTGCCGAATCGACCGTCGTGTTGAAATCAGTGAAGTCACGGAAAACTTTGCAAACGCTTTCCTATCTGGCGATGTGTGGCCCCACAGGTCCCGGAGACCGCCGTGGGAACCCAGCTGTCAGACATTGGGGGACTACCCCTAGTGCTCCAGAACGGCATGTCTCTAAGGTTGTGTTCACACGTAGCGGTTGCAGTGTGCTTTTTTTCAGTGGTTCTCTGACATTGCGGTTCTGCACAATTTTGGGAAACTGACAACCTGTGAACACAGCCTTAGGGCTCATGCACACAACCGTATTTTTTTTTCCGTCTCCGCTCCGTTTTTTTGCAGCCCGTATGCGAAACCATTCACTTAAAAAAAACGGAAATGACTCTGTTTACATTTTGTTTCCGTAAGTCCGCAAGTCCGTTCTGCAAGAAAATAGAACATGTCCTATTCTTGTCCGTTTTGCAAACAAGGACAGGCATTGTTACAATGGATCCGGAAAAAAAAACAGATGTAACATGGACGTCACACCGATGTCATCCGTGTCTTGCGGACCGTAATGCGTGTAAGAGCCCTTAGGCTAGATCGGCAGAGAAACAGACTGCCGGAGTTCACCATAACCGGCATAGCCAGATAGGACTGCGCACCACCTGATCCCCATTGACTATAATGGCATGTCTGCCATTTGGGAGCCTAGGAAACTTGGGGGACCGCTCCTGCGGGAGCCTCGGCATATGTCTGCTGTGCCTTTATAGCAGGTGACACACCTGTAGGATCCTTAGACCCAGGCTTAGCACTGAATGGCCAAATTTCGGCACATCTTTTGCTCTATACACAAAGGTGGAGTACCCCTTTAAGCTGTAATCGTCCGACTTGTATTTAGCGTATGTTAATAGGGAAGCATTATGAGCAAGTGACCTTGCATAATGAAATGTTATCGCTCTTGGAGAAGTTTATTCTGCGTCTGTCACACTAGATGTCATTAACCCCATGTTGTCACCAGCTCTGACGCTGACATTGATCCCGGGCTGTGTTTGGGGTGTAGAGGTTTTTGTTTCATTCATAAAACCTGTGTGTAGCAGGTGGGGGCGCCCCCCTCACGCCACGGGATCAGTCCCCAGCTTACGCTATCACGGCTCTGATTTATATGCCAATTACTGCGCTGTTTTTGGTAGAACGGCTCGGGACGCGCATCAATTGTGGCGGATAAATATAGAATACGTTGCTGGAAGGAGGTCGTCGTCTGGGCGCTGAATATTAACTCTTTCTTAACGCCGGATTTTATGCTCCACTTTCTAGTGGCTGGAGATATCTCCCGGGCTGTGGATCATCTACGGGCGTTACCAGTGAGCGCTACTGATGTGCGCGGCTCTCACAGCTGACAGTTTTATTAGGCATTGAAAATTGATTTTCATGGAATTATTTTGGATAGTTTTTTAGTTGCATGCGCCATAGGAGACATCCATCTTCTGTGCCAGGGGTGTTGGTAGACTCTGGGGCACTGTAGATACAATAAGGTCTTCAGATTAGTGCCATGGGGCACAGGGCAGAAGACCTCGGTAGCACGCCCCTGGTGAACATTGCTTTTAAAGACTCATTCACACCAATGGGTTCCGTTTCCGTATTGCAGACCACATATGCGGATCCTCAATAAACGGACACTGTCCCGTGTGCATTCCGCATCACGGATGCGGACCCATTCACTTCAATGGGTCAGCAAATCAGGAGATGTGGAACAGAACCCTACGTAAGCACTACAGAGTGCTTCTTTGGGGTTTCATTCCGTACTGCAAAAAAATAGAACATCTATTTTTGCGGAACGGAGGGATGCCGACCCATTCAAGTTGAATGGGTCTGGATCCGTCCCGGAGGCCTCACGAACGTTTTCCGTGCATTGGGGACTGCAAATTGCGGCCTCAATGCACGGAACGGGACACATACGCTCGTGTAAATGAGCCCTAACGCTGATAACTTGGGCATAATCTAGAAAAAGAATACTACGGGCGAATTCAGCAGCAAATGTGGAGGCGCATGGACTGCCAGGCCTCTGGAGTATCGCCAGCTTTGGGTCAAATTGCAGATTGTGGCCCTCCAGGAAGGAAAATACCGTCATATGGACACCAGTTCTTAGGCTGGGTTCACACGAGCGTGTCCGGATTAGGTGCGGATGCGTTTAGTGAAAACTGTGCCATTTCACGGAAAAGCCATTCAGTTTTGTCTGCGATTGCGTTCAGTTGTTCAATTTTTTTTCCACGCGGGTGATAAAAAACTGAAGGTTTACAAACAACATCTCCTACCAACCATCAGTGAAAAACGCAACGCACCCGCACTTGCTTGTGGATGCAATGCGTTTTTAACGCAGCCCCATTCACTTCTATGGGGCCAGGTCTGCGTGAAAAACGCACAATATAGAACATGCTGCGATTTTCACGCATCGCACAAGTGATGCGTGAAAATCACCGCTCATGTGCACAGCCCCATAGAAATGAATGGGTCCGGATTCAGTGCGGGTGCAATGCGTTCACATCACGCATTGCACCCGCGCGGAAAACTCGCCCGTGTGAATGCAGCCTTAGAGTGCCCAATATCAGGAGGATCTGCAGAAATAAATGCTCACCGCCTTTGTTAGTCCTCGGTGCACGGATCCTTAGGAGAAGCAAATCCACTGAAGAAACAAAATAGTGGGTCTTGAATAAAACTATAAATCTTTTATTTCTAATTTTTGAAAAAAGTCTAAAAACGGCACCCAGCAGGTACAGAAAACAGCCAAAACCAGCACCCAGCAGGTACAGAAAACAGCAGGAGAGGTGACGGGTAGGAAGTGCTGCTTCTCCTAGTTCACACATGTTGGAGAACCTCTTACACGCTCCCCCATGGACTTCAAAGCTTTCCTGAAGCTGAAAGCTGTCACATCCTGAAGGCAGCTGGTAGAACTTCCAGGGGTACGACCCCTTTAGGAGACCACAAGTCTACAGCCTGCTGGGAATGGAGCTGAACATCTGAGTATAGGACAGTAGACCCGCGGTGGACCATAGACCACTATGATGCGGTGTGTCTGGGTCACGTGAGTAGCGGTTGGTCCTGGAAATGCAGCCGTCAACTAAATATTTATTAGCAGGTCCTATCTTAGAGGGAGGCTTTGTCCGGATGGGTCAACTGCTTTAACAATTGGCCCTAAAGGGGTTAACCCCATTACAACAACGTATTGCGCTTGGCAGCTGAAGGCCCAAGTTCGTATGTGCCCGCATTGCTGAGAAAAAGTTTTAATCTATGCAAATGAGCCTCCATCTTGAATGGATTTTTTGCGCCTGTCGAGTCGCAGTCGCAGCATGTCGCATGTTGCAATGCGACACCATAGACTCCCATTATAAAAATTGTAGCGCGACAAATGTCGTCGTGTGAACGTAGCCTAATAGATGGGGCACATGATGATGTTTTCACTGCCTGGCCCTGCAGAAGGTGCGGCAGTTGCAGAGAGCAGAGCCTCTAGGTGTAATGGCAACGCCCCCGTTGCTCCTAAATGCTCATTTGCATATAGTAAAGCTTCATTTCTCAGCAATGCGGGCACATATGAACATGGGACCAACACAGATGTCTTCAGCTGCCAAGTGCACATGTAACAGGTCAGCCAGTGTCATAGGTACAAGTCTGCTGATAGATGCCCTTTAAGGCCCCTTTCACACGAGCGAGTTTTCCGCGCGGGTGCAATGCGTGACGTGAACGCATAGCATCCGCACTGAATCCTGACCCATTAATTTCAATGGGTCTGTGTACATGAGCGTTTTTTTTCACGCATCACTTGTGCGTTGCGTGAAAATCGCAGCATGTTCTATATTCTGCGTTTTTCACGCAGCCCTAGTCCCATAGAAGTGAATGGGCCTGTGTGAAAAACGCATTGCATCCGCAAGCAAGTGCGGGTGTGTTGCGTTTTTCACTGATGGTTGCTAGGAGATGTTGTTTGTAAACCTTCAGTTTTTTATCACGCGCGTGAAAAACGCATCAAAACGCATTGCATCCGCGCGGAAAAAACTGAACGCAATCGCAGACAAAACTGAATGGCTTTGAAGTGAAATCGCACAGTTTTCACTGAACGCATCCGCAACGCATCCGGACACGCTCATGTGAAAGAGGCCTAAGGGTTTGTCCATACAGGATTTTATAGTACCAGCAAGGTAGATGTGTATTTCTTCTGTGTGAACCGATCCTGTAGGGGCATATTGCCATAATAGAGGGACATCCCTCCTTCTATTGGGGAGAGTGAAGATCTCGCTGAGTCTCAACTGCTGGAGAAGCTGCTGCATCAAGGGTATTTCCAACTAGTATATGGCTGAAATTGACAGTGTGCTGTCCACATCCGTGTGTATGTTCCGTAGCCCCGCAAAAAAAGATAGAACATGCCCTATTCTTGTCCGTATTGCGGACAAGGATAGGACATTTCTAGAAAAGTTAGAAAAAAAAAATGGCGGCGTGCACTCAGCTGGAATCTGCTATGTGCAGACTGACAGACGTGTCCATGAGCGCTAAGTTGACTTGCTGCAGATTTCAAGTGCGTTCCTCAGGTCAGTTTACACCGTGGATTTTTTACACAGGGGGTGGATGAGATTTCTCAAAATGTCATCCACTTTGCTGGTACTGTACAACCCTGCGGAGCGACCGCGTGAAAATCCGCGACGGCAAATCCTCAGTGTATCCGCCATGTGTGAGCGTGCCCTTAAAGGGAGTTTTCCTGATGGGACCAATAAATTGTACAAGCGAAACAACTTGACTATTTAGTTTTTATTCTATTTTATGTTTTATTGATCCGCCATCTCCTGACATGGAGGTCATTTTATTTAAGCCTCTTTCACACAAGCGTGGCGGCTTACGTCTGACGGTTCAGTCAGTTTTGTCTGCAATTGCGTTCAGTTGTTCAGTTTTTTTTTCTGCGCGGATGCAATGCGCTGTGATGCGTTTTTCACGCCCGTGATAAAAGATACTGAAGGTTTACAAACAACATCTCCTAGCAATCATCAGTAAAAAAAACTTTCTTTCGGATGCAATGCGTTTTTCACTGAAGCCCCATTCACTTCTGTGGGGCAGGGCTGCGTGTTTTTCACACAACGCAGAACTGATCCGTGAAAAAAAAAAAACGCTCATGTACACAGACACAGTGAATTGAATGGGTCAGGATTCAGTGCGAGTGCTATGCGTTCACGTCATGCATTGCATCCCGCGCGGATAACTCACTTGTGTGAAAGGCGCCTTATGCCTGAATGGGCCGTTTATGGCCAGTGTCCCCGGGCGCTGTTTGATGCAGGCTGAGTCACTATTTGCTGAACTATTGATGATTGATTTCCCCGATCCATGACTTGGGGCATGTTCTCCTTTTATTCGATGCGGTCATTGTGGCTTTAGCCTTTTTATAGCCGCCTTATAATATAGTATGTTGACGTGACTGTAGCTAGGCAGGTATGTTGTCCTATCATACATTATATATGAGATGGAAAGAACAGCCGTCACTTGGGATTATGTCAGTATAAAGCTTGGCTGTTTCACACATTGTGCTTTTTGGAAAAATTCGACTTTTCCCGGCGTTTTACCCGACAGGTTTTTTTTTTGGCAAAAATGCAGCCGCCATATGTTAGCTGTAAGTCAATAGGGACATATAAAATGCGCTGCAAACAGTCCTTTTGTTTCTATGGTGGTGCTCTTTCCTTTTGATGCATTTTTTTTGGGTATATGGTGGTTTTTCCAAAACATGGCATGTGTAAGGTGTTTTTTTTTTTTTGTCTTTTTCATCCATTTTCCCATAAGTTTCTCTGTAGAACTGGAAAAGAGGGTGTCAAATACGTGTGGATAAAAAGACACCACCCAATAACTGTTATATGGGTCCCAACTCACATGAATTTGTTGTGGCCTTTTCTCGTCGCCAGAAACATTTGTAATATGTGGATAACATATTTAGGGTACTTTCACACTAGCGTTAAACTTTTCTGGCATTGAGTTCCGTCCTCGGGGCTCAAAACCGGAAAAAAACGCTTCAGTTATATCCTAATGCATTTTGAATGGAGATAAATCTGTGCAGGATGCATCAGGATGTCTTCAGTTCAGTCACTGAACAGCGTTTTGGCCGGAGATAATACCGCAGCATGACGCGGTATTATCTCCAGCTAAAGTTCCGGAACACATGCCGAATCCGGCATTAAAAATACCGCAATGACGGATCTGGCATTCCGGCCTGCGCATGCGCAGACCTTTAGAAATGAAAAAAAAATAGATACCGGATGCGTTTTGCTGGATGAAACTGGAAAAATGGATCCGGTATTGCAATGCAATTTTCTGACTGATCAGGCATTTTTTCAGACCTGTTCAGTCTGAAAAATGCCTGATCAGTCAGAAAAAATGACAAGCGTCTGCATACAGTTTGCCTGATCAGGCAGGCAGTTCAGGCAACGGAACTGCCTGCCGGAATCAAACATCGCAAGTGTGAAAGTACCCTGCCGTATAGCCATGCCGCTAGTGTGAAAGTACCCTTAGTTCAGATGTTTTTAGTTGAGATGGTTTTAGTTGCGATGGTTTTCCCCCTATAGAGGATGAGATGAAAAAACACCAAAAGCATTTACCATGCTATGTTTCAAAAAAATTAAATGAATGCCAGACTGGGCAAAAAATGCTTGTATGTCCTGTGGTTCTTATTTCCCATAGACTTGCAGCTGACATCTGGAGCTGGCAATTTTACCACAAGACCTGCATGTGCAAATTACACCACTAAAACAGTAAAAATGCTATTAAAAAAAGCCACATGGGTTTTGATGGCATTTTTTTTTTATACAGAAAAAAAAACCACACAAAAGCTGTCTGTACAGGAAGCCTATGTATATTTCATATATAGATATTAGACATAAAAAAATGGCCTGGATGTGGAATCCAGTGGTTGTTAGGAAATGGTCATTCACCCGATGGGAGTCCCCTTACCTATCACAAATGTGTAAATGTCTACGATGGGAAGCCTCACACGCCAAGCAGTGGCCATCTCTGGTTATAATTTAGGCTCTCCGCAGCTCTACATCCTGCAGCCTATAGATGTGAAAGGGGTTGTCCACCCTTTCGATTAGTGGGGGTCTGACGCCGCACTGATTAGCTGTTTTTAGAAGCCACTAGTGCCAGAAACACAACCTTGGATGGAGCAGGAAGCAGAAGGCTCCGTCCGCTATGCAGTGGCCGTACTGGAGTACTACAGCTCGTCTCTCATTCAGTTGAGCTGACGGTAAACCTCAGAGTTACGGTACGCCGACACACGTATTGTGTATGGGAGCCTCACGAAACCCTCCCCCAATGGCTGGTAAGGATCGGGCATGTTAGATTTCAACTGCCCAATCCATTTGTTCTCCTGGGAGATTAGCCGCCGCCAGAAGTGTCTTGCAGCCGCTTTCACCTCCCATATGTATGCTTGCTTAGCATGCCTACGTATGGAAGGATTGGGAGAGTAGCTGTAGGCTGAGCGTTCAGCCGACAGTTACCTTACGTGCTTGGCCAGCTTTAGTCTATCGTAGACATATGGATGTCATAGTGGGACCCTCATCTGTTAGCTAGAACGGAAAGAGCGTTGCTTGCTTTGGAGGACTTGATGCCACCATGCCGATTGCATGAGCATCTGCTTTCCAGGTAATGTAGTTGTGGAAGCGATCACATGATAAGTGTCTGCCTGTACCAGTGATGCCGCTTATCCTGGGGAGAAGTATAAAATCGGATGCGTTAAAAACCAAGGCGCCTGATCCCCTTGTCCCATTGGGAGGAAGGTCTGCAGGTCGCCATAGACAGGAGATTGTCGGCAGAATCTACCCGCATCCCCAGTATCTTCTCCGTGGTCAGAGACATTCCCCAGAACCTGCTGCACCTGGTTCTCTCTGAAAAGTTGTCTGTCCGGTTTGAGGTGCTGGTCTGCTTACAAGGCAAATTCCTGCCAGGCGTGTCCTCTTAGTAGTGACTTACAAAAATAATGGCAGAAGGTTCGGGGAGTTTCTTCTTTCTTATTTAAGGTGGTATACACTTTTTTTTCTTGGCATAGAAGTTTTTTTTCACCTATATTTTTATTTTTTTCTGTTCAGATAACTCGGACAAGTCTGAAGTCCATTGCCATATAATGTGAACACTCCTGGGATCCTATACTTCGCTTATGAGCTGCTGTGGCACAGTTGCGATGTGGCTGCGCTGCGGTCAAGTACCACGAGGCCATACGGTCACAGCTGGCTCTTGTTAACTAGTCATTCTGTGTTGTTAATGGCCGCAATGTATTAATGATGTTGTGCTGCCATTAACAATGCAGACCAACGAAACTGAGCGGTCTTCATAAGTTAATATGAGCCATCTGCACCCCGTTGCGGCTGTGCTGTACTCGACCGCAGCGGGGCTGTGACACGGCTGCGGCGTGTGGTCATACCCTAACTGAGCAGCTGCATGAAGCGCATGAGTAAATGTGTAGCCACATCTACGGAATGATTTGTGTTGCCCTCAAACATCCGATGGCTCTCTGCAGGCAATATTAGGGCGCCTTCACACGCTGCGGCTTTTGTTGCAGAATTTTCCGTGACTGAAAATCAGTTGTAGAAATCCATGTGCTTGCTTCTCCATTCAAATGAATGGAACTGATTTTCAGTCGTGGAAAATTCTGCAACAAAATCTGCAGCGTGGGAAGTTGCCCTTACAGCCCTCCTATGATACTGTTGTGTGGCATGTAGCCTTAAAGGGAGGATACCATCAACATTTTTCTTTGTCACATATTAACAGCCGATTTATGAATCTTCTGTGTAATACATTTTTTTTTTTACAAAAACAGGAGGGTGGTTTTTCAGGTTCTAATTTTTTGAAGTCAC
Organism: Bufotes viridis; assembly: GCA_033119425.1. Taxonomy (NCBI): domain Eukaryota; kingdom Metazoa; phylum Chordata; class Amphibia; order Anura; family Bufonidae; genus Bufotes; species Bufotes viridis. The sequence goes on from CM065592.1 coordinate 62,397,425, forward strand.
TCCATGTATTCGACTTCCCATCCTGGCTCTTTAACTTCCTCCTTGTTTGGACTTTTAGCACTGTAAGGCCGGGTTCACATCACTGTTTATTTTTGTTCTTCTGAGTAGAGTTGAGCGAACTTGTTTTTTAAGTTCGGCGTCCAAAGTTCGGGTTGGGGTTATCGAAGAATCTAGTTATGGATTCCGCTACCACGGACCATAACGGCATTTGGAATCCATAAGGGGATTCTTCAATGAACCTGAACCTTGGACAACACTAAGGACCTGGGGTGACGTCACTGTCATGTGATCAGTGCAGGGGGCGTGGCTCAGTACTGGATCACCTCTTATCCAATCCAGTGCTGAGCTTAGTGTTGTCCAAGGTTCGGGTTCATTGAAGAATCCCCTTATGGATTCCAAATGCTGTTATGATCCGTGGTAGCGGAATCCATAACGGGATGCTTCGATAACCCGAACTTTGGACGCTGAACTTAAAATACAAGTTTGCTCAACTCTACTTCTGAGCCGTCGAATGAACAGAAAAAAAATAATATTTGGATTCTGTAATTGAAGCACCCGTTATGCACTTTTTTTTGCGTCCGCTTCAGCCATTTCCATCTGTGATCCGTTATTTTAGATTGAAAAAAAGACCTGTATGCCGAACATTTTAAGATAATGGATCTCGGATGGAAATGGCTAAAACGGACGCAAAATGTTCTCAATTGTGCATAACGGACGCTTAAAATACAGCATCCTTTTTTTTTCTGTTCTGATGGATCAGAAGAATAGAAAACTAAATGGTGATATGAACTCGGCCTTAGTAGTCTCACTTGACCATTCACTGCGACCAGAGAGAGAAGGGGGAGAGCGACCTTAATTGGAGCATCACACATTACACTGAGAAGTGCGATTCCCTTCCGTGGACCTCTTATCTACATTCGTTCAGAAAGTTTTCAGACTTACACAAATTTTGGCTTTCAGAAAGTTCGCTGCTTCATATTTTTTTTTTTTTAAACTCTCTTTGTCAGATGTTTTAGATGGTATACTGAACTTTTATGTGAAAAATACATTAAGTTTATGCCAAGACTCAATATTTCCAGGGTTGACCCTTCTTCAGTTCGCGTTGGCATGCTGAATATCCGCTTCTGGGCCAAATCCTGACCGGTGGTAGCCCACTCTTGCCTATTAAGCGCTTTGACTTTATCACAATTTCTGCATGTTTGTTTGTCCACCTACTTTTTGAGGATAGACCACAGGTTCTCAGAGGGATTGAGATTTGAGGAGTTAACCTGGCCATGGACCTAAACTTTCCATGTGTTGTTGACCAAGCCACTTAGTTATCTCTCCTGTGACATGGGGCCCCATCATGCTAGAAAAAACATTGCTCATCACCAGATTCCTCCTAGATGGTTGGGAGAAGTTGCTCTTTTTTTTATACCATTCTTCATTCATGGCAATTGTGAGTGAGCCTACTTTCAAAAGAACACTACAACTGTTATCCTAATTCTACTAATCTACTATAATACTAACATTTCTCACTCACAGCAGCACTAGGTTCCCATGTATGTAGGAGTTTTATCTCTCTGTGCTGACTACTACATAATATTTTGTATTTAATTTTCAATGGAATAGTACCGCTGAAAAGAAAAACGGCCAAAAAAAAAAAAGGTTTTCTAAGAATAATGAGGTCAATAAAATTACCCTGTTCTAATGGAACTGTCCCGTTAACCTTCAAGGAAAGCTCCACTTTGTGCCATTTGTCTTCAAAGCAGTTTCCTAATACACTACAAATTACTGAGAATTATCTGAAATTGTACGATGTGACTACACTCCCCAGTAGGCAGCATGATCTCATCCTCCCTGCACACTTTGCCCTGTTGACTACAGTAGATCTTCTAGCAGCATTTGGTCAATTATCAGCTATAGTTTGCGGTAACATGTGAACCAGAGTTACGGAGGCACTGTTGTATTCGTAAAAATCCTGCGGCCTGGAGGTGGTTGCGCTCGTCTTATGGCTGTTGTAAAAGGAGGACTGTGTGTGTTTTTCTGCCATAGGCTACCAGTTTATCAAATTTACTGGAAGAAGATACAACACCGCACAGTGATAATATACAGCAGCTGGCATCTTGTATGCTTTTATGGCTATAGTTCTCTTCCACAGAATTTTTAAGCGTACATGAGTTTTCCAAAAATAAAAAATAAAGGTTTGCATTAATGACTGTGCTTCATTGTAGAATCATAATTGTGAAGGAACATGTATTTTCAGCTTCTCTAATTTCTTTGTTTAGCCATATTATTCCCTGTTTCAGCTGCACAGCTAGATGCATTTCTCTCACAAGCACGAGGCATCTCCCTTCTGTGGAATCTGCCTGCACTGTACTGCTGTGACGTCCTTTCTCTTACTTCCCACTCTGTTTGTTTTCAGCTCCAGAGCTCACAGAACAGATATGAGGGGGGAGATCACACTTACAGAAATCCAGGGCGCTGCTGTGATGTTCAGAAGCAGTTCTTTTTTCAGGCTCAGGATCTCAGCTAGCCCTGACACGCCCCCATTTCCTTTCTGCCGTCCTCTGTGTCTCTGTTACTAGAGACATTTGTTGCTTGATAACAGGCAGTGGACTGCAACTTAGGTGGAAGTGAGACCGCTAGTGGTCATGAATTTACAGCCTTTCTTTCAGGTGGACGCAGGCAGTTTTTTAAAGATTTGATTTAGAAATTAGTTATTTATACCATTCTCTATTAAATGCAATGAAATTGTGTAACAGTACAGTGACTCTTTACAGCGGCTTTTATCTTTCTATGATCTGGGGTCTATCACTTCATCCTTAACATTTTTAGCACTGTAATGGAACAGATCAGTTTGCAGAGGGTTAAACTTTTCGGGTTGTCCATACTTCCTGGCCTTTTCCCTTGCGGCTTAGTTTCCCATAGCAACTAATCAGATTCCATCTTTGATTTCTCAGAGCTCCATTGGAAAATGAAAGCTGGAATCTGATTGGTTGCTATGGGCAACTAAGCCAGTTCTACTATACACCAGTTTTGGGAAATCTCCCCCTATGTTCTTTATGTAATCACATTGCCGTCTCTTCGGAGAAGACTCCGCTCATACAGGGGTCTATTGATGGCCTTCTGGCATCTCGTCCTTGTGACATCACCACAAAATAACCTCAGAGTCGCATGTAGTCAACGCGGCCCGTGGCGTTGAAATGTAGGAAATGACCAATTATGGTTCATTATGTCACATTGAGGGGTCTCGTGCCTCCATATCTGCACTCCATCAAAAGTGGAGTGCTGGATGATGTGAGGAGCATTGTCCTGGTGGACAGGACCCCGAACAGATGACTCTCAGAGCTCCGCGCACGGCTCCACATAATAAAGCTCAGTCAATGTTCAGCAGGGCTCCAGCTCGCTCTGGTATCGGCGCCAGCTGCTCGGCATCTCTGCCAGGGCATCCCCGACTGTTGTTATACACTTCCTACACAGCAGCAGATTTTATTATGGCCTACGTCGGTTTAATCATGTTTTCCACGTGTAAGGCTTGGTTTACATGAATCATTTGTCAGACGGACAACCTTATGATAATCCTTATTTTTCAATTCTCATCCTAGTAAACCTTATGGAGGCCGTTTAATTGTCTGTGCAGACAGTGCCCACGTCAGTGAGCACTAAAGGTAGTCACCCCCCGGTGGCATAATCTGTTGCTAGGTAACCGTCCAGACACAATGCTATCTAACAATCATTTTGTCCCTCTGAGTTGTGGCTGTTGTGGTGGTAATATACCTCGGGTGTGGACCCATTCACTTCAGTGGGGCCGCAAAAGTTGTCTGCATCCATTGCTCCGTTCCGTGGCCCCGCAAAATGAAAAGCCACGTCCTATTCTTGTACGTTTTGCGGACAAGAATAGGCATTTCTATAAAGGGCCTTCCGTTCCGCAAATTGCGGAAGGCACACGGGCGGCATCCGTGTTTTGCGGATCCGCAAAACACGGCACGTTCGTGTGAAGAAGCCCTAATAAACAGGATTTTATGAAATCTCATTCATACAATATGACAACAAATTAGTTATGTGAAGAGGACCTCTCGCCTCTCCTGACACGTCTCTTTTAGTAACTACTTGCATTTCCCATGTAATAATTCTGCAGCATCTATTCGTATGACTGCGCCCTTCCTCTATTATTCCTGCTAGAAATTTATGAATTTTACGTACAACTGGTTGTTACTAGTTGGGGGCAGAGGTCGCACTACGTTTTTTGCAGAAGAGTAAAAATACTAGTCTGACCATTTTTGAGGAGTATTTTTACCCAAGGAGGAGTACGAAAGTTGCTGTAATTCAAATACATAATACATTAGCCTGCAGTCGTTCAAATCTGCGTTGGAGGCTGCGATTGGAGCCCATCATAGTTGGTGGAGTCTGTTCAGCTTCTTCCCTGTGGGGTGATAGGAGGAGGGGGGAGCAGGGTCACTAGTGGGGTGACAGGAGGAGGGGAAAGCAGGGTCACTAGTGGGGTGACAGGAGGAGGTGGAGCAGGGTCACTAGTGGGGGGAGCAGGGTCACTAGTGGGGTGACAGGAGGAGGGAAAAGCAGGGACACTAGTGGGGTGACAGGAGGAGGGGAAAGCAGGGTCTCTAGTTGGGTGACAGGAGGAGGGGAAAGCAGGGTCACTAGTGGGGTGACAGGAGGAGGGGAAAGCAGGGTCACTAGTGGGGTGACAGGAGGAGGTGGAGCAGGGTCACTAGTGGGGGGAGCAGAATCACTAGTGGGGTGACAGGAGGAGGGGGAAGCAGGGTCACTAGTGGGGTGACAGGAGGAGGGGAAAGCGGGGTCACTAGTGGGGAGACAGGAGGATGGGGGAGCAGGGTCACTAGTGGGGAGACAGGAGGAGGAGGGAGCAGAGTCACTAGTGAGGTGACAGGAGGAGGTGGGAGCAAGGTCACTGGTGGGGTGACAGGAGGAGGGGGGAGCAGGGTCACTAGTGGGGTGACAGGAGAAGGGGGAGCAGGGTCACTAGTGGGGAGACAGGAGGAGGGGGAGCAGGGTTACTAGTGGGGTGACAGGAGAAGGGGGAGCAGGGTCACTAGTGGGGTGACAGTAGGAGAGGGAGCAGGGTCACTAGTGGGGAGACAGGAGGAGGGGGGAGCAGGGTCACTGGTGGGGTGACAGGAGGAGGGGGAGCAGGGTCACTGGTGGGGTGACAGGAGGAGGGGGAGCAGGGTCACTAGTGTGGTGACAGGAGGACGGGGGAGCAGGGTCACTAGTGGGGTGACAGGAGGAGGGGGGAGCAGGGTCACTAGTGTGGTGACAGGAGGAGGGGGAGCAGGGTCACTAGTGGGAGGGGGGATTCTATTAGATTTTGTGTCTCCCCTTCTTGTATTTCTATAGGTCATGTCTTCATATAACTATTCTGCACACCTAGAGACTACGCTCCTCATTATCCTGCAGCCAGAGGGGGAGCTAGTTATGGGGTGATAGCAAGGTGGACAGAACAACAACTCCCCCACCCCCAGCCAGCTCCACCTGGTGGTCAGGGGGAACACATGCCTGGGGGCAGCTCTTCTCTCAGACCGCTGCAGGACCTGTATAGCGCTGGCGCACGCCTATACCAACCAATAACAAAGCTCCTTGCTGTATGGAGCTTTGCTATTGGTTATTTCAGGCACAGGCAGCATCGCTGCGTTGCCCGCGCCGTTCACTGCGCTGATGAATATGGGGGAAAAGTCTAAGGCATATAGGTACGCCTTTTTTTAACAAATCTTTATTTAAGATTATCAAAATTAGTAAGACAGAAAATAAAGTGCATGTTGAATGAAAAAACGTGAACATAAAAGTACACCTTCGGTCTGACACATATCATACAGGGTTCTTGTATAAGACAATACATAGCATTAGCATGCAAAGCAGGAATAATATTTGATGGCAATCACATTATATATACAATTGAATCACATTTACGTGAGAGAAAAGCCCCGGTGAGAGGTGGGGTTAGTGGTGAAACATCTAAGGGTACGCATACGTTGTACTACTTGTTGTTTGGATTTGCCGGGAACATCCTCCCAAGCAGTAACATTTGCACCGGCTAGTAAAAGATCCCTTCACGGTGTGGTAGTGAGGCATATAGGTACGCCTTAGGCTACATTCACACGTCCGCAAGTGTTTTGCGGATCCACGGAGCCGCGGATCCGCAAAACACGGAAACACCGGCAATGTGCATTCCGCATTTTTGCGGACCGCACATTGCCCGGACTCCATAGAAAATGCCTCTTCTTGTCCGCAATTGCGGACAAGAATAGGACATGCTCTATTTTTTTTGCGGAGCCGCGGACCGGAAAATCGGCGGCGCGCTCCGCAAAATCGGATGCGGAGAGCACAGTGTGTGCTCTCCGCATCTTTCCTGGCCCCATTCACAGTCAATGGGTCCGCATGTATTCCGCAAAATTGCGGAATACATGCGGACTACATTGCGGACGTGTGAATAAGGCCTTAGACTTTTTTTTCAGGGAGTAAAATGGCCTGAACAGGCGTCTATGACCTTTATACAGGCGTTATTACGACCTCTGGTTAGGGGGTATGTCCCTGCACAAACTGACTCTGGTAGCACTTTTTGGATAGTGTTAGATTCGACCAGGGATCAGCAACCTTCAGCACTCCAGCTGCTATGAAACTACAACTCCCAGTCCCACAGAAGTGAAAGGCGGATTCTCTGAGTTATGGTTTCAGAGCAGCTGGATTCCTGGAGGTTGCTGATTCCTGGACTAGACTATGCAGGGACACCCCCCCCAGCTGGTAGCACCGAGATGTACCTTTTAGGCCTCATGCACACGACCGTTGTCTGATTCCGTGTCCGTTGAGCTGTTTTTCATGCTTTTCTGCGGACCCATTGGTTTTCAATGGGTCCGGGGAAAACTCGTCAAATGCACCGTTTGTCCTCCTCGTCCGTGGTCCGTGATTACTGTCCGTCAAAAAAATATAACCTGTCCTATTCTTGTCCTATTCAAGTCAATGGGACCGTGAAAAAATGCGGAGGCACATCCAACTATCGTCCGCGTCCGCGACCTGCATATATATTCCATTATCCTGGGTGGAGATATCAAAATTACACTTTTTTTTTTTCCTTCCTTTTTTTCTGGCGGACCACTGAAACACAACAGAACCAAAAACGGACACGGATCATGGAACAACGGAACCCCATTTTTCGGACCGCTAAAAACTGTCGTGTGCATGAGGCCTTAGTCATAAACATAGTAGGAATAACAGAGGAATGGCATAACAAGCAGTCATATGAATAGATGCTCTAGAATTATTATATGGGGATGCAAGTAGCTACTAGCGTTGTTAATTTCGGTAGAGGATCTCGATACTGGAATTAAAAGGATCCATTTTGATTTTGCACATCAGGATGCATCCGTACCGTTAGGATCCGGTTGTGTGAAGTCAAAACGGGAAAAAAACCGATCCGTCACTAAATAGATTGAAAGTCAATGGGTGACGGATCCGTTTTTTTAGGCTCCTAATCCGTTTCCCCCCCCCCCGATTTTATGATCGGACACAAAACCACAGCTTTTTTTGTATTCTTTGACTTCAGTGTGGGAAATGAATTATATCCACTGAAGAGTTTTTTCAGATTTTTTTGCAGCTGATTTTATAACAGTGGCAGAAATCCACCACAGGTTATACAGCGGATTTAAATATCCAGAGCATGCCCTCACATTTGCACGGATTTGTTTCTACTGCATGTCCATGGGTCTCTATAGACTCCATTCACATGCACTTTACATTACTATAATTGTGGAAATTCTGTGCTGCCTGCATATACACGTAGCCCCTGGAGAACACGTAGCACAGGCTGAGCACCTAGGCCAGAGACGACTCCCTAATGAATAATTACAGTGGGGCTGATGGTTTACACCGCAGAGTATGACTTCTTATAATTGCATGCAGGAGACTAGGACTATGCTGTCCCTAAAGGCTAGGACTATGCGGTGCCGTGTCGCACCAATGACGCGCGACATTTGTTGTAATGATAGTCTACGGCAGTGGTGCCCAACCATTTCTCATCTCAGGGCTGCACTAGACATGGTATACATTTTGCGGGCCAGAACCAGGTAGCTTTGCCAGAAAGAAATGCAAACACCGTGAGGGGGCACGTGTGAGCATTACTACTGAAAAGGGGCAAATATCTGGGCATTACCCCTGTGAAGGGGGCTCATCTGGGCATTTCCCCATTTATATTTTTTTTAACATTTTTACCGGTCTGCGCATGTGCAGACCAGAAGGACTGATCCGGCATTGCGGTATTTTGAATGCCGGATCCGCCACTATTACATTCTAATGGGAAAAAATGTGTTCCGTCCTAAAATGTCAAAAAGACTGAACTGAAGATATCCTGAACGGATTTCTCTCCATTCAGGATGCATGGGGATGTGACTGAAGCGTTTTTTTCTGGCGTAGAGCCCCAACGACTGAACTCTATGCCGGAAAAGAATAACGCTAGTGAGAAAGTACCCTGAGATAGGTGCGCGTACACTCCCTGACTCAGAGCACAGATGCTACTTCATAGGCTGATCCCCCCCCCCCCACGTGTCCTCCCCTCCTCGCCGCAGTCTCTGCCTTCGGTCACTGCACGGGCCTCATGACACAGCTTTGCGGGCCGTAGGTTGGGCATCGCTGGTCTAGGGTGTCGCACTGCGACATGACAGTCTAAAAAAATCCATCCAAGTTTTATTTTTGTGCGACTGTCGCAGCATGTCTCATGTTGCAGTGCAACACCATAGACTAGCATTACAATAAATGTTTTTGTGCGACACTTGTCGCCATGTAGTTGTACCCTTATTGTCACCCTAGCCTAAGGGTACGGACACACGTAGCGCACACACTGTGGAATTTCCGCAGCAGAATTGCATGTTGGAGATTTTTAGTGTTTATAGTAGCAGCACTCGACCACACTGTTTTGCGGGTGAAACAACTGTTTCTTGGCAGACTGAAGCAACCATATCATTCAGAAAAAGGAATGGTGGTCGCACCGCGCAGCCTCTCTGTGGTGGTCTTACCATTCCTACCAAGGTGTTTGTTTGCATCCGTAGTGTGTTAGGGCTCATGCACACGACCCTATGTATTTTGCAGTCCGCAAAACACGGATCCCCGAAAAAAAAAAAAATACTGATGAAATCCGTATGACATCCGTTTTTTTTTTTTTTTGCTGATCCATTGTAACAATGCCTATTCTTGTCCGCAAAACAGACAAGAATAGGACATGTTCTATCTTTTTTGTGGAAACAGAATACACACATCATTTCCGTTTTTTTTGCAGACCCATTAAAGTGAATGCTTCTGCATACGGGCCGCAAAAAAAACTGGAACAGACACTGGAGAAAAATAAGTTTGTGTTCACGAGCCCTTAATCACGGGGCAGCCCCCTGGACTACCTGAAAAAACGTGGCATCCTCTCCATATGCGTAAGGGCTCATGCACACGACCGTTGTTTTGCGGTCCGTTTTTCACGTATCCGTTGTTCAGTATCTGAGTTTTTTTTTTTCTCTAATTTAAGTCCTCCTCTGTTCTGTTATTGCACAAAACATATCTGTATGGTTTCCATATTTGATACGGAAACAGTAACTTATTAATCGCCAAACACATAAGCAATATGGGCTCGGCATAGCATTTCTACAGTATGGATCCGCAAAATACGGATAACATACGAATGTGTTCCGTGTGCCTTCTGTAATTTTTGCGTACCCATTGACTTGAATGGGGCCTCGGACCGTGATTTGCGGACAATAATAGGACATGCACAACTTTTTTGCGGAACAGCCATGCGGACAAACGGAAACGGAATGCACACAGAGTAACTTCAGTATTTTCTCCAGCCCCATTGAAGTGAATGGTTCTGCATACGGTTCGTAAAAAAAAAAAGGAAGCGGAAAGAAAATACGTTCGTGTGCATGAGCCCTAAATGAGTTGTTACTTCCCTTCCCCCACATGGACCTGGCTGTGCTGAGAGCTGGCTGATTTTGTCACTTTGCTAAAATGAAATCCGAGTCCTGGTGTGAAAGGCGTTTAAGTGTAAATTACTTAAAATTAAAATTAAACCCCCAAACCCGGTAAACTTCCTGTATGTCAGATACTGAATGGCTGAGTGAGAATGCTGCTAAGTGTCTCCTCATAGAGAAGGAATTTGCTCCTGCGTGTCCGAGCAGCTGCAGCATTCCTCATCCAGCCGGGGAGAGCCATGGGTCTAGGTGCCGTGGTGTGACGCCCCGGGGCGCGGTTTGGCTTCCTCGCAGGTACACAGAGGACGTGGTGCGTTATCTGTGCAGTCCCGCCCTGACCTCCTCAGCCGTTCTTGTGGCCTGCACATACACCTGGATTACTCAGATCCTGGACTTCCCACAACGTATGACAGTGTTGAATATTAGTAATGAAGTCCTGTCTTAACCCCTTAATGACCAGGCACAAAAAAGGCCGTACTGGCCCAAGACTTATTTGTGATTTGGCGCATGTGGTGGGTTCATCGGCCTTAATGTTTTTATTTGTCAGGCTAGAAAAATAATCTATGTGGTTTTATAATTTTTTTTCATGACAGAGGTTTTTATGGATTTTTTTTTCTCTTTTTTTAGTTTTATTTGGGAAAGTCATTAGTCTTTGTTTTTTTAAAGGGCATCTGTCAGCAGTTCTGTGCCTATGACACCGGCTGACCTGTTACATGTGCACTTGGCAGCTGAAGACATCTGTGTTGGTCCCATGTTCATATGTGCCCGCATTGCTGAGAAAAATGATGTTTTAATATATTCAAATAAGCATTTAGGAGCAACGGGGGCGTTACTATTACACCTAGAGGCTCTGCTCTCTATGCAACTGCTCCACTTTGACAGGACCAGCCAGTAAAAACATCATCACCCTTGGCCCTGTCAATCACAGCGATGAGGGCGTGGTAGTTGCAGAGAGAGTAGAGCCTCTAGGTGTAATGGTAACGCCCCTGTTGCTCCTAGAGGCTCATTTGCATATAGTAAACATTCATTTCTCAGCAATGTGGGCACATATGACCATGGGACCAACACAGATGTCTTCAGCTGCAAGCGCTCATGAACAGGTCAGCCAGTGTCATAGGTACAGATCTGATAACAGATGGCCTCATATATATGATACTCGGCAGTCCCATTGTGAAAACGGTGAATATTCAGTGTAACGAGGGTGAAATGAGAGATATCACATCTAAGCCTCGCTTCTATCATCACAAAAAAAACCATGGGGCAGTGAATACGGCTGGGCCCACACTTGGGTGTCTTTCATACGTCAGTGATTCACATCCATGAAGAACACGGACAGCACACGCATTGTGGGTCAGTGGAAACACCACGGAGACATGCACTACTACCATGGGTACATGAAAGCCACAGTACGGATGCATCCATGTTCTGTCAGTGGTTTTCATAGACCATTGCTAGGAGATGCTCTGGAAACTAGTGTTCAGCCTAGCAGTGTCCATGGAATATGGATGACACCACGGAGGGACAAAAATCTGACACACGGATCAACCACGTGTCGTTCACAGACCTCTCCAGTTATAAACCACCGACCATCTTGTAACAGATATCGTCACGGACATAAACGTGTGAATGAAAGGGGCCCTAGCGAACGGCAGGAGGCATAACTAACGCATCAGTTCCACCGCTGACTGACTGCGCTGTAGTGTGAACAGGTCTGACCGATGCGTTGCTGGAATTATCTTTGCATTCCGCTCCTCATAGAACTTTCCAGCTGATTTCAGTGGATGGTGGACTGTACAGCAGACGTGTAACACGCTTCCGATTCTACATTTCCCTCCTGCTTACATGCTTGCCTGGTTTTCGTGAATGAGGTCTTATTCGCTTGACTTCCTCGTATCACAGGTTATTGAAGTCATCATATGAAAGGGGGTTTCGATAAAGAAGGCATAATCATGGCATAGTGAGAACTTTGCAATTATGTGTTTCGCTTCATCACCATTTCAGGATCTCTGCAACTGTCAGTGAATGGGAATGTGCTTGGTTAGAATGAACTCTACTGACCTAGTACTATTCTTCTAGTCTGGAAAATCCTTTGTAAGGCTCTGGTTACGCTATCTCTGTGTCTTCCACTTATAACAGATCCATTTCTGTTTGGGTCCTGAGACTTTTTAAAGGGGTTGTCCAGAGTTTAAAAAAACATGGCTGCTTTCTTCCAAAACAGCGCTACTCCTGTTTTTTGCAGTGTTGCCGCTCTGCCCTATTGACTCCAATGGAGCCAAGCTGCAACACCAGACGCTACTTTTGGACAGGTTTTTGGAAGACAACAGACAGGTTTATGTAATCCTGGACCATCCCTTTAAGGCCTCATGCACACGACCGTATGTGTTTTGCGGTCTGAAAACCGCGGATCCGCAAAACATGGAAGCTGCTCCGCATTCCTTGCGGAACAGAACGCGGCCCATTGTAGAAATGCCTATTCTTGTCCGCAAAACGGACAAGAATAGGACATGCTGTATTTTTTTTGCGGGGCCACAGAACAGAGTAACGGATGCGGACAGCCACGGAGTGCTGTCGCATCTTTTGAGGCCCCAGTGAAGTGAATGGGTCCGAGCCGCAAAATATGTGGCTCGGACACAGACCAAAACAACGGTCGTGTGCATGAGGCCTAAGGGTAAATGCACACGATCAGGATTGCACGCGGAAAATCCGCACCATAGGTCATGTATATTGTTTTCTTTAAGAATTGACCTACATTGCGGATTTTAAAATCCACAGCATGTCAATTTATTTTATTTTTCCTGACCGCATTTTCTCCATTCACTTCAATGGGGAGAGTAAAATCCGCACCATTTGATGCCTATTTACCGCACGTATTTCCCTGCGAACACCTGCGGATTTCAGTGTGGATTGTCCGCACATAAATCCTGAACGTGTGCATTTACCCTAAAAAGAATAGCTGTGGTCATGCTGATGAGAAAGAGGGACTTTCCAGTGAATCCATTGCTGTCAGGCCCCCAGCTTTTTAAAAATTTTTTTTACCAATTCTATCATGAATTTTCCGAAAAGTGTCACCAGATAGATGCTACAAATTCTAACATACATACGTTCTCGTACATTTTGTGGGTAAACCATGCCACCATTGATAATATAATCCCACCATTTTGCACGCCCCCTCTCCAGCATTGTTTAGTCAGTGATCTTCTACAGGCCGATATCTTAGCAGAACTGCGTTGTGTTTGGTTTGGAAATCTTGCTCGGAGACATTTTCTGTCCCCAGCTGGGATTTTGTCACACAGCTTTCCTCAGTCGCTGTCAGCACGGCTCTGCCTGCCTCCGGCCGGATGGTACGGGAGAGGCCTGTGAGGTTTTTGTCAGGGGGCTGGCGCTGCTGATTTTAGATTAGTCTCTGACATTCCTTGTGAGCACAAGTGACATTGATGTGGCATGAAGGTTTCCTCCAGCAGCCAGCCGCCGTGTACAGACTCGGGAAAGAGATGGAAACGGGAAGCCTAATTTACTTCCAGATTAACAAAGGCGATGAGAAGAGCAGTGCGCTAAGAGGAAAGCCCTCATCTGAAGGGGGATGAGACAGCACAAAAGAGGAAAAAAATGCATAAAATAGTTAAAACAATCACAAAACATTGGGGCACATTTACCAAGACCAGCTTTTTAAGCTGGTCTTAGTTTCCCCCCTGAGCTGCCGTACTAGACGACTTTATAACGAGGCATGTGGCTCGTCTATGGCAGTATATGCTCCTGCCGAAAAACTACACCGTAGGTTTTTCGACTACATTTACGCCTGTTTCCAGGCATAAAATTTGTAAATTTGCTGAAGCAGGAGAGCTGGCCCCGACGGCTCCTTTTACCCAACTTTCAAAAACTGTCTCTGCAATTAAGTATTGAATACTGGGGTCCCACTGCTTCATTAAATGCAGCTAATCCACGTGCATGCTCCCACTGGCAGACCCCATTTGTTAGGAAAGCTGCCTCCTTTAGAAGTAGCTTGTTCAAGATGGACAGTTCTTTTAAGAATCTTTGGGGTCATTTATTGAGACCGTCGTTTTAGACGCCGGTCTTAATAACCCTGCGTCGGTGCGCCGGACTCTACATAGCTTAGGCGCATCCACCGCCAGAGAAATCTACTCTTGGTGGCACAGATTTAGACCAGGGATGGCCAATCTGCGGCTCTCCAGCTGTTGTCAAACTACAATTCCCACCATGCCCTGCTGTAGGCTGATAGCTGTAAGTAGTCTAGGCATGCTGGGAGTTGTAGTTTTGCTACAGCTGGAGGGCCGCAGGTTGGCTATTCCTGATTTAGATAATTTTTTATGCGTAAAACAGGCGTAGAAAATGATAAATAAGATGGGCCTCCTTCTCCACTCACCTCCCCTTTTTTAAAAAAAAAAAAACTGGTGTACATGGTGTGAGCGGGGAAGAAGTTGCAGATTCAGCCGCAAATCCCCTTTGCAACTAAATCTGCCCCAAAATTGGTGCATGTCTATTCGTAAAGGACACCACTTATGTTTGAAGTTGACCTACCTTTCAGAGAACGGTTTTAAGAGCAAATTAAATGCGTCTGACAGACTATAAACAATTTGTGTGTGTGGGGGTGTTATAGCAAAATTTCTTTACTAAAAACATTGCAGTTGGTAAACTTAGGATAAATGGACGACACAACAGGAACGGCCATCCTGGATGAAACTGCCCATTTATGGGTGGGGTTTACATACGCCACACCCATTTTCAGTTTCGGGAAGCCCGTATTTGCAGGTTCTGTCTCTGAAAATTAGAGACAGACCCTCCAATCTCAGGACTGTTGTCAACGGTATCCTCTCCGAGCTGGAATAGTGCGCCGCTCTATATGAGTCTAGTGAACTCAAACCTTTCTTGTATTGCTGGACGGCCATTCGTCTGAATGTCTGCCATGGCTTGCTGACGCTTTAATCCGGCAACAATGAAAACTGCTAGGTTGGGTTATCAGATATTCTGGACTGTTGGACGGTAATAGAACAGTTTGTGATGGAGTAGATATATTAGGCCTTAGGGTCCTGCAGATAAAGCAGGCGATCGTCGGGAGGGAAACGTTCCTTCCCGGCAATCGCCTGCTCCCCAGAGGAGGAGACTGCTGATATTACATGCAGCGATCTCCTTCTCATTGTGGGGAGGAGCGATCGCTAATACCATCGCTCGTCCCAATACTGAATCACTGGCAGCAGATCGTGATTACACAGAGGTCACAATAACGCCTGTACAAGCGTCATAGACATTTGGTACCTGATCCGCCATTGATACATTTCAATGGAAATGAATGCCGGATCTGGCAAGTGCGGTAGTGCTCCGGAATTTTGGCCGGAAAAAATACCGTACAAGGGACAGAACGGAAGACATCCTGATGCATACTGAACGGATTGCTTTCCATTCAGAAGTCATTGGGACAAAACAGAAGTTTTTTTTTACCGGTATTGAGACCCTTTACTGGATTTCAATACCGGAAAAGAATAACGCTAGTGTGAAAGTACTCTTATATTGCAATTCGATACAGGAAAAAGGTGCCAGACGATCAGGCTTCCTGGATTATGAGATGCTGGATAAAAGAATGGTTATGAACATGTGGTACAGTCGATGAACGCCATTAAATACTATGCACCATGACAGTCCACACTGCTGGGATAAGAATCTGTTGATTTTCAGGGCGTTCCCCTCCTGTCTCATCTTTCATTGACAAGCTCTTTGTTACGTTGCAGTTGCCATATTTTCCACCATTTGTGTAATCTACCTAAAACCGTTAATCTTTTTGTTTATCTCTGCGGGAATGTCTGTCCTGTTCCAGATGTTCATGTCATCCACGACGTGAAGTCACACGTTACGTTCTCTGTGTTTATGCTATGGTGGCCGTAAACGTCGTGATCGGGATAAGTTGCAGAAAGGTTTGTTTTCCCACGTTCCGGCAAGTGAATCGCTCAGAGCTGACTTCTTCCTTCCTCTCTCTGTTCCTGAAAACTGTAAATGAGAATCTGTAGAGCCGGCTAGGGTTATAGTGGGCTGCTGCTGGCGGATCTTTGCAGTATATGTGGAGGTCAGTTTTATTTTTTGGAGGTAAGCTGTATATCAGTATAATAGCAACGTTCCAGTCTTCTGATACAGACCGCTTTATAGGGCATCTGTCAGCAGTTCTGTACCTATGACCCTGGCTGACCTGTTACATGTGCATTTGGCAGCTGAAGGCGTCTGTGTTGGTCCCATGTTCATATGTGCCCGCATCGCTGAGAAAAATGATGTTTTACTATATGCAAATGAGCCTCTAGGAGCAACGGGGGCGTTACCATTACACCCAGACACTCTGCTCTCTCTGTAACTGCTGTGCCCTCTCATCTGTGATTGACAGGGCCAGGGGTGATCACGTTTTTACTGCCTGGTCCTGGCAAGAGGAGGGTGCGGCAGTTGCAGGTGTAACGGCAACGCCCCCGTTGCTCTTAGAGGCTCATTTGCATATATTAAAGCATAATTTTTCTCAGCAATGCGGACACATATGAACATGGGAGCAACACAGATGCCTTCAGCTGCAGTTTGAATCTGTTGGCTCTCGGCATTTAGAAACTGATTTTAAGACTCTTTTTTTTTGGGGTGGGGGGGGGGATTCTTTTAGTCCAAAAAATGTCTTTCGGACGTACACCCTGTGCACTTTCCTGTCCATCATCCCATCCATTTATTACATATCACACGTAGAAATGAATGGCATGTCCGGTAAAGATTGACTAAAGGAGGACCTATTGACTTTAATGTATAGAGAAAATATCTGTTATACACCACTGAAGTGAGCGGGACAATGGGTGACAAATCTGATGCCACTGATGATCTGTCACAATACACTTTAGTTCTTTTTGTCATTCATTTCACCTCCGCACAGATTTTGGGAGTAAAATTGCTTTAATTACAGTCTAATTCCTCTGACTTTAAAGCGATTATCCAGTCCAAACCCTTTCTCCTCCCATTTTGCGGTCAGATTTCCTACCACCATCTCAGACTTCTCCATGCAGAGTGCTGTAGGAAAATCGTACCATTCTTTTAAGGGGGGGGGGGGGGGATTTCGTGCAGAATAAACGCAGCGTAATGCCTCATTTACACGTCAGTGTTTGGTCAGTGATTTTGAGCCAAAACCTTATACCTTATGTCTGTGGAGGCTCCCATCCTGGTTTTGGCCCATAGTCACTGATGGAAATCACTGACCAAACACTGATGTGTGAATGAGGCTTAATACAGTTCCAGCAAAGTGAATGAGATTCGACAAATCTTGTGTACACTCTGTCTTTTTTGGGTGTGGAAATAGTCCTGTTTTTGTGTATTTGACACCTTCTGTAGAGTGGTTTTCCCCATAGGCTTTTACATCAACGGATGAAAACCCATCAACTTTATTAATAATACGTAAGCCCCTTGCAGACGAGCGTCACAGATTCGTTCCGAATGCGTTCAGTTAAAAATGCGCTATTTCGCAGGCAAGTTCATTCAGTTTTATCTGCGATTGCGTTCAGTTTTTTTTGCGCGGGTGCAATGCGTATTGATGCGTTTTTCACGCGCGTGATAAAAAAATGAAGGTTTACAAACAACATCATCTCTTAGCAACCATCAGTGAAAAACGCAACGCATCCTTGCTTGCGGATGCGATGCGATTTTTCACGCTGCCCCATTCACTTCTATGGGGCCAGCATTGTGTGAAAAACGTAGAATATAGAACGTGCTGCGATTTTCACGCAATGCAGAAGTGATGCGTAAAAACCAACGCTCATGTACACAGACCCATTGAAATGAATGGGTCCGGATTCAGTGTGGGCGCAATGCGTTCGCATCACACATTGCACCCACGCGGAAAACTCGCTTGTGTGAAAGGGGCCTTAAATATTCGGCTGTAGGAAACGTGTTGTCCGTGCTCAAGAAGAAATCCACTTAGCTTTAGACGTTTCTTTCGCTCTGAGGAAACGTCTCTTCTTCCGAAGACTTGGGCCTTTGCCTGGCGTGCTTCAACCTTAAGAGTTCATATCCCTTATAAAACTGGCCGCATGATGTCATCCCATTATACATGATGTAACTTTTGTTTTACTGCAGCCAAGAGCCTTGTAATAAATATCTTGGCCGGCCCGGCCTGATCCCATCTGCGCGCTGGGGAAACGGCGTGTGAGTCATTGCCTGTCACGATGGGCTGCAGCGTAGCGCAGGGCAGGGCGGCTGAGCAGTGAGATTTACTAATTACATGTTTGCTTATTACTCTGAGACCCTACAATTAATGAATTGCCTGCTACGGGCTCCTGAAAGATCCCACGGTATCCCCACCATTAATGATGACAGACGTTACACCCAGTTTAGCTATTAAGAGTTATTTAAGAAAGTTGTGTAGTATTTTCAGCATTGTTGTTACTTAAAGGGGTTGTGTCACTTCAGCAAGTGGCATTTATCATGTAGAGAAAGTTAATACCAGGCACTTACTAATGTATTGTGATTGTCCATATTGCTTCCTTTCCATCCCATTATACACTGCTCGTTTCCATGGTTACAGACCACTCTATAATCCATCAGTGGTGGTCGTGCTTGCACACTATAGGAGAAAGCACCAGCCTATGTGCGCTCCTATGGTCTCGGCCACCAGAGAGGCTGACGCTTTTTCCCGTAATGTTCAAGCACGACCACCGCTGATGGATTGCAGGGTG
Organism: Bufotes viridis; assembly: GCA_033119425.1. Classification (NCBI taxonomy): domain Eukaryota; kingdom Metazoa; phylum Chordata; class Amphibia; order Anura; family Bufonidae; genus Bufotes; species Bufotes viridis. Next base: position 62,416,083 of record CM065592.1, read on the forward strand.
GTCTGTAACCATGGAAACTAGCAGTTTACAATGTGATGGAAAAATGAATCCAGACAGCAAAGGAGGCAATATGGACAATCACAATACATAAGTAAGTGCCTTGGATTAACTTTCTACATGATAAATGCCACGTGCTGTAGTGAGAGAACCCCTTTAATCCTATTAGTGGGGGTATACTGGACCCGAAGCGTATGGAAGTGTGCTCCTCCTCACTGGAATATATCTTCTGTCTGCAGAGGAGAATGGGACATGGCGCCTTCTATCCTGGATATTACATAGCACTGGCCATCACCACTGGCATAGATGCAAGCCCCTTTTTAGGCCTTATGCAGAGGACCATATGCCGGCCGCGCCCATGCCGCGGACTGCAAATTGAGGTCCGTAATGCACGTGCACCAACCGTGTGTCCAGCGTCTGTGGATGCAGACCCATTCACTTGAGTGGGGTCCATGATCCACATCCGACAGTCCGCACCGCAAAAAAGTAGTGCATGCACTAGTTTTTGCGGTGCAAAGGCACGGACAGAAAACCTATGGTGCGTCCTTGGGCTTCCAATCTGTGCCGCCGTTCCGCACCGTATCTTCCGGATTGCAGACCCTTGGTTCCACACCCGTGATACAGTGCGCACACGGCCAGTGCCCGTATATTGCGGACTTGTTGTTAAATATGAATTTTTATGAATATTTTTTTTTTCAGCAAAACATTACGCTTTGATACAAAATTGCATGAAGGCGCCCATGAGCAGAATACACATTTTTACAGTATGCCGTTTGTCAGCTTTCAGAAGTGGAATGCTTACGTTGTATAATATTTTATAATTTAGGTTCTTTTTGTATATGTTAAAAATGTGAACATTGTCCTGAAATCCTTTTCGGTTAAAAGGGTTCTCCGGGATTTTGATATTGATAGTTTTAGGATAGGCCGTCAGTATCAAATCAGTGGAATTCTGAATAGCGGCACCCCCACCGATCAGCTAACTGAGAGGCTGTCAACTGCATCCCCGTCATTGTTTACCAGGCACAACTCCATACAGCCACAATGAAATTGCTGAACTCTTCCTGGTAAACAATGAAGGTCAGTCAGCTGGTCGGTGGCGGTGCTGGAAGCTGGTCCTGTGGATACACATCAATATCAGGGGAAGTCATGAAATGTATAGAACTTTAGATTTGGCATCTAGGACACGCTATATCACTTATCACATATACACTTATGTATCCATGGGCTATAACTCTGCTTGTCTAGGCCCGATCACAGTAAGAGGCTGCTAGGTTCACACAAATGCTCGATCTCCGCAGCATGTGCAATCCAATGAGTCACACACAATACTGGATTCAGCACAGGAAAATCTCTGCACAATCCATCAGACAGTACGGTCACGCATGTCGCTCATACACTAATCCCTCCTGCTTGTTCAGTGCAGACGCTGCAGTTCCCAGGGCATAGCGTGATTTATTCCTACCAGTTAATCTATAGGTGATGAAATATGTGAATCACTCCGCTTAGGAGCACTCTACTTTATGGTGGAGCTTCCGCAAGTTTCCATCACATGACACAGCTCAGCACTTTACATATTACACTACATGGAGATTAAAGTCTTCATGGATGAGGGGTGTAAATGGTCCGACAGGATCGCGCTGGAATAACGTGTGCTCTATTTTATCTAATGGCTGAAAACTATCAAATAAAATGTAGTTCATTATGGAGCCTTAGGCCTCTTTCACACGACCGTATGGTTTTGCGGTCCGCAGAAAACAGATCCGCAAAAAAAATGTTTGACATCCGTGTTCATTCCGTTTTTTGCGGAACAAAACATCTGGCCCCTAATAGAACAGTACTATCCTTGTCCGTGATGCGGACAATAATAGGACATGTTCTATCTTTCAACGGAACAGAAATGCGGAAACTGAATGCATACAGAGCACCTTCCGTTTTTTTTTTTTTTGCGGACGCATTCAAATGAATGGTTCCGTATACGGAACGCAAAAAACGGCCTGTACACTCGCAAAAAAAAAACCTTCGTGTGAAAGAGGCCATAGGCTGGAAACACAGATGCAGGTTTTGATGCAGTTTTCGATATATGGTACTTTTTTTTTTATTTTTTTAGCCATGGTGGATTCCGCAGGGAGACGTATAAGGGCCTTTGATACGGATTTCGACCCAAAGTCTGATGACAGTCCACATCCCATGCACGTGCAATAAAATTTCCCACATGTATTCTTGTTGCAGTTACGGAAGAAAATCTGAAATGAGTAGTAGCGCCAACATAAGCACGTATTTCCACAGATGCCGCATAGAAAAACTCCTAATTAACCACAATGAGTGGCAATGGAGACTCCCTAAGGGCTCGTTCACACGACCGTATGGTTTTGCTGCCCTTTTTTAACGGATCTGTTTTTCCGTTTATGGCTTCTGTAGTGTTTCCGCTTCCATTCCATTTCCGTTTGTGATCAGTTTTTTGCAGATCACAAACGGAAACTGAAGCATATAATAATGTTTTAACAGTAAGTACATTGAAAAATTGGTGGGCGTAAAATTTTCAATAGGTGCTTCCGCAAAAACGGAACGGATACAGAAGACATACGGATGTATTCCGTATACATTCAGTTTTTTTTTTACAGCCCCTTTGACTTGAATGGAGCCACAGAATGTGATTTGCGGGCAATAATAGGACATGACTCAAAATGTAGTGGAACGGAAACCGAATGCTTGAGGAGTACATTCATTTTTTTTTGCGGACCCATTAAAATGAATAGTTCTGTATACAACGGTATACTGAATGCAAAAAAACGGCCCGTATATGGAACGCAAAAAACATTTGTGTGAACGAGCCCTAAGGGCTGGTTTTCTAAACAGTGTTTTTGTGGCGTTTTTTCTCAGCCTTTTTTAATGACTTTATTTGCGTCATTTTGTGGCCAGAGTGCAGTATACAATGAACTGCATTCAAGCGTTTTTATGTTTTTCTTTTCAGCATTTTTCTAATGTATTTCCGGCATTTCGTATTGTAGGAATGCCCAACCTGCGGCCCTCCAGCTGTTGCAAACTCCCAGCATGCCATGGCAGCCGACAGCTATCAGGGCATCGGGGCATGTTGGCTTTTGTAGTTTTGCCACAGCTGGAGGGCTGCTGGTTTGGTGTCCCAGTTGATAACCTATTCTCCAGAATAGGTTATCAATATGAGATTAACGTGGGGGTTCAGTCTCCCAGGACCCCCGCCAATCAGCTGTATGAAGAGACTGTGGCACTCCTTTAGAGCTAAGTCCTCTTCCTTGGCCGTGTGACATCACGTTCCTCGGTGAAGGGAATGGGCCTGGACCGCAGTACTAAGCACAGCCACTAGACAATGTACGGCGCTGTGCCTGTTGTTCAGCGTGCACAAAGGCCTCGCCAAACAGCTGATTGGCAGGGGTGTTGGGATCTGCATCCCCGTCAATCTCGTACTGACGACCTCTCCTGAGTATAGGTCATTAATATGTAAATCCTCGAGAACTCCTGTTTTTGTTGTCTTTTTTTTTTTTTTCTCAAAATGCAGCATATTCTAGGTATAGCATTTTTTTTATGCTGTTTTTGCCATGTGATTCTCTATGTAACTTGAAAACCATCACAAAAACAGCACTGTGTTGTATGCGTAACCACCACGGGCACCACTGCAGCTTTACGCTCTCGTGAAGATTTGGCACAGTCACCCACATTCACTACAGGGCGTATGTATTCTTACTCCCCGCAAAAAAGATGGAACACATCCTGTTCTTGTCTGTTCTGCTCACAAGAATAGACAGTTCTAACTGAGGGTACGACGTGCCTTTCCGTAAAATGCAAAGCTCACATGGCCGGCATCCGTGATTTGCAGAGGCCTTAGGCCCTATTCACACGTCCGCAATGTAGTCCGCATGTATTCCGCAATTTTGCGGAATACATGCGGACCCATTGACTGTGAATGGGGCCGGGAACGATGCGGAGAGCACACACTGTGCTCTCCGCATCCGATTTTCCGGTCCGCGGCTCCGCAAAAAAAATAGAGCATGTCCTATTCTTGTCCGCAATTGCGGACAAGAAGAGGCATTTTCTATGGAGTTCGGGCAATGTGCGGTCCGCAAAAATGCGGAATGCACATTGCCGGTGTGTCCGTGTTTTGCGGATCCGCGGCTCCGTGGATCCGCAAAACACTTGCGGACGTGTGAATGTAGCCTTATTGTGTGACTCTCTAGATCAGGGGTGCACAACCTGCGGCCCGGGGGCCACATGCGGCCCTCGATACCTTTCTGTGCGGCCCCCAAACATCTGGTAAAAGACATGTAGGTCTATGTCTTATGGCTTCATACATGTATCTTTCATGTATACTCCTATTGGATGCGAATCCTAGAACTGTAACTGGACATTTATAGTATATACTGTATGTTCAATATGCCCAAAATACAGTATTTCAGTTGGTAATACCCCTTTAAGTTTTATTTTCGGCCCTTGGAATTGGTTCAGGCTGACAATGTGGCCCTCAACCAGAAAAGGTTGTGCACCCCTGCTCTAGATGATCCAGAATGTGGTGGATCCACTCCTGTTCTAGGCAATGAATCTGCAGTCTGTGGGCCTTTTGTCAAAGATGTAATAGCAGGGTGCTTTCACGTGACCGTATGTATTTTGTGGTCCGCAAAGAATACGGATGACATCCGTGTAATATCTATGTTGCATCCATTATTTTTTTTTGTGGGCCCCTTTCGCACGAGTTTTCCGCGCAGGTGCATTGCGTGACGTGAACGCATTGCACCCGCACTGAATCCTGACCCATTCATTTCAATGGGGCTGTGTACATAAGCGTTTCTTTTAACGCGTCAGTTCCCCATTGCGTCAAAATCGCAGCATGTTCTATATTCTGCGTTTTTCACGCAGCCCTGGCCCCATAGAAGTGAATGGGGCTTCAGTGAAAAACGCATTGCATCCGCAAGCAATTCATAAACGCATCAAAATACATTGCACCCGCGCGGAAAAAAAATGAACTCAATTGCAGACAAAACTGACTGAACTTGCTTGCAAAATGGTGCGAGTTTCCCTGAATGTATCCGGACCTAATCCGTCACGCTCGTGTGAGGCCTAAAAATGCCTATTCTTGTCCACAAAATGGACAAGAATGGGACATGTCCTATTTTTTTTTATTTTTTTTTGGGGGGGGGGGGGCACTACGGAATGGACATATGGACGCGGCCAGCACATGGTCTGCTGTACGTTTTTTTTTTTTGTGAACCCATAAAAAATGAATGGGTCCATGTGCGATCTGCAAAAAATGTGGATTGCATGCGGATCGAAAATACGGTAGTGTAAATGGGGGCCTAACACTGTCATGGATGACCATAGCAACCAATCAGAGGCCAGCTCTCATGAATTAAACTGCTCTGAAAAAAGAAAGCTGAGCTCTGATTGGTTGCTGTGGGCAGTAAAGACAGGTTTTCTCAGGTAGCTTGTGGGAGAATGATTAGTGTGGAGCCCGGCGCTGGAAATTTTCACATCCCTTTTTGTGCATTGGCCCCCCAACCTTCCTCTCCCCGTGCCCTTTGGCGCCACATACAATTGGGGCTCTTTTTCACACGAGCGAGTTTTCCGCGCCGATGCAATGTGTGACGTAAACGCATAGCACCCGCACTGAATTCTGATCCATTCATTTCATTGGGTCTGTGTACATGAGCGGTTCATTGGTCTTCACTGCAGGTTTTTGCATTTTATTCATGCACCAGAAAAGGCTGTATGAATCAGAACATGGACTTTTAGAAACCATATTTACCTTTTCTAAGAAAAAAAAGGCCAATAAATTTTTATTTTATATGTCATACCCCCTCCCCCGACCCTTTGTAATAAAGTTTGAATGACGTGACAGCGTAGCGGAGCTCCGGGCTGATGTTTTTCTCATATCCCGTTCTTTCTTCAGATGTGAAGGTTATTCTCTAGTTCCTTCATTTATGAGTGGGTAATAATGATGCTGCTGATAACGCTGTCCGGCTCCCGGCTCTGTATTAACAGCAAGTGGTGTGGGTGTAGGGGATGTGTATGGCGGGGTGCTGTTTCAGAAAGGGGCACTTCTGTCAAAATTCTATGCTTTTTAATGGGTAAATGTTTTTTTTTTTTTTATAACTTTTTTTGTTGTTATTTTTTTGAAGTCACTCAGTTTATTCTAGTTCCTGTCTAAAGTCTGACTTTTCTCTCTCTCTCTGGACTTTTTAGCACAGCAGAGAGTCTCACTTAACATTCTTTGTCAGACCATCAGTCAGACCAGAGAGGAGTGGGCGGTGGCTTAATAACATAATTCCATCACCCCTTTACTGTCCCAGTAGTGTTTCATTCTGTCGGTCATTCCAGTCCTCCAGCTGCTATTATAACAAGGATTACCTTTCCCTGTACAGCAGAGTCATAAACTGAGATTACTCCGCTCTCCTTCTGAAAACTTTTATCTCTGTATGCTGATTGCTGTTCTCCAAGATGAAATCAGTGCTGCTATAACATGCAGTTTACCGAGACATTTACTCTGTAGCGCATGGACAGCATTGAAGTACTGGTGTCTGTCCAGACTATACCGTCATGTATTTTCTGTATCTAGACAGAGCTCCCAATGTTGGCACCAGAATCCCTGACTCCAGTGGGTCAGCTGCTAGCTACACCAGGACTATCCCAGGAGCTTCCCGTTTAGTTGCTCACCCACAGCGAAGTTCAGATCCCTGTAAAGTGGTTAAAGGGTGAATACTAGGAAGTGCAAGAATAACGCCCATAGGGTTAACCCAACGTCAAACCGGTTAGTTGGCACAGTGGGTTCGCACTCGCTGATCGGTAACACAAGCTATATATGTATAAAAAATACATGTCCCGCAAAAAAACAAGCCATTATATTCGAACAAAAAAAAAAATGGTTCCTTGAAGGTGTGGAAGGAAAAACGAAGATGAAAAAACCCAAAATAGGTTGTGCCCCTAAAAGGTTAAATGTGCCCTCCGTAGATATGCATCTTGTACACCATGGTGGACGTTTTGTAGGCCTGTCTACTAGCAATTTATTTTGCCATTGATAGGAGTAGGCCAAGGATTGACGATACTTAGGATAGAGGGACCCTGGTGTGTGTCATGAGGCACCATCCTTTTAATAATATATGTGAAGATACATCGGTGTTTTATTTACTAGGAGAAGGTGACGTACAGTACGTCTGAGGCTGCAGGTTACCAGGCTCTACATATGTTGCATGTAGATAAACATGTCTGTACATTGTGCTAGATCAGGGGTCAGCAACCTCCGCCACTCCAGGTATTGTGAAACTACATCTCCCATCATGCACACCTGCTTGGCTGTTCTCTAAACTCCCACACAAGTGGAAGGAGCATGCTGGGAGTTGTAGTTTCACAACAGCTGGAGTGCCGAAGATTGCTGATCCCTGCGCTAGATCCTGGGAAATGTTAGTGTAAGGCCTCATGCACACGGCCGTTACGTGCATTGGGGACTGCAATTTGCGGTCCCCAATGCACGGGCAACATCCGCACGTTGCCGGGACGGATCGAGACCCATTCTACTTGAATAGATCTGTCCGCACTGTAAAAAAATAGAACATGTTCTATTTTTTTTTTTGCAGTGTAGAGGCACGGACAGAAACACCACGGAAGCACTCCGTAGCGCTTCCATGGGGTTCCGTACCCCTGTTCCGCACTGCAGCTCCGGATTGCGAACCCATTCAAGTGAATAAGTCTGCATCCGTGATTCGGGGAGCACACAGCTGGTGCCCGCATATATTAGTGTCCAGAACCACAAACATTAACAAGCCCACACGTTTCAGTTTGGAAGATAAACCCACGGGGGTGATCCAAGGGGCAGACCCAAGGCGTGGCATGATAGTAAGTAATGACCCTACCAGTATATTATTTTACGCCTATCCTGCCGGTATGTTACTTTATACCTATCCTTCCGGTCTAGAATGCCTTTCCTGCTGTTATATCTATCCTGCCAGTATTTTATTTTATGTCTATCCTACTGGTATGTTATTGTACTCCTACCCTGGCGTACATAGAGAAGTAGGGGCCCCATAGCAAGGATCAAACCAGGCCCCCACACAGGACAGAGGGGTTTTCTGCCTCAACTCTTTTCAATGATGACCCTTGGGCCATTGTTTCTACTGCCTTATTTGCTAAAAGTTTTTCCTTAAGTAAGAGTACTTCCACACTTGAGGCAGAGTGATCCGGCAATCTGCATGCAAACGGAAAGCATTTGAAGATGGATCCAGCTACGGATCCGTCTTACAAATGCATTGCAAGAACGGATCCGTCTATTCACTTGTCATGCGGAGAGACGGATCCGTTATATATATTTTTTGCAGTATTTTGAATGCCGCATCTGGCACTAATACATTCCAATGGGAAAAAATGCTGGATCCGGCATTCCCGAAAGTGCTCCGGAATTTTGGACGGAGATAAAACCGGAGCATGCTGCGGTATTATCTCCGTCCTGAAATGTCAAAAAGACTGAACTGAAGACATTGTGAAGCATCCTGAACGGATTTCTCCTCCAGTTGAAGAGGAGATGGTCCCAACTGGGTCCCCTCTTATCCTGGGCCCCATAGCAGTCGCATGGTCTGCCGATATGATAGTTATGCCCCTGCCTGCTGGTATGTTATTTTACACCTGCCCTGCCCATATGTTATTTTACACCTGCCCTGCCCATATGTTATTTTACACCTGCCCATATGTTATTTTACACCTGCCGCTGTCCATATGTTATTTTACACCTGCCCTGCCGGTATGTTATTTTACACCTATCCTGCCGCTATGTTATTTTACACCTGCCCTGCCCATATGTTATTTTACACCTATCCTGCCGCTATGTTATTTTACACCTGCCCTGCCCATATGTTATTTTACACCTATCCTGCCGCTATGTTATTTTAAGCATTCGTCGTTCACGTCTCCATTGTGATTTCTGAATGGAAACTGCCATCTAGTACCACTCCTGTTGCATGCCAGACACCAATGGAGGCCAACCGACCCTATGATAATAATGTCTAGAAAAAGAGGTGGGACCCACACCTATCAGACAAAGGGGCATATCCTAGCTATGCCCCCATTGTCTGAGATGGCAAAACCCCTTTAAATACTCCGGATAAGGTCATCAGTATCTAATCGGTGGGGGTCTGTCACGGCACCAGCCCTCCAGTGAGCACCGCAGCCTTTTCCCAGCTCACCAAGGACAGCGCCGTACATTGTATAACGGCTGTGCTTGGTATGGCAGCTCAGCCCCATTCACTTCTATGGGGCTGAGCTGTGCCTCGCATCAATGTACCCCGACGGGATGGCGAAAACAAACAATTGCGTGAACGATCGTAAGTATGAAATAACCACATGATATTTTACATATTGATGCACGGTGGCTCAGTGGTTAGCACTGGTGCCTTGAAGATCTGGGGTCCTAGGTTCGATTCTGACCATAGACAACATGTACATGGAGTTTGTATGTTCTCTCTGGATCTGATTTCTTTTGTAATTGCATGTAATTAAACATCTATCATAGCCACAGAGTTATTCAATAAAATGTATCTGTATAGCGCCACCTGTTGCTTGCCCCCCACCTCATTTCTTTGTCCAGCTAACTGAGATGGCTGCCTGTGCTTAGTTTCATCTTTCAACTGCCTCCCGAGCTAGGGAGAGAGCTGCAACAGAAAGGACACAACCCTTAGCTGCAGCAGAAAGGACACCCCCTTCAGCTGTCAGATTTATATAAATCTAGCAGAGCAATGAATGGGGAGATCTCTGGATCCATGTGAGGTACAGGGCTGGTTCTAGCTTTGTCATGTACTATATGTCTGATTTACATTTTTCACGTTGGTCATGGCATAATCCCTTTAAGGGCATTTTACCTGCCTGCGTAAAGCACCCTTAGGGCATGGCCAAACTGGGCATAAATTGCTGTGGATTTTATACAGAGGAATGACATGCAGACCCGCCATGTGTGATATTCCCACACAGGGGTGTTTCCCCACCGCAGCACTACATGGGGTTTCTGTGGCAGTGTATCTGGGTGCAGCTGAATTTACTGGACCCCAATGATTTTTGGCGCTGTGTTTTGACATTCCTGGTGTTATCTTCTTTTCTTTCCTCACGCGCCCTCTTTCATGCCTCGGGGTAGGAAAAACTGGTCATCTTAATTTAATCTCCGGAATGACAATGACATCTGCTCTCTAGGTACCTGCTTGGAACAACACGTATGAAGCTTGGGTGCCCTGATGGTTGTTATTACTATCAACAGAATGGACAGAAATGGTTAAATAAATGAGTTTACCCCAGGGATCATTAACCGCCGGCACTCCAGCTGTTCAGAAACTACAACTCCTAGAATCTCCTTTCACTTCTGTGGGAGTTAATACAACAGCTGAGTAAGCATTCTGGGAGTTGTAGTTTCACAGCAGCTGGAGTGCTAAATGTTGCTGATCCCTGTTTACCCTGTTATGGATGATTTCTTCATCATTTGACAGCAAGCAGATATTTTGAAAATCTGAGGAGCTGAAACACAAAGCTTAACAGACTTATATGTTGGACTACCCAGAGGAAAGGTCATCAGCCTCCGATTGGTGAGGGTCTGACACCCGGCACCTCCACTCATCAGCTGTTTCGGGCAGAAGGCTCTGTACTCTCTGCACTTTGATTGACAGGGCTAGGCAGTGTAACGGTGAGGACAGGGCAGTTGCAGAGAGAGCTGAGCCTCTAGGAGTAATGGCAACGCCCCCGTTGCTCCTAGAGGCTCATTTGCATAAATCAAAGCTTCAATGGGATGATAGGTCATATCCTATTTTACCTTATAAATGAACTAAACCAATATTGAAATAAAACCAGGACACAAATACTTGATTGAATATATTTACAAATTATTTTTATGGCCACGGTCTTTATTATTCAACATGTGCAAATAACTTCATAACTCAAACCAAAACATATTTATAATAACTCGAGATCGATAAACCTTCAGAAAACAAACCAGCTCAGCCATAAGCTCGAGCTCACTTAAATGTTTAAATAAATTCATACACCCCAGGTTGACAAAAAAGGCCGTAACCAACAAGAAATAAGAAAGAGAAAATTGGGCCGATCTTCAGCTTCATCTGATAAGGTACTGCGCAATGCGGACACATATGAACATGGGACCAACACCGATGTCTTCAGCTGCATTAGTGAGCGTTCCTGTCAGGCTGCTCAGCCATGATAGCATATCCAAGGCAGGATCATCTCATTACCATCTATTGTGGAGCAGTGTAGTGAGGTCTCCGCCATCCCCGTCATTCCAGGCTACCCTGCAAGTGGAGGCAACTATTCCTGCTCACCGTGTAGGACAGGACATTTTTAATCTTTACTAGAGAACCACTTTAAAGCTGCCAAATATTGATGAGCTATACTGAGAATGCAGGTAAAGATTTAAGAGGCCACAGCCCTAGCATTGCTCCTTTAAACATTGGATAATTGGACTTCCCACAATCTGATATTGATGACCTATTCCAAGCATAGGCCTTTAGTATTGTAAAGCCAGAATACCCCTTTCAAGAGGTTAATGGACCTTTTTACAATAACGAGTCATATGGCTAATAGGGAGAATTAGCTCAGATAAATTTGGAACCATTGAATTGCTGCGGTAGTCACATGTGTTGCTAGAGCCAATCTCTGGCCTCTGCAGTCTTCCCACTGAGGCCAGTGATTGACTGCAGTGGTCACGTGTCAACATGACTTCAGTCCTCCAGCATATTAAAAGAAAATAAAAATCACCAGCAGGGAGCAGGGGATCAAAGGCTGCGGTATCGCGCGATCTGGGCTTTACACATTACATTGTGCAGCAGTCTATTCAATTGGATGAGGTTGCAGCACGACTCACAAGTAGCTTGTCTGGGACAAGATCGCCACGTGACCCCCCCCCTGCCTATTAGGTATGCACTGCTTCTTTCATTTATACAATTTGACACCATTGCCTCATTTTTCTTAATCCCAGAAAACCCCTTTAAACATCTTGGAATCGTTCTTTAGTCTTGTTGGTCTAAAATGAAACTTCTCTCCATTTGCTCGTGAATGTAGTCAGGATCTTCCTTACCAAGTATTTACTCAGTGTCTTAAGATGTTCGGATTGGGTTCACTAGAATCAGATCTCTTTCCTTCATGACATGCTTTGTTGGGCACTTTCAGTATTTGCTCTTCATTGTGACAACTCATTTGCTCTAAGCACTGCTTATATGGCCTACAGTAAAGATGTCAACCTGGGAGATCCCTTCACAGGCAATTATTGTGGTGACCTTTTGGAGAGGAAGCCGAGACCAGACCCCAAAATTGGGTCGGGTGGGGTTACCATTGTTTAACTTTATATCAGTATGATCTGCTGTAACATTACGATCGGTGGGTGTCAGCCTCTAAGACCCCAGTCAGTCTGGAGAACGAAAGGAGAGGGGACCATTTCTAAGCAAAGTGGTATCTTTGGTACAGTGGTATCTTTGGTACAGTGGTATCTTTGGTACAGTGGTATCTTTGGTACAGTGGTATCTTTGGTACAGTGGTATCTTTGGTACAGTGGTATCTTTGGTACAGTGGTATCTTTGGTACAGTGGTATCTTTGGTACAGTGGTATCTTTGGTACAGTGGTATCTTTGGTAGGGTACTTTCACACTAGCGTTAGTGTGATCCGGCAGGCAGTTCCGTCGTCGGAGCTGCCTGACGGATCCGCCGTTCAGTGTGACAACTCAAAGCATTTGTAGACGGATCCGGGTGCGGATCCGTCTACAAATGCATTGCAAGAACGGATCCGTCTCTCCGCTTATCATGCGGATGGACGGATCCGCCTGGCAGTCTTTTTCAGGATTGGCAATTGGATTTCAACATGTCTGATCCTCCACCAATTTTAGTCATTGTCCATTGTAATCCTGTGCCAGGCTGAGCGGCAGTCATTTTGATATCTATCTATCTATCTATCTATCTATCTATCTATCTATCTATCCTATCATGAGTATATAAATCACCGCATGCTGCGGTATAATGTCCAGCCAAAACGCCTGACAGTGACTGAACGGAAGGCATACTGATGCAAACTGAACGGATTTCTATACATTCAGAATGCATTGGGATGTGCATGATCAGTTCTTTTCCGGCATAGAGCCCTTTTGGCGGAACTCTATGTCGGAAAAGAATAACGCAAGTGTGAAAGTAGCCTTACAGTGGTATCACAGTGGCAAAAATATTCACTTTGCCCGATCCTTCTCTCCCTGACCTCCCTGAGTTTGTTGGCTGAACCTGCCGTTCTTGGAGGCTTAGTCCAACAATACACTAATGTGCACGGGGGCCTTAGACTTATATTCGTTATCTCTTCTTTTTGTTGTATAGTTATTTTATTCTTGCCTTTGTGGAAATCGGCTAATGGCTATCTATGTAGGTACTTAGTGGTAAGCTTGTGCATCTATAAAGAAGCCAGTCTGAACAAGCAGATCTACAGTAAAACATGGGAGATGGCAGCAAACAAAACGATTCTCTGGTGAGACAGGAGATACATTTCAAACCAACATCAGACTTCTAGTCATAGATGGACCTGAGGAGGCAGAAATAAATAGGCAAAAGTTCTGAAGAATTCACTGTAAAAGAGGACTTCCCACCAGCACGAGTCATAGTATTTTACTGTCTATCACAAGGGTATGCCATAATCTACTGCACTGAATTTTGGAAGTGCTGGACATCACAGGCCACTACCATGGGTCAGTGTGTCCCTATTGGCACGTGTATCTATCTCACTACAACTCCCATCTGACAGTCGCAGGTTGCCGGCCAGGATATTCTTTATACTGTTATTCTAGGGTGAGGTGAGGGGTAGACATTTAAAGAAAATGTGAGGCGTCACAGTTCTCAGGCATTCCTGGCGTCAAGTGTTTCATGGTCTCAGAGATTTGTTCTTGCCGGCTCTTCGTCTTCCTTGAGCTTTGTTTCCGTCCTTGTAACCGGCAGGTTTGTGAAGTTCAGAAGGTAATTTTTTATTTTTTTGCTTTGGACTCTCCTGACCTGTTTTTACCATGTAAGAAGATCCCTCTTTCATGTTTCCATCCTGTATGTAGCACTTCCTGTTGCTGTATCCAACCAAACCCATGATGCACTTCTCCCTCCTCTGCCACACCTCCAGCACCGCCCCTAACAGCCAGCTAGTTTATAGCTCCTCCCACCCAGCTAGTTACATAGACACTCTCCTATCACTGCCCCTTACAACACCCATCTAGCTTATAGCTCCTCCCACCCAGCTAGTTACATAGACACGCCCCTATCACCGCCCCGCCCATGGACATGACATCACAGAAAATAAGAAAGAGCTGCATGGACATGGTCATGTCAAGGATCTGGAAGTTGAAAACAGAATCATCTTATCTCCCCTAATATCTGCCATTGGGGATGGTCAGGAGGCCCCATACACTTTAGATGGTTGGCTGAAATAGGCAGGCACGGCGGATATTTAATGTATATGGTCCCTGTATATGTCGAAACACAGGAGAGGGCTAATCGGCAAACAGACATTTGGGTGCAGCTATCTTCAATGACCATAAACATACTTATTTGAGAAGCTTGAGCTGGCCTTATACATCAGATTAATGTCATCCAAGCCCCCTGACTAGATATCATGGGAGATAAGGATTGGCAATTGGATTTCAACATGTCTGATCCTCCACCCATTTTAGTCATTGTCCATTGTAATCCTGTGCCAGGCTGAGCGGCAGTCATTTTGATATCTATCTATCGAATCTACCTATCGCAGGCATGCTCAACCTACGGCCCTCCAGCTGTTTCAAAACTACATCTCCCATCATTCCCTGACAGCCTACAGCTATCGTCCTACAGAAGGGCATCATGGGAGTTGTAGTTTTACAACAGCTGGAGGGCCGGAGGTTGAGCATCCCTGATCGATCGAATCTATCAATCGATATCATGAGTATATAAATCAGAGCAGGGCTCAGCTTCTAAAGTTCACTTCCAGATTTAACTAATTTACAGATTTTCTTCAAAGTCACAGTAGAAGAGTAAAATTAAATTGGTCCATAAAAAAAGCCAAATTACAGGAAGCGGCAGACAGCGGGAGCAGTTCTAACTTTACTAGCAGCAGCCGTCCCGTGCCTGGCACTGATTTTAGGAGTCCTGTCTGCAAGTGGTTAGGCTGGAGCCAGACATCTCTTCACCGTCAGCCCGGCTGTTCTCCAGGTGACCTCCAGCCAGGCTCCATTCCTCTCTTCAGTCAGTGCTCTGCGGAAGCCCGCATCCTGGATGCCCTCGGTCACAGAACCTTTGATGACCCCTCATTAGGATATTTGGAAATAGTAATAGGACATTTGTTCTTATATTATGGTATATACTGTATACATTTTACTCAAACTGGAGTTTTCCAACAGTGAAGCCACTGATTACGGTAATACATAATTTCTCTGTTAGTCCTGGATATTATATGAGATCCTATGTCCTCAGAATACAGACTGCCATAATCTGGGACTGTGCTTTGCTGACAGATTGAGCATATACAGTGGATTATATAAAGAGAGGATTAGGGTTTATGAAGTGCCCTAAAATCCTAACATTGCTGCACCACCAATGAGGCGAGGTGAGGCGATTGCCTCAGGCACCAGAGGTATTGACGAGGGGGGGATTATCTGTTTCTGCATTATAGTATTGGAAGCACAGTGGGCAGAGTAGGTGGCGCTGTATTACTCTGTTTATCTTGTAGCTCTGTATGTAATGTTTTCCAAGTATGTCTTTAAAGGGTTTCTGTCACCTGAAAATGGGTATCAAGCTGGTTGATATTAGCGATGTGCTAATGTCAGCTGAACATAACTATATTAGTGCCATCTCACTGCCTGCCGCCGTTCTTAAAAAAAAAAAACTTTGCCCCAAACTATGTGTTGCCCCTGCTCCGTTCTCCCATCTCTGGCCACACCCTGCTTCACTAGATTGACGGTGCCAGGCAGCGTTCACCTCCTCCTGCCGGCCCTGTGCGCTGGGAAGATTTTGCGCTGTTCAGTATCCGGCGCAGGCGCAGTGAGTAAGCTGGCAGCCAGCGATCGCCCTTCACTCACTGCGCCTGTGCCGTATACTGAACGGGACAGCGCAGGCACGAGATTTACGCTGCAGACGGGGCTGGAGGTAGGACACCAATGCTGCCTGGCCCTGTCAATCTAGTGAAGCAGGGCGTTGCCAGAGGTGAGAGAACGGAGCCTCTAGGAGCAGGGGCTACCCCCTGCTCCTAGAGGCTAATTAGCATATTATACAAGTCGTTTTTCTCAATAATGGCGGCAGGCAGTGAGATGGCACTAATATAGTTATGGTCAGCTGACATTAGCACATCGCTAATATTAGCCAGCTTAATACCCGTCTTTTAGGTGACAGAAACCCTTTAATAGTAGGGCTAAAGGGAAGGGGTTTGGTTAGGAAATTGGCATTGGGGGGTTGGGGCACCTTTTTTCAGTTTTTGCCTCAGGCAGCAGAAAGGCTAGGTGCACCCCCTGTATGTATACACTCGTGTTTCTGAGAAAATGTTAGGAACAGATAGAAGAGTCACGGGGAGGACTCGCCCCCAGCTTCTCCCTGTGATTGACAAGTCTATATATTGTATATAGGTGTGGCAGAAGGGACCTTCAGGTCAGTGGAGCCACCCTCATGACTCTCCTCCCCAAAATTTAAAACTATTTCTCTGAAATGCCGCAATGTAAATCCTAAACGTTGCAAAGAGCAGCAGTTCATTAATTATATTGAAATTAGCATGAATCAGAACTTGACATTTCATCGGATACTAAAACTGCTAATGGCTAGCCAGGTGCCTTTGGTAATGGCTTAGTTTTGAGGCTCGCAGTCATCTTGGGTTTTAAGACATTTTAGTGGTATAAATCACAAATCGTCAGTCGTGCCCTATTTGTGTTATCATTTACAACTCTCTCCACTTTCCGACGTAAAGGGGTTGCCCCACGAAAAATATTCTACAGTTTTCAGACCAGCATCTGAATCCCTTTGTAATTGCATATAATTAAAAATTTAGCTTAGCCGCTAAGTTATTCAATAAACTGTATCTATATAGCGCCACCTGCAGTTTATTTTTTTTCCTTATTGCTTCGTCCGGCTCACTGAGATGGCCGCAGATGCTCAGTTTCATCCTTCAACTGCCTCCTGAGTTATGATAGGGAGAAAGCCGCAGCAGAATGGACACGCCCCCTGAGCTTCAACAGAAAAAAACTCTCCTCTTATGCGGTCAGCTTGATATAAATCTAGCAGAGCAATGAATGTGGAGATCTCTGGATCCATGTGAGGTACACGGCTGGTTATAGCTTTGTTAGAAAGATAATGTCATGTACTATATGATCTCTTATTTTCTTTTTTCTTTTACATTAGTCCTTTAATAGAGCAGGAGGGGGGTGCACTCCCTGACAGATTCACTGTAATTTGCACCAGAAACTGGCATAACTTAAAGCTCAAATCTACGCTGTCCTGTAACTGACATAGACATGGTTCTCTGGTGCAGAAACTTTCAGAAGATGTCCCAATAAATTTGGCACATGTTGCTCCTACAGATATTTTACTGGATGTGGCTGTACATATCCAGGAGCTGTAGGCCGAATAGTCATCAGCTGACGGCCACCTCTCCCGATTCTCCATAAGCGTATAACTTTGGCTGAGTGTGAATGTGGAGAGGGGAGAAAGCCCTGTCAGACTCTCCTGGTAGAACAAAAGGATTGGGTGAAAATATTCAGCTTAGGCCACGTTCACATATGCGCTGTGAACTCCAGCAGTCTGTTCCAGAGGAGGAGCAGACCGCCGTATCCGGCATAGCCCCATAATACTATACTGGGATCCCTGCGCTTTCCGGCATATATGGTGGCTACCGGCCAGACGAAAAATAGTACTTCGGATGCAGCGAACAGTTCAGAGTGCCGGAGTTCACCACACAGATGAGAACCAAGCCTTACCTGATCCTTCTCTTTCCTGACATCATCTCTCGGGGGGGATTCTAGAACTCCCCATATACATTAGATTGTTAACTGAACCCCAGCCAAGGGTGGAAACTATAGGCAGCCAGAAAAATGTCACCGCCATGTTCAGTAGTAGAATAAAAATTGCGTGTTTTTTAATTCTTTGGGTGAGCACCACTCACATGTCAGTGAATTATGGACGTGTGCTGTCCATGGTCTCCACAGACAGTACGTGTATCCATCCACTTTAATGTGTGTGTCAGTGGTTTCCCATGGACTGTGGATCCGTGGTGACACCAGGGAAGCATGCCCTATTTTTGTCTGTGATTACAGATCCCTAACGTACATCATAATATATATGGGTCCATAAAACCATGGATAAAACATGGATGCTACCCATGTTTGGTATGTGGTTTTCACGAATCATAGCTAGGAGATGCTCTGGAAATAAATTTTCAGCCTAGCCGTGGAATATGGATGACCCACAGAGGGCAAAAACGGACACACGGACCAAACGCTCATTCTTCATGGAGGAACCACTGACTATGTTGTCACGGATGTCATCACAGACACGGATGTGTGAATAAGGCCTTATCTATGGTTTGTGTCTGGTTTTGCAGCTCACATCCACTGAAGTGAATGGGCTAAGATTGAAATACCAGACACAATGCAGAGAAACGAGGGCCTCAATTTTTGGAAAAAGCGCCCTCTTTTTAAAAATTGCGGTATCTCTATGACGGTGTGGAGTATTTGGTGCACAGTATCAGACAGAAGCTCCAAACTATATTAAATAGGTTTTCTGGGATTTACATATTGATAGGAATTCCGGAAAGCGGAGTACAACACTCCTCTATCTACAGAACTTCAATAGAAATGAATGGTGCAGCCATGCACATGCCCAACTGGCTGCTCCATTAATTTAGGGGGGGACTCAACTTGGCATGAGGACCCGTTCTCGTGATCAGTGGGGGCCTACCAATTGGTAGGACCCCACAGATCTAATTGCTATCCCCTATCCTGTGGGATAACATTATATTACTGGAATACCCCTTTAAAGGGAGTCTGTTATCCCCAAAATCGGTGTTATACCGCCATGTAGGGTAAGTGCCTTGAAACATAACCATACATTTCTTGTGAAAGTTCCTGAGAAATGCTTCATATTATTTTTATGCAAATCAGATTTTCAGTGCACCATGGGTGGGGTTTGCTACATTCAGTGCACCTGTCTCCACCCTGCATCATTGCTCCTGGCTATAAAATCTTACCCAAATGAGGGAAAGGTAGTGGGCCGTGTTATGGGGGGGCAGTGATACACCAAACCAAACAGGTTCACCCATGGCGCATCAAAAACCGTACTTGCGTAAAAATAAAAAAAGAAGCATTTCTCAGGATTAGAGGACCAGATTTTCACAAGAAAAGTATGGCTGTGTTTTGGCGCACTTACCCTACATGGCGGTACGCTTTGAAACCAACTTTTTGGTTGACGGACTCCCTTTAATTTAGTCGTATGTTTCCAGGAGTTCTAAGGAGAGATTCCTCAGAACTGCTCTTTTATAGTGGATCTTTTCTAAAATGGACATGTCAGGAGAGCTGCGTAAAGGATCTTCCTTTATTTGTGGCAGTTGCAGGCCCAAAGCCTGAGGCTGCACTTAGAGATTCTGATGGTACGACCCCACTTAGTGTCTGCCACGCAGCTGAAAACCACGTGGGTACCAAAGCAATGCGAAGTGACTGTTTTAGAGCTCATGCACACGTCGATTGCTCGCCGTTCCGTGCATTGGGGGCCGCAACATCTTTGTCGGTTGCTGACCCATTCAACTTGAATGGGTCTGTGATTCGTCCGCACGTCAAAAAAGTGTAACATGTTCTATTATTTTGCTGGGCGGAGGCATGTAGAGAAACCCCATGGAAGCACTCCGTAGTGGTTCTGCGCCTCCTTCAAGTGAATGGGTGCTCATCCGTGATGCCGGGCAATGGCCGTGTCCACGATCCCTTAATGTAAAGTTGTGTAACGCCATTAAACCTCCCTCTAATATTCGCAGCAATGCAGCATGAAATAAATACTGGGCCTCTTAAGTGGCTTCCGACCACAGAGTTAATTGAAAGTGTCTTATTGATTATCTTTCTGCACTTAGCACAATTGATGGCGTATAATTATCCTGCTGAGCAAAGCTTCTCGCCCCATAGCTGATGACGGGCGCCCATTCTTACACATTGTCTTCTTTGTCTTGTCACAGGCCCTGGATGTCGACCGCACCATTCTATACAAGATGAAGAAGTCGGTAAAAGCCATTAACACATCTGGGCTGGGTATGTAGGCCTCTTCTGCCTGACCTCCTCTCGTCTGCAGATCGCCGTTGTCAGAGGGGTTGATGGGTTTGACTTCATTTTTTGTCAGTGCAAAGTCTAAAGCTTTTCACACTTTTGTTGGTGGCCCCTCAGCAGATCCTAAATGTTCACTTGCTGCCAATTTTTTTTTAAATACATAAAAGAATCTGTTCAATTTTACATGTGTGAAAAACTGAAAAAAGAATAAAAATGCGTTGTAAAAAAGAAATGTAAATGTGTCCTCTTTCCAAACTTAAAGGAAATCTGTGACCCGCGACCTCCCGATCCAGATAGCTGTGGTTCTCCTGATAAAAGCTGTTTTTATTTTGGGGATCTGAGGCTCCGTTCCCGAGTTATGATACTTTCTGCCAATAAGACCTTTGGTGCAATGAGGGTCTCCCCGTTGCATCCAACCTCCACTCCTTTTTATGGCTAGCCCCTTCCTCGCTAATTTCCCACTCCCTGGCCCTATCAAAGCCGAAGAAGCTGGCCACAGAAAGGAGCATAGCTTGGGTGCAACATGACGCCCGCGTTGCACCAAAGGACTACTTGCATAGTTCAGAAAACGTATCATGACTCTGCAACGGAGCCTCAGATCAACAAAAGAAAAACTGCTGTGTGTCTATGCAAACAACTGGATTCGGAGGTCACTGGTGGCAGATTCCCATTAAAGGGGGAGATTTAGCAAGACGGGTGCAGGGAAAACTGGCTTAGTAACCAATCAGATTTCACCTTTCATTTTTCAGAGTCCCTTTGGAAAATGAAAGGATCCATTTGATTGGTTGCTTTGTGCTACTGATCCTGTTTTCCTTTGCACCAGTCTTGCTAAATCTCCCCCTTTAAAGTCACTATTGACCTCCCTATCAAACCCAAATCTTTAAAGGGTAACTGTCATATTTTGTTTTATTTGCTAGTTTATTAGAGTTAGGCATGTATACCTGAGTTCGTCTGTCAATAACTGTCAAAAGATCTGTAATTACCTTATAATAACAGCTTTTATTAATGTACTCTTTCCCTTTCCACTGCTCCCTTAGACCATTGCTAGGGCTTGTCTGTCTTCCCTTTAGTATAAACAGAAGACGGAGGGGCGGTCCTTCACACTGCATGCCTGTGTTCTGTGAAAATCTGCTGCCCATAAAAATCTGCTGCCCGCGTAACTTCTGGTCAGGACGTCGCGCTTCAGAGGGAGGTGTGTCTCCCTGCTCCGCTCCTGATTGGCTGGAAACAGGGTTTGGCTTCACAGCAGCTTTCATTCACAGCGCTGTGAACGCGCAGCACCAGGGCTGAGGGCAGCAGATTTTCACAGGCTCTGATTGGCAGGCAGCAGATTTTCACGGGCTGTGATTGGCGGGCAGCAGATTTTCACGGGCTGTGATTGGCGGGCAGCAGATTTTCACGGGCTGTGATTGGCGGCCAGCAGATTTTCACGGGCTCAGGGCAGCTCCTTTAACGGCAACTGTATGGGGATCGCTCAGGGCGGTTTATTTCAACAAGGGCTGTGAATGCGAACGCGCAGCGTCAGCTTATACTACCATCGGCTGTATGAGGATCGCAGGGGCAGCTCATTTAACGGGGATCAAACAGGCTCATACAGCCGTGATAAACCGCCCTGAGCGATCCCCATACAGTTGCCGTTAAAAGGAGCTGCCCTGAGCCCGTGAAAATCTGCTGCCCGCCAATCAGAGCCCGTGAAAATCTGCTGCCCGCCAATCAGAGCCCGTGAAAATCTGCTGCCCGCCAGTCACAGCCCTTGAAAATCTGCTGCCCGCCAATCACAGCCCGTGAAAATCTGCTGCCCGCCAATCACAGCCCGTGAAAATCTGCTGCCCGCCAATCAGAGCCTGTGAAAATCTGCTGCCCTCAGCCCTGGTGCTGCGCGTTCACAGCGCTGTGAATGAAAGCTGCTGTGAAGCCAAACCCTGTTTCCAGCCAATCAGGAGCGGAGCAGGGAGACACACCTCCCTCTGGAGCGTGACGTCTTGACCGGAAGTGACGCGGCAGCAGATTTTTATGGGCAGCAGATTTTCACAGAACACCTGCATCAGGCTTGAGAGTGAGGAGGCGTGTCTCTCAGTAATCCAATCTGATTGGCTGGCAGGGAGCTGCTGGCTACAGCAACTGTGTATGGGAAGTGAAGGAAAGCTGTTTTGGCCTCAGAGACCTGGCAGAGGAGCCATCGTGAGAAGGTCCTCATATTGTAAATGTTTAAACAGCCGTAACTAAGGGAAAAACTCAAGGAAAACAGTGGTATGTGAAGAAACTAAAGATTGCTTTATGCATAATGCTGCTGCAGCAGTAACATATGCTAAAATTGAAAAGTAGCTACCTAGTATTAATGAGAATGTGCCTTCTATATATTTTTTTAAATTAAAACCAGATACTGATGTATTTTCTTTTGTTCTAATCCGTTATTATTTTGTGAGGGTATTCAGTGACATGCTTTCCAGCTGTCACATGGGCCCTAACCACTTGTAGTCTCCATGGCAGCTTATTGTGGGCATGGCTGTGTTAACTGTGCAGAGGTCATTGTACAGGGAGGGGAATAGATAAGCTGTGCCATCACCTATTGTAAATGGTGGATCTTGTGTTATCTATCTGTAGGCGTTACCTGTCTTTGTAATCCTGTCTGATGATAATAATGAGATGGCTGCTGCAGAACAGGAACTCATCAGCTTTTTATGAGGCTCAGAATGAATTAAGATTTTATCATTTATTTTTTACCTAGCTTGTGACATGTAAAATTTAAAAAAATCACAGAAATTAATTAGAATTCTTTAGAATCTACATTTTTCAAAGCTGCCATGGCTTTGTTAATGTGGCGATAATGTGGACAGGGTGTAAACCAGTCACCTATAGGACTCACCTATGAAACCTATACAATGGAGTCCACCGCCTGTAACGCATGTCCCTGTTGCCCGCTTAATATTTAGCGTGTGCCATAAAGCACTGTTCTGGGGTGTAGTATGAGCGCCTGTGGTGATTTAGGAAGGAGAACAGAATGTGGTTTACCACTCGTATATTATGGAGGTTAATGAGGATCATAAAATATCCTGACTAACCACCGACAGACATAAAACAGGTTTCCACAAAGTCCACTATATTCTGTGCCAGGATGAGAGCGGTACCTGCTGAAAACCCAGCTTTTCTATGTGATATATCTGGAATAGTGTCTTATTATGCTCTAGTCACTCATTTCCCTGTAACTAATTAGTAAATGAAAGAGCAGTTCTGTCTAAAATAAAACCTAAAGTATTTTATATGTTTTATATGTTGTCCATTTGTTCAGCACTTCTGCTCCGATGAAAGTGGGGCGACTGCCAAAAAGCGTGTCACAGGGGACAGCACCCAGCTTTCCCAGACTGAGTTATGGAGTAAGTAAGCAAGTAAAACAAGTCATTAGACGTGGCAGCTTTATTTTACTGCTAGGAGATGCTGTTTTCAGGCCCCATCTATATGGCAGCACAAAAAGGCCCTTGTTTATCAAGTGTCTGACAGGAGACTTGTCGCCCATAGCAACCAATAGCAGCACAGCTTCTATTTGATAAACTGCTTCTGAAAGATGAAAGCTGAGCTGTGATTGGTTGTCATGGACAGCAAGTTTCCTGTCAGATGAGGCCCGAAATTTTGATGAAGCCATCTTGCTTGGGGAGAATATAACCGTAATATGGCCTCTGATACAGACTGCCACGTATATGATAGGATACATAAAGAGGTAGAGCAGGTGGAAAAGACTACTATAGGTGCAATATCATGGCTTCCTACAATTCAGAGGGTGTGCTGAACCATATACGCGTGCATGAACCCTAACTTTGTGCTTTGCAATTATATAGTGATCTATCCCTTGCTATCCTATTGGGGCAGATTTACTAATACGGTCTAATATTTAGACCTTGGACTGGACAGTCTAAAAATATGAAAAAAGCAATGTAGTAAATAAAAGAAATCTAGCATCTAAAAATATGGGCCATTTATCACAGTGGGTGATGCTGGATGATAAATCTGGCAACCAATAGTCTAGGTTTATAGTTGTCTTTCTTCACCCTAGAATTTAGCTCCAAAATTTTGACACAGTGTTGACTCACGGAGGGATATTTCTCAAAACCGATGTAGAGAAAAACTGGCTTAGTTGTCCACAGCAACCAGATTCTGAATTTCATTTTCAGAGCTCCTTTGGAAAATGAAAGGTGTAATCTTATTGGTTGCTATGGGCAAGTAGACCGTTTTTCTTTACGCCAGTTTTGATAAATCTCCTTCATGGTGTCACATCTTAAGCCAC
The DNA here is from genome assembly GCA_033119425.1 of Bufotes viridis. Classification (NCBI taxonomy): domain Eukaryota; kingdom Metazoa; phylum Chordata; class Amphibia; order Anura; family Bufonidae; genus Bufotes; species Bufotes viridis. Next base: position 62,440,638 of record CM065592.1, read on the forward strand.
CCCCTTTTTATTCAAAACCATGCCTCCTTGTCTGGCACGTTAGAAAAGGTGTCTAAGGGTCCATTCACACGTTGCGGAACAGATCCGGACCCATTCATTTTCAATAGGGCCATAAAAGATGCGGACAGTTTGCAAACACTGGAAACCCCTTTAAGGGATCTTCTACAGTTAATGACAACCCTGTAGGAGCTGTGTGTTCACATGTGACAGATTATTTGCAACCTCTGTTGACAGTCTCGTTGATGTAAATTACGTTTTCAGAAGTCCATGCGCATGGATGGGAGCACATCACAAGCTAGGGCAAGTCCCCCTGCTACAGTGCGCATGGGCCGGATGTTGGACACAATGGCGCACATGCAGGATTTCGCCCTGGGCTTGTGATCACACCCCCTGTCTATACCCACAAATTTAGCCTTATCAATTACACCTGAGGGGTTAATTGATAGGGTTCGGCGAGATTGCCGTTTCCTGTCATTGAGGCCGGGTGCCAGGTACATTTGTATTTAGTGGTTAATTATATTCATTGGTGGCGTAGTGGTATCCTGACAACCCTACTCTATAATGGCAGTGGGAAGTGTCTTCAAGCTTTAATTATTTTTTCCTTGAAGTGCCCTCTTTTAGGGCTCATGCACGAACCGTATCTTCCTTCCGCTTCCGTTCCGTTTTTTGTGCGGCCCGTATGCGGAGCCATTCACTTCAATGGGGCTCTATAAAATACAGAAGTTACTCCGTGTGCATGCCGTTTCCGTTTGCCCGCATGGCCGTTCTGCAAAAATAGTAGTGCATGTCCTATTATTGTCCGCAAATCACGGCACGAGGCCCCATTCAAGTCGATGGATCTGCAAAAAATACAGAACGCACATCCGTATGTGATCCGTATTTTGCAGATTCATACTGTAGAAATGCTATGCCCAGCCCATATTACTCATGTGTTTGGTGATCAATAAGTTAATGTTTCCGTTTGCGATCTGCAAAAAACGGATCGCATACGGAAACCATACGGATATGTTTTGTGGAATAACGGACCGGAAGAGGACTTGAATCAGAGGGGAAAAAAAAAACAACTCAGATGCAGAGCAACAAATCCGTAAAAAACGGACCGCAAAACAACAACTGTCATGTGCATGAGCTCTTACTTCTTTGGAATTTGGAGAAATTCTGCCCAGAACAAGCGCTCAGCCTGCTCGCTCGCAGCCATTCACCCTCTCTTTATTTTATTCAACTTGATCTCTAGGGACAATTTGCATATGTATCAGGTTCATTTACATACCAAATGCCTAATCCTCATGCTCATGGGGTCGGGCTATGCATGCACAATGTATGCGTCTGAACGAAAGTGACCTATTTCTTGTTTTTTTAGCTGTACCCTCTTCTTGTCCTTTCTCATGGGCTTAGCATTGTATCGAGCAGAGCACACCCGGTTTATTAAAGGGGCTCTCTAGGTGGAGCATTTAGTGTTAATTTCATAAAGTATTGTATGCACTGATACAAATTTGGTCCTTAAATTGAAGTTAACCATTTCTATGTCTATGTGTGTCCATAGATTTATTCTCAGATATTGCTAGAATATTTCATCATTTTTATGACCATCCCAAAGACCCAGACTGATCCTGAGGAGGAAGCGCTATATTTCCTTCCCTGTTTTTTCCTCCAGAGCAGCGCTCCAGTCACTTGCTGTGTAGGGAACTGCTCATGGCTCGATTCGCACCAGGGGATCGAACACTAAGGCCTCTTGGATACAAACATTTTTCTTTCCTTTCCGTTTTTGCGTATTCTGTTTGTGGTCTGTATTCGGAACCATTTATTTCAATGGTTCCGCAAAAACAAACGTATGCATTTCGTTTCCACATTTCCATATATCTGTTCCGTTGAAAGATAGAACTTGTCCTAATATTGCCCGCAAATAACGATCCGTGGCTCCATTTAAGTCTATGGGTCCGCAAAAAATACGGAATGCATACGGAACACAAACGTATATCTACTGTTTTTTGCGGATCCATGCCCACTTTGCCCTTGTGTTTGCTGTTAAAACACATTACATTAATTATTACAAATTTTGTTTCTGTTTGCGATCCGCAAACAACAGATCACATACGGAAACCATACAGAAATTTTTTACGGAACAGAAACACAATGGAAATAAGGAACAACGGATTCGTTAAAAACGGACCGCAAAATACTGAAAAAGGCCGTGTGCAAGAGGCCTAAACCAGAGCTGTCCCTGAACCCTTTAGGGCTCATGCACACAACTATATATTGGATCCACATCTGATCCACTTTTTTTTTTTTGAAGATCGCACGCAGACCCATTCATTCCTATAAGGACGCAAAAATGCGGACAGTACGCGGATGTCAACCGTTTCGCAAATAATAGAACAAATCCTATTCTTGTCCGTGAGCCCTTATTCTCCGGGTCGGTGGAGGTCCCAAAGGTCTGCCATCTCATTACAATATGTTCCCTCATAGAACAGCTGTTGTGTAAGACTGTAAGTGCGCAATTTCCCTGCAGCGCCTCCTCAGACATTAAAGGGGTTTCCCACGACGCCTATTCATACTTACCTGCTCCCGGCGCGCCGTTTACTTCCTGGATTCTGGCTGGGGGTGGGCTCCATCTTTATTGACGTCTTCTCCCGGCCGGGCCGCGCGCTGGACTGAACGCGCGCGTCGCCTCGGATGCGCCCTGGTGACTTCTTCCTGGCAAGTATACTATACTGGCCAGGAAAAAGTCACCATAGCACATGCGTGGTGTCGGCGTGCGCTTTCAGGACTGCACGCAGCCCCGCCGGGAGAAAAGAAAAAGTCGTCTGCACAAGCGCGGCCACCGCGATTCGGGAGGAGAGCGGTGGCCGTAACCAGGGGAGACGGAAGACAACAGTCAGGTAAGTATATCTTAAATTTCTTCTAAGGGGTGGGAATTAGTTAATTAAACATATTTAGAAAAATGATCACTGTTAAATCATTAGCAGATTTAACAGTTATCATTAAGATGGGAATACCCCTTTAAGCATTGCCCAATCAAATCAATTGGTTGCCTGTACAATGCGGTACAGAGAAGATTCTCCGGAGAGAGAGACTGGCATTGTCACCGTGCCCCACTCTGGCCAAGATACAAAGATCCTGAACCGAGGACTCCAGTCTATTAACTCCGAAGTCTCAAACGTGAAAATGGTTTCTCTAAAATGGACAACCCCTTTAAGCCTCACTTCCTCATTTGAGGGGAGCTGTATCACTGATTTTAGGAGATTACAGGACGTGTTTTTGTTCTGATCTGGCAATTCCCTTCGAACAACCTGCATTAATGGTGCCTGTCACTTTGCTTAGGGTACCAAGGCGATTATCGTGTAAATTATCGTTAAATCGAGAAACTGCAAGATTGTCGAGCAGCGTAAAAGCAATGAACAATAGCGCGACAACCGACAAACGGTCGATTTCTCAATGGTTCGATCGTCGGTGTGGGCACAGAAATCATCTTTGGATGATAACTATTTCATACGTATAAACAGGAATCTTTTACTGCATGCACGATTACAGACGATTACACCGTGCGTGTGTTTAAAGGGGTTATCCAACACTAACAAATGCTCCCCCATACAGCCGGGCCCCTCACACTAATTCTACTTACCTGGCCCCCTGCGCCGCTCCTGGTCCCCGCACCGCCACAGCTGCTTCTCCCCGTTCGTGGATGAAAACATCCAGTGTTTTTTTTTTTGGGGGGGTTTGGGGGAGCAGGTGGTGACGGGGACTAGCCTCCCTAGCCTCACCCGCAATGTCCCCGTCACCGCCTGCCATTGACTGCCCCCCCAGGAGCGGCGCAGGGAGCCAGGTAAGTAGAATTAGTGTGAGGGGCCCAGCATATGGAGGAGCATTTAAGGACACCACTCGGGTAATCGCTTCGTGTAAATGCAACTGTCCGCTTTACAAATGATGGAATATGCGATCGGAATTACGAATTCGCATAATAGTCGCATCTTGAAACGTTCACTACACCAGGAAATGACACATTCGTCGCTCAGCCGTACCGATCATATACTCGTGTAAAGGTACCTTCAGTCCTTGCCAAGCCAAAGGGTTAAACTAGCAGTTACCAGGGATAAATTATACACGCATGGATCACATGGAGGATCGGCGACTGTAATCTGTGGCGTTAGCAAAAGTTACTTTTAAAAATAATCTGACAGCTTGTTAGCGGCAGGATCCATTAGCGCAGAGCCGGGATTTACTGGAGTGCTGCCACTTGTGTGCAGCCTTTGATCCGGGGCGGACAAGCCATTTGCTGTCTGTAGTGCTGAGCGGTGATTGCTGTGGTGTTATCCATCAGCCATTACGGGGAAACTACCAGTGGCGGAGGATTTATGGAGTATCGGATACACTTACGTGATGTTTGCACATTTTCTGGATTCATGGCTGGACTCGCTTATATTACAGCTGCATTTCACTCAGGAAACTGCAGCAGCTGAACCTGTGGGACTGCTTCTTCATGTTATCATCATTTCTGTAAGATTGAACCTACATGGGTGACTATTGCCTTGGTAGCTCACTTCTTCCAGTCCAACCCAAGAAACCTGCATGGGCTCCTCTAGAAACTCTAGTTTCGTGCCAAGGTCGAGCTTAAAGTGGTTGTCTCATCATCATAGACAATGGGGGCATATCGCTAGCATATGCACCCATTGTCTTGTAGGTGCGGGTCCTGCACCTATATGAAGAACGGAGCTCCGCAAGGTGGTGGCTGGAGGATTCCGGTCCAGCCACCACCAAGCATGCTCCCCATAGAAGTGAATGGGAGTGTACCGCGCATGACCGTCCACCGCTCCCCTTCACTTCGCTATTTTCGTCGGCCCCATAGAAAATTAATGGAGGGTGGCTGCTCATGCGCAGTGCGCCCTCCTTTACCTTTGGGGCTACGTTCTTAATATAGGTGCGGGTCCCACCGCTATAAGACAATAGGGGCATATCCTAGCGATACGCCCTGTTTTCTGTCACGAGACAACCAATTTAATAGGGTATTTCTGTTCCTAATCCTATCCACAAGATAGGGGATAACTATTAGATTGGTGGGGGTCCTACAACTGGGACCCGCTCTAATCTTGAAAACGGAGGACCTGGCAGCCCCCCTGAAATGAACAGAATGGCCAGTCGCACATGTGCGTGGTCATTCCATTAATTTCTCTAGGAATTCTGGAGATATCCAAGCGCCATCAGCATTTCAGGGGGGCTGCAGGCGGTAATGGGGTCCTTATTCTCCTGATTGGTGGCGGTCCCAGCCATAGGACCCAAGGATCTAATAGTTATCCCCTATTCTGTGCATAGAGAATAACTTCAAACAACTGGAATAGAGGACCTGTCACCTCTCCTGATGTCTGTTTTAGTAAATACTTGCATTCCCCATGTAATAATTCTGGAGCATCCATTCCTATGACTCTGTGATGAGCCATTCTTCTCTCATTCTGCTAGAGATTTATGGATAAAGCTACAGGCAAGGGGTGTGTCCCTGCACAGTCTGACACCAGCAGCACTGATTGGATAGTGGCAGACTGTGCAGAGACACACCACCAGCAGGTAACACCCATCTGTACCTACAGTCATGTGAAAAAATTAGGACACCCTTTGAAAGCATGTGGTTTTTTGTAACATTTTTAATAAATGGTTATTTCATCTCCGTTTCAACAATACAGAGAGATTAAAGTAATCCAACTAAACAAAGAAAACTGAAGAAAAGTCTTTTCAAGATCTTCTGTAAATGTCATTCTACAAAAATGCCTATTCTAACTGAGGAAAAAGATAGGACACCCTCACATGTATTCCCTCTTAAATTGGCTCAGATCTCACACAGGTATATCACACCAGGTGCACATAATTAGTAGATCGTTACTCTGCATGTTGAATGAGGCTTGCCCTATTTAAACCTCAGACATTTAGTTTGGTGTGCTCCTGACTGTTGAAGTGAGTGAGCACCATGGTGAGAGCAAAAGAGCTGTCAGAGGACTTCAGAAAAAAGATTGTAGCAGCCTATGAGTCTGGGAAGGGATTTAAAAAGATCTCAAAAGATTTTGAAATCAGCCATTCCACTGTCCGGAAGATAGTCTACAAGTGGAGGGCTTTCAAAACAACTGCCAACATGCCCAGGACTGGTCGCCCCAGCAAGTTCACCCCAGAGCAGACCGCAAGATGCTAAAAGAGGTCTCCAAAAACCCTAAAGTGTCATCTCGAGAACTACAGCAGGCTCTGGCTACTGTTGATGTAGAAGTACATGCCTCTACAATCAGAAAGAGACTGTACAAGTTTAACTTGCATGGGAGGTGTGCAAGGAGGAAACCTTTGCTTTCCAAGAGAAACATCGAGGCCAGACTGACATTTGCCAGAGATAAAGTTGACAAAGACCAGGACTTCTGGAATAATGTTCTTTGGACAGATGAGTCCAAAATTGAATTATTTGGACACAACAGCAGAGGACATGTTTGGCGTAAACCAAACACAGCATTCCAAGAAAAGAACCTCATACCAACTGTGAAGCATGGAGGTGGAAGTGTCATGGTTTGGGGCTGCTTTGCTGCAGCAGGACCTGGTCAGCTCACCATCATAGAATCCACGATGAATTCTACTGTGTATCAGAAGGTGCTTGAAGAACATGTGAGACCATCAGTTAGAAAATTAAAGCTGAAGCGGAACTGGACCATGCAACATGACAATGACCCAAAACATACTAGTAAATCAACCAAAGATTGGCTGAAAAAGAAGAAATGGAGAGTCCTGGAATGGCCAAGTCAAAGTCAGATTTGAATCCCATTGAGATGCTGTGGGGTGACTTGAAAAGGGCTGTACGTGCAAGAAACCCCTCAAACATCTCACAGCTGAAAAAGTTCTGCATTAAGGAGTGGGGTAAAATTTCCTCAGACCGATGTCGAAGACTGGTAGATGGCTACAAGAACCGTCTCACTGCAGTTATTTCAGCCAAAGGAGGTAACACTCGCTATTAGGGGCAAGGGTGTCCTATCTTTTTCCTCAGTTAGAATAGGCATTTTTGTAGAATGACATTTACAGAAGATCTTGAAAAGACTTTTCTTCAGTTTTCTTTGTTTAGTCGGATTACTTTAATCTCTCTGTATTGTTGAAACGGAGATGAAATAACCATTTATTAAAAATGTTACAAAAAACCACATGCTTTCAAAGGGTGTCCTAATTTTTTCACATGACTGTATATCCCTAAACTTCTAGCAAGAATAGTAGAATGCTAGTGCACGTGAGCCAGGAAGTTTAGATGGTAACAGCATCAGCCATAGCTGTAGTATAGCTGAATTTCTAATCTGCCTAGTTTTGCAGTAATAATTCCTCCCTTCACTGCCATATTGTGCAGATTTTACCCTTTAGCAGCTTCGAAAAGCTGTGTAATGTGTTGAGATATGCTGGAGACCAAACTACACATATAGTATATATTCATAGCTGTCCTGATATTAAGGGGTTGTCCCTGTTCAGAGCTGAACCCGGGCATACCCATAATTTCACCCAATCCATAAGGGGATGCTTCATTGAACCCGAACCGTGGACAACCCTAAGGACCTGGGGTGACGTCACCGTCATGTGATCAGTGCAGGGGGCGTGGCTCAGCACTGGATCACCTCTTATCCAATCCAGTGCTGAGCCACGCCCCCTGCACTGATCACATGACTGTGACGTCACCCCAGGTCCTTAGGGTTGTCCACGGTTCGGTCCTCTTTAGAGAAGTTCTCCACTTTATTTTAACATACCGGTATTTTTTATTTGAGAAATAAGAATGTACAATATCTTCCATAGATAATAAGATACAATACATCATGGTAGAAGACATTGAAGAGCTGTTAGGGCTCAAAAGATAAAAGACATAATAACAAAAAGAAAAAAAAAGCCAACGATGGCTATACCACATCTAGAAGGCAAATAGTAAAGGAGTTCTCCACTTTAGACAATCCCTTCTTGCTAGAAGTATCTCCTGACTATACGCAGGTCACAAAGGGTCCTGTGCTGGGGCTCACTGCGATCTGCTGTCATCTGTGTATAAAGATCTTCATTGTAACCGCTCACCTCTGTGACCAGGATGAAGAAAAAAAAAGGGGGGGGGGGTCAGTCAGCACATCCCAGTGCACAGGTGGACATTGCTATGGCTGAAAACACAAGGCAAAACATACAATGCAACAGCACTCTGCAAACCGAATACAGTACAAGAAAGTATTCTAATGCTAATGCTACGCTTATTTTGTAAATTAGATGCTTGGCAAATACATTTTGTACAAAATTCTTTGGGCCCGTCTGCCACACGTCAAGGTGATCTCTCTGTAAGACGGGAACCTAACACAAAATTCTACCGGTTATGTGCCATGACGGCTACCTTAAAATTCAGGGAGTGTAGGTTCCACATGCATGCTGGGTCCACCTTAAAGGGTTTCTGTCACCAGGATTACACAATATAAGCTGTCTGACATTAGCTATGTGCTAACCTGCTGCCACGCCCCTTCTTTCTTTGATTGACAGTGCCGGGCAGCGATCCTCTCCTGCCTCTGGCACTGTCTCCCTGCTAAATCCTGCGCCGCCGCTCTGTATTCGGCACAGGCGCGGTGAGCTGAGGACAGCAGGCACCAGCGTCCTCAGCTCACCGCGCCTGCGCCGATACAGAGCGGCGCGCAGGATTAGCAGGGAGACAGTGCCGGAGGCAGGAAGATCGCTGCCCTGCACTGTCAATCAAGAAAGAAGGGCGTGGCTGAGTTGGCACTGAGCCTCTAGGAGCAGGGGCAACGCCCCCCCTGCTCCTAGAGGCTAATTTACATATTATAAAAAGACGTTTTTTAGCCTAAATATACATCAGAAATACATATAAAGCACATTATCAAGCTGATCTGACATTAGCACATAGCTAATGTCAGACAGCTTATAATGTGTAATCCTGGTGACAGAAACCCTTTAATTTTTGTCATTTTTGGTGCTAAAATGGCCTCCATTGAATCCAGGGAATGTAGGTACCAACATGCATGCCGAGCCCTCTCCACACCTCTCCTGGTGCCAGATGGCTACCAACGAATGCAATGAGAGTCCACCCTATACCTCTCCTGGTGTCACAGGCTTCCAGTGAGTGAGGGAGAGCAGGCATGCATATTGTACAAAATGTATTTGCCAAGCATCTAATTTACAAAATAAGCGTAGCATTAGCATTAGAATACTTTCTTGTACTTTATTCGGTTTGCAGAGCTCTGTTGCATTGTATGTTTTGCCTTGTGTTTTCCGCCATAGCAACGTGCACCTGCGCATTGGGATGTGCTGACTGACCCCCTTTTTCTTTGCAGTTTATACTGGAGGTGTGGCTCACACTTCGGTTGTGCGCTCCTGATCTGGCACCAGAGGAGGTGTGGAGTGGGCTCGGCATGCATGTTTATACCTGCATTCCCTTGATTCAAAGGAGGCCATTTTGGCACCAAAAATGACAAAAATAAAGGTGCACCCAGCATGTATGTGGAACTTACACTTCCTGAATTTTATGGTAGCCTTCATGGCACATAACAGGTAGAATTTAGTGTTAGGTTTCCGTCTTACAGAGATCGCCTTGACGTGTGGCAGACGGGCCCAAATTTTGTACAAAATGTATTTGCCAAGCATCTAATTTACAAAATAAGCGTAGCATTAGCATTAGAATACTTTCTTGTACTTTATTTGGTTGGCAGGGTGCTGTTGCATTGTATGTTTGACCAGGATGAAGATCCTGGACAGAAGACCCCCTTCTATTAGCTCCGAATTTCCGAATAGCTTCTCTGAAAGTGGATTATCTAAACAGGACATCCTGTTAAAGTGAATGTACAACCTTGAACACGGTTTTGTTTTAGGCTGTGTTCACATCACACTTTTTTTTTTTGTCCCACGTTTAACTAAATACACATGACCTATACCTTAAACGTATATGTTAAACATAGGACAAAAATGTGAAACGGAAACAAAACAAATTTCTCGTTATTTATTTAGTTTATACAGCTCCTATGCAGCCCTATATGTCTCCATGGTAACAGACAACAAACACTGTGTAGTCTGATCCTGCAGAAGAACTCCCTTCCATCTGTCACGTCTTACTAACTTTCTGTTAGGTTAGCATAAGGTAGGGGACATCTGCAAAATGGCTGGAGGATCAGATGTTTGTTACCATGGAGACACATAGGACTCCATGGGAGCTGTAGACACAACGAATAAAATGAATCTTTTTAATTTGCATAATGGCAAAATTACGGTGCTGCCCATGCAGTAGCAGAGGGAACGTAACTCCGTACTGAAGGGGGTCCTCTCCGTTTGTATGGTCTTGAAGGGAGCTGGCGCCCTTTTGGAGCCTCCCTTTGTCACATAGTGGATATTTCCATCATTTTCTGCAAGTCTGACCATCTCTGAGCATTGGCTCCTGGGATTTCTCTGACCCTGATTTAACCAGTACGGCTACAGTAATGTATAGCAAACGCCAAATCCTTACGTTTATATGTCCATCTGCATTATTTCAATGCCATCACGTGATTGACTACATAGCTTTTTAGTAGATGTCCTGTTTATGTAATGATTAGTTCTGCCTCGACATTTACTATAGTCTATGATCTACAGTCCTATTGATATTTTCTGCTTCTTTTTAAAATATCCTTTGGGACCCTAGTGGTTTCATTGCACGAATATCAATCATTCAGCTCCGTCGGGGGGGGATTGATCAGTTTTCTTGAGTAATTGCATTGGGAAAAATGGCTTTCATACCAATGTTGTTTCTAGGCCTTTATCGTCACAAATTGCCTTTGTAATTGTGAAAAAGGGGTTGTAAATGTGGCATTTAGTAATATATTACCCTACACAACCTGGCATTCCTGAAGAGCATCTGTCAGCAGAATCAAACCCATTAAATCCGGCCTCCTGTCTGGTGGAATTGATGCTGCTGGTGTAAAATGATCCCTCACTTATGTAGATCCGTTGCGCCATTCCTGAGCAAATTTTTTTTTTTATTCATTTGTAAATTACGTGTTTGGCTCATTGAGGGGCTGTCCCAAAGCTCCTCCACTCTGCACATATTGTCACGCATCATCCCTTTCGTTTATATGGTCAGGCATTTCACCTGGATCTGTAATCTGGCACCTGCACCTTATATAGCCCTATTGGCGCACGCGCAGTACATCAACCTCTGCTTCCTGAGCAGCTCAGGTCACCCAAACAAAGCCGAAAATCTCCTCTTCTGGATGGAGGATTATGCCTTTGACACATGCACTGCTAGGCAAGTAGAGGCTGATGTGCTGCGCATGCGCCAATGGTGTAATCTCTGACACGGACGCAAGTTTACAGGGCCAGTCGATCAAGCTGAAGGAATAGTGGAAATGCAGAGCGCCAACCTGCTTTCCCTTACATTGGGGACTTCCTTTTGTTCATCCCCAATGTAAGTAAATGGAGGCGGCCGATGGACCCTGACTGGTCACAATTTCAATTGCAGTGGGAAGTGTGTAATGCTTCATTTCCCCTGTGGTGGAGCTGTAAAGAGATTGAGTGGGTGCTGTTTGGTGCCCCCATAGTATACCACTGATTGTTGAGGTCCTAGCAGTCTATCGAACAGATTTCCTAATTCCACCAATTTCATTTCAACGGAAAACAGTGCCAGCGTTCATGCAGTGCACATTTTTTTCTTCATGCACTGATTTAAAATCAAAGAAGGACACAGAAACCCCCCCCCCCCCCCCAAGCTATTGACATGTCCATTCTTGGTTCAGTTTCCACTTGGAAACCACGGCCAGAAGCCACGCAGGGTTACATTGAATGGGAATAAATCTCTGAGCGGATTCTCAACATGTACCAATGCGAATTCGGAGAGAAATCCAATGGAAAAATCCTCTATGTGAGCATACCCTTATAGCCTAGGCAAAATAAGACTATGGGGGTCATTTACGAACAGATATACGCCACTTTTTGGCGTATAACTTTTGCAGATTGCGGGACCAAATTTATTGGCGCCGCAATCATTAACTTTTTTCCCCTTTCCGTCGCTCACACAAGGTCTAAAAAAACGGGGAAAAGGGCGTGCCGATAGGCCTGTCTCATTTATCATTTTCTATGCCTGTTGTAGGCGTAAAAAATGGTCTAAATTTAGACAAGTGTAACCTTCGCCTAAGTTATGATAAACCACCAGTTCATGAGGTACAAAGACCGGCGTCTAAATTGCCGGTCTTCATAAATGTCCCCCGATATTGTCCAATAACTCCTCTTCTTACTGTATATTGAAGGCCATTCCTCCCTCTTCTTGACAACGCTTCCTCTGTCCTCTCTCTTGCAAATTGCAGATCCACAAAACACTGATACCAGCCGTGTGGGTTACGCATTTTGCGGATCAGCACGCCCCGCCGTGTGTTACAAATGCCTATTCTTGTCCGTAAAATGGACAAGAATAGGACATGTTCTATCTTCTTTGCAGGGATGCGGAACTTGACATCACATGGTGTGCTTCCCACATTTTCTGTGACACCCATCGGAATGAATGGGTCCACATCCGATCCACGTTTTTTGGCATAAGTGTGCATTCACACGACCGTATTTTCAGGCTGAATTCGATCTGCATCTTTTTGCGGATCGGATGCGGACCCATTCATTTCATTGGGGCTGCAAAGGATGCAGTAATAGAAGATAAAATAATAGAACATGTCTTATTCTTGTCTGTTTTGCGGACAAGAAAAGGCTTTTCTTCTAAAGCATGGGACGTGCTGATAGCGGATACGGTCGTGTGAATGCCCCCTGACGAGTATAGAGCGTATGTAATATCAGTGGGGGAAAAAGTTTGTTAAAAATATATATGCTCCCAGCCACATACATTTTAGAAGAAGCGAGTGAATTTCGCCACGTACGGAGCGTTTCTGGCTGGCCCTGATATGCTATCGCCCTTTGTCGGGTTTCTCTTGTATGTGGTTTGTTGGGTTTCTAAGCTATATCTGTAGAGAAGAGCGTGCCGCAGACCACATGTAGCCTCCGCGCCTATTATCTTTCTGCTGATTCCTCTATGTATTTGTTATGGGCTGTAATGCAGCTACATACGGCTTGTGCTTGCAGCAGGACCAGTTGTGTGTGTGTGTTTTTATTTTATTATATATATATTTTTTTTCCTGTTAATTATTCATAGTATTTTTTAGTATTTTTATTCCAACTTGACTCCATTCCTCCTTCAGCAGCAGAGAACGCCTGGAAAACATTAAAGTTGCCACCTGGACGCTTGGGGGGAGCCCTGTTCCTGGTATCCGTTAGCACTTGGCCATTACACTATGCTCTATATTTCACTGCATTAGACATCCTCATAGATAGGAGACACAGGGTTCTCCCCCTCGCTGTCTAGACGGCTGACTCCTAATCTGTCATTATCTGCGGCTGCAGGCATCCCTGTGCCCACACCACTCCTCTCCCTGCCCCTTTCAATACCGTTCATTTAACGCTAATGAACATGCTTCAGCTCCATGATGTCTTCTACCATTATACCGTACATCTCACAGGTGCACCCTCCAGACAGGATCGGCGCGTCATTTCACAGCGTTGACATTCGCTCATTTTACTGCCAGCACTTAGTCGCTTTTCGTCGTGTGCCCTCGTGCCAAGCATCGTCAGCTGCCCTGGATAATTGCCTCATTAAAATGCCTACTTTCCCGCTTGCCTGCTATTACTGAACGCTATCAGCTCTGCGCCCCGCGCATATTAACATACTGAACCACTGGGCCCTGCGACAGCAAGCTCCAGTGCTTAAAACAATAGCGGATATTTCCTTTTATTAGGCTTATTAAAACTGCCCGAAACGCAGACGGTGATTCATCCCAATTGGTAAAAGTGCTGCTGGTGACACAATTATGAGTGTCATGGCCGGGAGTGGGCTGCATTAGCTCAGCATGGCGCACCATAATCAGGATTTATTGCATATTACACTATGAGATTCTCCTTTCCTTGTGGATAGGGTACAGCACAAAACCATTGCACTAATGGCACGTCCTTTGAGTTTGTCTTCTTCAGGTCCAACGTTTAGATTCTGATTAATTTCTTAATATATCTTTGTACTAAGCCGACTTGAGTTTTTCTGATACAGATCTCCAAATCCACTCTATAGGCTAAAAGGTGTTGTCCCATCTCAGACAATGGGGGCATATCGCTAGTATATGCCCCCATTGTCTGATAGGTGCGGGTCCCACTGCTGGGACCCGCTCCTATATCGAGAACGGAGCCCCGAAAGTGAAGGAGGGCGCACTGCGCTGGCTCGGCTATTTCCGTTGGCCCCATAGAAATGAATGGGAGCATGGGCCATGCGTGTGTGGTACGCTCCCATTCACTTCTATGGGAGCAGCACTTGGTGGTGGACGGACCCTGGGAAATCTGGGGTCCTCCAGCCACAGCTCTCCCTGCTCCGTTCTCGATATAGGTGCGAGTCCCAGCAGTGGGACCCGCAGCTATCAGACAACAGGGGCATATCCTAGCGATATACCTCCATTGTCTGAGATGGGAATACCCCATTAAAGTACAAAGTTAGCCTTATGACTGCCTGTGGACCCCACTAGGGGGAGCTCTGTAGCTTACCACATCATTGAGATCAATGTGTAAATAGTATGCAGTAGGTGGTGGGTGGAGTTGCTTTGACCTTTGACTTAAAAAGGACCCGTTACCTCTACGGACATGTGAGTTTTAGGAACTACTTGCATTCCTCATGTAATAACAGTTCTGGAGCACCTATTTTTATAACTCTGTGTTGTGCTGTTACTCTGTTATTCCTTCTAGAAGTACAGTATATGAATGAGTTGGTAGCAGTTAGCAATATAGGTCTGATTGGGTGTTACCAGTAGGGAGAGTGCCCCTGCACAGTCTGAAGGCATGGCTTACGTTATGACCATTGATGTATAGGAGCTTGGCATGGGTATTTTCTTCCCGGACTGATCTCTTAAAAACCTCAGATAACCAGGTATATTTGGTGAAATACATTTAGTAGAATTATGGTGTTTTTGCATTATTTTACATGCCGATATAAAACCAAGCTAAAGCTGAGGTGGACAGATCTGGCAAACACATGGGTTAACCATCCATCGCCTGAAAAGTCATACAGCCGGTAAAAGTCAAAGGCAAATTTTTTTTTTACAAAACTTTACTTATCGACATTTACTCAAAGGGACGTGGCCAACTATTGGCTGAGCGTTGGGGAAAATCAATGATTTCTGTTTTGAGCATTTATATCACTTTTTTGTTTTGTTACGGCTTACTTTTTTTCTCTCTACTGTGTACTTCTCCTTCGGTTCACTAACTGGTCAAAGACGACCCTAGAGAATTCGTGTTTTGCTCCTTACTCACATTAACTATATTACTACCTGTTCATTTATGCAAGCGCGTACATGTGTCAGGGATATGTCAGCGCCAGACTAGCAGCGTGAGTAATGCGCTTGCATAAATTAGTCATATTTAGCATGGATGATTTAAGACGTGCGCTCTATACCGCCGTTACGTCACTTTCTTTAAACATTAAAGGGAAGCTGTCACTATGACAGGACTGATTTAGATTTGGGCATCCTTAGCATGTCTTACCGGAGACGGATTAAATTGTACAACCGCACTGTACTGTAACGTACTTGCATTAAATGGCTAGGGGGGTTCACAGAAGGGTGAGGCGTTTTCCAGTCCGTTCTAGAGGTTTTTTAGTTGGCACGATTGCACAGTTTACCAGAAAAGAAATCATGTTTTTTTTTCTTCTTTTCTCCAGAAACCGCCTCACCTTTGTCTTGGACTGTGTATGATATTGCATCTGATCCATATTCAAGTGAATGGGGTTCAGCCAATACCAGACACAGCCCAGGGACAAGAGTGGTGCTGTTTTGGGGGGAAAATAGAGGACCCATTTTTTGTTTGGGACAATTCATTTAAGCCTGGAGCCTGTCGCCTCCAAAATCAGTTTCAGCATAAGCCTTCTGCCATGTAGCCGAGATATACATAACATAACCATACCTATCTTGTTAAAATCTGATCCTCTAATTCTGAGAAATTCTTCTTTTTATGCCAAAAAGGTTTTCGGTGCACTATGGGTGGGGCCACTCTGTGTGGTGCACTATGGGTGGGGCCACTCTGTGTGGTGCACTATGGGTGGGGCCACTCTGTGTGGTGCACTATGGGTGGGGCCACTCTGTGTGGTGCACTATGGGTGGGGCCACTCTGTGTGGCGCACTATGGGTGGGGCCATTCTGTGTGGCGCACTATGGGTGGGGCCACTCTGTGTGGCGCACTATGGGTGGGGCCACTCTGTGTGGTGCACTATAGGTGGGGCCACTCTGTGTGGTACACTATGGGTGGGGCCACTCTGTGTGGTACACTATGGGTGGGGCCACTCTGTGTGGTACACTATGGGTGGGGCCACTCTTTTAGGTGGACCATGGTTCTGCCATAATACCATCCAGCACCGTCACTCCCTTTTATGTTTGGCAGTCTCTGAGATTTCAGAGGCGGTAGGCGGTAGCGATGCCAGGAGATGCCAGGACTAAGATGCCTCACCCATAATGCACCGAAAAGGGTTTGTTCACCCCTGGGGACCTTTTCTATAGACCCCTGAGCATGGCCTGGCTAGCGGTGGTAAACATACTTGCTGCTGGGTTCCTGCTCAATTGCTACCCTGCCAGCTCTGCAGGTCTCGGCTATCTCCGTGTTAACATCTGGTTTGACCGCTGGAGCCAATGATTTGCCCATGGGTGACACGTCCCTTCGGAGGCCAGTCTCTGACTGCAGTGGTCACATGAGTGTGTCAAACCGGATGTCCTGGACCTGAACCAGGACCTGCAGAGCTGGCAGGGCAATGATGGAGCCGGAACCTTGCGGCTGGGGTCAGATAAGTATGATTACCACTGTGGGTGCCTGCACCCTAGGGGGTCTCTAGAAAAGGTCCCAGTGAGGAACAACCCCTTTTAGACTAGATTCACATGTCTGTATCGTGGACACAATTGTGCATCTATATTACAGACGTGTGTCCCAGTCCAACCAAGGAGTAACAGACCCGAACTCGCCTCGTCAAAGATCCCTATGATGCTGCGAGTTTGGGTCTGTAAATATGCAGTCGGATCCAGACACACGTCTGTAATATGCTCTTGTGGAACTGGCCTAAGGAAAAGGTTCCTATGATGACACCTTCAGGTATATATATTGTGACGCTAGGTAGGTTGGTACCCATCGTGGCCTGCTGTGGGCTGTCCCCTCAGAAGGGACGTGGGTGCCAGGGAGTGGGGTAAGTATAACCTATATGAGGGGCTGGGGAATTTTTCATCATAGGGGTTGAATAACCTCTTTAATGTATACATTTTTTTTTTACTGGACTCTTCAGGATGGAAAAGCGCGGTGAGCTATGCTTTTGTATCTCTCCCCCCCCCCCCAATGTATATGTTAAACGGATGGCAGAAACGTGATGTGAACCCAGCCTAAACAGCGTGCAGAGATATGCTTTACAGCTGCCACATGGTCCATAGACACAATAGTTATTGATGTTTTTCAGAGAGTAATGTGGATATTCTTGCCTGCCCTGTGCAGAGGTCATTGTGCAGGGAGGGCAAGTAGGTAAACCATGACCTTTATTGTAAATGGTGGACCCTCTGTTATCTATACACTTAGTGACCAGAGTGAAAAAAATTTCCAATTAAAAAAACAAAAAAAACTAATATATATATATATATATATATATTGTGACATGTAAAATTAAAAATAATCAGGAATCTAAAAATGTGATTCATACAATAGGTCTTTTCTGATGACACATTCCCTTTTAAAAGTAAGCTGGCTCTCTGCTGCGCATTTGGCTGACTATAATTAGGATGTCCGATTTTTTTTTTTTTTTTTTTAAGATGAATGAGATGGAATCAGACAGGGAAAAATCCATCCTGTCTAATCTATTTCCTGGCTGCACTGACAGTAGATATTCGGCAGAATCCTCTGAATAACATTTATCATCTATGGACACTTTTCAGCATTTTGGCAGCACCCACCCAGGAGGCAGAGACAGGGCAGCCTGAAATAACTAAGACGTAAAGACCGTCTCCAATCAAGATCTGTACTGAGCCCCATTCAGAAATCAATTACTTGTGACACTTGGTGCAGATCAGCGGGAAGCTGTTCCGTCTGCCCTTACAGAGTACGGTTGAACTCTTACGGTACTTTATAACTATTGATTCAATTCCACAATCAATAATTATATTACTGTAGCAGTAGCTGTTGCACCGCAATCTGCGCCTAAAATATGCCTAATATAGGCGTATTTCAGCTTCATAAATGACCCCCAATGTGTCTACCTAGGACAAGGGTCAGCAACCTTAAAGGGGTTTTCTGGGAGTTTTTTACTGATCACTTATCCTCTGTATAGGTCATCCGTATCTGATTGGTGGGGTCTGTTTCCAAGAACTCCGGAGCTTGCAGAAGCGCCACGGCCTTCTCTCAGTTTACCAAGCACAGCGCCGCACTATTCACTTCAATGGGGCTTAGCTGCTCCTAGGCCATGTGACCGATGAACGTGACATCACATGGCCTAGGGAAAGCTGCGAGAAGGCTGGGGTGCTTCTGCAAGCGCCTGTGCCTTCTCAAACAGCTGATCGTCGGGGGTCCCGTTTGTGAAATCCCCACCAATCGGATACTGATGACCTATCCATCAGTGTAAAACTCCTGTAAGCTCTCCAGCTGCTGTGAAACTACAACTCCCAGCATGCACACTTGCTCGGCTGTTGTAACTCTCCTAGAAGTGAAAGGCGTATTCTGGGAGTTGTAGTTTTGAAACAGCTAGAGCGCCGGAGGTTGCTGATCCCTGGCCAAGGGTCTGATCATGCCGTGTTCTTTTAGAAGAAAGGAAATAAGTAGAGCTGCCAGCATACTGCACCAATGACATATTGTGCCTAAATAATACCGTCATAATGTAATTAATAAAGTGGTTGATAATAGGTCAACAATATCTGATCAGTGCGGGTCCGACTAGAGTCCACCTCGGCCACTGCTCCGAGCAGCAGCACAAGCACAGAGGCTCCACTACTGGAGCGGCGGCAATTCATGCACTGCTACCTGGACGTGAAGTGACATATGCGCAGCTGCCACTCCAGTAGCGGTAGCAGAACCTTAACGCTTGCGCTGCTACTCGGAGCAGCAGCGCCGGCGCAAGATTGTCAGGGCCCGGTAAAATGTCTGGTCCTGTTCTTGATACGGTGGGGAGAAAAGGGGGGGGGGGGTCGTCCGCTATTGAAGGTGCAGAATCCTGCTTGATAACATAAATCTTATGAATTGATTCGCTCATCTCTAGGTCCGGCACCCTTGTTGATCATCTGTTAAAAGGGGCAGCGGTGCTTGGGGAAGAACTGCATCCTATTCCTTGGTCAGAAGCATTGCGTGAATTGGTGAAATGACCCTTCTGCTGCGGAGTCCCATTCCAGTGATTGAGCTGCAATACTAATTGGTATATACAATTGGTACGGTATGAAGACGCTGCGGCGCTCATCCAAGCGCCACCGCCCCTGCAAACAGCTGATCGTCAGAGGTGCCAGGAGTCGGATCCTCCACTGAATAGAAATTGATGACCTGTCTCGAGGATCGCTCATCCCTTTTTGACTACCATACAGTGTCTCCATAATATTTTTATACATTGAACACAATTGTGCCATAAAGCACCCAAATAATACTGCTATATAGTGCTTAAAGAGTAATAATATATACTGTAGTTCCTAAATGATACCACCATAGACTGGGGTGGTGGAGTATCTGCAGTTGCCCCTTTTTCTCCTGTTCGGTGTCTGCCTACTTATCATAATGTTGAGGTCTTGATAACTTTGAACATTAATCTTCTCTTCCCTGTAAAATAAAATGTGCTCTATGGAAATGTATTCATTTTTTCCTCCTGGGAGATGGAAAAGAAGTTGTTTATTTCAGTCATCTCTGATCTTGAGAGCAGATTTGATTGAAGAAGCGGGTGCTTTTTTTTTCTTGTAAGTGATTTTCTGTCTCTGCCATAAAGTACAAATTATGGTTTATGAGTCTGGTTGTCAGTCAGTGTTATGTGGAGACTTTACGGCACGTCTGGTGGAGATGCCGGCTTTCGTCGTTACGTCTTGGCGTATTATACCAGCTCATTTCTTTATACAGGTCGCAGAGTAGACTGTTCACTGACCTTTAGGTGACTTTTTAGTTTATTGATTTACCCTTGGTGCATTGTGTTTTTGCCTTTTATTTAAATATTTGCCACGTTACAATGGTTGGGTTCTCAGATAATAAAATTGAAGGTGTCCTGGGCGAGCTGCCTCCTAGCCGGTGAAAAAGCAGCTTAAAGGGCATCTGTCAGCAGATTTGTACCTATGACACCGGCTGATCTGTTCCATGTGCGCTTGGCAGCTGAAGGCATCTGTGTTGGTCCCATGTTCATACAGTATGTGCAGGCATTGCTGAGAAAATAGAAGTTTTAATATTTGCAAATGAGCCTCTAGGAGCAACGGGGGCGTTACCATTACACCTAGAGGCTCAGCTATTTATGCTGTGATTTCTGCACTTTGACAGCACCAGGCAGTGTAAATGTAATCACATTTAGCCCTGTCAATCAAAGTGCAAAAGGCGTGCCAGTTCCAGAGAGAGCAGATCCACTAGGTGTAATGGTAACGCCCCCGTTGCTCCTAGAGGCTCATTTGCATAAAGTAAAACATCATTTTTCTCAGCAATGCGGGCACATATGACCATGGGGCCAACACAGATGTCTTCAGCTGCCAAGCGCACATGTAACATGTCAGCCAGTGTCATAGGTACAAATCTGCTGACAGATGTCCCTTTAAGAGTACTGGCGACATTTCATATAATGTGTTTCAGTGGTGTAGCAAAGTGCCATGATGCGACTGTGACGCAACAGTCACAAAAAAATAAGACTTGGATTTTTTTTTTTTGCGACTGTCGCAACTCCGTTGCAGCATGAAGCTTTGCTACAACACTGAAATACATTCTATAAAGTGTTACGCGACTTTTTTGTCGTGCAAAACGTTGCCACGTAGCCATACCCTAACAAAGGCTCTGTTTCCAATGGGAAGTATGGAAAGGTAGGCAAGGTGGATGTACGTAGATACTCTTCAGCTGGTCAAGGATTTGTGACAAATATAAATCAAAATGGCTAATTTCGATTGTTTTCTTTCATTATTAGCCAAACAACCAAATCCTGACAGTTTGCCAAAAAAGTGCAAATGGATAAGTGTTCGCCATCTGTCAATAAGACTTTTATAGCCGTAGTCAGCTTTAGGCTACTTTCACACTAGCGTTTTAGTTTTCCGGTATTGAGATCCGTCATAGGGGCTCAATACAAAAAAAAAAAAAAACGCTTCAGTTTTGTCCTCATTCCCTGTCCATGGGGTCAAAACTGAACATAACGGAACATAGTGCTCCAAAATGCATTATGTTACATTTAGTTGTGTTCCCATACCGGAGAGCAAACCGCAGTATGTTGTAGTTTGCTTTCCGTCCTTGAATGCGGAGTAAGACGGATCTGTCATGTCCCACAATGCAAGTCAATGGGGACGGATCCGTTCTCCATTGACTTCCAGTGGAGTTCATGACGGATCCCTCTTGGCCATGTTAAACATAATACAACCGGATCTGTCCATAACGGATGCAGACTGTTGTATTATTAGGAAGCGTTTTTGCTGAGCCCAGCCGGATCCGGTAAAAACGCTGGTGTGAAAGTAGCCTTAGAGGGATTCTGTCTATATAATAATATGGCTGCTGGGCACTCATGCTGCCCATACAATAATAATTCTACATTTATTAATATCTTGTCTATGGAGCACACTGGATGTGTGCAAGTAAATTAAAGGGGTTCTCTGGCTTAGAAAACACCTTTTTAAATACTCTACTAGGGAGTTAATAGAATGGATTCCCTGTTCAATACACTCAGCCTGCGTGGAGAGTGCCTCTTGCTCTGGAGGACCCAGCAGGTTTGTGCACAGTGCAGAATACCTATGGATTACAGTGGGCCCTGTGTAATGCTTCATTTCCCCTGTGGAGGTGCTGTAGGGGAGTTTAACCTTGCTCTTGGGTTCCTCCAACTATTACAGTTCATCGTTTTCTAACAGAAAATGATTGCACTAAGTGGAGAACCCCTTTAACAATTTCAATCACTGGTCTATGAGATCAGTTTTTAAGGGTGTTGTCCAGGATTTTTTTTTAAAGTCCTAACAAGCGGTACCTGTGACGAAATCTTTACTTACCGACAACCTGCCACTCTGCGCTGTGACTCCCGGGCGGTCTTCACTGGACTTCCAGTCCCTATCTGTCAACGTCCACATGGACAGGGCCACGTGCACCGCTGCAGCCAATGATTGGCCACTGCAGCGATGTGTCCCCAAGCGGCACGTGATCCAGCAGTGCTGCTTGGAGACAGTCATCACTGTAATGGGGAACCCTGTCTATGTGGAGGTTGACAGATGAGGACTGGAAGTCCAGCACAGACATCCACGGAGAGTTGAGGAACAGTTAAGTATACATTTCTTAAAAAACAAAATCCTGGACAAGGAGGACATTAAGGAGATAGAGCTCTGGGCACGCTCTGTTGATTGAAATTTATGTACCAAAAGGTGTAAACGCCATTTTTCCTAGTTTTTGTTCTGTTTTGCACTGTTCTTGACTACATGATAAGGAACTGCTTGGTTAATACTTTTTGCTTTCTCTCTAAAGCCCACGTAGAGAATGAAGAGCAGTATACCCAAGCACTGGATAAATTTGGAACTAGCTGTGTATGCAGAGATGACCCAGATTTAGGAACAGCCTTCTTGAAATTCTCCGTCTTCACCAAGGAACTCACTGCACTTTTTAAGAACCTGGTAAGACGGATGTTTTCTTATGTCTAATGTCTTTCAAGTGTAGATTCTATAATTGGTCTAATGTTGTATATATTGATCTGTGCATCCGGATTTCTAACCTGTCGCTTGTTTTGTGCAGTTTTTCCACCATTCAGTGGGATACATGTGCCCTTTGTATTTCCAGCATAGAACTTAAAGGGCTTCTGTCACCCCCCAAAAGCATTTTTTTTTTTCCCCTCACTAAAAAGCTTATAGGGCGATTATTCTAAACATATTCTTGTTAACCGTTTTAGCAGGTTAATTTTGCTATAAAACGTTATTTTATATTATTCAAATTACCTTGCTACCAGCAAGTAGGGCGTTTACTTGCTGGTAGCCGCTGCATCCCGCTTGTAAAAAAACGCCCCTCCTGTGGTTGATTGACAGGGCCAGCGAGCGCTCTCCTCCTCCAGCTGGCCCTGCCTCTGTTTAAAATCTCGTGCCTGCGCCATACCGTTCTTCAGTCGGCGCAGGCGCACTGAGAGGAGTACTCTCGCTCGGCCGCTCCTTCCTCAGTGCGCCAATGACGTCACAGCTGCACCCGGAAGAGAAGACGCAGGCGCACTGAGGAAGGAGCGGCCGAGCGAGAGTACTCCTCTCAGTGCGCCTGCGCCGACTGAAGAACGGTATGGCGCAGGCACGAGATTTTAAACAGAGACAAGGCCGGCTGAAGGAGGAGAGCGCTCGCTGGCCCTGTCAATCAACCACAGGAGGGGCGTTTTTTTACAAGCGGGATGCAGCGGCTACCAGCAAGTAAATGCCCTACTTGCTGGTAGCAAGGTAATTTGAATAATATAAAATAACGTTTTATAGCAAAATTAACCTGCTAAAACGGTTAACAAGAATATGTTTAGAATAATCGCCCTATAAGCTTTTTAGTGAGGGGGAAAAAAAAATGCTTTTGGGGGGTGACAGAAGCCCTTTAAAGGGCTTTCCCAGGATTAAAATATTAATGACTTATCCTCGGGGTAAGGGCTCATGCACACAGACTGATTTTCTTTCCGTGTCCGTTCAGTGTTTTTTGCAGACTGTATGCAGAACCATTTATTTCAATGGGTCCGCAAAAAAACGGAAGTTACTCCATGGGCATTCTGTTTCCGTATGCCTGTATGTCCGTTCCGCAAAAAAAAAAAAAAATAGAATATGTTTGATTATTGTCTGCATTACGGACAAGGATAGGACTGTTCTATTAGGGGCCAGCTGTTCCATTCTCGCAAAATACGAAATGCACACTGTCATCTATAGTTTTTGCGGATCCGTGTTTTGAGGTCCACAAAATACACACGGTAGTGTGCATGAGCCCTAAGTCATCAATATGAAATTAGTGAGGGTCCGACTCCTTGCCCTCCTGCCGATCAGCTGTTGGAAGGGGCCACCACTGTGCTTCGTTGTGTACCAAGCACAGCGCCATACGTTGTATAGTGGATGTACTTGGTATTGCAGCTCAATCCCATTGACTTGAATAGTACTGAGCTAAACATAGGCCTAGAAAGGGGCCGCAGCGCTAACGTGAGCACTTTGAGCTCTTTCCAATAACTGAATGATGGGGTGCCCCGACCAATGAGATATCAGTATTTCAGTCCTGGACGACCCCTTTCATTTTGGTGTCGCGTTGCATGCAAGTTCCAAAATTTTATTAGCCCATGGTGTAATTTGCACAAAGCGTAAGGTATACATGATACTAGCCTAAAAATCTGTACGCAAATCAGCAAGTGGATTGCAATGAGTTTAGTTCAGATATCACCGAGAACATTGTATTATTATTGGTCCTTTTTCCCCCATTGTATCTGCTGGATGTGAACTTGGCCTTATGATGTCCGTGAATGAGCTTTATTACTGTTCTTTACTTTTTAGTGGAATTTTGATGTTGTGCAACCCAAATTCTGCAGTAAAATCATAATTTTTAAAAAAAATTTTATTTATATCATTTTTTGGACCCCCTAAATGACCCATTGCCATGGGCTCTGCACTACAGTGTAAAAAAAAATGTGTAAATGTAAAGATTTCGTACATCCAACTGGATTTTTATTATGTTATGCATACATTCCATGAGTAGACGTCAGCGAGCAGCTCTGTGTCTGTATGCAGCCATTATACATATAGCAGCGTACAGATGCCAGCACCCGCTCGTGGCGCTTCCTCTCACACACGCGGTAATAAAGCGGAGGGATGCTGCTTTCAGTAATGAACATGGACAGCCTGGCTTTCATTCGCTTGACATGTGAAGCTTTGTAAATGTGTAGACTGGCGCTCTGCAGGGTTCACTAAAATAGCACGGCATGCACGAGCTCCACCGCGGCTTCTCTTTGTCCCATTCAGCTCGTAAAGCGTTCACAAATATAACGAGAGGCTGGAAGTGGGATATTTCATTTCATGTCCGGAAATCCCGCTGGGATTCTGGTGAAAAGACTGAAAGACGGCTGAAGAATTGCTAAAAAAAAAAAAGGGAGACTATATGTTATTGCCTGTGATTTACAGTAACACATTCATACATTACAGAGAATACAGTAGATGGCAATATACCGCACATATACACCTATATAATATGTATGTATGAGAGCGATATTGGCTTAGATACTAGTATATGTGTGTGCCTATATATTGATTCCTCTCATATATCTGGCTTTTGTTCATATCAGTGTCGGATCCATTTTTGGACAGATCCTCGGGCAGCCATTTCCATTCATTTCTATGGAAGTTCCAAAAACAGTCCAGCCAGTATCCTCTGCTTGCTGGACCGCACTGCCATGGAAGTGAATGGAGAGAGCTGACATGCACAACCACCTCTCTACTGCAGTACTCGCAGGATGGAAGTTGGGAGACCCCCCCCTTTCTGGAGATAGGTGAGATCCAAATATGTCTAATCTAGAAAAACCCTTTAAACAGGACACCTCGCCCGACATGTTTGTTTTAGTAACTACTTGTATTCCCCATATTATAACCATTCTGGAGCATCTATTCTTATGACTCTATGACATAGTAACATAGTAACATAGTATATAAGACCGAAAAAAGACATTTGTCCATCCAGTTCGGCCTGTTTCCTACAAGTTGATCCAGAGGAAGGCAAAAAACCCCTGTGAGGCAGAAGCCAATTTTCCTCACTTAAGGGGAGTAAAAAATTCCTTCCCGACTCCAATCAGGCAATCAGAATAACTCCCTGGATCTACGACCCCTCTCTAGTAGCTGTAGCCTGTAATATTATTACACTCCAGAAATACATCCAGGCCCCTCTTGAATTCCTTTATTGTACTCGCCATCACCACCTCCTCAGGCAGAGAGTTCCATAGTCTCACTGCTCTTACAGTGAAGAATCCTCTTCTATGTTTGTGTACAAATCTTCTTTCCTCCAGACGCAGAGGATGTCCCCTCGTCACAGTCACAGTCCTGGGGATAAATAGATGATGGGAGAGATCTCTGTACTGACCCCGGATATATTTATACATAGTTATTAGATCTCCCCTCAGTCGTCTTTTTTCTAAGGTGAATAACCCTAATTTTGATAACCTTTCAGGGAATTGTAGTCCCCTCACCTCATTCCAGTTATTACTTTAGTTGCCCTCCTCTGAACCCACTCAAGCTCTGCTATGTCTGCCTTGTTCACAGGAGCCCAGAACTGTACACAGTATTCCATGTGTGGTCTAACCAGTGATTTGTAAAGTGGTAGGACTATGTTCTCATCACGGGTGTCTATGCCCCTTTTGATGCAACACATTATCTTATTGGCCTTGGCAGTAGCTGCCTGACACTGGTTTTTACAGCTTAGTTTGCTGTTTATTAAAATTCCTAGATCCTTTTCCATGTCAGTGTTACCGAGTGTTTTACCATTTAATATGTACGGGTGACTTGCATTATTCCTTCCCATGTGCATAACTTTACATTTGTCAGTGTTAAACCTCATCTGCCACTTCTCTGCCCAAGCCCCCAATCTATCCAGATCCCTCTGTAGCAGAAAACTGTCCTCTTTAGTGTTAATTACTTTACACAGTTTAGTGTCATCTGCAAAAATAGATATTTTACTGTGCAGGCCTTCTACAAGATCATTAATAAATATATTGAAGAGAATAGGGCCCAATACTGACCCCTGAGGTACCCCACTAGTGACAGTGACCCAATCTGAGTGTGTACCGTTAATAACCACCCTCTGTTTTCTGTCACTTAGCCAGTTACTTACCCACATACAGACATTTTCTCCCAGTCCGAGCATCCTCATTTTATATACTAACCTTTTATGAGGTACAGTGTCAAATGCTTTGGTGAAGTCCAGATATACGACATCCATTGATTCGCCGCTGTCAAGTCTAGAACTTACCTCCTCATAGAAACTGAATAAATTAGTTTGACATGACCGATCCCTCATGAAGCCATGCTGATATGGTGTAATTTGCTTATTTTCATTGAGATACTCCAAAATAGCATCTCTTAGAAACCCTTCAAACAGTTTACCAACAATAGATGTTAAACTTACCGGCCTATAATTTCCAGGCTCTGTTTTTGGACCCTTTTTGAATATTGGCACCACATTTGCTATACGCCAGTCTGGTGGAACATTCCCTGTCAGTATGGAGTCCGTGAAAATCAAAAATAAGGGTTTGGCTAGGACATCACTTAATTCCCTTAGGATACGGGGGTGTATGCCATCCGGTCCTGGCGATTTGTCTATTTTAATCTTTTTAAGTCGCTGCTGTACTTCTTCCTGGGTCAGACAGGGAACTTTTAAAGGGGAATTTACTTTTCATTTTGCATTTCATCTGACAGTTTATTTTCCTCAGTGAAAACAGTGGAGAAGAAAATATTTAATAGCTTAGCTTTATCCTAGTCACTTTCTGCATTCCCATTCTTTTATTATTCCTGTTGGAAGTTATAAAGGAATTTCCAGCAGTTTGCAACAAAGGTCCAAATGGGTGTTACCAGTTGGGGGTGTGTCCCTGTGTAGTCCGACACTGGCAGCACTGATTGGATAATGTCAGACTGTGCAGGGACACCCCCCAAACTGGTAACACCCATACAGACCTATATTGCAAACTGCTGGTAATTTATTCATAACTTCTAGCAGGAATAATAAAGGAATGGCATTTCAGAGTCCTAAGAATAGATGCTCCAGAATCATTACTAAAACAGACCTGTCCGGAGAGGGACAGCTCCTCTTTAAGGCATGCTTGGTGACAAAAGACAGCCTCCAAAATGATTGACGGTAATTGCATTTCCTAGAAGGAACTACAGCTCTGGAGCACAAACTACTGCTCTGACTAATAAACCCCAGAAATGTTGCTTTTTGTGCTACTGGATGAAATAAAATGAATTATGCTTGATATTTTAAATTTTTATTGCATTTCAATTTGAGATGGTCAAAGGAGCCTCAAGCAGAATATCACACTAATAGCATTTTATCTTGTGCATTATTGCGGGTGTTTTCCAGGAGGCTGTTATTTCAGTTTCTTTCATAATAAGGCACCACTATTATATCGGTAAGATATGTTACTCTGCACTTCATGTCCCTCACTACACGGTTAATGTAATTCAGACCTGTCCGTGTTGTTGCAGCTCCGGCCAAGTTACGGCTATAAAGCCCTCATCCCTGCGGTGCTGCCTCTGATCCCTGGCCGGTCTTGTTTGGTTTGTTGTAATTGGCGAGCCGGGTAGTCCCTGACAGGTGCAAACAGTAATTTACATCCGATTGACTGCCCAGCGCTAGATTCCTGCGGTGAAGCAGACGGGAGGGACGTGGGCGCTTGTTGAAATACGTCTGAAACCCATTTGATGTTGTGAAGTGCATTTGTCGATGCTAAAAGCTACATATTTATCTGAGTAAGCAAGATTAAGAGCGTGCGGGAGCGGGGAGCGAGCACTGGCGCAATACATGCATGAAATCCTTAGTAAATAAAGAGCCCTTAAAGGGGTTGTCTCACAAAAAATATTTTACAGTTTTCAAACCAGCACCTGAATCTGAATACTAATTGCATAGAATTTTGCATAGCCACTGAGTTATTCAATAAAATGTATCTGTACAGCGCCACCTGCTGCTTGCCCTTTTTCTTATTTCTTTGTCCTGCTCACTGACATGGCCACACATGCTCAGTTTCATCCTTCAACTGCCTTCTGAGCTGTGATAGGGAGAGCTGAGACACGCCCCCTGAGTGGCAGCAGAGAAGACACTCCCCTTGAGCTGTGATAGGGAGATCATTGACACGCCCCCATAGCTACAGCAGAAAAGACACTCCCCTTGAGCCGTCAGATTGATATAAATCTAGCAGAGCAATGAATGGGGAGATCTCTGGATCCATGTGAGGTACAGGGCTGGTTCTAGCTTTGTTAGAAAGAGGTTGTCGTGTTCTATATGATGTCTGATTTTAATTTTTTACATTAATCATGGGATACCCCCTTTAAGACATCTTATGTTTCATAACCAACCTTGAACACTGTAGTTATATCTCTCTCTGGGAAAGCTGAGTGACCACCCCAGCTGAGTGCCCATCTTTCTCAAATGGCAAATCCACCCTTTCATTTGTGCTATAGTGTCCCCTTCCTGGACCATTGCTTTAAAGGAGTTGTCTCATCTGAGACATCGGCGGCATATCGCAAGGGACCTCACCTCTGGGACCCGCGCCTATCTCCAGAACGGGACCCCTGAAGTGAGCGGAGAGCAGCCGCCCATGCGTGGCTGCCCTCTGTTCCCTTCTATGGAAGTTCCGGAAATAGAGGTGACTGTCCACGCTTGTGAGGTGCACTCTCCAATCACTTCTGAGGGAGTTTCAGAAAAAGAATGGAGATCTCATCCCACATGCTGGTGCGCTGTCCTTCGCTTTAGGGGCGCCTTTGTAGAGATTTGTGCATGTGCCAAGGGTGGGACCCCCACCTATCTGACATAGGTGGCATTGGTTGTGAGATGGTACAACCCCTTTAACTTCAAGGACTTGCTCCAAAGGATTCCTGGAAGGCTGGGTGACAACCCTTAAAGGAATTTTAACGAGTGTCATATTGGTTGTCACATAGCTGTCTCGGAAACGGTCACCAAAAAAAGTAATCAAAGGGTACGGCCGCGTGTTCAGGTTTCTTGATTCAGTTTTGGAAGCCAAAACGAGGAGTGAATTAAAAAGCGCAGAAGTCGTGTACGTCTCTAATGCTCTCTCTCCTTTTATGATTCACTCCTGATTTTGTTTCCAAATCTGCATCAGGGAATGTGGCCGCACCCTCTCAGACTTTATAACAACTTAATGGAAGAGGATTTTCGGACCTATACTCACTGGCGATTCCACAAAGGTGATTCTCATCCCAGACCATCCTTTTAAAGGGGTATTCCGGTTCTATCACGGTATCCCCTATCCACAGGCTAGGAGAGAACTGTTAGACTGTGGGGAGCCCCCACTGGTCGTGAGAACAGGGTCCTCCCGAAATCAATGGAGCAGATTGTCGGGCACACGCCATGCTTCTTAATTCATTCTCTATAGGAGGTAGTCAGCGCTGTCCTCCGCTACCTCCTGCAGTCCCATAGAGATCACTGGTGCCACAGTGCACATGCCCAACCTGTTTCATTAAATTATGGGTGCCACAGGGGATATAGGGCCCCCATTCTCATGTTTTGCTGTTCGAACTCTCGCCGATCTATGGCATATCGTGATATAATTGGAATACCCCTTTAAGGCTCTTCACATTTGTGTTGTGGTTTCCGTCGTAAATGGAGACCACGATGGAGGGCCAGAGCCATCGCCAGTGGACACTAGCAGCTACCAACAGAACCCATTAGCTTGGGGTCCATCATGTCCCTCAAGAATAGTGCTCCAAGCTGCGTTAGTCTTCCCATCAAATATGTTGAACTCTGCAACAGCG
This sequence comes from Bufotes viridis, assembly GCA_033119425.1. Taxonomy (NCBI): domain Eukaryota; kingdom Metazoa; phylum Chordata; class Amphibia; order Anura; family Bufonidae; genus Bufotes; species Bufotes viridis. Next base: position 62,471,309 of record CM065592.1, read on the forward strand.
CTTTCAACGCAAGTTGTGAACAGAGCCTAACCTGAGAACTTGCTGCAGGTTCAGCTCCCAGGAACCTCATGAAGCAGGTGAAATGAGGGGAAATGTAGAATGACATGGTGGCCAGTAAGATAAGGATATTACATGGAGAGCCCGAGTCCGCCAGAATGTGAGCCAGTGCTTATTAGTATCTGTGGTTCCCAGCAGGAGTTCCTTCCTTCATGATGTCTGGATGACCTACAGCGTATGGACAGAGGTTTTCATGATGTGACCACTCTTAAAGCCTTCTCTTTTGATACGTAGTTCTGTGTTGTCATCCGTGGACTAAGGCCAACTGTATTTCAGTCGTATTGACTGACCGGGAGCTCAATAAAACATTTGCCCTCAAGACCACTGCTTCTCGTCTGTCTCCAGGTCTGAGGTCCTCCACAGCCAGTTACATATGATGGATATTAGCTGCTCGGGTTTGTAAGTGTCGTCCTCTAGGTTTCATCCCCGGGATAATGTAATGGTAGGATCAAGGACAGGACACAGAGCACTGCGGAGGCTGAGTCTTATGAGAAAACAGCTGTTCGGGGTCTTCAGCCGACATCGCCGTTGGTGGTGCAGGATAGGCCGGTGGCCCCTTGCTGACATTGCCAATTATCAGCCATTTTGTGGTTGTGAGAAGCGTTTCTCCAAATCCCCTTGGAAGCTACAGATGAGAAATGAGATAATTTGCCGGCTGCTTTTTTTTTTTTTTTACAGATCCTTTCAGCTTTGTTAAGCATCTGTGCAGATCTCTAGTACGCAAGGCTGTACGTCTTCAGAAAGCCATCACGTCTTCTCCTGCTGCCAAACCGAGCCCCCGTTGTGTGAACTCCAGAGATCTCTTACAGCCGGATAGCTGAAAAATGAAATGTTTAATTGATCCAAGCATGTCATCGACATTGTAGAGCGGAACATTGTCGATTTTCTGTAAGAACAACGAAATAGAATAATGTAGAGAACAACGCCAGAGTCTAAAACCAGATCGATAGTCATCTGTAACAGCTTTATAATACAGGACTGAGCGCAGGGAGAAGGACAGTACATGTGTGCTTGGCATAAAACATCCCCTTTAAGGGGTGGTCCGGGTGCGGAAATGTGTTAAAATGTGCTCCGAGTAGGATTAAAAATAAAATAGAAGAAGGGACACTCACTCTCACCATTCCCCTGTGCGTCCGTTCTTGCACATACCGGGTTCCCGCTGGCCTCTGTTTTCCTGTCTGCTCCCGACACGCAGGAAATGCCTGCTCAGCCAATCACTGGTGGTGACCCGCCTCAATCACTGATTGACTGAGCAAGATTCTCCAGGTATCTTCTCTGAGTTGGGACTGGTAAGCAGAGACCAGCAGGGACCCTGTAAGCGGCGGATCGGAATCTTGGGAATCCATGGAAATGAGTATTCTTCACTTTCTAACAATTTTCCCTCCCTGGACCACCCCTTTAAGTCTCCCTGTCACTGTACCAGGGGGTGTCATTTTTTAAATGGGTGTGACACAAAGCACATAAATGTCTGATAAAGGGTGTATTACCATCTAAAGCATTATATTTCACTGCCTTACTGACTAATACATTCAAACTCTGCACTCTTATTCATGCAAGTGCAATCTCAACACGCAGGAAATGCCTATTTCATAGAAAGTATATAAAATGGCAGTATTCCATGTGCAAGTAATGTTACATGCTGCACTGCTGAATGCAAGCGTCCTCCACTATGGCCATACTGCTTCAGCGACTCACTTCTAGCATTCCCTTCATTACCTACCAGGCACACAGCCTTATATTTGGTAATGGATGTTCCTGGCAGCTCCGTCCTATGTAGAGATGCAGTACCATGCACTGCCACTGCCAGATGTGCGGCGCTGTCCTAGCCAATGATGAAGGGGATGTGACCACATGGATTTTACCTGTTCAAGTTAGCAGCAGACCCATCCCATAGTGCATTCAATTATTATCCAGCAAATGGATGAAATTTTACAAATCTCACCCACATGTTTTGAACCTCTTCCACACAGAAACATGAAGATGCTTATTCTCTTATGGATTTGTCACAGATTTTCACTACTTTCAGTTTAGTACGGGTGAAATCTGTGCTGAATCTGCAACGTGTAACACATGCAAGTATTGCTGTATAATCCCCATGGATTTGGAATGAGATTTGCCGTGGAAAAGTTCTGCAGTGGCTGGAAGTACCTTTAGGCCACGGCCACACAAGATGTATATGCAATGACCCGGGGGTTCACTGCTAAAAGGGGTTAAAGGGTGTGTGTGTGTAGAGATGTATATATAGACGACCTATCCTCAGGATAGGTCATCAATATCAGATCAGCGGGGGTCCAACACCCGGGACCCCCGCCGATGAGCTGTTTGAAGGGGAGGTGGCACTCCAGACGAGCGCCGTTTCCTGTTCATTACACTACTTGTCGCCTCCTCTGCAGTGCTCCAGAGACGACCTGTAGTGTAATGAACTGTTTTCTCTTCCTGGGCCCATTGCATATATGCTGGAAAGTTATACAAGCTTTCACTCGGGCGTCATGTTTGAAGCCCGGATAAGAGGCGGGTGCGTTGCGGGAATATGCGCGATTTTTCCGCGCGGGTGCAAACGTTTGTAATGCGTTTTGCATGCGCGTGTGAAAAATCGCCATGTTTGGTAGCCAGACCCGAAGCCGGACTTTCTCACTGAAGTCCGGTTTCGGGTAGAGTATTCTGAAGAATTTATTATTTTCCCTTATAACATGTTTATAAGGGAAAATAATAGCATTCTTAATAAAGAATGCATAGTAAAATGAAGATGAAGGGGTTAAAAATAATAAAAATTAACTTACCTTAGCCACTTGATCGCGTAGTCGCGATCTCTCTTCTCTTTCCCAGCATCAGCTAACAACTAAAGGACCTGTGATGACGTCACATCACATGGTCCATCACCATGGTAAGATGGACCATGTGATTGGACCATGTGATGTGACGTCATCACAGGTCCTTTAGTTGTTAGCTGAAGCTGGGAAAGAGAGGACAGATCGCAACTACGCGATCAAGTGGCTAAGGTAAGTTAACTTTTATTATTTTTAACCCCTTCATCCTCATTTTACACAACATTCTTTATTAAGAATGCTATTATTTTCCCTTATAACCATGGTATAAGGGGAAATAATAAAGATCGGGTCCCGTTGCTAAGCAACCATGCGGGAAAATCGCAACGCATCTGCACTTGCTTGCGGATGCTTGCGATTTTCCCGCAGCCCCATTCACTTCTATGGGGCCTGCGTTGCGTGAAAAACGCACAATATAGAGCATGCTGCGATTTTCACAAAATGCAGAAGTGATGCGTGAAAATCACCGCTCATGTGCACAGCCCCATAGAAATGAATGGGTCCGGATTCAGTGCGGGTGCAATGCGTCCTCCTCACGCATTGCACCCGCGCGGAAAACTCGCCCGTGTGAAAGGGGCCTAAATCTCAACCACATGCTGCAGAAGGTTTTCACAATGGTATCCACACAAAACTTGACACGTTGCGTGGATTTTGAATTCGCAACATGTTAACTTTTATGCTGCAGATATCGCCCTTTGCAGTGCAGAGGGTGAAATCTGCTGCAAATGTGCTGCAAAATCTGTAGGAAAAGCCACATGCAGGTTTTTCCTTGGATTTGTCTGATTTTCCATCAATATATGCCACGTGTGACCATAACTATATATTCCCGGACAACCCCTTTAAAGGAGTTATTGCTTGGAACCGGCATACACATCGCCAGTCCCATACAAGTGAATAGAGTGGTAGACTAACGTGCACTACTACACCATTGTGAGAGGGGACTCGGGGACCCCTGGTTGTCAGGACCAGCGAGGCCCACAGTGGTCTGACATTAATCCCCTATCCCGTGGATGGGAATAATTTTTGGGATAACGCCTTTAAGGAAATTTGTAGGGGACACAAAATTGTATAGGGGACACATACAATAGTAAATGTAGCCTTATCACAGTTTCTTGTTAAAGGAGTTGTCTGAGTTTTTGATATTTATGGTCTATCCGCTGCATATGTCATTAACATCAGATCGGTGGGTTTCTGACTCCCAACACCCCTGCTGATCAGCTGTTTGAAGAGACCGGTGACCACCGAGGTCTCCTGTTCTAGACCAGTGATGTCATGCTTATTGGTCACATGGCCTAGGCCAGTGATGGGCAACGTGCGGCTCTCCAGCTGTTCCTAAACTACAACTCCCACCAGGCCCTGCAGTAGGCTGATAGCTATAGACAGGCTTTGCATGCTGGGAGTTGTAGTTCTGCAACAGCTGGAGAGCCGCACGTTGCCCATCACTGGCCTAGGCAAAGCTCCGTTCCATTCAGATGAATGGGGCTGAGCTGCAATACCAAGCACAGCCACTATTCAATGGACAGCGCTGTGCTTGGCAAGCTGGGAGGAGTCCGAAATCTCTTCAAACAGCTGATCGGGGAGGGTGCCAGGAGTCGGACCACCACTGATCTGATACTAATGACCCAGGTCAGGGATGGGCAAACTGCGGCTCTCCAGCTGTTGCAAAACTACAACTCCCAGCATGCAAAGACTGCTTACAGCTATCAGCCTACAGCAGGGCATGGTGGGAATTGTAGTTTTACAACAGCTGGAGAGCCACAGTTTGCCCATCCCTGGTCTAGGACATCAATATAAAAACCCAGAAAACCCCTTTAAAGGCATTGACCTGTATAAGAGAAAATCACCAGTATAAAGAAGTTCTGTCCAGAGTTTTAGAAAAAGATATGAAACTAGATTATTCGGTGACGCTTAGCGAGCAGGCAACACCTGTGGGGGACTGGAGAATCTCTGGAGAAAGAAGACCTAACGAGGGTGTCTACGTTATCATCTGTATTTTCCTTTCCGGTTTTGAAATCCAGCAGAGGATCTCAAACCGGAGGAAAACACTTCAGTTTTGTCCCCATTCATTGTCAATGGGGACAAAACGGAATGGAACGGAGTGCACCAGAATGCATTCTGTTCCGTTTTGTTGTGTTCCCTTGCCGGACAGAAAACTGCTGAAGCAGAACATGCCGGATCCGGCATCAAAAACCATGTAAGTCAATGGTGCCGGATCCGATTTTTGTTTTTTTTGTGTTTTCAGGCAAAAAAAAATAAATAAATGATCCGGTGCCCATTGACTTACAATAGTATTTGATGCCGGATTTTTATTTTTCGATATAATACAATCAGATCTGTTCTGAACAGATGTAACGGATGTGTTGTCCTGCGGTTTTGAGATCCTCTGCGTTTTCCTTTCCGGTTTGGAGATCCAGCCGATGTAAAAGTAGCCTAGCGGATGTAATCTCACAAATTAGAACATGTACCAACGAACAGGCTGTGTGAGCATGCTGGGAGTTGTAGTTTCACAATAGCTGGAGAACCACTGAGCCGGACTTTGAAGGTACTTTTTAGAATATATTACTCAAATGTTGACAGCCTAGGGAGATTTTTTCTCCAAACCTATAATATAAGCGCTGTTTATGGCAGCCTGCACTCATTTTGCCCTCGTCGGGGCCACAGCAGACATACAGGTATGTAGAGCAGCAGTTATGTTACCTGGTGGAGGAAAGGAGACACCGGGAAGTACTGTCTGGGTTTCCTGGATTATTAAGGTGGTTTCCAATTTGTTGAGTATCAGTGTGTATTCTGGCACGTTCAGTGTGGGAAATAACATTGGAAAGCCCCTTTAAATCACAACATGTCATGGAGTCTGCTGCGTTATCAGAGGCGCTCAACAAGTGGTTTCTTGCTAAGATGGATATTCTGTCAAATTTATTAATTTTATTTCGGGATCATTTTAGGAATACCTAGAGATCCAGAGTGCGACCAGATTATCAGGCTGATGTCACATCATTACAAACTTTTTAATGTTCTCTGCTTTGTTTCCCGATGTCAAAGTATTACTGTATTTCGGCATCGCTATTTAAGCAACATAGTCAAATTCCAAAACTTTATATTCATCAGATTTGGGGCTATATTTATACCAAAGATGGAGCCTAACTTTTTGGGTTGTTTTCCATTGACCTCTATGGGAAGTCTTATTGCCTGGCCACCAGAAGAGAAAAAAGGAAGCTGGCTCATAAAGTCTACGGTAATATGTCCACATGTGACATACTGTAGAAGTATAGATAGACGTGTATATATGGACAGTAGGCATATACCCATGTGTCCTCAGCTCATCAACACGTGTATCCGTGGCCCTACCCTCCTGACTGTGTTGTCCCGGAGCTCAGTATCTGTGGTGCCCTTAGATAGGAGCTCGTGGACGTATTCGCCACCTTTTTTTTTTTTTCATTGCATCTAGATTATAATATCTAATATAATATCTTAATTAAAAATTCCCTATTGTTTTGGGACTGCAGCACTATGCATACCCATCCGTTTCTATGGTAACAGCTGACAAAGAAACCCTGGGTAATCTCGTTCTGCAATTGTACTTTCCTCCGTCTGTTCCCAGCATTATACTAACGTATATTTAGTAGGTTACCAAGAGGTAAAGGACTGTTGGGAGAAGGTGTGATTGTGGGATCAGACTACACAGGGTTTGTGTGTAGTCTGTTGCCATGGAGATACAAAGCTTTGCATAGATCTATAAACCAAACAGTTGGACATTTTTTTAATCAAGTCCTATAATAAAGTTGCCCAATTTCATATGTTAAATGCAATAGCACAACGAAAAAAAATCATTGTAAACGTTGGCTTAGTCGCCGGAACTGCCTGCCGGTCCGTCAATCTGCATGAAGCATCTGGATCCGTCTTGCAAATACATTGCAAGAACGGATCCGTCTCTCTGCTTGTTATGCGGAGAGACAGATCCGTTATATATTTTTAAACATTTACCGGTCTGTGCATGATCTGGCATTGCAGTATTTTGCACTAATACATTCCAATAGGAAAGAAATGTGTTCTGGAATTTTGGCATGTGTTCCGAATTTTGAACAGAGATAATACCGCAGCATGCTGCGGTATTGTCTCCGTCCTGAAGACATCCTGATGCATCCTGAACGGTTTCTCTCCATTCAGAATGCATGGGGATGTGACTGAAGCGTTTTTTTATTTCGGCATAGAGCCCCCACGACGGAACTCTATGCCGGAAAAGAATAACGCTAGTGTGAAAGTACACTTGCCTTTAGGTTGATGGTTGTTCACACAAGGCTAAAACGTACTACTGTTCTGCTTTTAAAAAAAAATGCCATGTGTAAATAAATCCTAACCCAGTCCAGGTCTTTTCTCTCTCTATATTTGTGTATGTAAGGCTTGGGCATCTCGAGATCTAATGAGTCAAACTGCACGCCCCATTTCTTAATATTGAACTTCTCAGTACATCTCCCCTGTGTGATAAAAAATTCAGTATCCTGTGAGGCTTACATCAGATGTGCACCGCTCGGTAAATCTGCAGAGCCTGAATTATCACTAGGCAGTCTAGGCTTGCGCCTATAGGCAGCTGAAGCCTGGAGCTATGCCGCAGGTCCGATGCATTGTTTGTGAGTAGTAAAGTAGAGCGTACGGTATTATTGTATGATCGGAAGATTGTCCTCCTGTCTGCTATCATTTTCAGCCATCTTATAGATACGACTGGTATCGGTAGATATGGGAGGTATTAGCAGATAATTTTGTATGGATTTTCCCCTACACATTGGCTTTACACTTTAACCGGACAACCATCTAATGTGTATCAACAACCCTTCGCCAGGCATGTGGTAAAATGGACTCAGGTTCAATACACATTGCAGGTGACCTTGTCCATTCCTGTGGCTGGGGCTTAACTATAGGGGATGCAGAGGTAGCAGTCGATACCGGGCCCAAGCGCCTGAGGGGGCCCAAAGACACTTGTGCCGCATAAGAAGACCCTGAAGTGCATGCTGGTCAAATTACAACTCTAGCTGGAGGGAAGGGGTTAGGTTTCATTTTTTTCTCAGACAGCACAAAGGCTATGTGCTTCCCTGCCCCTGGCCACAAAATATTAAGGGAAGGGGGGGCCCAAGCTGAACTCCTTAACCAGGGCCCATGAGCCTTTTACTACGCCCCTGCCTGTGGCCATGGTTGCAGAGTTTTCACTGCCTCAGAAACTTACAAAAAATCCTCTGTAATTTGTATTGCACCTTAGTGCATGTCTGTGCCGACATCCCTCATTACCATAGGCCTGATGAAGGGTTGTTGATACCTGAAACGTTTTCATAGTTTGAATCAGCTATGTATTGATTGGATCTGAATAAAATCACCACAAGCATCATTGCTGTGCTGCTCCTTTGCTCTTCTTGGTTTGAATGTTGAATGTGAGGAGGGCGTGCTCCCAACGCTCCATGATTGGGAGTTGTGCTGCCTGAAAGCCCCCACAGAACCTCTAAGGCAGGGATGTCAAACTTGTGGCCCTCCAGCTGTTGCAAAACTACAACTTCCATCATGCCCGGACAGACTTCAGCTATCAGGGCATGTCGGGAGTTGTAGTTTTGCAACAGTTAGAGGGCCACGAGTTTGACATCTGTGATGTAATGTGTATCGGAGCCTTCAAGGAGATAAACTTTCTCCTTTCTCTCCATTTAGGATACATGCATGTGTGGTCGAGCATACATGTTTTTGGGGGCAGGAGGATAGCTGCCAGCCTAACTAGCAGTTGTCTGACAACTTGCACCTGACAATGTATGTGGCCATCCTTATCCTGGTTTACATGTTAGATAAATGTCAACCTGATCTGCTGATTTTGGCGGGACCTACTGACCTTCTAATGTTTATGGGTCTCTCCCACGAAGGCAGATGCGAGAAAGATAAGAATCGGCAGTAGAATTTCTACTGCTCCATCTTTTTACTTGCGGAAAAAGCCTCTGGTATCGCCAATCTCCCCTTTCACCATTACGGTGACTTGAATGCCCAGCTGAGCTGAGCTTGGTGCATGAGGAAATAATGCATCATAGGAGATTGTGCAAATATAAAAAATAGTTATTTAGACATTCTACAAGTTTTAAAACTGATGCCCGCACAGCCGCCGCTGCATCTCTCCATCACAACGATCAAAACATCTGGCGACTTTGGGGGCGGGGAGTACAGCTAATAGCATGCCGCGATGGGAATGAGCATCCCTAGGAAGGATTGTCCCCGTCGCAGCCTGCTATTGGCTACCGCCCACCGTCGCCTGAGGTTTTGATTTGCGCGAAGGGGAGATGCAGCAGAGGCTTGCGGGGATCAGAAGCTATGCGGGTGCCGGGAGCTGGGTAAGTATAACCAGTATGAGGGGTCTTTTGGGGGCATTATAGGGGTTGGATAACCCATTTACGGTAATTTTTTCCTACAGGGGACTCTTAAGTGTAAGTTATGTCATGGATGCCATCAGACTCGGAATAGCATGCTGAAGCAGAAAGATAAGAACATTTTGTAAAATTGGGGTATTCCAGATGAAAGAAATTATCCCTATCCACTAGATAGGATAATACTGTTAGCTCAGTGGGGGTAAAACAGCTCAGAATGTGGTGGTGGTTGAGCATGTGCTCTGCCGCTCAGTCTATCGGACCATCAGAGACAGAGGAGTGCTGTCCAGCAATCTCCAACATTCCTATAGAGCAGTGTTTCCCAACCAGTGTGCCTCCAGCTGTTGCAAAACTACAACTCCCAGCATGCTCGCACAGCAAAAGGCTGTCCGGGCATGCTGGGAGTTGTAGTTTTGCAACAGCTGGAGGCACACTGGTTGGGAAACACTGCTATAGAGATAAACAAAGCCGTAGCGGACCTTTTTGACTGCTGCTCCATTCATATGGGGGAAGGGGACACAGGAACCCTGGTCGTGGGGACACTCTACACATTTAAAATACAAGAGTTTCATTTTACTAGAGTACCCCTTTTAAGGGATTTTCCCAGCTCCCAATATTGATGACCTTTCCTCCGAATAGGTCATTTAATATCCAGTCGGTGATGTTCCGGCACCCCTTTCCGATCAGCTGTTTCCTGCAGCCTCCGGCTATAGAACTAGCACTGTCAGTATAAAGGGAACCACAGCTCCTGTCACCAGCTTTGTCATTGGAAAGTTTTTTGGTCTTTTTAAATGGCGTGGTCCCAAACAGAGAAGTCCTTAAAATGACTCCTGCACTACATGGCCAAAGCCACCTGGACATTTCGCTATTATGGCCCCCAGCCATTCCATTAGAAACTTAGTATTACACGCGGTGATCTTCTAGGCATTTGTGTTTATTGGACATTTAAAACCAAATCCTTGATGCTCGAGATGAAGAGTCCATGTCCTGCCATATTAATAGTCTCTGACCTCTTCACTACTAACATTGTAGTTGTCATGGTGGTCTGCGGAGATTGCAAGGCTATTTCTTATTATATGACCCTGTTGAGTGTGGCTGAACCCATTGATCACTGGGCTTTCCACAAACATTTTACTCCATTTCTTTCTCTTTGTATGTCGATGAATCGCGTTTTCCAGACTAGAACTTCAGCCTCCAGCCATGTGAGACCGAAGGGATCTGTTTTTTTTCTATTACATATGCATTCACTGTGTTATGAAATTCTTGAAAAGTGAAGGTCACTTTCACATGTTAGAAATGCATATTTCCAGCGGTAATTGCTTAGCAAATTCTTCCCTGTAATCTCGATAGCTTGGTCACGAGGGAACTACAATTTGACAGCTTGTACTTGGTGATAGATTCTTTTTTGTAGAGAAGTGAGGTTATTTGCTTTATAATTTACACTATTATATTGCCGTTGGTATGAAAATATGATTTCTCACAGACTTAAAGGGGTATTCCCATCTCAGTGTGCCTCACTTGGCGATTTCCAACGCTCCCATAAAGATGAGTGGAACAGCAGTGGTCATATATGAACTGCTACTCCATTCATTTGAGGGAACCGGATCCTCTTTCTCTTGAGTGACGGGATTCCTAGCATATGGAGCATATCCTGAGGGTAGATCATCCATATTCTGTTACTGGAAAACCCCTTTAAAATCCTAACTCCCGAGCAGGCGACCAGCTGCCATCTTCTTCCCTTAGCATAGCATCCATACTCCCCATCCATTTTGTAGAACCACTAGAGATTCGGTCCTCACCTGAGTATGTAACTCTGTGAAGTTTGCAGGTCCTGCAAGAGTTTCCTGGTAAATGCTGTGTACATTTCATCTAATGCATCTTGAAGAGGTACTCCGCTTTTGCTATATTATTGGAAAGGTCATCAATATCAGATCGGCGGGGGGCCTGACTGACAGTTGTTTGAAGAGAATATTGGGGAGCTGTCCCATTGAAGTGAATAGGGATGGTGGAGCTGTAATTACACCACCTCGTCGTGGCAATGTCGATGGCGAGCAGGTAAACGGAGAAGAGAAGGCAGCGCTTGTACGAGTGTGGTGTTCTCTTCAGTCCAGATTAATAACTGTGGCAAAGCTATAAAGAGCAAATCATGCCGTGTGGCCTAAAGGCCTTTTTGTGAGTATGGGTGAGTTGAAATTCATTGTCTTAATCTGGCCATGTACATTAGACTTATATCAGCTGAATTCCTATTTTTGGTGGGACCATCGTTCATCTAATGTGTATGGGGGTCTGAACTTTCCACCGACCAGATGTTGGGAGAAAGATCAGGCTGTCGGCCGTTGGTGCAACACTTGGTTAGCAATCAGGAGATCAACATGTTCCACAAAGCAAATGTCATCTAAATAACACATGATTAAGGGACGAATGGTCCCGGTAACTTTATTAAGATAAATATGACGTGTATATATCTATATATCTATATAAAATATATAATGTAATGAAATATGGAACCCTCACAGCCTCAAATAGATTCAAACGGGTTCCTGACAAGCTCCACCACTTGGATTTTATATATATATTTATATATACAGTATAATGATATGTGTGAATGGGTTGGACTCGTCTGAATCCTATAGATGCACCTATTACCAGTATAATATGGCTCACATTAATGGTTCTATTTTTTTTTTCTTTTTGCTTTTGTAGGTTCAGAATATGAACAACATTATAACATTCCCACTGGATAGTCTACTGAAAGGAGATCTGAAAGGAGTTAAAGGGGTAAGTAAGTTTATCCTGCGTACTATGACTTGCTTCATAGGCTCATATTGAATGTGAAAGGCAATAATATTGCACAGCACTTAATGGATTGGCCATGGAACCTGAAACATTTTAAGCACGATACCCATTAAAATAAACCTAAATGAGTAGCTGATACATCAGGTAAGCGGCGGGATGTGGAAGAATGGACTTCTGGTCCCGGTGTGTTTTGGAGCAGCGGAGACTACATTGCCCATAGTGCATAGCGCTAGTAGGCTGAACCACACATGCTCAATAAATGGAACTGCAAGGCCGGCCCCTGTTATTTTACGTCACTGATGATGACGCCCTCTACATTCAAGCCGAAATCCGGTGCAAGGGATCAGAACTAGAATTCTAACTATTTTGGAAAGTATTGTACAAAGTTGCTTACTTTTATAGGTTTAGCATATAGATGGTAAGTTTTACTCTCGTTAGACCCCTTTATGCTGAACATACACAGAGGCTGATGCTGAGATGACCACCATGACTTTTATTCTATACCATTTAACTCAAATTGGCGCATTCACTTGAGTAGAGATGTGGAGTAATACCATGGGGGCTGCAGCCCGCTCGTTTTGGTTATTGGTGGGGGATCTCCTTATCCTAGTGGTGTGTCTTTAATTTGAGCCAAGTGAACATTAGTTTTGTATAATTGATTGGATATGGGATTTCTTAGGCTACTTTCACACTTGTGTTGTTAATTCTGCTATTGCGATGCCCTTATGGGGTTATCCAACCCCTGCAATGACCCCCCCCCCCAATGCCTGGGCCCCTGGTATAGATTATACTTGCCTTCCTTCCTGGCACCCACGTCCCTCCGGATCCTTTCACAGCCACTGCTGCATCTCTCTGTCACGGGGATCAAAACATCTGGCACCGGGAGGGGAAGGGGGGTTCAGGGGGCGGGGGGTTGGTGGTGTCTCCCAGGTGACGCTGGGGAGGCTCATCCCCATCATGGGCTGCTCTTCCCCGTTGCTGAAATTTTTGATCCGCGTGACAGGGAGATGCAGCGGCGGCCTTGCAAGTATCTGGAGGGAGGTGGGTACTGGGGAGCAGGTAAGTATAATTCATACCAGGGGCCTGGACGTTGGGGTCAGTGGGGGGGTCATTATAGGGTTTGGATAAATCCTTTAATTTACCCACAGAAATGTTGGGAAGTATGCAGTTAGGTCATCCCAGATACATTTGGTACGGCTCTTATTGTAGCAACCTGTATTTAAAAGACAGCGTGTTATTTAAAGGGGTTCTGGACCCCCACTGATCAGCTGTTTGAGAAGGCAGCAACGCTCACAGTAGTACAGAGGCCTTCTTGCTGTTTCCTGCAGGCCTATCGTGACGTTGTGACCACACGTTCATTGATCACATGGCCTAAGTGCGAATACCAAGCACAGCCGCTATACAATGCACTGCACTGTCCTTATTGATCATGCAGAAGGCCGCGGTGCTCACAGGAGGGCTAGCACACAGTGTGCTGTCCGCATCCATAGATCCGATCCGCGGCCTCGCAAAAAAGATAGAACATGTCCTATTCTTGTCTGGACAAGAATAGGCATTTCTATCATAGGGCCAGCTACATTCACACGGTCGGTATCTGTGTTTTGCAGATCCGCAATTTGCGGACTGCAAAACACATACGGTCGTGTGAATGTAGCCTTATACTGTATATCAGGCATGCTCAACCTGCGGCCCTCCAGCATTGCAAAACTACAACTCCCAGCATTCCCGGACAGCGTAGAGCTATCAGCCTACAGCAGGGCATGGTGGGAGTTGTAGTTTTACAACAGCTGGAGGGCCGCAGGTTGAGCATCCCTGCTGTATATCATGTCTGACATTTTTAAATGAAAGCGTAACGTACCTAAGGAAGAATGCTCTCTTATTGCCCAGAATGCAGAACGTGTTACGTTTTAATACACTTTATGCGGCAACTTGGCGAGAAAGGATGGGTGTGTTTAGCCATATATTATTATTGTACAAGTCAAATAGTTTTATCGCTTCAAATAATTCTTCATCCACTGCATTAAGGATTATTATTTGTATGACTGTATTTGAAGGACTTAGCCGCGTTCTCGTCTAGCTGAAGTCCTTAGGATTTATTAGAATCCTTGAGTAAATCCTGGATTTTCTGCCGCCTCAATCCGAGAGATATCCAATTTCAGATTGTTCTCCGGATATAACGGATCTATATGACATACATTTGCTTATATGGATTGCACTGTGAACCTCTGTGACTCGTACTGACTTGGCTTCATTACATTGTGTTGCAGGACTTGAAGAAGCCATTTGATAAAGCCTGGAAAGACTATGAAACAAAAGTGTAAGTTATTAATTGCTGATATTCACCAAGTGATCGGAACTCAGTGGTCTGCAGCACATCTCCCGTGTAAAACGAGGCTGCGTTGCCAACAAAGTACAAACTGTATGGGTGAGGAGTTTGCATAGGATAATGTAAAGACCCTTTAAATGGACCCCGATCAATTTGTTACATTTTTGATCATTGTTATGGTCCCACATCGAGCCATATAAAAGGATCCATAGACACTAGGCTAAAAACAAACAGTCCCTCGTAGTCCTTACCAGCAGTTTAAGAGTTTGTCGTCATAGAGCTTCCGGGCTTTGTTGCCTCCCCAGCATTATGTTTTTTTTAACAGGATTTAAAAAATAGTCAGATAGTCGAAACTTCAAGTTAGGGGAAAGATGGACAAATCTAAAAGGGCTTTCCAGTAAAAAAAAATGTATTACGGTAAGTGCTAGGAGCATGGCCCTGAAACAGAAGATTCATACTTACCTGCTCCGATCCTCTGCCCTGCCCTGGTTTCAGCCATCTCCCCTACCCGGCTGGCCATGGACCTGGTCACATGCACAGCTCCAGCCAATGACTAGCTTCTGTGGCGATGTGCTGCTTGTGGCCACTGGAAAACCCCTTTAAGGTGCTTATGTACCTAAAATAAAAGTCTATGGGACCAGGTGGCCATCTAATGTGTATTAGGGTCCCTCAAGTCTCCCCTGATGGCAGATTACAGGGGAAAGAAGGATCAGACATGTTTGATTTCAGCATAACCAACTTTGTAATAAACAGGCAGCAGCCTAGTCTCCTTTCCTCATTAAAGGGGTCATCCAATAGTAGAAATACCCCCTCCCTCTGCAATGTCTGTTCCCCTCTTATAGATGATACTTACCAGGTTCCCGGCACCCGCGTCCCTCCGGATCCCTGCATAGCCGCCTCTGCATCTCCCCATCGGGTGATCCTAGGGAGGCTGTTCACCGTCATGGTCTGCTGTTGGCTGCTCTCCCCAATCCCGGATGTTTTGCAGGGATCCAGAGGGACGCAGGTCCGGGGGCTGGGTAAGTATCATCTATAGGAGGTGAATGGGCATTGTGGGGGAGGTATTTCTTCTATTGGATAACCCCTTTAAAGATGCATGCATGCTCAGCTAAGTTGAGTGTACATGTGCGGAGTCGAGGGATAACCGTCGGCTAAATCTTGCCTAAGATGTATGGGCAGCTTTAACCAGGTATAGAAGCTAGCTCACAGATTATGAGCAAGGAACAGTATGCTGTAGGTCTGGTTCCTCGCTGCAACCAGGATGCAAGTCTGTGCAGAAAAACACCCCCTTTTTTTTTTACAAGACATTTTTCCAGTTTCTCTGGTCTGGTTAATAATAAGCAGTGCTAAAGGTTGTTTGCTTTAAAAAATACAGCAGTACTTACCTTGCAGATACAGCTCTGCTGCTACAGTTCTCCTGACCTCGCTCTGTTTGCTCAGCTGTAGCAGTTAATATCACATTGACAATACTTAACTGCTGCAGCCAATCACTGGCCTTTATGTTGCACTGCTGGGACCAGTGATTGGCTGCAGCAGTCATGTGTTGTAAATGTCACATCCGCGCTGCAGCTGGGAAACAGCCTGGCTGGGAGAACCGGAGTGGCGGCACTGGATCTGCAAAAAAAAGTGCTGCCCTATTTTTTATTGCAGTCTAATCCCCAGCTTTGTATCATTTGTGGGGTCCTACCTCTGGGACCCCCTGCTGATCCTGAAAATGATCTCAGGTCTAATTGACATTCTTCTTCCATAATAGCGTTCCTGCAGGGAACAAGTGAATGGGGCTGGGGTTGTAGTTTCTCACACAGCAGATGGCTCGGTGACACCGTTCTGCTCATTCTGAGGATTAGTGGGGGTCCCGGCAGTTGAGCCCTAATTGATAAAAAAAAAAGTAATGGCATATTTTAGTTGTATGCCACCTATGGTGACGGAATAAGGAGTCATTCTTAAGAAGAGCATTTTCATTCTCTGATCACCGCATACATACGATTGCTTTGCCCAGAATCCCCCATTTCAATAATACTAGTCGTAAATTACAGTGAACTCGACCATGATCTTGTTCTGATCATGACAACATTTCAGTATGAATATGGTGTAGGATGTATATGGTGTAGCCTAAGGGTCCATTCACACATCTGTAAGTGTTTTGCGGATCCGCAGAACGCACAAGGCCGGCACTATCATAGAAAATGCTCTATTTTTTTGCGGAAGTGCGTTTGCTGTCCGCATCTTTTGCGGCCCCATTGAAAATTAATGGGTCCGCACCCATTCCGCAAGATTTCGGAACGGATGCAGACCCATTTTGCGGACGTGTGAATGGACCCTAAGGCCTCTTTCACACGGGCGTCATGTTTGACGCCCGGATAAGAGGCGGGTGCGTTGCGGGAATATGCGCGTTTTTCCCGCGCGGGTGCAACGTTGTATGCGTTTTGCACACGCGTGAGAAAAATCGCCATGTTTGGTACTCAGACCCAAAGCCGGATTTCATCACTGAAGTCCGGTTTCGGGTCTTCTGGAGAATTGATTATTTTCCCTTATAACATGGTTATAAGGGGAAATAATAGCATTCTTTATAAAGAATGCATAGTAAAATGAAGTGGAAGGGGTTAAAAATAATAAAGTTAACTTACCTTAGCCACTTGATCGTAGTTGCGATCTGTCCTCTCTTTCCTGCATCAGCTAAGAACTAAAGGACCTGTGATGACGTCACATCACATGGTCCAATCACATGGTCCATCACCATGGTAAGATGGACCATGTGATTAGACCATGTGATGTGACGTCATCACAGGTCCTTAGTTCTTAGCTGATGCTGAAAGAGAGGACAGATCGCAACTACGCGATCAAGTGGCTAAGGTGTTAACTTTTATTATTTTAACCCTTCCACTTAATTTTACTAAGCATTCTTTATTAATAATGCTATTATTTCCCCTTATAACCATGTTATAAGGGAAAATAATAAAGATCGGGTCCCGTTGCTAAGCAACCATGCGGGAAAATCGCACCGCATCCACACTTGCTTGCAGATGCTTGCGATTTTCCCGCAGCCCCATTCACTTCTATGGGGCCTGCGTTGCGTGAAAAACGCACAATATAGAGCATGCTGCGATTTTCACGCAACGCAGAAGTGATGAGTGAAAATCACCGCTCATGTGCACAGCCCCATAGAAATGAATGGGCCTGGATTCAATGCGGGTGCAATGCGTCCTCCTCACGCATTGCACCCGCGCGTAAAACTCGCCCGTGTGAAAGGGGCCTAAAGGTTCCCATCAATGGGGCATACCTATGTCGGCTGTATCTTTTTGTCTGCCCCCACTGATCACCTTGTATTTGGGATGTAGGGTGCTCAGTTAACATAGTAAAAAGAGCCATATGACATTCGTATTGATACGGCAGCAGGTTGCAGCATGTAGTTTTTTTTTTTATTGCAGTATGTTTATGTGCATCTGTTTTTATGTTTAGTCCAGTGATCAGTATTGTATTTTTGTTTCTGTAGAAATGCATGTGACCGACATATAACCCTGTGCTTGTTCACTAGGGACCAGCTAACATCACAGCTCAGTAGACACATGTAATGGGTCATCAAGTGACCGGTAACCCTTTCGTGTCCTCATAGGTTAATATTGGTTTTCATACTCAACTTGGGTTGCAGTGTATAATAAATGACTAGGATGAAACATAGACGGACCAAGATTTAGTTGTTTATTACTGGGCAGCAAAGGAAAATGACACATAAATCAACTCCCAGAATTCATTATATGATTGGCTATTAATTCAATTTAAACATCTGTTGGTTTCCTGGAGATTTAAAGGAGTGTTCCCATCTCCTATTTCTATGCCATAAATTGTCAAGTTAGGAATACCCCTTTAAATCTTCAGGATAGTCACCACAAAATGCAATGTTAACTGCTGGCAGCAGATTATAGAGCAGGAGGAGCTGAGCAGATTGAGGTCTTCTTTAGTGAGAAACAATCAAGTAAAACTTGTAACTTATACATTGATACCTCTGCTATTTACATACTTAAAGCCTATGTACACCTATGGGGGAAATTGTTTTTATTATTGCATTGTGCTCATTTTGAACTAAAAATCATTTTTTCAATTGGTCTTTATTAAAAACTTTGAGTCCTTTTCTCTGTACAGTCTTGAGATTCTTTAGTAGCAAGCTGTCTGTTTTCACTCTGTTCCATCAGGCAGCTCAGCTTACAGCTCCTTATCTCTGATTTCTGACCTCCTAAAATACTCATTATAGCTCAATTCTTATCTTTTTGATAAGAATGTAGCTTAAGCAAGTTTTTAGGACTTTTAGTAATTTAGAGATAAGGTTATGGTTATTGGATGACTTGCACAAAGTGAAAGTAAGATTCAGCCAGCTAGACAAACAGTTAAAAGGGTTTTCCAATATTTGTTATACTGATGACCAATCTCCTGATTAGATCATCACTATCTGATCGGTGGGGGTCCGACACCCAGGACTCCTGCTGATCAGCTGTTTTGAAAAGGCAGCGGCGCTAGTGTGAGCGCCGCTGCCTTCTCGTAGCTTACCAAGCACAGCGCCATACATTATATAGCGGCTGTGCTTGGTATCGAAGAATGGGGCTGAGCTGCTCTTAGGGCAGTGATGGCGAACCTTTTAGAGACTGAGTGCCCAAACTGCAACCCAAAACCCACTTGTTTATCACAAAGTGCCAACACGGCAATTTACCCTGAATACTACAGTCCAATGTAGTATATCTTCCATGTACTTTTATCATATAGCTGTAATAGCCTGCCTACATTCAATGCGCCGCCTGTGCTGTTCATTGTGCGCTCTGCGCTGCTGAAGGACAGGAAAAGTCTAAGGCATATTGGTACACCATAGAATAGACTTTATCCAGGGTGTGCGTGCCCACAGAGAGGGCTCTTAGGGCCGCCTCTGGCATTTGTGCCGTAGGTTCGCCGCCACTGTCCTAGGGCATGTGATATATGAATGGGTCATCA
Source organism: Bufotes viridis (assembly GCA_033119425.1). Lineage (NCBI taxonomy): Eukaryota > Metazoa > Chordata > Amphibia > Anura > Bufonidae > Bufotes > Bufotes viridis. Next base: position 62,490,673 of record CM065592.1, read on the forward strand.
CTCAGCCTAGCAAAAGCAGAGAGAATGCCGCACCGCTACAGCTGATCGGCGGGGGTTTCAAACCCCCCACTGATCAAATACTGATGACCTATCCAGAGGATAGGTCATCAGTAAATAAAAAAAAAACTTGGAAAACCCGTTTAACCCTTTGTGACAGAATGGCCTGTGTATAAGGACTCACTGCTGACAATGTATATCCAATGAAATGAGGTGGAAAGAACTGCCTGTAGAGCCCAGAGACAGAATTGTGTGGAGGCTCAGATGTGGAGAAGGTTACAAAAAATGTCTGCTGCAATGAAAGTTCCCAAGAGCACAGTGGCCTCCATAATTCTTAAATGAAAAACATTTGGAACAACCAGGACTCTTCCTAGAGCTGGCTGGGGGAGAAGGGCCTTATTAGGACAGGTGACAAAGAACTCAGTGGTTACTCTGGCTGAACTCACGTGTGCACATGTGAGAAACTTCCATCTGTACAGCACTCCACCAATCTGGGCTTTTTGGCAGAGTAGCCAGAAAGAAGCCTTTCCCAGTAAGAGACACGTGAGAGCCCATCTGGAGTTTGCAATAAAGCACCTAAAGGACGCTCAGACTGTGAGAAACGAGGTTCTCTGGTCTGATGAAACTAAGATTGAACTGTTTGGCCTCAATACTAAGTGTCAAGTTTGGAGGACACCAGGCACTGCTCATCTCCTGCCCTATACCATCCCTACAGTGAAGCATGGGGTGGCAGCATCATGGTGTGGGTGTTTTTCAGTGGCTGGGACAGGTAGAGTGGTCAGGATTGAGGGAAAGCTGAATGCAGCAAAGTACAGAGATATTCTTAATAAAAACCTGACTCAGACTGATCTGGACCTCAGACTGGGTTGAAGGTTCGCGTTCCAACAAGACAATTCCCTAAGCACACAGCCAAGACAACACAGGGGTGGCCTAGGGACAACTCTGTGAATGTCCTTGAGTGGCCCAGCCAAAGACCTGACTTGAACTTAGGGTACTTTCACACTTCCGTTGGTGCGGATCTGTCTGTTTATTTGCACAGACGGATCCGCACCTATAATGCAAACGTTTGTATCCGTTCAGAATGGATCCGTTTGCATTAGGTTTAAAGAAAAAGTCAATGGGGAACGGATCCGTTTTCAAATGCACCATATTGTGTCATCAAAAACGGATCCAACCCTATTGACTTACATTGTAAAAAAAAAAAAAAAAAAAAAAACATTTAGTGGAGCTAATCCCAGTCCGGACACCCATCTCAGGTCAGTGCAGTGTTACATGGTTTTGAAATTTGAGTAGAAAGAAAACGTGGCTGCACAGACCGCAGTTTGGATTACTATTGAAGACAATGGAAGACTGATTTCACCCGGATTGCGGCCTGGAATACATGCGAAATCTGCTTGAAAAAAAAAAAGCATGTATGAATATACCATTAGGCTGCAGTGGAGAACCAGCTTCTTTCATGGTATCTCTTCCACCGGCATGCAAGTATCGGTGTGTCCTCTCCACAGAGCGTTACAGCATGTTTGATCTTCTTTGTCACCGATACTGACCGCTGTTTAAAGGCCTTTATGTAACACAAAAGATTCGATGTTCAGACCTAAGTGAGTCATGTTAGGGAAATGTAGCACAGTGTCCTCGTCCCCTCACCGCTCATTGTTCCTTTTTATTGTACTTGATAGTAAACCTTTATTGTTATCGTGATACGGTCTCCTGAATTCTTATGTAGACTACAAAGTGTCCATATTCTCTGAATTGTGGTCATGAGGTTGTTTCATCTGTGATGGTTTTTTTTCTTCCTTAGGACTAAAATAGAAAAAGAAAAAAAGGAGCACGCAAAGTTACACGGGATGATTCGTACCGAGATCAGCGGTGCTGAAATAGCTGAGGAGATGGAAAAAGAGCGGAGATTCTTTCAGCTGCAGATGTGCGAGGTAACATTTCTACCCAAACTGTGTAGAGAGAGATCCTGTCTTGTAGCTGACACTCCCATTATATATAGGGTGTCCAGAGGTCCATTGCCTCTGGATGTAGAACAGTCATTGACCAGACATTGAGTACCTCAGTTCTCAGATTCCTGTAGGTACCATACTCCAGTCCCTGGTGTCCAGTCGTTTACAGTAGTGCCTCAGTCCATGTGGTCTATTGGATTAGTCACAGTGCCCTGTTTCTTGGTGTCCAGTACTTTAGAGCAGGCATCCTCAAACTGCCTCCCTCCAGCTGTTGCAAAACTACAACTCCCAACATGCCTGAACAGCCTACAGGTATCATCCTACAGCAGGGTATTGTGGGAGTTGTAGTTTTACAACAGCTGGAGGGCTGCAGTTTGAGGATGCCTGCTTTAGAGCCTTGTGGTTTAGTTCTTCAGTTACTGGTGTCTTTTGGTTTAGGTCTTCAGACCCTGGTGTCCTGTGGTTTACTGCCCCACTCCCTGGTGTCCTCTGGTTTAGTACCTCAGTCCCTGGTATCCTATGATTGAATGCCTCAGTCCAGTGGCTTAAAGGGGTTCTGCGGTTCTTTTAAACTGATGATCTATCCTCTGAATAGATCATCAGCATCTGATCGGCGGGGGTCCGACACCCGGGAACCCTGCTGATCAGCTGTTTGAGAAGGCAGCGGCACTCCAGGAGCTCCGTGGCCTTCTCTCTGTTTCCCTCAGGTCCAGTGATGTCACGACTGGTATCACTGGCCTGGGTGGAGCTAAGCTCTGTTCACTTGAATGTAGCTAGCCACGCCCAGGCCAGTGATACAAGTCGTGACGTCACTAGGCCCGAGGGAAACAGCGAGAAGGCCGAGACGCTACTGCCAGCGCGCTGCCTTCCAAACAGCTGATCGGCGGGGGTGCCGGGTGTCGGACCCCCGCCGATCAGATGCTGATGATCTATCCAGAGGATAGATCATTAGTTTAAACAAAGTGCAGAACCCCTTTAATTCCTCAGTCCCTGGTCTCCTGTAGTTTAGACCCTCACCCCATGGTGTCCTATGGTTTAGTGCAGGGCTGGCCAACCTGCGGCTCTCCAGCTGTTGCAAGACTACAACTCGGTATCTGTGTTTTGTGGATCCGCACTTTGCGGACTGCAAAACACATACGGTCGTGTGAATGTAGCCTTATACTGTATATCAGGCATGCTCAACCTGTGGCCCTCCAGCATTGCAAAACTACAACTTCCAGCATTCCCGGACAGCGTACAGCTATCAGCCTACAGCAGGGCATGGTGGGAGTTGTAGTTTAGTGCCTCAGTTCCTGGTATCCTACGCTTTATTGCATCACACCTTGGTGTCCTGTTGTTTAGTTCCTCATTCCCGGGTGTTGTTTAGTTTAGTAGCCTCAGGCCCTGTGCCCTGTGTCAGGGTGGATTTGATTTAAATCATAGTTTTCTACATAAAGACTAATTCTTGCTGGTATGACTTATAATATGCAAGTAGATGAAGATTTTTAGAATAACAACTTTTCATATTTAGTTTTTTTATCCCCAGTTTAATAGCGTAATCATTCATATTGGACAACTTTTCTGTTGTACTTAGGAAGGAGAAAAAATATTGTTTCTATTCTATTCACTGAACTTCTTTAAACTTAGCACTGAAGGGGCTGATTCTGTATTCATAGGTTTGTAGAAGTTCGGATTAAGGTCTTTTTCTCAACTCTGTTCATGTTATAACATTTTGCTGTGAAGAAGAGGCTGTGATCTCTGCTGAGAACTGCAAAAGTAAACCAAGCATCTGTGATAATATCTTGTAGGCAGAGAAACTGCCCAATAATCTAAGAAAAACCTCTGGAAGAGCCTGACTATGGGAATGGATTAATGGAATTTATTTACCAAAAAAAAATAATTAAAAAACAAATCTTTATTTCATGATGGAATAACCTTTGGATGGTAATATATTTTCCTCAAAAAGCATTTTATAAAAAAAAATCTGTTAAATAATTAAATTTAAATTAAATAATAGATTTTTATTCACCCTGCCCTGTGTAGTAGTTCCTTAGTCCCAGTTGTCCTGAGTTATAGTTCCTCAATCCCTTGGTGTCATGTGAGGTAGTCCACAGTCCCTGATCTAATGAAAAACCGCATTATAAATACCTCTATATACATCATCTTGGATCTTCCTGTTTTATCTAATGCTGCCCTCCAACAGGGGATAATTTGCTGCTGCAGTCATTGTCTCTTCTACATGCCATTCGGTTGGATAGATGGAGTTGTGCCCTTTTCACCAATATATGTATTTTTTAAAGCCTAGCAAGTTATTCTTCTAAGGCTAGGGCAACAGAGAGCCGCTGGTCACCTGGCTGTCCCATCAGTGGTCTGGTGGTCAGTGGCTAAGGCTCTGCAATGATGCAGGGACCACGTTGCATGGTGCATGTTCGGACAGGTGGAATGCCACGCTAATCTATGAATGGATGAAGCGTCACCGTACTTACCAACTGTTTGGATGGACAAAGTAAAACTTGTGGTTCACTGAGTGAATGATCCTCTTGTTCATGCACATCTACAACAGTGAATAGTTTTTCATTTTTACAGAAGGACAAAAATCTTCTCAATAGAGACATTTTTTACATTTCAAATTTCTCCAGATCATGACATAACCTACTCGGCGGAGCAAAAGGGGAACCTTACGTTAAAGGGGTTTTCTGGGAGTAGGATGTTGATGGCGTATCCTTAATATTAGATTTGTAGGGCTCCAACCCTCTGCACCCCTGCCAATTGGCTCATGCCTCTACAGCCTCTTCATTGTGTCACCGCAAGCCATTCACTTTGTAGCAGCAGCGCTGGATATTTCAACTTTGCTCCATTTGGTTGAATGGGATGGAGCTGCAATATTGTGCACTGCTGCTGCTAAGGAGACAGCAAGCCGGAAGATTGCCCGATGTAAACCATGAAGAGTCTCGGCGCTTGCAAGAGCTGATCAGCCGGTCTGGTAAACACTGGACCAGAACAATCTGATATTGGTAACTTATCCTTAAGATAGGCCATCAGCGTTCTGCACCCGGAAACCCCTTCAAATATGAATCCTGATCCTGACCGGCTGAGAGGCACCACTTGTGACCACGTCTCTTCTCTGGTCTTTCTTGGTCAATCTGGCCCTATACCAGGAATATTGCTCCTGTTTTGCGGGCAGCTTCAGCAATTGGAATAGCAAGAATCAATGATGAGCAAACAGCGACAGGTATTTTGGGTCTAAAATAGAAAACTCAAGCCACAGTAAATAGGAAAATGGGTACTGCGCCTGCCAAAAAGGGACACTTGTGAGGTCTGGCTTGACTGTATGCCAGCGGCACATTCCCCTATGTGGCATTTATCACTGTGTAGCTTTAGCCTTTATTTCACAGCAGCTCAGAAGCTGCAGGATACAATTATTAATACTATCATGCTGATAAAACTAGTGAAGAGAAATAACAGGTTCTAGTATAGTCTGCAGGGGGGTCATTTAGTGCAGCATGGAGTATTATAGTGTTGGATGATATATTCTCTCTTTTATTTGTGCAGCATATGCTTTAGCATTGTACTATGCTGTTCAATTATGTATTATCTCTTTTATTTATGCAGCATGTTGTTTAGCGTAGTATTATACTGTTGGATGATGTACTCTCTCTTTGTACAGCATGTACTGTATTTTTCGGACTATAAGACACACCTAGGATTTGGAGGAGGAAAATAAGAGAGAAATTTCATCAGACCTCAGATCAAACACCCAAATCAGACCTCAGAACAGACCCCAAAATCAGACCCAAAGCTCCATCAGCCTCAGATCAGACCCCCCCCCCATCAGCCTCAGATCAGACCCCCCATCAGCCTCAGATCAGACCCCCCCATCAGCCTCAGATCAGACCCCCATCAGCCTCAGATCAGACCCCCATCAGCCTCAGATCAGACCCCCATCAGCCTCAGATCAGACCCCCATCAGCCTCAGATCAGACCCCCATCAGCCTCAGATCAGACCCCCGTCAGCCTCTTACCAGACCCCCGTCAGCCTCTTACCAGACCCCCGTCAGCCTCTTACCAGACCCCCGTCAGCCTCTTACCAGACCCCCGTCAGCCTCTTACCAGACCCCCGTCAGCCTCTTACCAGACCCCCGTCAGCCTCTTACCAGACCCCCATCAGCCTCTTACCAGACCCCCATCAGCCTCTTACCAGACCAGACCCCCGTCAGGCTCAGATCAGACCCCAGATCAGATGTTTAAAAAATAAACTTGCCTTGCTTGCTCCGGGCAGCACTGCCACTCACTCGCCGCTTCCTGGCCTTCTTCTGGCCCGCAGTGAACTTTGAGATGGCGTCATACAGCATCAGGTCATAGTGTACTCCTATGTGCACTACATACTGACATTGTACGCTGTCAGGACACAGTGCAGAGCGGGGCTTGGAAGAAGACTATGGAGGGTGAGTAAAGCCAGCACAGTGCTTCACTCACTGCCCCCCGTGCCTCCCACATGCTGATGACCACTTCCATAATAGAAGTGGTCATTAAAATTTGGCCTATAAGACACACTGACACTTTTCCCTCACTTTTGGAGGAAAAGAAATGCGCCTTCATCTAAATAATATGGTACTTTAGGATAGTATTATACTGTTCAATTGTGTATATTCTTTAATTTGTACACCATTTATTTTAGCAGTAGTAAGGGCTCTTTCACACTTGCGTTCTTCTTTTCCGGCATAGAGATCCGTCGTCGGGTCTCTATGCCGGAAAAATCCTGATCAGGATCATCCCCATGCATTCTGAATGGAGAGAAATCCGTTCAGGATGCATCAGGATGACTTCAGTTCAGGACCGGAACGTTTTTTGGACGCAGCAAATACCGCAGCATGCTGCGCTTTTTGTTCCGTCCAAAAATCCGAACACTTGTCGCAGAGGCGGATCCGGAATTAATGCCCATTGAAAGGCATTAATCCGGATCCGACCTTAAGCTAAACGTCGCTTCGGCGCATTGCCGGATCCGACATTTAGCTTTTTCTGACTGGTTACCATGGCAGCCAGGAAGCTAAAGTCCTGGTTACCATGGTAAAATGTAGCAGGAGCGGGGAGCAGCATACTTACATTCCGTGCGGCTCCCGGGCGCTCCAGAGTGACGCCAGAGCGCCCCAGTGCATGGATCACGTGATCGCATGGATCACGTGATCCATGCGCATGAAGCGCTCTGACGTCATTCAGGAGCGCCCCGGGAGCCGCACGGAATGTAAGTATGCAGCTCCCCGCTCCTACTATGGCAACCAGGACGCTAGTAGCGTCCTGGCTGCCATAGTAACCTGAAAGCAATTCGAAGACTGATCAGGATCCTGATCAGTCTTCTAATGCTTCAGGTGACTTGCGTTCTGACGGATCCGGCAGGACGGAAGTGCCTGCCGGATCCTCAGAACGCAAGTGTGAAAGGACCCTAATAGTAGCATTATACTGTTGGATGATGTATCTTCTCTTTTGTTTGTACATAATGTACTTTAGCATCGCATTATACTGTTGGATGGTGAATTATCTATTTTATTTGTGCAGCATGTACTTTAGTGTAATATTCTACTGCTGGATGGTGTCTTCTCTCCTTTATTTGCACTGCGATTGCCCAGGTAATGCGGAGAGCTCTCTGGCTCTTTTATAACAATATTGCACATTCGTGCATGTAACAGTAGGCCCCCAGATCCCCCGCCTGTCGCTTGTAATCATCCTCTGGAGTTGAGGAAATGTAGCAAGACTTTCTTATATTGCAAACCTTGAACACAAATGTCCTTTCATGTTTTCTCCCTGACAGTACCTGCTGAAAGTCAATGAAATAAAGATAAAGAAAGGAGTGGATCTGCTGCAGAATTTAATTAAGTACTTTCATGCCCAGTGCAAGTAAGTGACCCTTTCTTCACCTTCTTTCTGGACCTTCTTCTTGAACTGATAAAGGCAACGTTTTCAGAATGTTGTCACCTGTCGAGCTCTGCACAGGCTGAGATTTGATATTCAGTTGCAGTAGTATGACCGAAATGAGCCTTGTCCTCGGAGTCATGGATGCAATAGTGCCACTGTTTCTGTAGTGTGCATGAGCCCTTATGCTGGGAAACGTATGAATACATTGACAACTGAGTGGTAACACTTACATTATCAACAAGATGTGCCCCTGCATAGTCACAGTTTAACGGCCCCTTTTCACAGCCTGATGATCGGGCAGATTATCACTAATTCGTACGAACGCTTGTTACTGATAATCTGCCGGTGTAAAGGTGCCTCTGATTACCCAATGAATGAGTGAAACTCTCGTTCATCAGGTAATAGGATCATTGGTGCAATCGCCTAAATCATTGTTTGCCGGCAGCAGATTGGGGTTTCTAAACAGCGTCTGCTGCCGGCAAATAATCCTGTATGGGTACGAGCAATGGCATTAGTGATCGCCCCTCCCCATACTGTGGAGGAGATCACTGCATGTAAATAGTCTCCTGCACTGACGAGCAGGCAGGAAGTAAGGCTTCCATTCCAGATTCGTCAGCTCGATTGAGCAATTTAAAGGGGCCTTAAAACTAACAGCACTGATTGGACAGTGCCCTATAAACAAGAGGAACGGTTATGCCCAACTATCAATATAGTGACATATTTCCAGATGAACATATCTAAGAACAGATTCTCCAAATTATCAAGGGGAATATACCATATTTTTCAGACTATAAAATGCACCAGACTATAAGACGCACATAGGATTCGGACGAGGAAAATAATAAAAAAATATATATTTTTCAATAGACCTCAGATCAGACCTCCAAGTTCCATCATACCCTCATCAGACCCCCAAGCTCCATCAGCCTCAGATCAGACCCCCATCAGCCCCAGATCAGATCCCATAATAGAAGCAGTCATTAGCATTCATACTATAGGACACACTGCCATTTTCCTCTCACTTTTGCACACAGTGGGTCCATACCCGCTGTGTTACATTGATTTTCAGAGCGTATACCATAAGTGTGAAGCAGAATAACTGTAGGAGTGCAGCTGTAGATTCTATCAAGTCAAAAGTAAAAAGATGAAGATGACATTGGACTGAGTTTTAAATGAAACCTAAACTTGGCTGGTTTTCCAGATGACATTGGTTGATGTCATTGTTTGTTGTCTGTAAGTACTATACTGTATGCGGGCTGTTCTTCATCTACTATGTTTGTGGATTGTGGTTTTCTTAGCAAATCATATCGCAGCCTTGTATCTGCTTGCTGCGACTTGAAAAATAAAACTTTAATGTCTTGATCGCTCTTGTTTAACGAAATGTTTAATCAGAAAATAACATATAATTTATGGTTCAAAATATTTAATTTTCTTCATAAATGGCAATGCAATCAAATGAGCATAGCACAGATTTAAAGATCAAAGTGAACTCTACAAGTTGCCCGTGACTCAAGCAGATGTATAGACCTGTGCAGACAACTGTGCAGATAAAACTGAAAGCAAAGGAAGGGAGGAAAAAGGGGAAAGACCCCCGGGCAAATTGCTGTTAGGGCTCTTTCACACTTGCGTTTTTATTTTCCGGCATAGAGTTCCGTCGTCGGGACTCTATGCCGAAAAAAAAAACGCTTCAGTCACATCCCCATGCATTCTGAATGGAGAGAAATCCGTTCAGGATGCATCAGGATGTCATCCGTTCAGTCTTTTTGACATTTCAGGACAGAGATAATACCGCAGCATGCTGCGGTATTATCTACGTCCTGAAATGCCGGAACACATGCCTGAATGCCGGATCCGGCATTAAGTCCCATTGACTTGCATTAGTGCCGGATCCGGCATTAAGAAATACCTGAAGGACGGATCCGTCCTTCCGGTCTGCGCATGCGCAGACCTTTAAAACAAAAAAATAAAATACAAGACAAGCGGAGAGATGGATCTGCACTTGCAATGCATTTGTTAGACGAATCTGCATCCGGATCCGTCTCCAAATGCTTTCAGTTCTCATGCGGTATGATGGATCCAGCGGGTAGTTCCCGTGACTGAACTACCTGCCGGATCCTCACAACGCAAGTGTGAAAGTAGCCTTAGTTATACAGTCCTACTGGGAAGGCAGATTACCTCCTGAAACACATGTGGCAAATTCTGGAGAGGATCTGAACTGGGACCATGGACGCCATACTGAATAGAAGGTGGATTGGGGGTTATCCTCGTCAGTTCCTCCATTCTCTTTAGCTGGTTAAGGGCCTCTGCTTACAGGGCCCAAATCCAAGGGATAGGGACTCCATAGTCTTAGGATGACCTGTCTGGTTGCAAGAATGAAATGATGGGGAATACCTTTAATTAACATATAATTTAATCTGTTTTTTCATATTTTGAACATAATTTTTTTTCGCCAGCACTTTGCAATGAAGGTTCAGCTGGGTTTTACTGGTTTAGGGGGTTGTCCCTGCACAGAACAAGGGCAGCGCTATTTGGATAGTGTGAGACCGTACAGAGACATCCCCCCCCAACCATCCCACAACTGGTAACACCCATTGGACCTTCATTGCAAACTGCTAGTATTTAATTCATAACTTCTAGCAGGAATACCGTATTTTTCGCCCTATAAGACGCAGGTTTTAGAGAAGGACAATAAGAAAAAAATATTTTTAATTACACCTCAGGTCAGACCCTCAATTAGACCTCCAATGTTAATAAGACCTCAGATCAGACCCCCAATCAGACCTCAGTTCAGACCCCAATTTAAATGACCCCCAATCAGACCTCAGATAAGGCTACTTTCACAGTAGCGTTTTCAATTCCACTATTGAGATCCGTCATAGGATCTCAATAGCGGATGGAAACGCTTCAGTTTTGCCCCTTGTCATTGTCAATGGGGACAAAACTGAACTGAACTATACAAAATGCATTTTGTTTCGTTTGGTTGCGTCCCCACCACGGACAGAATAACGCTGCAAGCAAAACGGATCCGTCCTGACACACAATGTAAGTCAATAGAGACAGATCTGTTTGCTCTGACTCAATAGAAAACCGATCCGTCCCCCATTGACTTTCAATGGAGTTCATGATGGATCTGTAATGACTATATAAGACATAATACAGCCGGATCCGTTCAGGACGGATGCATGCGGTTATGTTATTGTAACGGAAGTGTTTTTGTAGATCCATGACGGATCCGTAAAAAACGCTAGTGTGAAAGTAGCCTTAGAGCCCCACGCCTCTCGTCATCCCCCATTTCAGCCCCAAAGCCCCTCATCACCTCCATTATTAGCCCTTTTTCCTGTCATCACCCCCATTGCCTCCAATCAGCCCCTATTGCCTCATGCCAGATAAAATAAATAAACCACTTACCTGCCGCCGGCTGTGCTGTGAACCGGCGCACACAGGGTGATAGAGCGCCCTCATGCTGTGCGCAGCTGCTGAACAGCCGAGGAACAGGAAGCAGTGAGTACAGAGCCTTCACTGCTTCCCGGTCCTCCAGTACTAATGAGCGCTTATGGGTCATAAAATATGGTAATAAAAGAATGGAAAAACATAGTCCTAAGAATAGGTGCAGAATTATTACAAGAGGTGCGCAAATTTCTATTAAAACAGGCATGTCAGGAGCAGTGACAGGCTCTTTTTAAACAAGCAAAGACTGACTCAACTGATAATGGAGGGGATCGGGGCTTGTGGAAAGCATGGCATATCTCCAGTGTTTTTTGCCGTTATTTTTAAGTTTTTATTGTCGTAGATGAATCTCTAAAAGCTAGAAATGCAGAGCAGTGCTAAGCGGTGATAAAACGGGCAGCGAAGCAAGAAGTGGCAAGTCTGATATTACATCGGAAACCTGTTGTGAAGATCAGGGGGAGCAGATAGCAGAAGCTGTCCGCATCCCGCAGAGTCTCCTATTATTTAATTGCAGCTGTTATTTCAGCTCCTGTGAGAAATCTTCAGATACGTGAATATTTCACCTGTGTGAAGACGGGTATAAAAATATCCTGGTGTGTGACCGGTTATTAATAGTGCCGAGACATATCAGCCATGTATCAGCATTGCCTCATCTTCCGGTGTCAGCCCTAAATCAACCACTTTTGTTTTATAAGGGATTTGTGCGTCATTTGTTCAGCTTTCTTTTACAGTTTTACCAGTGAGGCCATTACCTTGCATAAGGGGTTAATTGCTGATCAGTGGAGGTCACCCTGTCTTTATTGTGGCCATTAAAGGGTAACTGTCATGTTTTCAAAAAAAAAAAAACAATTTTAGCATATGTTACTGCTGCAGCAGCATTATGCATAAAGCAGTCTTTAGTCTCTTCACATACAACTTATTTCCTTGAGTTTTTCCCTTAGTTACGGCTGTTTAAACATTTACAATATGAGGACCTTCTCACGATGGCTCCTCTGCCAGGTCTCTGAGGCCAAAACTGCTTTCCCTCACTTCCCATACACACTTGCTGTAGCCAGCAGCTCCCTGCCAGCCAATCAGATTGGATTACTGAGAGACACGCCTCCTCACTCTCAAGCCTTATGCAGGCATGCAGTGTGAAGGACCGCCCCTCTGTCTTCTGTTTATACTAAAGGGAAGACAGACAAGCCCTAGCAACAGTCTAAGGGAGCAGTGGAAAGGGACAGGGGACAATAATAAAAGCTGTTGTTATAAGGTAATTACAGATCTTTTGACAATTATTGACAGACGAACTCAGGTATACATGCCGAGCTCTAATAAACTAGCAAATAAAACAAAATATGACAGTTACCCTTTAAGTTCTCCAAAGGGGCATATGCGCAAGTATATAGGGCTTGTTTAGACTGCCAGATTTGGTCTGTGTTCCCTCCGTATGTTTTATTCAAAGTTAAATAAATAAAATGTAAGTATAAAATTAAAATTTAAGACTTAAAAGTATACACAAGTCATCACGCGTTTCATGCCACCCAAATTGTGATGACTCTTGTAGTACCATGAAGTAGTCATGATGGCAGGTGGCAAAGGAAGAGTTTCTTCCAAACTGAATCATAACCAGATGAACAGAAGAAAACTATTAGTGACGATGAGTAATGTTTATATGATGTAAGTCTCCCCAATCTGTTCATTGCATGTGTAATCTCTGGAAATGCTTCTATGTGCACTCATAGTCACCGGTTATTGGGCATATAGAAAACCGCACTATGGGAGTCTCGAATTATACCGTATGCACAGCATATTAAGGTGCCAGAATGAAGGTGAGCTTGGTCATAAGTTATCTGATAGCACAGGTTAGGTCAGTCAGCGGACAATCAGAGTCGGGAATCAGGCAGAAGTTGGTACATGGGCAGGCAAATGGAACAGCATACTTTAGCAGGAATTAACAAGCTAGATAAACCTATTGCTCAGGCACCTTCCCACAGGAGAAAGTGCCTTAAGGGTGTTTTCCAGGATTTCTGAACTGATGACCTATCCTCTTTTGAGAAGATACCAGCGCTCTCCGTAGCTCCACCGCCTTCTCTGCTCACCAAGCACAGTGCAGTCCATTTGATAGCGGCTGTGCTTGGTATTGCAGCTCGGGCCCCTTTCACTTGAATGAGGCTGAGCTGCACCGAGGCCATGTGACTGATGAACGTGATGTCACATGGCTTAGAATAAGCTGCGAGAAGGTCACGGCACCACTGTGAGCACCGGTGCCTTTTCAAACAGCCCATCGCTTTAGTAATCGGTGTGGCGGTGCACGCATGTTCAGTAGAGATGACCAGTCCTGGCAAGCTGCAGGTACTGAATACTGAAGCAACGCTGCATACGCAGTAACACAGGGCCAGGCGAGACTACATCCCTGCCTAACCATGTCCTTTAAGGCTGGGGGACTGGGTAGCCAGGAGTAGGGAACAAAGAGGTGCACTGAACGGTAAACTTGCATATGACCAAAACATGAATTTCTCCGGAATGCTGCCAAGAATCGGGATGGAAGAAAGAGCATTTTACTCAGCAGTTTATTTGGTTTTATATTTTGGTATTTGGTGACATAGTACTGTACTGTATAGAGGAGCACAGCTATGTACCGCTGTCACCAACCGTGTGATAATAGGCTTCAGACTTTTAAGCCGTAGACAACTTACTGTATTTGATAAGTCATGATACTGGAAACACAATGGCCGGCTTCTGCTGCGGGCGTTGTAATTATGGATTTAATAATAGTCTTACTAGAACTTGGAGCGATTCCTGAGAACTTGGCACTGCCTTCTGGTGTCTACTTCACTTTATTAAAAATGTTGTAATATAAATAATCAGAAGTTGCAGCACATTAACTGTCTATGGGAGGTTTCAAGCAAATGTCCCCATCCAGGCTGGTGCCCTGCTATCCACCACAAGGCAATTCTGTGATGTCCCTCGTGTTAACTCCTTAATGACTAGACTTTTTTTGGACCACACAACTTTTTCTTTCCATTTTGAAAGCTGTATTGTAGTGCCCAAACCTTTGCATGCCACTTTATGTGTGGAGAGAATATATATATATATATATATATATATATATATATATATATACATTCATTATTCACACACTCACATACATCAAAATTACTGTTAGGGTCCATTCACACGTCCACAACTATTTTGCGGTCCGCACATGGCCGGCACTATGATAGAAATGCCTATTCTTGTCCCTGGCTGCGGACAAGAATAGGACATGCTCTATTTTTTTGCGGGGCCGCGGAACGGAAGTGCGGATGTGGACTGCATGTTTTGCGGCTCCATTGAAATTAGGCATGCACAATATATCACCAAAGCAATCGGTATCGCGATAAATCGCCATATCGCAATCGCCATTTGGCAGACCCAAAAATGTTGCAATTATATTACCGTATTTTTCGCTTTATAAGACTCATTCCCCCCCTCCCAAAAAAAAAGTGGGGGGAAAATGGCAGTGCGTCTTATAAAGCGATGGTTGACTTTTTACGTGGCTGACACTGATGTATCGCCGGCTGCTATGCTGCACAGCGCGGCCGGCGATATATCAGTTACAGTGCGGGGAGGGAGGAGGGGCTGGAGGCAAGTCGTTATTTTAATGAACACATGTTCTTATATCTAGTCTATTTATCTGTTCTGTGCAGTTCTATTAACCTCCCTGGCGGTATGATTATGTCAGGAATTTTTTACCAAAAGTGGTACAATTTTTTGCATGGAAATTTGGTGTTATGTATTGTAGGCCTGCAATTCTTAGTAATTACTTACTTAAACCTCACCAAACAAGACTCTAGTAGACATCCCAGATGTGATAAAGTTTGAAACACAAAATTATTAAATATAATCTAATAAATAATATAATTTTATTCAGTAATGTAATAAAAAAAATAATGAAATTTGTCAAACAAAGAAAATTCAATAAACATCCTGAGTGTGATAAATTTTGAAACATGGGACTGCACAAAGTCCAACGTCACAATCAGGACAATGGAACCTGGTTTCTTTTCGGACTTTCTTTCCATTGCCATCTCTCTTTGAGCAGCAAACCACGCACATCCTGGTAGGTGCTGCCTTTTTTGAAGTAGGCGGGATGTAGTCCATAAAGTGACGACCAGTCAGGCGTTCTGGGTTGACAACGTCAACAGCACGGCGTCCAGGTCTGTTCACAGCTACTGATGGCGTCTGGTGGGTGACAAAAATCCGCTCAACCACCTTCCATATAAACTCAGAATGAACAAAAGGCTTGTCACCCGTTGCTCTGTGCAGGATATATGCGTTCCAAAGGCATTGTTCCAGAAGATGCCTGAAGATCTTCTTATAATATTTTTTTGCTGTTTGCGCATAGCCGGATAAAATGTCATTGCCTGATCGGCTCTGTCGACACCTCCCATGGTGTTATTATAGTCTATCACGACTTGCGGCTTCAGCACATCTTTCCCACCTCTTGTGTGGACCATGGCAGTAGAGGTATTGTGCACAGTACTCATGAGACACACGTCCTTCTTGTCTCGCCATCGCATTGCCATCATCTTACCCTTCTGCCAGGCAACCATTTCTCCGGTTTTGAGTTTTTCTTGGCAAACATAGATGGCATGTCACGTCGGTTAGGCCTAACGGTACCATATGCATCAGTCTTGTTTTGTAGCAAAACCTCATACAGTTCCGGAGACGTGTAGAAATTGTCCGTGGTCACACAATATCCCTGGTTCAGCAATGGCTCCAGCAGTGTAAGGACAGATGATGTGGCCATCCCATAGCCGCTGTACCTGGGGTTGAACTTCGTGCCTTTACCGGTGTAAATGACCGAATTCCAGATGTACCCAGTGGATGACTCACAGAGCATGTAGGATTTGATGCCAAACCGCGCTCTTTTGGATGCAATATACTGTATCCAGCTTAGGCGTCCCTTGTAGGCCATCAAACTTTCATCTACGCTGACGTCCCTTTCTGGCACGTAGGTCCGCTGGAAATTGGTCACAATAATTTGGTATACCTCCCAGATTTTTTTAGTTTGGGCGCAGGATGCGTGGCCTCATCAAATTCTTCATTGTTCGTGAAGTGGAAATACTTCATGATGAGGAAAACCGGTATTCTGACATCACGGTACCAAAAAATGGAGTGGCCAGTAACTTATTGGTGGTCCAGTACCATTTCTGGAGCGGTTTTCCCATCACCCCCTGAAGAATGATGAGTCCCAGAAACTGCCACATGTCCTCTTTGGTCACTGGTTCCCACTTTCTGCTTCTGGAAAATGTGGCATGCAGCGTAGCGCATTGCTGCTCTTGGTAGCGATTTGTCTCCGTGACAATTTTTTCAATTACCTCCTCAGTAAAGAATAATTGCAGGTATGCCAGAGGGTTGTCACGCTCAACATCTATCTTCATCCCGGGTGATCCAGTGAGCGGGAATCTTGGGGGCGCTAACTGGTCCGTATCGCAGTCAATAGGGCACCAAGTGCGCACATCGCTGAGGACAGGTGCAGGATCATCGCCGTTTTCACTTGCCGTGTCAGTGTCAGATGACAAATCTCCCCACGACTCACTATCGCTCAGTTCTGCGAGCACCTCTGTGTCACTGTCGCTCAACTGGTCCAAAAGCGTTTTTAGTAAAGTGGCGCTTTTTGATGCCATGTTATAAATATTTTATATGCACAAATGGCAGGCAAGGGGCACTGTACAGTGTTATAAATAATTTATGGGCACAAATGGCAGGCAAGGGGCACTGTACAGTGTTATAAATAATTTATGGGCACAAATGGCAGGCATGGGGCACTGTACAGTGTTATAAATATTTTATGGGCACAAATGGCAGGCAAGGGGCACTGTACAGTGTAAATATTTTATGGGCACAAATGGCAGGCAAGGGGCACTGTACAGTGTTATAAATAATTTATGGGCACAAATGGCAGGCAAGGGGCACTGTACAGTGTAAATATTTTATGGGCACAATGTGTCATCCTCTCAGAATGTACTTTTGTGTGTTTCACTTTTAAATTTCCCGCCCAGTTCCGCTCCCATGCGCCACTGCTGCTCGCAGGGAACGGAACCAGGAAGTAAAAAGCCGGCCGGCGCTCTCAGCGGCGATCGCAGCGAAGGTAAGCAGACTCCGCTGACTGCTCTGCAAAGTTACCCCGAGCGTAACTCGGGGTTACCGCTCCTTGCAATGAAAATTAACCCCGAGTCACGCTCGGGAATACCGCCAGGAAGGTTAAGAAAATGGCAAGTTTAGTATTTTTTACTTTTGCAGTAATGCAAATATGTTATTTAATTTAGTAAAAGATGTTTTATTTTGAAAAACACAGTCGATTTCAGTTCTTGAGTTCGGCATAACTACATTTCAGCTTCATCAGTAATTTGTGTGTGCTTTTGCCTTGAAAATTTAAGCAAATAGACCTCTAGCACAATTTCCTTAAAATATCGCATTGCATATTGTTATCGCAATTTTTAGGGCCCTAATCGCAATTGCACAAAATTGCCATATCGTGCAGCCCTGATTGAAATGAATGGGTCCGCATCCGTAAAATTGCCGAAAAAATGCAGACCCATTATACGGAGGTGTGAAAGGACTGGATTTGATCCCGTGCTGGGCCACGCCCCCTGCACTGATCACATGACGGTGACATCACCCCAGGTCCTTCGGCTTTTCAACAGTTCGGGTTCAGGGAAGCTGCTCCTTATGGATTCCATATGCCGGGATAGTCCGCGGTAGTGGAATCCATAATGGGATGCGGCGATTACCACAACCCGAACGCCGAACTATTTTTTAAAGTTCGCTCATCTCTACCCTTAAGCCTTATTCACACGTCAGTGCTTTGGTCAGTGATTTCCATAAGTGTGTCTGAGCCAAAACCAGGATTGCAGCCTCCACAGACATAAGGTATAGAGAAAAGATTTGCATCCGTTTTGTGTTTAGAGCCGCACATGGTTTTGGTTCAAAATCACTGATGGAAAAGCAATTTTTTATTTTCCTCTTTTGCAATTTCAAAATAACAAAAAATAAGAAAAGGGCCTGAAGCAAAACTTTGGGCAACCTGCATGATTAGTACCTAGTAGCATCCCCTTTGGCAAATATCTCAGCTTGTAAACACTTTTTGTAGCCAGCCAAGAGTCTTTCAATTCTTGTTTTGAGGGATTTTCACCCATTTTTCCTTGCAAAAGTCTTCCAGCCCTGTGACATTCCTGGGTCATCCTGCATGCACTGCTCTTTTAAGATCTATCCACAGATTTATCAATAACGTTTAGATCAGGGGACTATCAGGGCCGTGGTAAAAGTGAATTCTATTCACTCTGCTGATGCCGTATTATGAAAATCTGCGCAGAAAAAAATATGCACGGAATCAACAACGCTTGCTAGTAGCCTAAAGTGGTTTTCCAGTGGAATCATTATTTTTTTTTTTTAAATAAGCAGTGGTGGAATGGGTTAAAAAAACCAAAGCAACAATAATACCCATCCTTACCGATTCCCTGCAGATTCCACTCCAATGCTTTTCCAGTCTTTGCTGTTTGCCGCCTGGTCCTAGGCTCTACACACACGACCCATTCATTTCTATGGGGCCATGCACTTTTGTGTTTTTTGTGGACCCATGTGGCCATTCTGCACATTATAGAACACGTCCTGTTAACCCTTTCTGTGCACAAAGCCTTAGTTTAATGGGGTTACAGAGCTCGCTTGGCTGTCAACGCAGCATACCTCTGTGTCAATAATATTAGCAGCTCTTTGTACAATGTGCATCGGTACTAGAATGCTGCTTTTCTCGGTTGTCATTCAACCCTCCTGTGCATCAGAACAATACCATTTCTAAATAGGCCGCTTTGTATAATATACCATTATATTACATACTAGTCATTTTTTCTTTAATATGTCATTTAAAAAAGACCCCTGTGCTCCAACGACCTGTTTTTTCTTGTAAAAAATTGTGTTCCCCATACGAAAAAAACAGCATATATTTTAAAATCTCTAAGTTGTGTCATTCCTCTGTTTTTCCTACTAGAAACGTATGTATAAATTGACACCTGGGTGTTACCAGTTGGGGGCAGGTCCATCCACACTCACATGACACTGTCCAGTCAGTGCTGGCAGATAGTGTAGGGACACATCCCTCTTCCAAGAGGGATAGTAACAAGCTGTTGTCAGTTTATTCATCAATTTCCAAGAGGAATAACAGAGGAGCGGTGTAATGCAGCGCTCTAAGAAAAGAGTCACTTCAGGGTTGTTATGTTATTGGGGGGGGGGGGGGCCCAAGGATTTACTAAAAAGGCATATCAGGAGAGGTGACAGATCCTTTAATGTGGCACCAGATTAGTGCTTTCGTGCCGAGCACTGTATTATATCTCTACAAATTATACATGTTATCTAATTGGCATAGTAGTATTTTTTTTATTTTTATTTTATGCTTATTTCTCATTTAGAAAAGCTGATTGTCTATGCTGTGATCATCTAATATCAGAGAATTGTTAGACGTCACATCGCAGTGAGCCCATTTAGTTAATTACATGTCGGAACGAAACCGAATCCCGCTGTGAAAGCCGGAGTAGGAAACCTCAAAGAAATTTAATTAGGCGTGTTTATTTGTGGAATTAAAATTGCGGCGTATGGTTTTGTGTTCTCTCTGTTAAATGTCTACCGCTCGTTATTAGGAAGCCTTTTCTTTTCCTGGGATTTACACTTACTTAGGGTACAGTTACACAGCATCCTTTTCCTTATGGCCGTCTCACGGCCGTTTTCAGAATCATTACAGTCTACGGTTCTGTTCACACAACCATTACAAAACAAGACATGTCCTATTTTGTCCGTTTTCACTGACTGACAGCCCCGTATACAATTCAGAGGCATCCATCAAAAATGCCCTCCCCCCGTTGTGTGAATGTATCCTAATAGAATAAGAAAAATGGAAATAGTCTGGCGGCTCACTAGATATACCAAAATATGAACAAGGTGCTCACCCCTGGCAGTACCCAAGCCGAAGACAAAAAGAGACAATATAGAAGAGTGGGGGGCACTCAAAATATATGGGACAACTGGATCCTACTACCAATATAACATTTTTAATATGCACAAGTACAAAAACCATACGATACATACAAGAGACTGATGGAATAATAGTAGTAATTCCTCATAAAATATTGTGATAAAAACTATTGAGATGCATCATTAGTATTTTGCTGGGTAGATGTTAGAGCGTGATCCACTCTATATTGGCTGTTCAGAGTGTTCCTTTTTGTCCCAGGACTCCCACACTAATAGTGGTATTATTGCGTCCTTAACAAACGTAGGTAAGTAACTGGCAATAAAGGTCGGCACTTAAATCATACTTTACCGCTCCTGTATTTGCTTGATGCAGTCCTGAGCAGACCGAGCGCGGCGTCCCGTGCTGGGTCGTGATACAAGTCAGCGTGTCACGTGATCAGCAGTATTCACGTGTGTATGACGTATCAGGAGTGGGTGTGCCCAATGCCTTTACTTCGCAGGTCCTGTAACTGAAGGAGCTGTCATGAGAGGATCACTCGACAGGACGGCCGATGCCTGGAAATACACTCTCAGGTCTCCTTTGCTGCGATTGAAACTGTATACACAAGCCGCGGACTTGTAATGTTTCTTCGTGTTTTTATGGCTCCTCCAAACTGTCGGTCACTCCATACGCGTTTCGGGGTATACGCCCCTTCCTCAGTGGTAGAGACTTGTATCACGACCCAGCACGGGACGCCGCGCTCGGTCTGCTCAGGACTGCATCAAGCAAATACAGGAGCGGTAAAGTATGATTTAAGTGCCGACCTTTATTGCCAGTTACTTACCTACGTTTGTTAAGGACGCAATAATACCACTATTAGTGTGGAAGTCCTGGGACAAAAAGGAACACTCTGAACAGCTAATATAGAGTGGATCACGCGCTAACATCTACCCAGCAAAATACTAATGATGCATCTCAATAGTTTTTATCACAATATTTTATGAGGAATTACTACTATTATTCCATCAGTCTCTTGTATGTATCGTATGGTTTTTGTACTTGTGCATATTAAAAATTTTTATATTGGTAGTAGGATCCAGTTGTCCCATATATTTTGAGTGCCCCCCACTCTTCTATATTATCCTAATAGAATATTTTTCTTCCTGCCGTAGCCTCACACTGCAGCGGCCATACGGTGATGATGAAAAGTCCGGGTGACAGCTCAGTGAATAGCCCAGCACTAATCATATTGCATCCAAAACGGCGGCCCTTCATCTTATCCGATAATGTACTTGCATATAATGTTCCTTTGGGAAGGAATCTCAAGTGCTATTTTTTACTGTCAAATACATTCTCATGCAGGGTGCGGATTATCCTTTACTAAGAAAAAGTGGTAGGAAAAAGTTAAATCTTTCCACCGGTTCTGGAAAACAGGGGCCTGCTTCTTCTTGGTTGTCCTATCTTTGACCGAGGAAAGTCGTAGTCCTTCTTCTTCCTGCCAGCATTCTAGAAGAAATATTTTGTGAGGCTTCGGAATCTCACTGTGGACTATTTCTCACTCACTTCTCACCCTAATAAATAGACCACGCCTCTAAATTAACAGCTGTTATATAGTGTATGTGTTGTATAGAGTGATATACTATGCCCAAAAAAACCGCCATACAATGTCCATTTGCTTAACAATTTTTTCAGGTATGTTCCTCTTAAACACACTGGCCCCATAAACTAAATTACTTCTATAAACCAAACGTAGAAGATGAAAAACGGTGACACTACCTATCTTCCCCTTCACCACAAAAACCGGCTATGACACGGAAGAAAACCCACACAGACGGTGGGGGACTCAACCCTGCAAGCGAATCTGCATCATCCAGACACATGCGGTGGTGCTCAGCAAAAAAGGAAGTCCCATGAATGCAAGTCCAAGTAAGAGAAGTGCGGCACCAAATGCTGGGTACAATTCGAAACTTTATTGGAATCCAATGCGACTTACATAAAGCGGCAGTAGATGCGGGTGCGGAGCGGACACCTCTAGTGTACGATGCCGGCGACGGCCGTTTCGCACGTCTACAACGCGCTTCCTCTGGCCGCGAAACGGCCATCGCCGGCATCGCACACTAGAGGTGTCCGCCCTGCACCTGCATCTACTGCAACTTTATGTAAGTCGCATTGGATTCCAATAAAGTTTCGAATTGTACCCAGCATTTGGTGAGTGCCGCACTTCTCTTACTTGGACTTGCATAAATTACCTCTATATTTTAAATATAATTCTTCATATAGAGTGCTCAAGGCCTTGTCCAATGCCCCCATTAGTGCTATATAGTATGAAGATAATATAGTACTCTTTTTTTTTTTTATAGTAAAAGTAATAGTGCCATAAAGCGTCAACCTAAATATTGCCATACACTGATAGATAGATATATTTAATAATGGCATACACTGACTATCAGTAGTCTCATACAGGGCTAATATCAATAGGGCCATATAGTGCCCATATCAATAGTCCTATACGTTGCCCATAACAGCTGTATTGTATAGTGCCCATTAGGTAGGTCATATAGTGCCCATCTCTGGGATAGTCCTGTGGGAGGAGGGTTCTGAGACGAGAATAAACAGCACGGGGAGCTAGAAGGGGGCTAGGGGTGGAGAATTTAGAAGCGGCCTTTTTGAGTTGGAGATTCTTTGCCCGAGATAGAAGAGTTGTAAAGAGTTTGAGAGAACAAACATGGGCCGGTCTCCAAAAAGATATTTATAGCTTGAGTTCCATTATAATTATGTCTCGAATAAGCTTAGATAGTTCTCACACTTACTAATATAATGATGCAATAATATAATCGGCGTTTCCCTGTAAAAGGAAGAAGTCACTGTTCAGTCCCAGAAATCCCTGGGACACCTTGTCTAGATGGCCCTCATTTCTCAGGCAGTCTGGATTTGCAGACAGGGGAGTATAAATATTCATTTGCAGAGAGCTTGTCTGCATCTGCCCGAGGTGGAGAAATGACTTCTGCGACAAGCGCCACAGTTAATATAATGGCATTTACCTGTGTTTTAATTACAGAACATGCACATTATAGCCCAACGAGCGGCCAGCAATTCTAGACACAAAAGGCCATTCCTGCAGCTTGTAATTACTGCCTCTAATAAGGCAAATCACCGTATGAGTGAAGAACGCGGACAGTGGCGTCTGACTTCAGGGTATTACTACAGATTTGTCACGGCCGCCTGTGATTAAATGTGCACATACAAATGCATCTCACTAGACTGTAGTGTATGGAGTAAAGGCAGGTTCTCCAGAAACACACACCTAGGTGGAGTAACCATCTTCACCTTCCTAACGAATTTTAATATGTCTCTTTGTTTTTTGTATACAGCTCCTATGCATGTAGATGTATCTCCATGGTAACAAACTGTAGATGAGTGAGCCAATTCCTAACAGTTCTCGTCTACAACGGGTTGTCCCTGAAGCTGAGGATGCCCCCCTCGCAGGCTGATTGACATGTCCGGACATCTTGGCGCCTTGGATAATCTCGCGTATGCGCCGCCGCACCAAATATTGGCGCAAGCACAGAAGTTCTGCTTCCGCTACTGGAGCAGCGACTGTTCATGTACCGCTACCCTGAAGGAAGTATTGAGGTGCACGCACACAGTTGCTGCTCCAGTAATGGAGATGTCCAACCCTGTCATTTGAAGAGCAAGGGGGAGCATCCTTGGATTTTGGCTTCATGCACACGACCGTATTTCTGGCCGTGTGCGATCTGCATTTTTTGTGGATCGCACATGGACCCATTCATTTCCGTGGATGCACAAAAAAAAAAAACAGCACACTGATGTCATCATCTGTGTGCAGCAGGGCTACAAATTATAGAACCTGTCTTATTCTGGTCCGTTTGGTGGACAAGAATAGGCCTCTTTACAGTGGGCCCGCGAAAATTGCAGGGTCTACACAGGCTGCATCTGTATTTTGCGGATCCGTGATTTGCGGACCGCAAAACGGGTGCGTCCTTGTGCAAGAGGCCTTAGGGATATCCCAGCACAGGTGCAGAACTCTTCTTGTTGAGAAGAATCGATTCGCTCATCTTTATAAGGGTCCATTCACATGACTGTATGGTCTCCTTGCCCATGTTGTGGACCGCAAACAACGGGTCTGCAGAACACGGGCAGCAGTCGTGTGAACTCCGTATTGTCCACGATTCGCAAGGTACGGCAAAACATAGGATTTTTTACCTTTTGTGGTGTGGAGGCACCGACGGAAGCCTATGGAAGGGCTTCAGCGTGTTTCCATGGGCTTCCGATCCGTGGCTACGCTCCGCAAAGGATTTGTCTTATGTTTTATCGTACCTTGCAGATCGCGGGCCCATTCAAGCTAGTGGGTCCACGCTGCGATACGGAGTTCACACGGCCGGTGCCTGTGTTTTGCGGACCATAGGGCGAGCGTACGGTCGTGAGAAAGGACCCTAACAGTCTAACTAAAAACCTTGTGCAGTCTACTTTCTTTCTGTATGTACCAGTATATTAGACGCATACAAGGGAGTATGACTGCACTGAGTTAGTTTGTAGTCTGTTACCACGGAGACACATGGGAGCTGTAGGAAATTTTTTTATCAAAGGCCGAGTTGATTCAAACGCCGCTCAACATCATGTTGTCCAGACTATTTTTTTTTTTTTGTCACGCCCCTATTCTCCACCACTTTCCACACTGGTCTTCATTTTTTAACCTACCCCAAAATGGCCAACTTTCATGCTATGGAGTACGTAATTGTCTGCAGAATATGAGCAGCTGCAGGTCCCATCCCCCGCAGTCACAGATGACCCCTATACGGTTTTATATGACAGTAACCTAATCATTGTTTGGTCTTCTTGACTCCTGATAGTCATTGATCAGCCCGTTTCGTGCCCCCAGGCGCTGTAGAGTAGCGCTCATCAATATACTGTAATCCTGTCAATTCTAATATAATGTCTGGCACCTAGCCGCGTCCTCTGCCCCCAAACATTTAGCGATTGCTCATAAAGTGATTAGGTTTTTTTCCCTCGTCTCTCTACTGAGCTTCAATAATCATTGGCTTTTTAGTAAATCCAATTCTGCTGCCGCAGTTCAAAACTGGAAATCTAATCAGATAAATGGATCTGATAATCGGATTATTGCATCTCTGATTTACAGCGTGCTGCAGCTACCGCCAGAGGATCCGGTAGAGAAAACTCATTTGTGCTTGCAATGGGTTGATGTGCACCCTGGGGTAGCCCAGAATCCAGCAGCTGTAGCCACAGCAGTGGCTGCGTGCTTCATGAGCCCCGGGCTATGGGCTTAACTCCTTAGCAGCCAACTGGCTTCATCGCCGCATTATTGTTTCCCAAGGTCAAAAACAGACTTCTGCTGTTTAAAGGGACACTTCTTCTGTCAGAAGGTTTGGGGTTATTTTTTATTTTAATTTTTTTAAAGGGAGATAGACCGCTTGTTCGCAGTGCAGGGTTGTGCATCTTGGGCAGGAAGGAGATGCGTGACTGGGCGTGCGCAGAAATGATGGACTACGGGGCAGACAAGAGATTACAGGACCAGGCAAGAGTAGGATATAGATGCCTGGCGCTGTGTATCAAACAAGAGGGGGCATTATGGGGACAGACGTTTGGTGCACCATTTTGGTGCCATGAACATCCCGGCTTTTTTGGGCACAGTGCAGCCACAGATGGTGTGATTTAAACTGTGTATTTCAGCCCTACACACAAGATAATTAGTTTATTAGGCAAAACAAGCAGATTCTCCTTAAAACTCAGTTTTCATGGAAAACTATTTTTAAGAATGTATTTATTTATTGCTGTACCCCCCTCCCTCCCCAAAGTTTGGCATATGCCATTAAAAATGACATGCAAAATATTGTCCCTTTTGTATCCGTAATCGCTTCTGAATGGCAGACATCCCTACTACACAGAGCAGGGTTTATCTGCATGGTAATCTCATTATAACAGTAGGTGGACATATTGCAGATCCTATCACGTTCTCATACTGTGTCTCAGTGCGCCTCCAGGTTTTATAGAGGCATGCCCTATTTTTCTTATGGATTCTGTATCACGGAGGTATTCTCCCCCAGGAGTATTGCCTCACAGAAGCAGAGGCACACAGGTCCGTAGTATAGAGCCATAGGGACTTTGTGTACCAGTGACAAGCAGTGTATGTACCATTGCAGTTTTCACATGGCTTGCCACCCAGGGACTTTGAGACCTTTGAATGATTAATAAGCCTAAGGGCTCATGCACACGACCGTATGTATTTTGCAGTCCGCAAAACACGGATCCACAAAAAATATGGATGACGTCCATGTGCATTCCCTATTTTGCGGAACGGAACAGCTGGCCCCTAATAGAACAGTCCTATCCTTGTTCGCTATGCGGACAGTAATAAGACATGTTCTATGTTTTTGCGGAACGGGCATACAGAAACCGAATGCACACGGAGTAACTTTTTTTTGGGGGGGACCATTGAAGTGAATGGTTCCACATACGGTCCGCAAAAAAAATTGAACGGACACGGAAAGAAAATATGTTTGTGTGCATGAGCCCTAAGAATTACTCCCATGCCCAACACAGGTCCTTAGAGCTCAACAGGTATCATTTTGATACACACTGTAGAAATCTCCGTCAAGCTGAAGTGGCAGATGCTTAGTAGATAGCCCTTTATTCCTGTGAATGGTGACGTATCAGACTTTTTTTGTCACATGACATATGAAAAGATAAGGCTACTTTCACACTGGCGTCTTGTGCGGATCCGTCATGTATCTGCACAGATGGATCCGCACTGATAATACAACCGCATGCATCCGTTCAGAACGGATCCGTTTGTATTATCATGAACATAGGCAAAACGGATCCGTCTTGAACACCATTGAAAGTCAATGGGGGACGGATCCGTTTTCTGTTGTGTCATATTGTGTCATTGAAAACGGATCCGTCCCTATTGACTTACATTGTAAGTCAGGACGGATCCGTTTGGCTCAGTTCCATCAGACGGACACCAAAACGCTGCAAGCAGAGTTTTGGTGTCCGCCTCCAGAGCGGAATGGAGACTGAACGGAGCCGAACTGATGCATTCTGAACGGATCCTTATCCATTCAGAATGCATTGGGGCAAAACTGATCCGTTTTGGACTGCTTCTGAGAGCCCCGAAACGGATCTCACAAGCGGACCCAAAAACGCTAGTGTGAAAGCAGCCTTAGAGTTAAAGGGAATATGTTATGAATAAACATAGGCTCCTGTTCTGCAGAGATCACTTCTGAGCAGTCATCACAAGCAGGATTACAATGAAAAACACATATGCATAACACAAGATACACCATTCACAATAGTTGATGGTCATAACTTATCTACTCCCCCTCCCTGCACATTGACCTCTGCACAGGTTAATAGAGCATGACCACAACACTTTGTCATAGATGTCACTGAACATCGCCTGTCTATTGTGCCGTATGGTCCATGTTTTCACTATAAGCATAACCCCAACTGCTCAGGCAAGATGGCCAACCTGATCTTCATACTACCTGTTTTTAATTAGGGCTGTGTCTACATTTGCTTTGGCGCCTTTGTGGTAGATTCTGTCAAAAATACCACAAAGAATGGCCCAAGGGACAGAGTTATGTATGCAATACAGTGTATGTGTGCACATGTGTAATGTATGTGTGTGTGTATATATATATATATATATATATATATATTATAGAGAGATATATATATATATATATATATATATACACACACACACACAATCTTAACACTATAGCGCCTTCATAGTGAGAGTGACGTTGCATAGTTCTGTGGTGTCAGTGGATGTAAAGTCTGTTATTCACTTGACTATGAAACCACACGTCTTGTCTTTCTTGTCACTGGATAGTCCTGTTTCCGGTTTAGAATATTGTGGTATGTCATCAGTGTCACAGTCTGAAACCACGAGTACTGTATACGTTTTATACGTATAAATGTATGCCCAAGCGTAACGTTCTCTAGCATTTCTCCCTCTTTGGCTCTCACAGGGATAGTCCTGAAATGCAGCAGTATGGGAGTGTGGGCAGTAATGCACCATAAACAGGAATTTTTTACTTTGAGTTCTGCAGTGTCATTGTTCTGTTTATGGAACCACCTCTGTATGGAATAGTGTCCCTGATTTATAGCGCACGATGGAAGCCAAAAACGCGCTGTTGCCCACCGCCGGTATAGTGTGAGCCTTTGGATATGTTTAGTTTATGTGCCCGGAGCTTTCCCAGTGCATACCGCAAAGAGGAATAGAGAAACGCATTGCTGAAAGGAGCCTGAGGTATACTGGAAAGCTGGGTGACAACTGTTGTGGAATATATACAGGCAGCTACATTAGCTGATATTCTGTTTTCACACCTATGAAATAAATAGATTTTAGTAAAAATGCTCCTTGAAGTGAAATAGTTTTTAATCTCTTTAGGTCCAAAATTTTATGCTGATTAATTTATTATTATATATATAGTACAATATTATTATTATATATATATAGTGGTCAAGTGTATTTCTGAAGCAACGCTCAAAATCCCACATGTAACCCTAGATTTGAATTCTGCCTGCCTTCGATCACCACTAGAGGGAGCCCAGGAGTACTTCTTACAATAATACAGCCATATACAGTAAGCTCATGAGCTCCCCCTTGTGGCAGCTCCAGAATTTTTGCATTTTACTCTATGGCAGATGAAATATAACAAGTGAATATGGATCCCTATAAAGATATATAATTAAAGTTTGTCAACATAGAAAATTGGGCTTAAAATGTCATAATATGTGGATGGTATAAGTTTTAATTCACATCATATGACCATATCAGCCGTGGTGAGGTTTCGTTGATGGTGTCAAAACAATATGAAAAGTACATTTACATGGATTATTATTTTTCAGCGGGCACAGCTTCATCTGAGCATTATTGTTAGAGATGAGCGAATTTTATATTTTGAAATTCATTCGTGCTTCGTCTAGTGGTAAAAGCAGAATTGCATTATGGATTTCGTTACCACGGACCATAGCGCAATTCTATGATGGAATGCATAACGGAATGCCTTTAGAGGCATTCCGTTATTCATTCCGTGATAATAGAAGTCTATGACCTCCATAACGGATCCGTCCAGTTTCCATTATGCAGGGGAGTCCTCTCCGTGGTAACGAATCCTTAACGCAATTCTGCTTTTGCCACCAAACGAAGCGTGAACGAATTTCATAACAAATTCACTCATCTCTAATTATAGTCAATTGCATTTTGGGCTCCATTTCTTTATACATTTTTTCTTGCGTGATGTGACAGTCTTTAAAGGACATCTGTCAGCAGATCTGTACCTATGACACTGGCTGACCTGTTACATGTGCACTTGGCAGCTGAAGGCATCTGTGTTGCTCCCATGTTCATATGTGCTCACATTGCTCGGAAAAAAAATGTAAATAAGCCTCTAGGAGCAATGGGGGCGTTGCCATTACACCTAGAGGCTCTGCTTTCTCTGCAACTGCTGTGCCCTCTGCACTTTGATTGACAGGACCAGGCAGGCTTGATGACGTTTTCACTGCATGACCCTGTCAACAAAAGTGCAGAGGACTCGGCAGCGGCAGAGAGAGCAGAGCCTTTAGGTGTAATGGTAACGCCCCGTTGCTCACAGAGGCTCATTGCATATAGTAAAACATAATTTTTCTCAGCGATGCGGGCACATATGACCATGGGGCCAACACAGATGCCTTCAGCTGCCAAGAGCACATGTAGCAGATCAGCCAGTGTCATAGGGACAAATCTGCTGAGAGATGCCCTTTAAATGGGGGTTAAGAGACAGAAAATCTAAATTGTTTACCTCATTTGGTTAGTGTTACTCTTTGGCATACTATGGAGGATGGGCATACAGTGCCTTGCAAAAGTATTCACCCCCTTGACTTTTTTCGTGTTTTGTTACATTGCAGCCTTAAATTCAATGTTTTGTTAATCTGAATTTTATGTGATGGATCAGAACACAATAGTCTAAGTTGGTGAAATGAGAAAAATATATAAATAAAACTATTGTTTGGAAATAGAAAACAGAAAATGTGCAATGATGTCACCTGTGTGCAATCTAAGTGTCACATGATCTGTCATTACATATACACACCTTTTTTGAAAGGCCCCAGAGGCAACACCTAAGCAAGAGGCGTCACTAACCAAACACTGTCATGAAGGCCAAGGAACTCTCCAAACAAGTAAGGGACAATGTTGTTGAGAAGTACAAGTCAGGGTTAGGTTATAAAACAAATATCCAAATCTTTGATGATCCCCAGGAGCACAATCAAATCTTTCACAACCAAATGGAAAGAACATGGCACAACAGCAAACCTGCCAAGAGACGGCCGCCCACCAAAACTCACGGGCCGGGCATTAATTAGAGAGGAAGCACAGAGACCTAAGGTGACCCTGGAGGAGCTGCAAAGTTCCACAACAGAGACTGGAGGATCTGTACATAGGACGACAATAAGCCGTACGCTCCATAGAGTTCGGCTTTACGGCAGAGTGGCCAGAAGAAAGCCATTACTTTCAGCAAAAAACAAAAAGGCACGTTGTGAGTTGGTGAAAAGGCACGTGGGAGACTCCCAAAATGTATGGGGGAAGGTGCTCTGGTCTGATGAGACTAAAATTTTGCTTTTCGGCCGTCAAAGAAAACGCTATGTCTGGCGCAAACCCAACACATCACATCACCCAAAGAACACCATCCCCACAGTGAATCATGGTGGTGGCAGCATCATGCTGGGGGGATGGGACTGGGAAACTGGTCAGAGTTGAGGGAAAGATGGATGGTGCTAAATACAGGGATATTCTTGAGCAAAACCTGTACCATTCTGCGTGATTTGAGGCTAGGACGGAGGTTCACCTTCCAGCAGGACAATGACCCCAAACACACGGCTAAAGAAACACTTGAGTGGTTTATGGGGAAACATGTAAATGTGTTGGAATGGCCGAGTCACAGCCCACATCTCAATCCAATAGAAAATCTGTGGTCAGCCTTAAAGATTGCTGTTCCCAAGCGCAAACCATCCAACTTGAAGGAGCTGGAGAAGTTTTTCAAGGAGGAATGGGCAAAAATCCCAGTGGTAAGATGTGGCAAGCTCATAGAGACTGATCCAAAGCAACTTGGAGCTGTGATTGCCGCAAAAGGTGATTCTACAAAGTATTGACTTTAGGGGGGTGAATAGTTATGCACATTGACTTTTTCAGGTATTTTGTCCTATTTGTTGTTTGCTTCACAATAATAAAAAAAAAAACATCTTCAAAGTTGTGGGAAAGTTCTGTAAATTAAATGATGCAAATCCTCAAACAAGCCATGTTAATTCCAGGTTGTGAGGCACCAAAACACGAAAAAAGTCAAGGGGGTGAATACTTTTGCAAGGCACTGTATATATAATTCAGGGAGCAATTCCTGTATTTCGGATCATCCGAACTGATGATGTGCTGGTGACATGCAGGTATGCCACATGAGCTCTGAATCCGCGGCAGTGTAATTGCTTTCAGGATGATTTGTGTTATTGCATACATCTGCTCGCTCCATCATTTCCATTGATGCCTTCCACATGCCGTCAGCCCGGCTGCTTCTGACCTCCGCTCACAGGTCTCGTTTTTCCTTTTCAGCTTTTTCCAAGATGGACTGAAAGCTGTCGAGAACCTGAAACCTTCCATCGAGAAATTATCAACAGATCTGCACACGGTAATTTCAGTCTTTTATTCTCAAGTGCCATTAATGGATAACTGCTGTTTTTGCGCAGAGGGTTCTGTGCAGTTTATAATAATATCAAATTGACACTTCACGTAGATGTGAATATGGAACGAAAGAACATTGTCTTTCTTACCATGATCATGGCAGCATGGTGGCTCAGTGGTTAGCACTGGTGCCTTGCAGCGCTGGGGTCCTACATCTGAGTTTGTATGTTCTCCTCGTGTCTGTGTGGGTTTCCTCCTGGTTCTCCGCTTTCCTCCCACACTCCAAAAAAAAAAGACATACTAAGGGTCCATTCACACGTCCGTGAATGTGTCCGCACCCGTTCCGCAATTATGCGGAACAGGTGCGGACCCATTCATTCTCTATGGGGCAGGAATGGATGCGGACAGCACACAGTGTGCTGTCCGCATCTGCACTTCCGGAGCACACCCCTGGATTTCCGGTCCGCAGCTCCGGAAAAAAATAGAACATGTCCTATTCTTGCCCTGCGGACAAGAATAGGCAGTTTTATGGGGGTCTCGGTCGGGTGTATTGCGGATCCGCAATACACTACGGATGTGTGAATGGACCCTAATACTGAAAATAGACTTCCCAGATTTCCGCAGATGGGGGTGCACAGACGCAGCAGCTTGGAGCTCCTTGAAGTGAAATTTAGTTTTTAATCTCTGCTGCTCCATAATATATATTTATAGCGGTCAAAATAAAATGTTATTGTATAACGAAGTTACTTCTTTCTTCTCCTGTTTGTTCAATGTGTGGTGTGGCATTAGCCTTAGCAGTCCTCTAGCACAGCGATTGGCAACCTCCGGCACTCCAGCTGTTCTGAAACTACAACTCCCAGAATGCTCCATTCCCTTTGATGGGAGTTACAAGAACAGCTGAGCAAGTGTGCATGCTTGGAGTAGTAGTTTCACAGAGTGCCGAAGGTTGCCAACCCCTGTCCTAGAGACTCCTTCTTACATGTACCCTGTATAGTGACATCCACCATGGAAGGGAATTGTGTATTTTGGGGAGGGTAGACTTCCTGAAAGAGGACTTCAAATTACCTGCCTAAACAGAGCGTTAAAGGGGTTATGCCATATCCTAACATCACATATTCACAGTATAGATGATGATAAATACAGTATATGAACACTCGGGGTCCAGCTGCTAGGAGCCCCACAATCACTAAAACGCGGATCCCAAGCTCCCCGTTTCAGGCTCATTTGTATGGAGCGGTGGACTCGCACGTACCTTGTCTCTACATTCAGAGTCTGGGGGACGTTCATGGACTTCGAATGGAGCTGCATAATCACTCCATTCAGATGCCTCCCCATTCTAGAGATCAGTGGGGGTCCTCGCTGGCGGACCCCAGTGACCACACATTTCTGCTGTATCCTGTGGATCGTTGTAGTGGGATAACCCCTTTAGGTACATCCATATGTAGTGTTTACTTCATATGTAAAGTCCATGCAGATTTTGCTGCTGATTTGCCCGGTGCATTGCAGAAAGTGTGGAACACGGCAATCCACAGCAGAACATCTTTTGGATTTGAAATCCGCAGCACAAAAATCTCTTCCGCTTTTCTGCTACTGTAAGATGTTAAGGACTTTGAGTGCCGAAATCTGCAGCATTTCTGCCACGCGTTGCTGTACTCTTAAAGGGGTATTTCGGCACAATACAAATGCCTGGGCATAGCCTTGAAATGGCTGAATCCCCCTGCCGCTTTGATGGTGCCCGAGCCTCTGTGGCACTGCTCCTGTTCCCGTCATGGCAGGAAATAGCTGGGATTGCCGTTCAGCTTTAGGCAGGGCATCAAGCTCCTTATAACACAGTCTGCACTAAGTTTATGAGCTCTCTCTGGTGGTCATGTCAGGCAACCTGAATTTACAAGACACAAGCATTTCTGCTTTAGGTATTGAAATCTGTATTGTGAGATTATACATAATCTCCAGCATATAAATACATGATTCATCTTAGTTATATACGGTATTTTTTTTCTAGAAAACTTGGGTGAAACCAGAATCTGTAGCTCCCATAGGGGATTAATATTCAGAGACCAGGAAACCAGACAGTCTGTGCCTACAAAAAACCTGGAGATATATCTGCAAAAGGACCTGGATTTAATGTGAAAATGTAAAAGTACTAGACCCACCATGGGCATAAGTCATACATGTGGCCAACCAGATCAGCTACTATGGAATATGCTGTAGGTGGACATATAAAAGCAGGCTACAATGCAGGATGACACGGGCTGCGTTCCTCTCCAGACTGCCAGCTTGGTCTGCAGCTTATCATTTTCCATCTTTGTCCTTTTTTTTTTTATTATTATTAAATATATATCGCCATGTAGTACTTTGCTTTTAGCTGTGATACTTTGTTGTAATGCAGCCGTGGGGTGAGCTATACTTGTTCCACTGCAGCGATCTTAAGGGACTTCATTAGGATCTGAATGTGTTAATTAGGATCAGAACGTATCTGTTTATTGACAGCAAGCAGTGATCTTGAAAATGTGAAAGAGGTGACGAGATGTATGAGGTGTGCATACATTTTCAATATATAGTTCTATATGTTAATTGCGTAAGTGGAACTGGTGAAAGTACATAATGCAGCATATTTAGGTGGCAGATCCTCTTTACTGCAGGAACTTGATTTCATCCTTAGGTCATCATCTGACAATATGTTCCCTTAAAGGGGGGGGGGGGTCTTCAATAGTCATGAATAATAGGCACGTCTGTACGTATTTTAGACTATGGTCTCGTAAAGTCATTTCTTTCCCCCCTCATTTTCCCCAAATCGTCTTATTTAACATGATCTGACAACCTGATGAAGGGCTCGGGTGCATGATGTCCTCCCCAGGGGGAGAAATGCTTGGTCAGCATGGATTCATACTTCATGTGATCTGTGCTCCATCGCTGTGGAACAGGCGCATGTTTATAGAAATAACAGGATCATCCCCGAGCAGATGTGAAAGCCACCAGACTTGCTGATGCCACCACTTCAGCTTCATTCCTTTTCGGTTCTCGGGTTTCTGCAGGTTGGGTGGTAATTATACATTCGTGCAAGGTCAGGGTTATGAGATCACAAAGCAGAGGTTTTTACTAAAATATCCTGACCTCTCTTGTTCTAGAGAGCTTTCTGCAGATACTTTCTTTAGGAAATTGTAGATCACATTCCTATAAGGCTACGTTCACACGACGACAATTGTCGTGCGACAAAAAGTCGCGCGACAATTTGGGAACCACTACACTGCAACATTTGTAGCGCGACATTGATGTCACATTAATGTCGCGCGACAATTTTTATAATGGGAGTCTATGGTGGTGTCGCACGTGCAACATGCAACATGTTGCGACTGCGACACAACAGTCGCAAAAAATCCATCCCGGATGGATTTTCTCCGACTTTCGTGTCGCAGTCGCAGCATGTCGCATGTCGCACTGCGACACCATAGACTCCCATTATAAAAATTGTCGAGCGACAATAGTGCGACTTTTTGTCGCGCGACAATTGTCGTCGTGTGAACGTAGCCTAAATGTTGCTGCGTCCATTTGAGTAATTCTCAAAAAATCTGCAGCACTCTTCCAGTTTTTATTCACCCTTAGGGTACTTTCACACTTGCGTTGGTGCGGATTCGTCTGTTTATTTGTACAGACGGATCCGCACCTATAATGCAAACGTTTGTATTCATTCAGAACGGATCCGTTTTTATTAGTTTTAATGAAAAATGACAAAGTCCAAAACGGATCCGTTTTGAATTACATTGAAAGTCAATGGGGAACGGATCCATTTTCAAATGCACCATATTGTGTCATCGAAAACGGATCCGTCCCCATTGACTTACATTGTAATTCAAAACGGATCCGTTAGGCTCCGCCTCTTCAGACGGACACCAAAATGCTGCATGCTGCGTTTTGGTGTCCGCCTCCAAAACGGAATAGAGGCGGAACGGAGCCGAACTGATGCATTCTGAACGGATCCTTATCTATTCAGAATGCATTGGGGCTTAACTGATCTGTTTTGGACCGTTTGTGAGAGCCCTGAAACGGATCTCACAAACAGAATTCAAAATGCTAGTGTGAAAGTACCCTTAAACACATAGCTGGGATCACAAGTCAGGATCCGACACTGCTTGCACCAACAAATCCCACAAGATAATTATGACCTGAGATTTACCTATAGGGTTGCGTAGTGCTGCTCTTTCTTGAACTTTTCTTGCATCCAGTTGTGGGCATCAGTTGCCAGTGTCGGTCTGGGGTTCCTGAGGAGGTTATTCTTGGGGCCCAACTGCTAGGTTTTGAATCAAAGAAATAGACCCTAGTGATGCTCCAAAGGCAGCTGCAAATTAATTCTTCTCTCCTGCCCCTTTGGGGCCCACTGGAGGATCCTCTGGTGGTCCAGCCCAACCCTGTTGCCCATCTCTGTCTTAGGCCCTGTTCACATCTGTGTTGGAAGCTCCTCCAGGTTCCTTTGTCGTTGCATGCAACTTTTTTGTCAGTCCTAAAGCCAGCATTTTAACAGGAAGAGATCGAATCTCCGTAGGATCCCATTATAGTCTATGAGATCTGGTGGTACGTGGTACTGTCCGGTCAAGCCAGGTTCGGAAACTTCAGCAGGGTGTTCTTTGCTGGAACAACCTGTCTTATCCAGTATTCCACAGATGTGAATGTACCCTTATTTGACGGTAGAAGTTGTACTGCTTGCAGTACTGCTTTTTAGGCTGTGAGAGTTCTTGGCTTCCTTTCTCAATTTACACCATCTTAGTGCCATTTTTAAGTAGATCATTAATGATTGCACAACTTTGCAGTAAATAAAGACTGCTTTCCCTGCCAAAAATATGCGTAGAGTGGTCGTCATTTCCATTCTCCATTCATTGGTAGGTCCTATAAAGTGGATGACTTCAGTGGACTCGTTTGCATTTGGTAACGCTAATTAGATGTTTGAATATTGTATATCCAGTTTTAATTACACCTTTGAGGATGAATATTATTTTAAAGCTGTAACATGACGTGAATTCAACATATTTGAGAATTAATAAGCTTACACAGGCTTAGTGAATAAATATATTTACTAAGTGATTAAATATAAGATAAAACAGAGAAATCACATACAGAATAGTAAAAAGTAAATAATCATCACTAGCGTAAATATGGGGTAGGACTTCGGTTGGCTATGCTATAACACATGGCTGTCTACCACGTTATAACACATGACCGACACCCCAGGGAGTACAAAAGATAGGGCAAACAATACTTGCATCCTACCTAGGATGAAGTGCCTGGTCGAATCCCAATTAATTGTTAGTTCAGACCACATTAATTTCCATCAGCCCCTCCTCCAGTGTGCATCACGCATGTCCCTGAGATCACTCAGGAATATGGTCTTATCAGCACAATGGGGGATAGGTACTACATTTACACAGAATGCTAATAATAAAAGGGAACAGAATTAAAGGGACAAAACAAGTCAGTACTTAAAAAAAAAATACCCTTGCTTTCACACTTGCGTTTTTACTTTCCAGCGTAGAGATCCGTCGCCGGGTCTCTACGCCAGAAAGAAACTGATCAGGATTATCCTAATGCATTCTGAATGGAGAGAAATCCATTCAGGATGCATCAGGATGTCTTCCGTTAAGTATGTGAACGTTTTTTGAACGTTGACAAAACCGCAGCATGCTGCGGATTTGTCTCCATCCAAAAATTCGGAAGACTTGCCGTAACGCCGGATCCGGAAATAATGCCCATTGAAGTGCTTTAATCCGGATCCGGAATTAAGTTAAACGTCGTTACGGCGCATCGCCGGATCCGACGTTTAGCTCTGCGCATGCGCAGCAGCAGGTGCGATCGGGGCTCCAGTGTAAGCTGGGGCTCTGGTCGGTTACCATGGCAGCCAGGACGCTACTGAAGTCCTGGCTGCCATGGTAAGTACTCCGCAGCAGTGTACTTACCTGAGCTGCGATCTATGCGCCGCGGGGACCTGTGACGTCATGAAGGAGCGCCCGGCGTACACTGCTGCGGAGTACCATGGCAGCCAGGACTTCAGTAGCGTCCTGGCTGCCATGGTAACCTGAAAGCATTTTGAAGACTGATCAGGATCCTGATTAGACTTCAAATGCTTTAAGGCGACTTGCGTTCTGACGGATCCGGCGGGACGGAAGTGCCTGCCGGATCCTCAGAGCGCAAGTGTGAAAGCACCCTTAGAACACAAAAGCTTACCTGAGTTTTCATGACTGTGCTTCATTGTAGGTATTTTGTGGGCTTCACTAATGTCTTCCTCAGCCATATTATTCCCTCTTTCATCTGCTCAGCTAGATGCATTTCTCTCATAGTCGTCCCACTTCTGTTGAATCTGCCAGCACTGTACGCAGTGATCCCACTTCCGACTATGTTTGTTTTCTTCTAGGGAGCTCTGAAAGCTGATAAGGAAGGAGAAATCAGACTAAGGGTCCATTCACACGTCCGCAATTCCGTTCTGCATTTTGCGGAACAGAATTGCGGACCCATTAGTTTCAATGGGGACAGACGATGTCCCGGCCCGAAAAAAATAGAACATGTCCTATTCTTGTCCGCAATTGCGGACAAGAAAAGGCATTTTCTATGAGAGTGCCGGCGATGTGCGGTCCGCAAATTGCGGAACGCACATCGCCGATGTCTGTGTTTTGTGGATCCGCAAAACACACACGGTCGTGTGAATGGACCCTTACAGAAAGGCAGGAGGCTCCTGTGAATTAGGAAGCAGTGTAGAAGCAGTTGTTTTATCAAGCTCAGGCGCTGAGCTAGCTCTGACACGCCCCCACTTCCTCTCGGCC
Organism: Bufotes viridis; assembly: GCA_033119425.1. Classification (NCBI taxonomy): domain Eukaryota; kingdom Metazoa; phylum Chordata; class Amphibia; order Anura; family Bufonidae; genus Bufotes; species Bufotes viridis. Next base: position 62,529,427 of record CM065592.1, read on the forward strand.
ATCTTCTGAGTCTCTTTTACCAGGGATGGATCTTGCTTGAAAACAGGCAGTGGACTACAACTTAGATGGAAGTGAGAGAGCTAGTGGCAATGATTTTACAGCTTTTTTCAGGTGGATGCAGGCAGATTTTTTAAATAAAGTGATTAAGAAATTTGCTAATTACGCCATTCTCTATTAAATAAAATTGTGTGAAAGTGCAGTGACTCTAAGTATTTCATATAGTAAAGCATGTGGATAATTGGGCTTTATGCAGAGTAGATGTAGGATAACCCAAGCTGTGCTCTTACAGATGGCTCCTCAGTGCTGGATTCCATTGTAAAGCGGTTTAATTATGATGATGGTTAGGTTGTTTTCATCAGTATGGATTATGATCTACATCTCTATCCTGTCTCAGTTATTTCCTAGCAAATCATTCCATGTAGACAGTAAGAAGAGATTATTTTACCCGCCGCACATGGGGACCGGACCGGTGCTTTGGGTCACTGGGATTTACTTGGATCGGTCATCACGGAGGCAGTCTTTGAGCCCTAAATCTTACGTAGTAAATAGGATCTTGTTCTTCAAAGAGCTGCGGCTAGACCGGATTAACGATTCCTAACAATGTCTGTTTATCTGTGGTTTTCTGCTGGTCTTAACCTTGGATAATTTGTTCCATGCAGCTGCTAATGGAGGAGCTTTGACGGCGGCGACTATTTTCAGACATGAATATGGAGTCACGAAGTCCATTCCGCCTCTTGCCCTTTGGGGGTTTTTCTTTTTGTTTGAGATTAGTAGTGTCCTCATAAATTTGTACTTGATGCGTCTTGTAATATTTCCTTTTAGATGAAACAAGTCCAGGATGACGAAAGAAAACAACTGAGCCAACTGCGAGACATCCTAAAAACTGCTCTGCAAGTGGAACAGAAGGAGGTGAGCTTGTGAGGCCAGAAGTCTTATTCTACAGAAAGGTCTGGGATACTTCTCGCTTAGGCCATTTTATCCCACCATAGTAAAAGATGGCATCACTTTCTCGTCGTGGGGGACCAGCTGCTCAGACCCTCACCTTTCCTCAGAATCAAAGTCCCATAGGGCTGGTTTGAGGGATTGTCCACTTTCTGCATAAATTCAACTTTACCATACACCAGGGGTTGGCATAAGAAACCTCTACAATACTTCTGGGTTTAGCGTGTATGGAGAAGCCCCCTAGTGCCCGTGGGTACTGATGTAAACAAGTTGCGAGGTCTATAGCTTCCCAAGGTGGCTGCTTTCCACTCCAGTATCTGCACCTGCTCTGAACGCATTCATTGCCTGCGCAGTAGCTATGGACTCCACTGCTTTTTACATTATTAACCAAGCGCAACCTTTTCATGGCCTATTCACGCGAGCTGTGGTAAGCCATGAAGCTAAGCAGCGGTATCAAATGCTAGTGCATGTCAGTGCATGGCATTTCCGAAATGTAGTGGACTGCCCATTTAAAGGGGTTGCTTCATCTGGGACATTGATGCCATATTGTTAGGAAATACCATCAGTGTCAGACAGGTGCAGGTACCACCTCTGGGACCCACTCCTGACTTCAGAACGGAGCTTCTGAAGTGAAGGAGAGCACGCCACACAAGCGCGGCGTGCCCTTCATTCATTGCTATGGCAGTTCCGAAAATATCTGAGCAAGCGCATTCGGCTGTTTTGGCAAGTCCCACAGTAGTGAATCGGGAGCGCACCGCGCAAGTGCAGCCACCTCTTCATTCACCACCACGGGACTGACAGAAATAGTTAACCCTTTGCTCAGCTATTTTCGGGCTCCCTTAGCATGTGCAGCTGCTCTCTGTTCACTTCAGGGGCTCCGTTTTGGAGATAGGATTGGGTCCCATGGGTGGGTCCTGCACCTATCTGACATCGGTGGGTACCAGATGGGCCACTGTGCAGGAAAATGTGACCCTGTCCCATGCATTTACAGTGTAACGATGCACCAAGTCTATCAGAGTGGCTCGCGCTGAAGGATGAATTTGGTGCAGTTTTTCCTGGAGCCTTGCAGCGCTGGGGTCCTGGGTTCGAACCCGCTCAAGGACAATATCTGCATGGAGTTTATATGTTCTCCTTGTGTTCGTGTGGGTTTCCTCCGGGTTCTCCGGTTTTCTCCCACACTCCAAAGACTTACTGATAGGGAACTTAGATTGTGAGCCCCATTGGGGACAGCGTGATGCTAATGTCCGTAAAGCGCTGCAGAATATGTCAGTGCTATATAAGTGCGTAAAGTATAAGTAGTAAGTCTGTACCTGCACTGTTACTCATGAATGTGTTTTCTCTTTTTCCCACCAATGCTTTAACCCCTTGTGACCGAAGTCTAGAAGAGTAAGTGTGTTATTATCATTGATTTCTGTGCCATCACTGAGTGCATTTATCTGCATGTCTTGGTATGTGCCCGTTACCAAGAGACATATCAGCCCTAGTGGGTTCTGTACCCGGGAGGAGGAATAATGGCCTTTAACAGGAGTGATGGTGTTTAATGTACCTCGGTCCTGGAGGACCTTTTCTCTCATCTACTCTACTGCGAGAAACTGGCTTTATAGTTTTCTGTGCCTTGTTATTACTGTGGTATTAATTGTCATTAAAGGGTTCTTGGGGACAATAACCTTGATGGCCCATCTTTAAAATAGGTTTTGAGCAGTGGAGGTTTGACCTCAGGACCCTTTCCGATCATTCTGTCTTGTAGTTGCTCCTAAGACAGAATATGGTCCTGTATGGCGGCACACAGAATACTAACAATAAGGACCTATCCACTATCTGGATCGATAGACATACATAGACACTAAAACTTCCTTGACACAGCCACTAAAAAGATGGCATATGCATAATATATGGGGGATTTGAAAACGTCATAGGAAATCTGGGATGAATATATGGAGGTGGTCTTTACAAAAAGGAGGTGGACTTCTTGGGAGTTTTCACAGTGTGTGTGTGTGTGTCTTGTGTGTGTATGTATATATATTATAAATGATAACATACTGGGCAATAATACACAGGCAGTAATAGGCCTCATTTGTTGTCCGTAGCAACCAACCAGATCTCCGCTTTCATCTGCTTTAGGGTCCATTCACACGTCCGTGGTGCGTTTTCCTCCTATGACAGATCTCAATACCAGAAAGGAAAACGCTAGTGTGAAAGTAGCCTTAGAATAATGAAAGCTGCGTGTATTGGTATGTAGTGGGAACCCAGGCCAGTTTTTCTGTTAGTTTTCACTGTTGTATCTGTGGAGGCTTCCTCATAATGTGCACGGTGTGCTGCAGAACCCCATAATGTGCACTGTGTGCTGCAGAACCCCATAATGTGCACTGTGTGCTGCAGAACCCCATAATGTGCACCGTGTGCTGCAGAACCCCATAATGTACACTGTGTGCTGCAGAACCCCATAATGTACACTGTGTGCTGCAGAACCCCATAATGTACACCGTGTGCAGAACCCCATAATGTGCACCGTGTGCTGCAGAACCCCATAATGTACACCGTGTGCTGCAGAACCCCATAATGTACACTGTGTGCTGCAGAACCCCATAATGTGCACTGTGTGCTGCAGAACCCCATAATGTGCACTGTGTGCTGCAGAACCCCATAATGTGCACTGTGTGCTGCAGAACCCCATAATGTGCACCGTGTGCTGCAGAACCCCATAATGTGCACCGTGTGCTGCAGAACCCCATAATGTGCACCGTGTGCTGCAGAACCCCATAATGTGCACTGTGTGCTGCACAACCCCATAATGTGCACTGTGTGCTGCAGAACCCCATAATGTGCACCGTGTGCTGCAGAACCCCATAATGTGCATTGTGTGCTGCAGAACCCCATAATGTGCACTGTGTGCTGCAGAACCCCATAATGTACACTGTGTGCTGCAGAACCCCATAATGTACACTGTGTGCTGCAGAACCCCATAATGTGCACTGTGTGCTGCAGAACCTCATAATGTGCACCGTGTGCTGCAGAACCCTATATTGTGCACTGTGTGCTGCAGAACCTCATAACGTACACTGTGTGCTGCAGAACCTCATAACGTACACTGTGTACTGCAGAACCTCATAATGTGCACGGTGTGCTGCAGAACCCCATAATGTGCACAGTGTGCTGCAGAACCCCATAATGTGCACATGTGCTGCAGAACCCTATAATGTGCACTGTGTGCTGCAGAACCCCATAATGTGCACTGTGTGCTGCAGAACCCTATAATGTGCACTGTGTGCTGCAGAACCCTATAATGTGCACTGTGTGCTGCAGAACCTCATAACGTGCACCGTGTGCTGCAGAACCTCATAATGTGCACCGTGTGCTGCAGAACCTCATAATGTGCACCGTGTGCTGCAGAACCCTATAATGTGCACTGTGTGCTGCAGAACCCCATAATGTGCACATGTGCTGCAGAACCTCATAATGTACACTGTGTACTGCAGAACCTCATAATGTACACTGTGTACTGCAGAACCCCATAATGTGCACTGTGTGCTGCAGAACCCCATAATGTGCACCGTGTGCTGCAGAACCCCATAATGTGCACTGTGTGCTGCAGAACCCCATAATGTGCACTGTGTGCTGCAGAACCCCATAATGTGCACTGTGTGCTGCAGAACCCCATAATGTGCACTGTGTGCTGCAGAACCCCATAATGTGCACTGTGTGCTGCAGAGCCCCATAATGTGCACTGTGTGCTGCAGAACCCCATAATGTGCACTGTGTGCTGCAGAACCCCATAATGTGCACTGTGTGCTGCAGAACCCCATAATGTGCACCGTGTGCTGCAGAACCTCATAATGTGAACTGTGTGCTGCAGAACCCTATAATTTACACTCTGTGCTGCAGAACCTCACAGTATGCTCGGTGTGCTGCAGAACCTCATAATGTGCACTGTGTGCTGCAGAACCCTATAATTTACACTCTGTGCTGCAGAACCTCACAGTATGCTCTGTCTGTGCTGAAGAACCCCATAATGTGCACTCTGTGCTGCAGAACCTCACAGTATGCTCAGTCTGTGGTGCAGAACCTTGTAATGTGCACTGTGTGCTGCAGAACCTGTGATGAATACAGCGCACCCCCTTGTGTCGTGGACTTGGATTATTTGGATGACACTATCATAGTCCTCGTGTATAGCTCTGGGTTGTGTTGTCTGTATTTTTTACGTCTCATACAGAGCAGTATTCACAAGAAGGAGCAGCTTTACCAGCTGGTGCCCGGTGCCCGGCTCAGAAGCGCTGGAACCACAGAGCTCTCACGACTGCTGCTTGTCTGAGATCAGTTATTTATTCTGCTGACATAAATCATGGTTTAGTATAGGAAGCGGTTAGGCGGGGGTTAACCACATAAAATGTAAGGTCTCTCGGAAGCCAATTTCGGATTATATTACACTGAGGTTTCAAACGCCAGCGAACATCTGTGAAGTGAAGCCCCAGGGAAAAGAGCGACTTCACACTGGAAATTCAGAGGAAGTGTAAGAGCTCATGGGAAGCAGCAGGCCCCCACCGGGGGAGGTATCGGTCTCACCTGCATGAGCCGCCATCTCCTCCTGTCTCTTCTGGGCCTCATACAGGTCACCGTGAGGAAACGTACCAGACCTCCCCTTTCTTGTCATACGAGAGAGCGCGCACAAAGTTCTGGGGGAGCTGGGTGACCACCAATATGGTGGCCATTACCAGCTTCCACAGCGTTCAGCACTGGGGCGCAACTCTAATTCATAGCAAAATAAGATGGGGCCCCCACCACCTTGTGTAAGAAAATTAAAACTGCAGCATATGAAGTAATAGGAAAGGTATGTGTAATAGCGCCATATTTCAGAAAACCCACGTTGTAGCAAAAAGACACCATATGGTTATTCTTCTCAAAAAGGTACAATGTTCTTGAACCTGGTGGGGCCCCTCAACCATTGGGCCCCATAGCAAGTACTGTGGCTTCTGTGGCCATAGTTACGCCCATGGTTTGTCACCTTTTGTCTGAATTCTCAACAGCAAAACTACAGCGATATGAACATAGTGATGTGTCAGTTTGTCGCTTGGAAAAGTTGGGTGACAACCTATATGGAAGCTGTAAATGCAAACCGCCATTAAACCGGAGAGCGGGTCACCCCTAGACTGAAGCGGGGACAACCCTTGGTGGCTGTCCTCTCTAAAGGGTATATTAGAAGGGCAGACCTTCTGCCCATTGATTGCTAGCAAACGTTCGTATGAATGCTAGGTAGCGATCATCTTGCAGTGTAATACTGCCGCTGATGGCACAATGAACGGACAATCCAGATCTTTCAGCAGAGATCTACCGCCTGCGAACCGCTGTACAGCATGGGGACGAGCTATGGCATATCAATCGCGCCTCACCATGTTGCTGAGAAGATCGCTACATGTAATAGCAACAGTCTCCTCAGCGAGTGAGCAGGCGATTGCTGATCGGGGTGTCTAATACAGCCTTTAGAGCAGGCATGCTCAACCTGCGGCCCTCCAGCTGTTGTAAAACTACAACTCCCACAATGCCCTGCTATAGGCTCATACCTGTAGGCTGTTCAGGTATGCTGGGAGTTGTAGTTTTGCAACAGCTGGAGGGCCGCAGGTTGAGCATGCCTGCTTTAGAGTATACCCTATGGGACATGACACCAAGGATAGACAGTGCTTGGTTTTGGTTCACACCATTGTTTTTCCATCCATTTAAGACCCCATTCACATGTCCGCAAATGGGTCCGCATCCGTTCCGCAATTCTGCGGGACGGGTGCAGACCCATTCATTCTCTATGGGGCCGGCCGTGAAGCGGAGAGCACACTATGTGCTCTCCGCTTCCGCATTTGCGAAGTACGGCTCCGAACTTCCGGTCCACGGTTTTACAAAAGATAGAACATGTCCTATTCTTTTCCGCAGCTTGCGGACAAGAATAGGCATTTCTATGGGGGGTGCCGGCCGGGTGTGTTACAGATCCGCAACACACCACGGACGTGTGAATGGACCCTTAGACTTATTTAGAGGGAAATGATGGTGTAAAGGAGACTTTCGCAGTCACAACAGAGTTTAGTCCTCATATATGAAGTAGTAAATGTGGCCATACACGTTCAGTATCTGTTGGCCAACAGTAATCTGTGAGCCAAACGTGTATTTAAAGCGGTTTTTTAAGTGTTTTTTTCTTTTTTTTTTTGATGACCTATCCTCTGGAAAGGTCATTAGTATCTGATCGGTTATGGTTAGATCTCGCCGATCAGCGGTACTTGCAGTAGCACTGCGGCCTTAGGCCATGCGACCTCATGTTCATCAGTCTGGGCTGAGCTACTAAGCACAGCCGCTACTGCGAGCTCCAGTGCCTTCTCAAACAGCTGATCGGAGGGGATCCCGGGTGTCTGGCCCACCACAGATCAGATACTGATGACCTATCCAGGTCAGCAGTAAAAAAACACTTGGAAAACACCTTTAATGGGGATAGGGGAGAACACAGCTGCCAGACACCTCTGGCGTCAGCTTAACTCCTGGGAGAACAAAAGAATTGGGCAAAAATGTTGATTTTCCTGATTCCTGATCCTTCATTGTCAGGGGAGAGTCGGAAGCTCCGCTCCCCGAAAACATTAAACTGTCTGCCGACCCCACCGTTCTCAGCAGGTTCAGCCGATGATGCTCTAATTTGTATGGTGGCTTTAAGAGACTGGGGCAGATTTACTATTACCATTTGGGTGGGTAAATTTAGGGCATTTAACCCCTGACCCTGGACACTCCCCAATCCCGGCTGGATTTACAAGCCCCCACCATTTTTGGGTCAAGACGACCGGATTTTGCAAGGACGACGGGATTTTGGATTGCAAGGAAAAATTGGGAGACTCCAAGAAATTCAGGACATTTGGCCGCTACGATGAAACCTAGAACCAGATATTCTAAAATTGCACCAGATTTATCAGAGGGGCTAATACTAGATAATAAATATGGCAGATTTTTCCAACAATGTGTAGTCTTAATTTTATGCCCCCTACTAGTTGGCTTACTTTGTGCCACTAATGTGCACCAGAATTTTGGCGTGTTTTTTTTTTTCTTTATTTGGGCGCTTCTTAAGCCTTGCTCCATCTATGACAGCCCACACCCAGTTCTCGCAAGGACACGCTCCCTTGTTGAATGAGTTGGATAAAGACACTACCAGTGTCTAAAACAATAAATGTAGTGCAGGGCCTGTACACACTTTTTTTTTCTAAGTTGCGCCTGAATTCCTGCACATTTTGATTAATAAATCCCCATTGTGTTCAGTCTTTTCCAAACATTCCCGGTGGCGTCTGTTTCTGGGAAAGCTGGATAACGTCCAGTATTGAATCTTACCATTACAGCTCCCGGTTTTTCTAGTCTTACTACATGCGTAGTGAGGTAATGGTACACACCCTGTCCTCATGTACGGACACATATCCGGAATTGCCCTTTAGCAACCTATGAAAGCTGACGACTCTGCAGGAGCTGTGATATGCTGGCCCTGAAGACAACCTGACCACTGCACCACAAGAAGGTGGACACCACTACAATGCAAAATACCTCTCGCCCAGGAGGAAGATAGATTCTCTAGTGCCACCTATAGGTGGACAACTTGTTAGTCAATTTCAGGGGTGGTCTCCTCTAGGTGGCACTAGAGGGACAGTGCTTAGATCCATTAAATGGAGTCTGTCACCAGGAAATTCACTGAGAAAAATAATGCCATGTAGGGCCAGCTCAGTTGAGTGTAATGATATCTTTCACTTAGCAATAAGTTGCTTCATTCTGGAGAAAAAGTACTTTTAATCTATATGCAAATGAGCCATTAAGTGCACCAAGGGCGGGCCTAAGCCACTGTGTGCACCCTTGTGCCTTCTGCATCCTCTGCCAGCTCCTCCCTCTCTTTTTTGATTGACTAAGTCAGGTGTCTATAAAGGTGTCCTACCTGGTGCTGTCAATCAAGAAGTAGAGGGAGGGACTTGCAGAGGAAGCAGGAGGAGTAAGAGTGCTCAGAGGGGCTTGGGCCCGCCCGCAGTGCACTTAACTCTTCATTTGCATATGGATTTAAAGCAGTCTTTCTCCAGAATGAAGCAAAGTATTCATTCATTCAAGTATAATCATTACACTCAACTGAGCTAGTCCTACAAGTCAGTGTGCCTAGTTAACCAGTGAATTTCCTGGTGACACACTCCCTTTAAATAATTGTTAGTAAGTGGTATGAGAATTTAAAGGGGTTCTCTAGTCATTTCTTTTAAACCAAGATCTTTTACATAGTACTTACTCATCCCTCGCTCCTCTGATTCCACCTTCTCCACTGCGCTCGTACAGGCCCCGGGCCCCGACCGGATGTGGCGCTCCCTTTTCTGTTCAGCTCCCTCGTCCCTCACTCTGCCGACTCTGCCATCTCTGCTGTGCTTGCACAGGCCGCAGGTCCTGTTTTCCAGGCAGAAGAGCCCCACTCGGCCTGTGCAAGCACAGCAGACCATGTAAAAGATTTCTCTTCCACAGGTTATTACGAACTACGGTCAGAAGACATGACTGGAGAACCCCTTTAAGTAAAGGTTTAAAGGTTAAATGTGGTTTGAAAGAGAAATGAGCTTCTTGCTGCAGCTCTGGTTTTTAGGGAAGTGTCCCAAGCACGCTACCCATATTTCCCAATAGGTAGCGTGTTTCATTACAATAAGATGGTTGTCTTGGATTTTGCAGGTTTTATGGCTGCACCTCAGTAATGAGGACAGAATAACTTGGGTGGTTAGTGATTATGGGCGCTAAATATGAACTTGCGCTAATATTATCTGCTTCCTTTCGGTAGGATTCCCAGTTCCGCCAGAGCACGGCATACAGCCTGCACCAGCCTCAAGGAAACAAGGAACACGGCACCGAGAGGAATGGCTACCTGTACAAGAAGAGCGACGGGTCAGTGGCGGTCTACTCGTAACTGAGATTTCAGTATTTACCGATTTATTATATTGATTTCCATCCAGCCTTTGCATAAAATTAACATTTTTTTTTATATATTTTAAAGAATAAGGAAAGTTTGGCAGAAGAGGAAATGCTCCGTTAAGAACGGTTTTCTCACAATAGCCCATGGCACAGTAAGTGAAGGTTTCCCCTTCATAGTTGTGATATGTGGAAACCGAAGACATCAGCTCCTTAATCTGCACTTTCCCTTTTCCTTCATTAGGCCAACATACCTCCTGCAAAACTGAACCTACTGACCTGTCAGGTCAAAACGAACACAGAGGAAAAGAAGTGTTTTGACCTCATCTCTCGTAAGTCCCTCTCCGATTCTTCAGGTTATCCTTTGAATGGCTTTAGGTGAGCAGGACATGCCCTTTAAGGACCATGCGCATGGCTTGTTGCCGTGTTGCACAGAACTGTGGGTTCATTGCCCTTTTAAGCCTCTTGTACAGGGCATGTTACAATGTGATATGGATCCATGTTATGGGGCCCTTAGCCCGATATGTCAATCCTCTGCGTCTGCGGCTTTATACAGAGGTTACCCAAAGGAATATATAAATCCGTGCTGTATGTTTCTGTGATATGCAGTCCTTAATCTGCTGTGGGACTGAGCAGCTGATTGGCGATTGGACCACCACACATCAGATACTGATGATTTCATTTGAGGATAGGCCGTCAATACTTAAAGGGGTTGTGCAAGAATGGGGGAACCTGCAAAGGGAAGATGACTTACCTGCTTCTAGGTGCCGGCTTCCCACTTCTTCTTCTCCTGGACTTTGCTCCTGCAACATCAACATTCGGTTTAACATTGCAGGCTCAGAGAAGGAGAAGCGGGTTGTCAGTGCTGGGAAGAAGATAAGTCACCTTCCCTTTGCAGGTCCCGCAGAATGGGGGTTTCCAAACAATCCCCCTACTATTTTTGCACAAGCCCTTTATAGGGGTTGTCCAGCAGTCCCATAGAGTTGAATGAAGCACGTCTGTTGCTCCAGTCAAACTGGGGCCACAGTTCCCCACTCTGGTGATTGGCAGGGGCCCAGAGGTGGGACCCGTGCTAATGCTGTGCATAGGGGATAAGATGTTGTCATGGGACAGCCCATTTAAAGAAACCCCCTTTACTCTATAACGGACACCATGAGTCCATTTACAAGCAGGTGTCCATTCTTTTCTCCTATTTCTACGTACCATTTGATAATTCACTGAGATTTCTCTTGACAGATGATCGGACATATCATTTTCAAGCTGAAGATGAGCAAGAGTGCCAAATGTGAGTATGCAGTGTGCCAGCTGCCGGCTCATGTGAAGCCTCATCTCCGATCTCCTGATGTCATAATATTCTTATTGTTTGAGGTCAGATCAGAGATAAGGCTTCACACGAGCCGTCAGCTGACGGAACTCAGGAGGGACAGTCTGCAAATAGACTTTTTTTTTTAACAGCATATATCACAAAAACTGCTGACAGTTCTTAATAAAGACTAATTGAAAAAATTATTTTTAGCTCAAAATGAGTAAAATGCAGTCCTAAAAACAAAATTGCCCCGAAGGTGTCCATAGCCTTTAAATACTATTTTGCACAAGTCTGATGACCGAGGCCTTGAGCGGCGTGTTATAACAAGCTTTCACATTCCTGAGGCACATTCCTCATTAGAAAGTGACCTTGAGGTCCCAGGACAGTTCTTCCGTTTAGCTAAGAAAATGAAAACACTACAAAAAAAGTGGCATTGATGGTGACGCACACTGCAAAATGCCTGTAGGCATCTGCTCTATATGGTAGTAAAAAGGCAATGTCAGTCTTTTACTGTACTCCGTTTCATGATGGAAAGTTTGAGGAATTTTATTTATGCAACCCAACCTGTTAGTACAAGAGAATGCAAATTAACAGGATTGTCGAGAGTTAGGAAAACATGGCTGCTTTCTTTCAGAAACCATGGGTTATGTGGTATTGCAGCTCCGCTCATCTGAAGTAAATGGGGATACGCTGCAATACTACTTGAACCTTGTGGACAGGTGTGGCGCTTTTTTGGAAGAGCGCAACCATGATTTTTCTAATCCTGGACAATCCCTTTAAATTAGTTATTTTGGCGATAGGTGGACGGTCCAAAATTATAGATATGATTAAAAGAGTTTCCCAACCCTCTGCCCCCTGCACTTTGATTAACAGAGCTAGACAGTAAAAACATGATAATGTCTGGTTCTGTCAATCAAAGTGCAGAGGGCTCATCAGTTGCAGAGAGAGCAGAGCCTCTAGGTGTAATGGTAACGCCCCCGTTGCTCCTAGAGGCTCATTTGCATATATCAAAACATCATTTTTCTCAGCACTGCGGGCACATATGGACATGGGACCAACACAGATGCCTTCAGCTGCCAAGTGCAAATGTAACATGTCAGCCGGTGTCATAGGTACAAGTCTGCTGACAGATGGCCTTAAAAGGGAAAGGGGTATTTTCTTATTTTAAAATTCAATGGGGGAGATTTGTCAATACTGGCACTTTCTATGCCTGTCTTAATATCCCCTGTACTGCCGGAGGTTGTGCGTAATTTATGACGGGGTGTACGCCTAACCAGAAATCTACGACCGCTCAGAGCTGCTGTACATTTCTGTCTTCATGTAGGCCAGAAAACTGGTGTAAATGAAGATAAATTTGTCGCTGTGTCTGGCCACGCCCCCTTCACCTCCCTTTAGAAGAGTGGCAAGGACGGCGAAAAAGGGGAGATGCAACAATTTTTGCGACTTTTTAATGCCACTTTTTCAGCCTAAAGGGAATGTTAAATCTCCCTGAATATCCATAAAATACAGGTTATTCGCTAATTTTCTTTTTTAGTTTTGTCAGTACTATACCATTGATTAAATAGAAAATGTTCTCCTGAGCAATAGAGCACCTTCATGTTAGATAGAGATAGATAGATAGATAGAGAGAGAGAGAGATATAGATAGATAGATAATAGATAGAGGAGATAGATAGAGAGATAGAGAGATAGATTTTATGGTCTATTGCCCTATTTTTACAACATCAGACGACATTGTAAGTGATAAACTCATCTCGTTCCTTATAGATGGATGTCTGTGCTCCAGAACAGCAAAGAAGAAGCCTTAAACAACGCATTTAAAGGAGACCACAGCATTGGAGAGAACAACATCGTACAGGAGCTGACTAAGGAGATCATATCTGACATCCAGAAAATGCCAGGAAATGATGTCTGCTGTGACTGTAGAGCATCAGGTACACCGCCCTGTGACTTGCACAACCTTCTCATTTTCAGTAACTTGATTTTTGATAATCTTATTACCTCTATATCACATTACGCCATCATTACATTTACCATCACTGGATACCTGAGTTAGGCTACTTTCACATTTCACAGCGTTTTTTGCGGATCCTTCTTAGATCTGCAAAAACACTTCCGTTACAATAATACAACCGTATGCATCATGAAAGTCAATGGGGGACGGATCCGTTTTCTATTGTGTCAGAGAAAACGGATCCGTCCCCATTGACTTGCGTTGTGTGTTAGGACGGATCCGTCTTGCTCCGCACCACATCGCGGACAGAAAAACGCTGCTTGCAGAGTTATTCTGTTCGCGATGGGAGCGCAACCAAACGGAGCTGAATGCATTTTGGTCCATTCCGTTTCGTTCAGTTCGGTTTTGTCCCCATTGACAATGAATAGGGACAAAACTGAAGCATTTTCTTCCGCTATTGAGATCCTATGACGGATCTCAACAGCGGAATTGAACACGCTAGTGTGAAAGTAGCCTTAGCTATGCTGGTGTCTGCTCACTAAATATTCAGGTTTACCTCATATCCCACCATACAGTGTAGTCCAATCCGCTGTATTCTAAATGTAAAAACCCTAGATGTGATGTGGGTATAACCTGCTTCTCATCAGATGATCATACAAACAAATGTCCATTTCTTGGGAGGGGGAAGGCAAAAAAAAAAAAAACTTGCATCTTAAATTTTTACTCACCTCTCAGTATCCTCACCTCTCAAATGTTTCATTGTTATAGTTATTATCCTATTAAAAATAATGGTGACCCATTCTTAGGATAGGTCATCATTATAATATTAGTGGGGGTCCAAGTTCTGATACCCCCACCGATCAGCTGTTTCAGGGAGCCTCTGCACCCACCAGAGCTCTGATGAGCACTGCCGGCTCCCAGCAGCTTTCCAAGCACAGCGCTGGACATCGTATAGCGGCTGTGTTTGGTATTGCACCTAAGCCGCATTGACTTGAATGGGGCTGAGCAGCAACTAGGCCATGCGACCGATATACAGTGACGTCACAGGCCTAGGATGAGCACCCGGCCTCTTCTAATAGGTGATTGGCAGGGTTCCCGGGAGTCAGGCCCCCTCCGATCTGATATTGATGACCTACATCAGGAGTGGGCAACCTTACAGACACAGTGAGCTACAAAAAAAAAAAAAGGATTACCAGGAGCCACAAGCTATACATTTACACAGTCACCGTATTTTTCGCCCTACAAGATTTTTCATCTGATCTGAGGTCTGATAACAAAAATGTCTTATTTTTCATTAGCAGAGAGAAAAAAAAGAAAAAATATATTTTTCACCAGACCTCAGATCAGACTCCTAAATCGGATCCCCAATTCTCATCTGACCTAAAATATGATCCCCAAACCTCATCAGACCTCCAAATAATGCTCGTATCAGACAACACAAATCAGACTCCCAGTGTCAAACCCTCAGTGCTCAGATCCCCCCATTCTCAAATCTGCCCCCCCATTCTCAGATCTGCCCCCCATTCTCAGATCTGCCCCCGTTCTCAGATCTGCCCCCCATTCTCAGATCTGCCCCCCCGTTCTCAGATCTGCCCCCCCATGCTCAGACCTGACCAACCCATGCTCACACAAGACTCCCCCATGCTCAGATGTGAACCCCATGCTCAGATCAGACCCCCATTGCTCAGATCAGACCCCCATTGCTCAGATCAGGACCCCCATGCTCAGATCAGACCTCTATTGCTCAGTTCAGAACCTCCCGTGCTTAGATCAGACCCGCATGCTCAGTTCTATAATAACGTACTACGTTCTCACACTGTGTGCATCAGGACGTAGTGTAGAGGGAGCTAGAGCTGCAAAGTAGCGACGGTGCCCTATCAGGAAAAAATATCTGAGCTTTGGGTGGAGAGTGAGCCGGTCTGACTGCTTCCCAGCTCCACAGCAATGCAATGCCCCAGTCCAGTGTCTAGGCTGCCTTATTGGTAATCCCGCTCAGAACATAAGCCTTTCTGGCCGCAGTTACATTTTAATTGTTCATTATCTTCAGGCAATTAGCTATGTCCACAGGATCTCGTTGCGGCCTCGCTGGCCACGGACCAGGACTTACACAAAGCTCCTTATTACTTTCCACTTTTCAGGAGATTTGAGTTTCTAATTGCAGTGCTGGGAATTTCTATACAGATGGGGGGAGACCTGTACCATGAAATAGGATCCAATCCGGAGAAGCGTTTGGATATATTCACATGCGGCAAAATATTTTTTTTTGCTGACGGAGAATCTGTTCTGGGCTTGCTTCTGCACCATGTGCATGGATTTCTGCATGCTCTGTTCATACACATGGAGCAGTTGAAGATATTTCTGGAACAAATCTGCCATATGTGAATATACCTTTGTTTTTTCTACTTATCCCTGCAATGAATACCTATGTTCAGTGAAATGCATTGGCATTAAAGAAGCACTCTCACAAAAATGTTTATTCTCTGACCTGTTAGAAAGGTACGTGATGTAAAGTGTAGCAAAAGTAATTTTCTGTACAAGCGAGTTATCTCCGTATTTGTGAGTTATCTCCTCCCTTCTGATCCTCAGCTGTGTCATGTGAGCAACGCTCTGATTTTCTAAATAACACAGCATCTTATGTGTGGACAGGAAGCCAGTTTCTCTATGTATTCCTATGGGAGCCTTATTGTCATAGGAATGAATAGAATAGTAACCGACTTCCTGTCCTGTGTCAGTTGGAGATCAGAGTGTTGGTCACATGACACAGCTGAGGATCAGAAGGGAGGTTATAACTCAGACACAGTCACTGATAAGAAGATTACCTTCACTGCAGTTTATATCATGCACCTTTCTAACAGGTCAGAGAATAAACATTTTTGTGGGAGTGCTACTTTAATGTTAAGAGGTTCCTAATGTTATTCACTGCCTGCTGACAGTTTCCCTTTGTCTAATGTCTATGAGTGACTCTTATTAAAATGGACCTTTCTTCTCTCCGGACATTTCAGGTTTAGTAAATAATTGTATTCTGCATTGTGGGAATTCCTCTATTACCCCTCCTAGAAATGTATGAAAGAATCGACAGCTGGGTGTTACAAGTTGTGGGTGTGTTCTACAATGTCCAGTCAGTGCTGACTGTGTCAGACTATGTAAAGACACACCCCTTTGACAAGGAGAATGCTAACACCCTATTGGCAATTTATCCATACATTTCCAGGAGGCAAAATAGAGGAATGACACGATGCAGAGTTATAAGAATAGGTGATCCTGGATGTATTAAAGCCGACCTCTCCGCTTAGCTGCCTTTATAGGGTATTACTCTCTGGTATCAGCTACCGCTAGCACTGCGATGTCCCACGTAGCGCATCCTTTCAAACATAACCTCCATGTGGAGATGTGACGGATATAGTAGATGAATTAGGGAGTTTACATTCACGGTAGCTCTTTGCTCTTATGTATTACTTTGTGCTGGGAGAGTTTTACCGTCTGTTTTGTGTCACAGATCCGACTTGGCTTTCTACAAACCTGGGTATACTGACGTGTATTGAATGCTCAGGGATTCACCGGGAGCTGGGGGTGCATTACTCCAGAATACAGTCACTCACACTGGACGTCCTGGGAACATCGGAGCTATTGGTATGAAGGCCCTCCCCTCTAACACCCCATTTATACAGCTGGACAATCCAGCATCTCCTAGAACTTAGCTGCTGGTGATGCCAGATGAAGCAGAGTTTATTATGTTATGAAAGTAGCACAACTTCTAGACTGGGATCACAGTATCCATTAGCACAGCTTCCAGTATTTTTCAAGAATTTTTGATGTATTTTTAACTTTCCATGCCAATAACTATAAACGAAAAACAGAAATCCTGCAGTTTTCACACTGACCACTAAGCCCAATAATAGGCGCCACCTCTTGGTCTGTACAGATTAGTTTGGTTTGATAGATAGATAGATAGATAGATAGATATTAGATAGATGTTTAAATAGATAAATATTAGATAGATAGATTGATAGATAGATTGATTGATAGATTGATTGATAGATAGGAGATAGATAGATATGAGATAGATAGATAGATAGATATGAGATAGATAGATAGATAGATAGATATAAGATAGATAGATAGATAGATATGAGATGAGATAGATAGATATGAGATAGATGGATAGATGTTTGATAGATATTAGATAGATAGATAGATAGATCAATATTAGATAGATAGATAGATAGATAGATAGATAGATAGATATGAGATAGATAGATGTTTGATAGATAGATAGATAGATAGATAGATAGTTTGATAGATAGATAGATATGAGATAGATAGATGGATAGATGTTTGATAGATATTAGATAGATAGATAGATCAATATTAGATAGATAGATAGATAGATAGATCAGATAGATAGATAGATCAATGATAGATAGATAGATAGATAGATAGATCAATATTAGATAGATAGAGATAGATAGATAGATGTTTGATAGATAGATAGATAGATAGATAGATAGATAGATAGATAGATAGATAGGAGATAGATGTTTGATAGATAGATAAATAGATAGATGTTTGATAGATAGATAGATAGATAGATGGATGTTTGATAGATAGATAGATATTAGATGTATGATAGGTGATTGCTTAGGTAGATATTTGATAATTAGATAGTGGATATGACATTCTCACAATTACATATTCATAGGGCATAATCGTCACATGAAGAGTGAAGCATTTATCAAGTAAACTGCAGAATGCACTCATGAATATTTAACATTTTTCTTTTTTTAGCTTGCAAAGAATATAGGAAACACAGCATTTAACGAGATTATGGAAGCCTGCCTGCCTGCTGATGATACTGTGAAGCCTGCGCCCGGCAGTGACATGTAAGTTGTAGATTAGCACGTACTGGGCTATAATTACCCACAATGTGATGTGAACCTCAGGCCTGTTCTTCCCCGTCTGCTGTGAACGGAGACATTCCAGCACTGAGGTATACATGTCCGAGGAGGGATTCTGTTGATTGACCACAAGCAGAGATCTTGAAACCCGTGAGAAATGTGTATAGAAAGTATATTAGAAAATTGTATAACTTTTCGTTATACCAAGAATGACGTGTAATTTATAAAACCAAATTTCTCTGTTAGGCCTCATGCACACGACTGATTGTGTTTTGTGGTCCGCAAAATACAGATGATGGTCATGTTACATCCGTGTTGCATCCGTTTTTTTTTTTTTATTATTCGCAGACCGATTGACTTCAGTGGGTCTGTGGTCTGCATTTTTTTGCCCAATAATAGGATATGTTCTGTCTTGTACAGAAGGCACATGAATGACCCGTGTGCTTTCCACATCCATATGTCCGTCTCACAGAAAGATGTACATGATGATGTGCAAGATAAACATGTCCTATACTTGGCCGCAGATTGCGGACTACGGAACAACTGAAGCCAGTGGGTCTGCAAAAAAACGGATCCAACCCGGACACCATCCGTATTTTAAAATAATAGAATTGAGGATGCCCACCAGTTAGACTGGAGCCCAGCCCACTGACCACCACTCAGTGATATAAGTAGACACAAAAAATTCTGAAAGATGGCGGCTGGCTCACTGTAATTTGCATAGAACTTTATTAATTTATATATATATATAAAACAACAGCCTAAAAAACAGTGCATAAGTATAAATAAAAAAAATAAAAATTTATACACCATATTATATGAATAGGGTGTATGATTTTTTTTTTTTTGCAGGGGGGGGGGGGCTATTTATACTTATGTACTGTTTTTTATGATATATATGAATTAGTAAAGTTATATGCAAATTACTGTGAGCCAGCCATCTTTCAGAACTTTTTGTGTCTACCATCCGTATTTTGCAGATCCACGTTTTAGAGCCTATCGGTGCCATGGAAGAAGTTTCTGGATTTCCCACAACGGACACCTTCCCCCCGCCCTTTGTTAGCCAGAGCAAAGAGACACAAAGAAAGAGCAGTCTACTGTGTCAGACCACCCCTGACTAGATATAACATGGCCAGTAGGCATCTGCGTAGGCAGGATCAGCGGATTTGTCTGGGTTATGAGAAGTCAGACTAACTGCATTCATACGATCCCCTGGGCAGTTCATTTTAGTGAGATTTATAGGTACACCCTTTAAAAAGAGATTGCCCTTTTAAGAGCACCCTGTAAATTGGATGTCCAGCTTTTTTTTTTTTTTTTTTTTTTTTACTTTACTTTACTTTTTTTAAATAATTTTTGCTTCTCCATTTCGGCTCCCTTCACTGGTCTTCCTGTCCCTGTCTGTAAACGATTAAATGGACGGGTCAATGATTGGCCTCAGCTTGCAAACCCCGCTCCGCTCTGATCCTTAACATTGTTGTAGTGATGACATACCCACGTACCGTATATGACCGCTGCAGCCAGCCAGTGCTTTTGTGTCGTCGTGATGTCAGTGATTGGCTGCAGGCAGGGTTGAGAAAACTTTTCATTGTTTTAACACCATCCCTGCCTTTTAACCTTTTTGTATAATTTGGACAAACCCTTTAACACTTCGGAGGAGATTTCTGCACGGGCCATACGTAGCATTCACCCACTGCCCTCCATGACCTCTGCCGCCCTCCATAAACAGTAGTATTTCTTTACTTCAGTGCTGAGATTCTTGGCCACCTACCTCTAGCATGCAGAATACTATGCGGTTGTCTGTGCAGCCTCTCCCATGTAAGTCGTACCCTTCCACTATCGTTACAGGATTGCCAGGAAAGATTACATTACTGCAAAGTACATTGAAAAAAAGTATGCAAGAAAGAAATATGTGGACAACGCATCTAAAATGCACAACCTGTGTGATGCCGTCAAGACCAGGGACATTTATGCACTGGTACAACTGTACGCAGATGGAGTAGACCTCACAGAAACCATTCCATTAGCAAACGGGCATGTGAGTGCACCTCTCTTTCTCTATTCCGTGTTATGTCTATGTATTATTTTTCTATGTAGTTTGGTCATTGGCCCTTGAATAAGGTGTCATCACAGTGGTCAGTCGTTCCCTTGCAGCATTGGGGTCCTTGGTTCAAATTTGACCAAGTGCAGCATCTTCATTTTATTTTTATTTTTTTGGACTCCTATTCATGCCGTGAACTTAAAGGGGTCCTCCAAGACTTTTATACTGATAACCTATCTGATCGGTGGGGGTTCGACACCCGGGACCACCGCTGATCAGCTGTTTGAGAAGCCACCAGCGCTCCTGTGAGCACCGCTGACTTCTCCATCCTCGCCAAGCACAGCGCCGTACATTGTATAGCAGCTGTGCTTCGTATCGCGCTCAGCCCCATTCACTTTTATGGGGCTGAGCTGGGCCTAGGTGGTCTTGCCAAGGAGAAGTATATGTCCTTCCGTTATACTTCTTTTGAAACGACTTCTGGCTTTGGTTGAAAAACCTTCAGGAAAATCTGCCTCAAATCATCCTCCACAAAACTGTGTGACCCTTATGCTCCTCTAAATGTTCCCAAACCAACATCCTTGACCCCCTGTCAGTGCTCTCCAGTGCCCCTCCTCCATAGCGGGTGGTTGTGCCATCATTACTGGTTCACCAGGAGGCGGCATCTACCCGCACAGCAGCTGGAGGGACGCAGGGGACAAACAGGGCTGCAGAGGCAGCAGACTACACTAGCATACTTGTCTACAGGTGGTGTGGTCACCCACAGCATCCAATAGAATCACTTCTTTCATGTTGTAACCTGCGTCGGGAAAATAAAAGCTGCAATCTGATTGGTTGCTATGGGAGACCGCTCCAAGGACATGTAGGCTTCTTTTTTTTGTAAACTTGAGACCCAGTTGCAGAGCAGCACGGAGCGGTACCAGCCCGGGCTATCACTCACCTACCGAGCCCCTCCTGCCAGCATAAAACGGGCAAGTACTTGTCGCAACGCCTGGGAGTAAAAAGCCGGTGGAACCTTCCTGTGGGCAACACTTTACACTGGCACTCTGACATGGACCGATTATTTTGTAAAAAAAATAAATTTTTACAAATGTTTGCATTTTCGGTGCATTTTTTTTTGTTAGGTAAAAAACACCAACTCCAGTTGTAAGCACAGAATCCATATGAGACGCATGATTTTTTTTGTTTTGTTTTTTTTGCTGGTGGCATTTTTCCAGTTTGGTGGTGTGTTTTTATGTCAGTGGTGTAGAATGGCTTTTTTTTTTTTTTTAGTCTTCCCATCTCTATGGAAGAAAAAATAACCTGAAAAAAACAGCAATTTACACAGTTGTTAACACAAGAACAGTAAAAAAAAAAAAGCCATACAAACCACATGTGGTATGCAAAAAACCCCAACCCATGTGGTTTTAAGAGTGTGTTTTTTTTTAGCAGTAAGTGTGTGTAAAGAAGCCAAAAATCATCCAAGAGGTGATTTGAAAAATGGATTGGTCAAAAGAATTGCTGATATTAAGACTGTGTTGTCGCTGTTTATAGCAGCCATATAGTCTATGGGCACTTTTTTGTAGCATGCTTTTTTATGTATACTATTTTTCATGTGTACTTGATTATGCTTTCCAGTATAAAGAGATTGCACGCACACACAGTACGTTTTGCTCACATCTAGGCCATATGTTTTCCCAATGTACACGGTGAACAGAAGCAAAGATGGTTCCTAAATGTGTTATATGAAGGAATACAGAGATTTTCCAATTTATGAATAAGGGAAACTGTCAGCATGCAGTCCTGACCTGCCTGTTTTAATAGCTTCATGCATTCCCCATGTAATAATAATTCTGCAATATCTATTCTTATGTCACTATGTTGTACCATTCCTTTATTATTTCTACTAGAAGTTATGAATGAATTACTAGCAGTCTGCAGTGAGGGTACAGAGGGGCAGTAACCAGTTGGGTGTGGGGTGGGGGGAGGGGGAGGGGGGGGGGTACCTGCACAGACTCACTCTATCCAATCAGTGCTGCCATTGTCAGACTGTGCAGGTACACCCCCAAACTGGTTACCACCCCTCTGTACCCTTACTGCAGACTGCTAGCAATTCATTAATAACTTCTAGTAGAAATAATAAAGGAATTACACAACACAGAGCCATAAGAATAGATGCTCCAGAATTATTATTACATGGGAAATGCATGAAGCTATTAAAACAGGCATGTCAGGAGCAGGGACCGGTCTTCTTTAAAGGAGTGTGCACTGGGCGGCTGCCCGGATTGCCTTGATTGACAGGTCTCTCCCTATACACGAAAAGTGAGAGAAAAACCGCTGGTGTCGCTGTTGCAGCAGTAAAACTCATTTTATCTCAGCAATTAAACATGCAGTGAGGGCCCTTTAAGTGCACAGCGGTGTTGGGATCCGGTTAAAATAGAAGCTTTAAAAAAACGCATAAAATTATTAAAATATATACCGTAGAACATATAATCATTCATATCATCTTTGGATTATTATTTTTTTTTTGTGCAGGTTGCTTGCTGTGGAGTGATGCAGCACATTCTGCTCGCGGGAGTCACATGTGCCTGTATAATACTCGGTCACATACATGTGTGACACTGACCTGGTGCATACATGTTATATAATGCAGCGGATGGGGTCATGTCTGATTGACGGAGGCCTAGAGAACATACCACTGCCACGTCCAGTTCTGACTATTCTTCCTCTCTTATAGGAACAAGGAGAGACCGCTCTACATCTCGCTGTCAGATCCGTCGACCGCACCTCACTGCACATAGTCGACTTTCTGATGCAAAATAGGTACGTGTGACGCACTACTTTTTAATATTTTGTGCAAGACTGATTTGGGGGGGGGGGGGGGGAAACGCATAAAGGGAAGTAGCAAATCAGATTGTGAAGGCTGCACCAAATTGTGTAAGCACGCACAGAAGCCAGGAGGTGCACCAATTATGTAGCATGTAAAAGTTAAGCCACCTGCTGAGGCACTTTGTCCAAATTCTGTCAAGAACGACACCTAAATGGCGACCAAAAATGTCCTTTGCCTTCTCCACCCTCCTTAGGACAATTATTTATGAGCATCATATGGAGGTTATTTGAACCCTGTATGGTACTGTTATTTGTGCCCTGTATGGTACCATGGTAGTAATTTAGAGGTTGACTGGTAGAAAGATGATGTGATGTCACTTTTTTGTAATTTTTCTAATATATTGTTGCTGCATAATTTTTTTAGTCTGTTTTATTTTCTTTAGTTAATATACATAGGGTGAAATCAGCAGCAGTGCCACGTGTAGCCCATGGATTTTACCATGGATTTATTGTATAGTTTTCCCCATGCTATATACATCCTGCATGGACATACTCCTACCATGACTGAAGCCAGTCAAGTCTCCATGTTGCCTTATCCTAGTTAAGGTGGAAGCAGTATCAGTGATATCTGGCGCTCAGAGTATAGCAGGACTTTCAGTGGTTATCGCGTCCCTCCAGGGGTGGACTGGCCATAGACCTTACAGAGAAGTTTCCCGGTAGGCCGATGCCCAGGGGGCCGCTTGAGCCCTCCTCACTGCCGGCCACTGGAAGTTTTTGGGGATGTGTTTTGTGCTGCTGGCTGCAGTATTTTGTGGTGGACTGTGGTATTTGGCTCTGGGGTGGTATAATGTGCCGCAATATGGTATTGCTGGCCCTGCCTTGCATCAGTTTGTACCCAACTACAAAACGGGGCCACTTTTAGTATCTTTTCCAGGACCACTTTAAGTTCCCAGTCCGCCCTCGTCCCTCCCTGCACACAGCTTTAGGCTGGACAACATACTTGTTCCTAAATTTCTGTACAATAAAAACCCTCAGTGGAGATGCCCTTCATATCATCCATTAGGACACCTTTTTATTGGGGAGAGTGGTGGCAATAGAACATTTAAAGAATACTTGAACCTACAGCGCCCTCTTCTGGTGACATGTTCTGGTTCAGGGCAGCTTAAAGGGGTCTTACGGGACTACAATGTTTTGTAACAGATATACTCATTCAGGATACAGTAGTTGTTATCTTAGTGATACATTATAGGATATACCTCTTCTACTCTTTCTGGCTGCACATCTTTATTAGTGACGCGTCATACATTGTTCCTGCCACCAGTACGGCCTCTGATGGATTTTGCGCCCTACATCGTTCCTGCCACCAGTGCGGCCTCTGATGGATTTTGCTCTGTACGTCTTTCCTTCCACCAGTACGGCCTCTGATGGATTTTGCTCTGTACGTCTTTCCTTCCACCAGTACGGCCTCCGAAGGATTTTGCTCTGTACGTCTTTCCTTCCACCAGTAGCGGCCTCTGAAGGATTTTGCTCTGTACGTCTTTCCTTCCACCAGTAGCGGCCTCTGAAGGATTTTGCTCTGTACGTCTTTCCTTCCACCAGTAGCGGCCTCTGATGGATTTTGCTCTGTACGTCTTTCCTTCTACCAGTACGGCCTCTGATGGATTTTGCTCTGTACGTCTTTCCTTCCACCAGTAGCGGCCTCTGATGGATTTTGCTCTGTACGTCTTTCCTTCCACCAGTAGCGGCCTCTGATGGATTTTGCTCTGTACGTCTTTCCTTCCACCAGTAGCTGCCTCTGATGGATTTTGCTCTGTACGTCTTTCCTTCCACCAGTAGCGGCCTCTGAAGGATTTTTCTCTGTACGTCTTTCCTTCCACCAGTAGCGGCCTCTGATAGATTTTGCTCTGTACGTCTTTCCTTCTACCAGTATGGCCTCTGATGGATTTTGCTCTGTACGTCTTTCCTTCCACCAGTAGCGGCCTCTGATGGATTTCTGTGTTTTCTCTGCAGTGGTAATTTGGACAAACAGACTGTGAAAGGCAGCACCGCACTTCATTACTGCTGCTTAACTGACAATGCCGAGTGCCTTAAACTACTGCTGAGAGGCAAGGCCTCCATAGAGATAGGTATGTACCGTTCACCCACTGTCCTCTATAGAGGTATGTACCATTCACCCACTGTTCTCCATAGCCTCATGGATGGCAGATGTTTCTGATGTGTGTTGGATAATTCTTATTTGAAAGAGATATAGCTAAATTCACATGTGGTGCTACTTGTATATATGGGCCCGGGAAGCAGTTTCTCCTTTATTTATAAAAGTCTGTTCACACTGTGTTTGCCATGTACATGCATTAGTGAGCCTTCAATTCCCATAACCCGCTAGCTGATTCACCCTCAGGGGCCCTTTTTCTGTGTGGCTCTTACTCCAGTGTTGGCTCCAGTTTTCCTTTAGTCTGCATTGGAATAATTTGCACCCAACTTATGGCTTGTTATTTAATAAATTTACACATCTTTAGGCCCCATTCACATGACCATATGGCAGCCGCGTCCGTGTTGTGGACCACAAAAAGCGGGTCCGCAAAACACCGACACCAACTGTCTGAACTCCGCATCGTGGTGCTAACCCATTGACTTGACTGGGTCTGCAATCCACAAGATACGGCAAAAGATAGGACATGTCCTATCTTTTGCGGAGGCATGGAAGCACACAGAAGCCTTTCCGCACCGCAAAAGATAGAACGTGTCCTGTATGTTGCGGAATGCGGACCCGTTCAAGTCAATGAGTGTTTTTCAGTCCGCAACACAGGCACGACGGCCGTTTTGTCATGTGAATGGGGGCTTAAACAGAATACTTTATACTTTATCTTACTCCAGCTTTCTATCGCAGATGATATATTTGGAGAGAAATCATTAACTTAGATAACCATGCACAATTTTCCACCCACTTTTCAAAACTGGAGTAAGGCTACTTTCACACTAGCGTTTTGGATTCCGTTTGTGAGATCCGTTTCAGGGCTCTCACAAACGTTCCAAAACGGATAAGTTAAGCCCCAATGCATTCTAAATGGATAAGGATCCGTTCAGAATGCATCAGTTCGGCTCCGTTCCGCCTCTATTACATTTTGGAGGCGGAGTCCGTCTGAAGAGGCGGAGCCTAACGGATCCGTTTTGAATTACAATGTAAGTCAATGGGGACGGATCCGTTGTCAGTGACACAATATGGTGCATTTGAAAACGGATCCGTTCCCCATTGACTTTAAATGTAATCCAAAACGGATCCGTTTTGGACTTTGTCATTTTTCTTTAAACCTAATGCAAATGGATCCGTTCTGAACGGATACAAACGTTTGCATTAGAGGTGCGGATCCGTCTGTGAAAATAAACAGACGGATCCGCACCAACGCTAGTGTGAAAGTACCCTAAGTGGTGTGCAAAAATGCAAAATGATAAACATTTTTGAACAATTAAGCACAAAAAGTAGCCAAGCCCCATTTTACAAGCCAGAATTCTGGAGTGCCGAATTCCCCATATATCCTTCATTAGTTAAAAACATTATCACCAGATATTACATATCTGCTTGTAAACCCAGAAGGCTTGGGGTGATAACAGCGGATCGGAAGTGTCTGTGAACGCCGTTCATGGTTTTCTCTGTTTTTTGGATTGCAGCCAATGAAGCAGGAGAAACTCCTATGGACATAGCGAAGAGGCTAAAGCACACGCAGTGCGAGGACTTGGTATGTCCTGTAATATTATCATTGACCATCTCATTGTAATGATCCATCATGGAGCCCATTTAATAAATCCTTTTTATGTAGGCTGCTTTCTGAACCATAGACCTGATTTGTTTAGGCTGTCATATAGCCACCAGTACGTCATTGCAAAGGGTAACATCCATGGTGGAGATCCGCAGCATAAATGGACATGCGGTGGAGGCAAATTCACATTATAGCAGGCAAATCTGCAGCATGTACAACCAGCTAAAGACATACTCTTAAAGGAGTTCTCTGGGAATTAAGAAATTGAAAATACTGAAATATTACTTTATTATAAATATATTTCCAAATACCTTTCATTAGTTAAAATGTCTCGTTTTGTCTAAGGAGCAGTCATTAGGAGAAATAAAATGGCCACTGTCCTATTAGTACACACAAAACCTGTCCTAATCACACAGCAGGAAAAGTTACTTCACAACATTGAGTTGAAGAGCTGCCTGATTCTCCTCTCTGATCTGCTTGTAGGAATGGAGTTCATGAGGAGACATGAGAGAAGGGTGAGGTGTGGCTAATGAGCAGCAGCACTTGTATGCAGTCTCCATTACCACAGCCCCACTTTACCACAGTCAGATCTTTCCACCCTCTCAGTACTTCATGTCTTCTCATGAACTCTATTCCTACAGGGATTTGGCTAAAGATCTTATCAGCTGTATTCAGGATCATAATCCCTGACAAGCAGAGCAGAGAGGTGGATGAGGCAGATCTTTAGCTCAGTGCTCTGAAGTAACTTGTCCTCCTGTGTGATTAGGACAGGTTTTCTAATTCGAATAGGACTAAAAGGACGGCGGCCATTTTATTTTTCCTAACGACTGCTCCCCAGACAAAACCAGCCATTATAACTAATAAAAGGTATTTGGGAATATATTTTCATTTTCTTAATTCCTGGAGAACCCCTTTAAGGTCTCATTCCCACGACAGTAGGTCACCTGTGCCTGTATTGTGGACCGCAATCGGCTGGTCCCCAATATACGGGCACTGGCTGTGTGAACTTTGTATCACGGATGCAGACCCATTGGCTTAAATGGGTCCGCAATCCGCGAGATATTGAGAGGTGTGAGGTGGAGGCATGGATTGGAAGTTCACAGAAGCATTACATAGTGCTACCGTGTAATTTCGGTCTGTGCCTCCGCACCACAAAAAAAATAGGACATTATTGGTCCTCTGCAGTAGTGCTGAGAACACAAGCGTAGACCTTGCAGACGATTCCTTTGACACATGGGTTCTGGAGAACACATATTAGTAGGGCGCTAGTTATTTAGCAACATGCAGTAAAATGTATGAAGACATTGGGGCAGTTTTCTAAGTGCATTTACCCAGGAGAAGTGGGAGGTGATGTATAAGAGTGGTGGTTGAGTAGGTGCACAGCCTTATCCATACAGGTTTATATTAAAGAGGAGTTGAATGCTCATGGCTGATCCTCAGGATAGCTCATTAATATTTGATCGGTGGGGTCTGACTCGATCAGCTGTTTAAAGAGGCCGTGGCGCTCCTGTGAGCTGTGCTTGGTATTGCTGCCCAGGACAATTCAATTGAATAGGACTGCGCTGCGGATAGGCCATGCGACTGATGAACCTGACATCACTGGCCTAGGAAGAGGCCACAGTGCTCATGTAGTCTCTTCAAACCGCGGATCTGCTGGGGTGATCGGAGACCTAGATCAAATATTGATGACCTATACTGAGGATAAGCCATCAGTATTGAACTCCTGGAAAACTGTTGAGCAGTTATTTCTTCTTCTTGACTTTTGCACCTTTTCCTGGTCTCTCAGCTGATGCAGGCTTTATCTGGACGCTTCAATGCTCATGTTCACGTGGAATATGAGTGGAGGTTACATCACGTGGACTTGGATGAAAGCGATGATGATGTGGATGATAAAATGCAGGTTTGTCTCCGTTCCTAACCATCCAGTATGAATACATAAATTGACATGGAGTGCTTCTGTCAGTCTATATTTAAGACAGTGATTTGTTACTAAAACAGCAGAACAGAAGTCATTGCTGACGGCAGCTTAGTTCCATCTCTTTGTCAGACATGTGACTTAAAGAGGTCATCCCATGATTAATGTAAATAATTCAGACTAGGGCTGCAGCTGTCGACTATTTTTGTAATTGAGTATTCTATCGATTAATCCAATGATTAATTGAGTACTCTAATAACAAAAAATTAATTAAAAGAACGTTTTTCTTTATAAAAACTCATCAGACCCCTGTGCCATCAGCTTCCCCCTCACTTCCATCAGCCCCCCCCCCCCAGTGCCATCAGCTTCCCCCCCAGTGCCATCAGCTACCCCCCCCCCATGCCATCAGGTTCCGCCCTATGCCATCAACTGCCCCCTCAATACCATCAGCTGCCCCCTCAGTGCCATTAGCCCCCCCCCTCCCGGTGCCAGCCCTAAATCAGACATGCTAAACACTTTCTAACAAAGCTAGAACCAGCCCTGTACCTTACATGGGTCCAGAGATCTCCCCATTCGTTGCTCCAATTATTCTGCTAGATTTATATCAAGCTGTTATCTCATGGGGCATTTCCTTTCTGCTGCCCCTCTCTCCCTATCAGGTGGAGGTTGAAGGATGAAACTGAGCATGTGTGTCCATCTCAGTGAGCCGGACAAAGACAGGCAGGTGGCACTATACAGATACATATTATTGAATAACTCAGTGGTAGGGATGAGAGAACCTATTTTGGGTTCTGAAGGAATTGCATTATGGATTCCGTTACAATGGAATGTAACATAATGTGTGACGGAATGAAAAACGGAAGCCTTTAAGAGGCATTCCGTCATAATAGAAGTCTATGGCCAAGCATAACGCAGCTGTCTTGGTTTCTGTTATGCACGACGGAAAACTAAGTCCTTCATAACGGAAAACTGGACGGATCCGTTTTATTTGGCCATAGTCTTCTATTATGACGGAATGCGGCTTCCGTTTTGCATTCCGTCGCGAATTCTGTTACATTCTGTTATAACGGAATCCATAATGGAATTCCTTCAGTAACTGAACTCCGAACCCGAAAAGGTCCGGTTTGCTCATCCCTACTCAGTGACTATACTTAATTTTTAATTACATGCAATTATAATTGATGGTAAAAAAAATATATATCTTTCGTGGGACAGCCCCTTTAATGCGAATCTGTCCCGTGAGTACACACTGCAGTAACCGTGCTGCATGCAGCTTTGGAATCTTCTGCTACCACAATAGAAAACGACTGAGCCCTATATACATGGGTATATATTATCGCGCTGTATATAAAAGCAGTAGAACGGTTTAGGAGGTGTACGCAGCCTTCAGATCAGCTTTGCACTTGTTTTTTACCTCACTTTGTACAATTTTTTTGTCTTCATCTTTACGTCCTTTTTCCTAAACTTATTCTGTGCCAAAATCTGTTATCTTGTAGCAGCCAAGTCCCAACCGTCGGGAGGACAGACCAGTCAGTTTTTACCAAATTGGACCAAATTCAGTGCAGTCTAGTGTTGCCTCACTGGCCAGAGATGCGGCGAACATTGCCAAGGACAAACAGAGAAGCTTCCTGCCAAATATCATCCAGAATGAAACTTACGGTGCAGTCCTCAATAACATCAACCCTGGCAGCACGGCGGGTACTGCTCCTGCCCCTCCTTTACCCCCAAGGAACGTCGCAAAAGGTAACGAAGCAATGGATTTATTGTATGTCCCTGACGACTGCACCTTCTGTACACAACACCAGCTTTGTGTCGCGTTTCGTCACAGTATTCACAATTTATAGGGACACACTTGCCAAGAGAAACATGCCTTCTAATACATTTAACTCTAGTTGTTAGTTTTTTTTTATATTACTTAAAAAAAAAAAAAACTATATTCATTTATATTGCTTGTGACATTCTTACCCTGATTTAGCTATAAAGCGGAAACCTCCAGCCATTTCTTTGATTCCAGTGATCTCATCCATTTCATTTATCATATTTTATGGAGCGTCGAGCTCTGGACTAGGGAATTTATCCAAGTTTAGATATCAGAATAATCCTCAGTATGACCCGTGCACCTAAAACAGTAGTAAATCTTCGTCATATCTCCTATATGCAGATACAACACGTGTGAACACATCCTTATAGTCGAATGTATACAGCAATTACTTTCCATCTTGTGCCAATGGGGGCCACATGTATAAAAAAACTTTTAGACCTACGTCCTCTTTTAAAGGGTTTATTCCAGAATTATGGCCCTTTTTAAGTAGACCCTGGTGGGTGGGGTATGTAAAGAAAAAAATCATACTCGCCTGTTCCCCGCCATTTCTGGCTCCCTGGCTTCATTTGGCTTCCGGGATACCGATGGAGTCGTACAGCCATTGACTGGCCTCAGCAGTGACGTGTCCCCAAGTGCATCCCATAGGGGGGCAACTTGCTGTTACTAGAATACCCTTCCAAGACGGTTACAGGGTATGGAGATGATTCTGAATACATCTGTCGGATACGCTGCAGTACTGGGATGCATATTATCACTCTGTGCTGGTAGGATAAGGTTATGGAACTCAATGTCGCTGTCCCCATGTCCCAACCAGAGGCAAGCATTGTTTTTGGTTGCTGTTCCATTATTTCCAATTTAAAGCTGGACAAATGGTGACCTAAGATGTGTGGGCAAATTTCATGGCACAGTTAAGTAACGTGGCCATTCTTGATGCCTTCTAAGAATCCAAAAAATGCCGTCTACAGAACTTGTGTGTTCACATTTCTTTGCCGAGGCCATATTGTTTCTTTTTATCTTCTGATCACTAAGGCTGACCTTCCACTTTAGATAGTTGTCACAATTATCTCTCCTAACACCCCCCCCCCATAAACTTGCATGCATGGATTGGTTGAGTGTGCAGGTTTATGGACGTAGTGAAAAGTGGCTGCCAGATACAGATGCTTCTGTTGCCGCTTGTCTCAAGGACATGTTAAAATCCTTTATACCCAAGCCTTACCTCTAATGGCAGATGCACATTGCTTTATGGATATAGAAGGAAACCTCAAACATGTGTAAGCGCTTTCTGGCCTGTAACCCTGAGTACTGTGCACAACCTATTACAATGGTGTCCTGGAGTATACAGATGGCTGTTGCTCTGCTATGACATAGGTTGCCCATTGGGAATTTTAGTTTTGTCCAGTATTATTTGGCTTCTGGTGAATTGTGATCTGCAATCCCTTGAATGCCATTGCATTGGGCAACACAAAATAACCAACGGAAGAAAGGTTCTCATAGGGTGAGTATGTCAAAATATGTCACCCCTCAAAGGATAAACTGCACTTACCTGTTTAGATGTGCAGTTTGGGGAGAACTCCAGTGAAAGCAGATGAAACAATACCCGATATCGGTGCAGCCTATGCCATGGTGTGTCCTCTGGGGACAGTGTCCAGACATCCAGAGGAGTATGACAAGTGTAGGGTGAGGATTGATGGACTATATGGGTCCAACTCTAGGGTACTAGTTGGCAGGTGCAGGAACATGACCGATGTGGTAATAAACTTTAAAGGCTTCATTCAGTACTCACATAGATAATGCGTTTTGGGGTACATGGGAGCCATTTTTCAAGTCTGAAGGCAGGGACACACGCTGCACATGAGTACTGTCTTAAAGGGTCGTTCCAGTCACATGAATTTATCCCCTAGCCACAGGACAGAGGATGGCTATTAGATTGGTGAAGGTCTTACCGCTGGGACCTTCACTGATCACGAGAACAGGGACCCCATGGAGCCCACTCAAAATGAGTGTTTCCACTTCATTAATTTTTTGGAGATAGTCGGGTATGATGGTCAGTTATTTCTGGAACTCCCCATAGAACTGAATGGAGCAGCTGTGTGTGTGCCTGGCCGGCCGCTCCATTCGTTACGGGGACTCTAGGGGGCACAGGGTTCTCGTGATTGGTGGGGGGTTACAGCAGTAGTTCCCCCCACCAATCTAATAGCTATCACCTAAAAACTGGAATACCCCTTTAAAGTCAGTTACAGTAGCACTAGCAAGAAGATCCCTACCTTCAGACTTGAAAAAGGGATCCCGAGCACCCCGAAAGTTTATGACCACATTGGTCGTGTTCCTGTGCCTGCCAGCTATCACCCTAGGAATGGACCCATATAGTCCATCGATCCTCACTCCACCCCATTGCATTGGGCAAATGATATTAGCAACCACTAGCTCAATCATACTTCTTAAAATTCACCCCTGCAGTGAAAAAGCTATTTCTGTATGTTTTTGTTAGTTTTTAGTCACGTCAGTGAATAATTGACACCCCGCGGCCACTACCTATACAACGGTAGACTCCGACAATGTCATCCTTTTGAAGAAAAAGGTGAAATAAGCCAATTTGAAATATTATAGGTCTTGCTATTGCCCCCTGCTGGTTCATAGTCTGTACTGTCCATGTTGGAGTTTATATTAGTGCATCCAGCAGAGATGACCGTGCAGCTTTGAAGGTGAGTGGAACGACAGGACGGTATAGATTTTCTACGTTACTGAAGACTATGTACTGTAGATAGCAGAAGTTCCTCTAGAAATAAAGGTATATGTGTAATGCTGGTATTCTGTGCAATAAGACGCATCAACTGTTGGATGCCTGCTGTGTTTGTGTGTGACATATGGAAATCTTTCCTCCGTCCTCTTGGTTTTTGTCCCCTCTAGTACAGTCGACTATATTTGGCGGTAGTATACACAACACCCCTTCAAATACCCCACCGTGGAAATCTTACCCACTAGGACATGAAATTGGCAGCAGACAGAGGTCGTCATCTGACCCGCCAGCTATTCATCCCCCCGTGCCACCAATGCGTGTCACCTCTACCGCCACAAGTACGTGACCTGCTGTCAACCACTCTCCGGCACCGTGCCAGATGCATTGCTTGCTGTATAATTGTGTGTGAGATCCACGTTCTTAGCGTTTCATCCACTGCATCCTATGTTTCCTTGTATCTAACTGTGTCCGCTTCACTCCTTCCATGTAATCATTGGCTTTGCAGCAGTGTATGAGTGGTTGTCATGATCTCCTCTTACGGCTTGCAATGCATTACTTGCATCTGCAAGACAATGGGTAGTACTTCTGTATCCCCTCCTCAAGTATATTCTACACAGACAGCTGACTGGTTGGTCTTCTGTTTTCTAGAGTTGCACAGCGCTGCATGGTGCATGCCCACCCAACTAATGAAATCAGTAGAACATCTGGTTGGCATGGTCTCCATTTAAAGTGGGACAGTAGTATGGTACATTAAAAGAATTCTTTCCGAAATCCTCACCTGATGATGGTCATTATTAGGCTAATGGCACCCAGCCCCTCCATCCCAGTCTATTCATGAATATAACGGGGCCTCGAAATTATATGGTGTTATTTCCTCCTGAACCGTCCTATTAACATCCACCGTGTCCGCACCTCCAGGGCGCTGTCTTCACTGTATGCACTATACAATCTATAAATTGCAGTGTTGTCGTTCCAGACCCCCCTCCACCCCCTGTGGCGAAAACACCCAGTGTTATAGAAGCCTTGAGTCAGCACTCCAAACCGATCCAGCCGCCACCGGTGCCTCAAAACAAACCAGCGCCCCCTCCAGTCCCACCACAGCCTCCCAACAGGTTGCAGCAGAAAAAGCTGGTTCCAGGGTGAGTATTATTGGTGTATAGGAGGGGAGGAAATTGTGTCCTTACCGAAAAGTTTTTCTCTCCCATCTCCTCCATAAACAGGCATGCTTCCTCAGCTGATCGAGTGGACTCCTACCAGACACAAAGATTTGGCATGTTGAAATCCAGCCTGCCCAATACTTCTTCCTCCTTGACGTCTACCTTTAGGAAACAGTTGCATGGTCCATATACATATGAGATCATGGACTAGTTCCACTGATGTTGACTATTTTCTAATGTGTTTGGATAACTTTTAGCTGTCAAATATCTTCTCTAGCTTCCCTAGCTCAAATCTGCCAAGCATGTGTTTTTACTGCCATAGGGATAGGAGGGATAAGCTGCTACCAGAGAGCTCTATCGAAGAATAAAAAAGATGTTGGTACATCAATATAATATGTCACAAGATCAATTTTGGGTTGTTTACCCCATTCATGTTCTGATAGGGGGCACAGAAACATAGAGAGGCTATAAAGGGCATCTGTCAGCAGATTTGTCCCTATGACCCTGGCTGACCTGTTACATGTGCACTTGGCAGCTGAAGACATCTGTGTTGGTCCCATGTTCATATGTGCCCGCATTGCTGAGAAAAAAGGTGTTTTACTATATGCAAATGAGCCTCTAGGAGCAACAGGGGCGTTACCATTACACCTAGAGGCTCTGCTCTCTCTGCAACTGCCGCACCCTCTGCGCTTTGATTGGCAGGGCCAGGTGTGATGACACCTTCACGGCAGAGAGAGAAGAGCCTCTAGGTGTAACAGTAACGCCCCCGTTGCTCCTAGAGGCTCATTTGCATGTATGAAAGCATCATATTTCTCATCATTGCGGGCACATATGAACATGGGACCAACACAGATGTCTTCAGCTGCCAAGTGCACATGTAACAGGTCAGCCGGTGTCATAGGTACAAAACTACTGACAGATGCCCTTTAATGTTTTCATAGGGGATACAGAATTATAGGGAGGCTTTATACAGAGTTTTCCTACTAGTGAGGGCGCGTAGTTTGTAAAAAGTGATCTTTGTGTCTGACTTTCCAGATCTAGTACAGTCACATAATTAGGGTACTTTCACACTACCGTTAAGCTTTTCCAGCATTGAGTTCGGTCCTCAGGGCTCAATACCGGATAAAAAAAATTTTTGTTATATCCTAATGCATTCTGAATGGAGAGAAATCCATTCAGTGCGCATCAGGATGTCTTCAGTTCAGCCACTGAACGGTGTTTTGGCCGGAGATAATACTGCAGCATGCTGCGGTATTATCTCCGTCTAAAATTCCGGAACACATGCCGGTATGAATTTCCTTGCAATGCATTAGTGCCGGATCCGGCATTAAAAATACCGCATAGACGGATCCGGCATTCTGGTTTGCGTATGTGCAGACCTTTTAAAAATATGAAAAAAATAAATACCGGATCCGTTTTGCCGGACGACACTGGAAAAAAACGGATCCGGTATTGCAATGCATTTTTCTGACTGATAAGGCATTTTTCAGACCTGATCAGTCAGAGAAAATGACATGTGTTTGCAAACAATTTGCCTGATCAGGCAGGCAGTTCAGGCAACGGAACTACCTGCCGGAATCAAACAACGCAAGTGTGAAAGTATACTTAGTCCTCTCCTCTAGCATAAGCCTGCGCTGTATGTCATCATAATCCAATTCTAGTCCTTAATAATAATGTGTTTGTGTTACATTTCCATCAGGGTGGAGAAGCCTGCCCCCATGGGTAAGATCCAAGCAGCAGCCCCCACATCATTACTGAATCCTGGTGAGTTCCCTGCACTGGTGTCCACACATGTAATGTCACGCTCCCAAAACACAGATGTTAGCGTGAAATCACTGAACATTTTTTTTCCCGTGTGTATTTATCTATAGCAGTGCATTTTACATTCACATGTTGCATTCAAACTGGGTGCATACATTCATTCATATATGCATGCAGACATTTACATGAATTGGACTGATTCTGCCGCAACTCCCTAACACAGTTACATTTAACTATTTGTGTCTTGTCTACAGCGACAGGAGATGGTTTGCCCGATGCCCCCTCTAAGCCTGGACCTAAGCCTGGTACCACAGTGCCTATACATCCGCCTGCACCAATGCCACGCAAGTCTCAGCTGGCAAGTAACATGAGTGACAGATATGTGTGTACAGACTGCTTGCATTAGTGTATTCATTGGTAATATTTACAGGGATCCCCTCTAATCGACTATCACCCCTAAGGGTGTTTTCGTTTTATTTTTGCTTTAGGCCATAACTCTGCACAGCTAGGAAATAGGCATGTAATAAAGATGCTCCCCTGTATTAGCCGTAGCAGAGAGCCCGCTATATTAGCCGTAGCGGAGAGCCCGCTATATTAGCCGTAGCGGAGAGCCCGCTATATTAGCCGTAGCGGAGAGCCCGCTATATTAGCCGTAGCGGAGAGCCCTCTATATTAGCCGTAGCGGAGAGCCCGCTATATTAGCCGTAGCGGAGAGCCCGCTATATTAGCCGTAGCGGAGAGCCCGCTATATTAGCCGTAGCGGAGAGCCCGCTATATTAGCCGTAGCGGAGGGCCCGCTATATTAGCCGGAGCGGAGAACCCGCTATATAAGCCGGAGCGGAGGGCCCGCTATATTAGCCGGAGCAGAGGGCCTGCCATATTTATAATTTTATGGCTTATATATTTATAGGTGAAGTTGAAGCCGAAGAGGGTGAAAGCAATATATAACTGTTCAGCTGACAACCCAGATGAACTGACGTTTACAGAGGGAGAGATCATTGTGGTGGATGGAGAAGAGGACCATGAGTGGTGGGTAAGTGTACACCTCCAGTGCTAATCTATAGCGGCTCCTGGAGATGGAGAGACCCAAGTTTGTTGCTGAACATTAGGGTATAAAGCAGACTTGGTGACTCAAAGCCAGGCATGGCTGACAAGTCAGTCTGACACCTTCAACACTTGAGTTCTTACTGGTACTTTGGGGGTCTGACCCTTCCCTTTTCCTATGCTTAACTTAAAGGCACAATGTCTTGTAGGTCTAGCTCAGCTATATGTAATGATACCTTTCACTTAGTGATTCATTGCTTCATTTCGGAGAAAAATAAATTTTAATCCATATGGATCCAAATGCAAATGAGAAGGTAAGTGCAAGGAAGGCGGGCCCAATCCATCACTCTGTGCCCCCCCCCCTTTCTTGATTGTCAGGGCCTGACAATATGACTATGCAGGAACCCAGCTCTATCGATCAAGAAGGTGAGGGAGGAGCTAGCAGGAGGAGTGACAGGGACCCGCCCACAGTGCACTTAACTGCTCAGTTGCATATGGATTTAAAATAGTTTTTCCTCAAGAATGAAACAATGGATCCCTAAGTGAAATGTCACAACATGGCAACCATGGGATATAATAATCTAATCTACTGTATATTATGTACTAATGCCTCCATTATTCTTGCCTACATGACAGATTGGACACATAGATGGTGAGCCGTCTCGGAGAGGAGCCTTTCCTGTGTCTTTCGTGCACTTCTTTGCTGAATAGGCCATCCAGTACTGCAACGGATCTGTTCCGAGGCCAGCAGGAGGCCTTCGAGGAGGAGCCAACTCCACAGATACCGCAATGCCACCGACCAGCGTCTACCCGCTAACACTCCTATGCACTGACTTATGCTGAGACTCTCCCATCCAATGTATATTTATTCTTCCTGTTAAGGAAATATGTTGCCAATCGGATGTAGATATTCCTGTGAAACACTAGAGATTTCCGCCATCTTCTCCTCCTTGTATCTTTTGTACCCTCTTAGCTTTCTATGACCAGTGCTTTATAAAAGCTGTCTTTACTCCTAGATTTTCTCCTTGTTACAGAGGAATTACATTGCAGGGCAATGCACTCTCCACTCACCTGCAGCTAAATGGTTAATACTCATAGGAATCCATTTTGTTTTTCTACGTACTGTAATTAACTTTACTTTTTTTATGGAACTAATCGTTTAGCTCTGTGTGATTTGCTAATAAATAACCAGACCAATCCAATAAATCTCTGTACTGCCTACTTGGTATCTAACTTTTATATAATAGTTCCTCTATTGCCAGCACGTTACTTTGGGCTCATAGGAGGAGATTTGTCATCTCCCTTATGCCAGAAAATCGGCTTTAGGCCGCTTTCAGATGAACGAGTGTCACGCTCCAGACTTGCCGGGCAGTACTCGTTCTCAACTTTCAGCACTGACTGGGTTGCATAGCATTATATTGATTTATGATTCTTTGTAACCTTTACAGTTCTGGAATGTATAGGATAACACTGACAGCATTATGTCCATTATCCAATACATTCCAGACCTCTAAGGGTTACATTGCGTCATAAAAATAGGATTTTTTGTGCTTACCTGTAAAATCCTTTTCTCGCTGAGTTCATTGGGGGACACAGCTCCCACCCTGTATGTTCATTGCTGCTAGATGGGTCCTTCTGGTTCTTGATGATTACTCATCTCCGGTTTTCTTCCTTTTTATTGTTTTCGGTTGGCTTCTCCTGGCTGCTCCTACTGCTTTTGTACAAACTGATTAGCTCAGTGTCTGCCGGACGGGTGTAGCTGAGAGGAGAAGCTAACACTTTTTTTTTTGCTTAGTGTCACCTCCTAGTGGCAACAGCTATACCCATGGTCTTCTGTATCGCCCAATGAACTCAGCGAGAAAAGGATTTTACAGGTAAGCACAAATAATTCTATTTTCTCGCTCGTATCTCCGGGTGACACAGAAAACCATGGGACGTTAAAGAGCAGTACCATGGGGAGGGAACAAGAAAAGAACGAATCTAATGCAGGTCATAGGGCACCACCCAGAAATGCAGGAGAAACACACCCCAGGAACCCTGAAAAGGGACAGGAAAAACCATTCCCAGGAAGGCCAGCCAGATAGCGGCTAAATAAGCAGAGGCTCCGGCTGGGCAGAAGAAAGAACAGCCCAAGCAATATAAGTCCCGGCTTGGGAGACTTCAGAAGAAGTGGAGAGCACACTGAATATCCACAAGATGGACAAGAATGAAGGCAAGTCAATCACCAGAAGCAATGGAGCGATTGTGTAAGATGCTGGAGAGAAATACGTAGCCTGGATCCACAAGGCTCCTAAGGAGTGATGCCCATGGGTGAGAACCCCAGGAAAAAAAAAACCCTAGAGCCATCAACAGTCACAGCATGGTGTGAGAAGAAAAAAGGAAACCACTCAGTGGAATACTGATTGGAGAAAGACGAACTGAAAATGGCATCTGAATATCAAGGGCCAAGAACTGCACATGTGACAAAACATGCCCCCATGGGGGAAGAAGTAGGAATGCCCGAAGGAAAAGGCCCCACACACCATACTGGACTGCCAGAAGAGAAGAACACTCCAGCGGAACCATGATGAACAAGTCAGGGCTAGAGAACCTGGAGGTCAGGCATGAGAATGGCCCACAAGCTAAAATTCTTGAGGGTGTGAAGAAACCCAAAGGGAACAAGGCAGTGGAATCGACCCAAAACTGCCAAAAAATTGGGGAGAAACCTGACAGGGAAAGAGTGTCCTCCGGGATCAAAAACGTCGCCTTCAGACCTACGGCCAAGGGGCTTTCTTCATAAGAATGTTCCCCCCAGGAAAACGCCAATGTGATACGCAGAGGAGGACCTTAAATTCCAGAACAAGAGAGGAGAGAAGCCGTCTGATATTCCATGGAAGGCTGCCTGAACTGGCAGACCTAATCGGAAGCTGCAGGCAGGAACCAGAGATAGGAAAAATACTGCACCAGGAAGGGAGTGTGGACCCCAAACGCCACAAAGCCCCAGAAAAAAAAACGATGACAGAACCAACACCAGCCGCGCACACCCCCCCCAGTAGAAAGGGAGCATATGAGAACCCAATGGCTATGAACACTGGCAGAGCAGGTAGTAACAGTATGTGGGGGGCACAACTAATCGCCCTGCGGAAGGAGAGAAGTAGAAGCAGCCGATGCGGCTTAGTAGAAAACCAGTACTTAGGGGTGACAACAAGTGCAGTACGACCGCTGAACCCAGTGATGGGAACCATGTAGACAACTAACATATGCAAACTTAATAAGTGGATACCCAAACTCCACATGGAGGGAACGCTGATGCTGTCACCATGGTAGATTGTAGAGGCAATACGGTACATAGAAAGGGAACAAGGCGCTAAGCCAGCGCTATAGAAATCGGTGGGTTATACCAGGTACAGAAAACGTACTAATGCCCAGCCGAAGTGAGCAAACCCCTCAGCCACAGCGTGTCATGGCAGAACATAAGCGTTCTGGTTGCAGAGTGCTGTTGCATTTTTTTGTTTGTATGTATAATTGCCATAGCTACATGCACCTGCATACAGGGACGTGCTGACTGATCCCCCCTTGTGTTTCTGTTTAGTATGTGTTGGAGGTGTGGCAACCTCCTTTTCAGTCGTGCACACCTGACTAGTTTGTCTGCCCTAGAGGCTGGTTTTAATCAGAGTGAGTATAAAGCTGAATGTGCATTTATAGTACCTGCTAGTAGCCATCTGGCTCCAGGAGGAGTGCACAGTGGGCTCAGCATGCATGTTGATACCTGCATCCCTGGATCTAATGGAGGCTGTTACAGCATCAGAAAGGGTTAACAAGTATGGTTTATCCCAGCATGCATGCTGGGCCCACACTCCCTGGATTTTATGTGGCTGTCATGGCCCATAACAGGTAAGATTCAGCGTTAGGAGGATTTTATGTGGCTGTCATGGCCCATAACAGGTCAGATTTAGCGTTAGGACATGGCCTATAACAGGTCAGATTTTGCGTTAGGACCACTCACAGGACAGCCTTGGCGTGGCGAGTGGCTTATTACCTTTTGATCAAAACGTACACTAATGTCCTCTTATAGCTTCTATGTTGGGCAGGTTCTGGTTGCAGAGTGCTGTTGCATTTTTTTGTTTGTTAGAACATAAGCAAAATGCCCCCTTGGAAGAAGGAAATGTAGACATGATCACAACTACAACTAGCGAGAAGGCACCATGCCTAGAAGGAGGAATGCTGTATAGATACCGCCAAAATGCCCGGGACGAAACTCCACATGGAGGAAGGGGATGTGGAGAAAACCATAAATGCAGTGTCCCCCGCCCACGCGTCATGTAAGCCGCAGTTGAAGGATGAACGCAAAAATTCCCCCTGGGAAGGGTTCCTGCAGTAGTAGCCCTGGATCTGGAGTAGCCAGAATATCTATGGAAAGCGCAAAGACTGCCTTACAGGAGGGAGGTAATAGCAACAACTATGGCCTCTAGGGTCAGATTAGAGACTCCACCTGAAAATGAGGACAACTGCAATAGCCACCAAGAATTGGTACTAGCACAACACTCCACCTAAGAAGGAAGAAAACTGGCAATCAGAACAGACCTATGGAAGACCTATAGTTCCACCTATGGAAGGAGCGTGGATGCCGGGTGTGCCAATGACAATCAACCAAATCAGATTGAAAGAAAAAGTACCAGACACGCTCAGGGCAGTCCTCTTCCTTGCTGCTGCAGGTTCCTGTATGTGTTGTGGGAAGCAATTAACACTTTTACAGTCTAAGTCAAGAGATTGGAACCGCTGCTTTCAATGGGGGAGTTCCTAGGATTCACAAGGCCACAGCTTCCGGAATGAAGGGAAAAGACAGCACCCACACCGAACGGATCAAATCCACAGTGTTGAAGTAGCTGCAATAATTAAACACACATAGTGCAATACGATTTTAAAAGAAGCTAATCGCTATTTATTGCACTTACAAGATGGATGGTCGAAACACATTCATAACAAATCCTCAGCTGGTGACTAATTGCCGTTAGCTGCCTGGTTAATACCGTTGGTATTAACCAGGCAGCTAATGGCAATTAGTCACCAGCTGAGATCCTCACTATATAATGAGAGGAGTGTCCCTGGATGGGATACACTTTAGCCCCTGACGAAGCTTGGAAGGAGCGAAACCCGGGTCGGGCGTTGATGTGATTACTGCACAAGGATTTGTTATGAATGTGTTTCGACCATCCATCTTGTAAGTGCAATAAATAGCGATTAGCTTCTTTTAAAATCGTATTGCACTATGTGTGTTTAATTATTGCAGCTACTTCAACACTGTGGATTTGATCCGTTCGGTGTGGGTGCTGTCTTTTCCCTTCATTCCGGAAGCTGTGGCCTTGTGAATCCTAGGAACTCCCCCATTGAAAGCAGCGCGGTTCCAATCTCTTGACTTAAACCAAATCAGATTGCCCCACACAGGGACTCAAGGCACGAGAAAAGGTATGAGGAATACCAACGGCCTTTTAGAGCTACAGGCCAACCTGGAAGACAGAGGCTGCCACGTAGGCACCAGACACCAATCCAAACTAAAACTACCTGAGGCAGGGGGTAGTGTGAAGCAGTCACAGTATCCAGTGACCTATGACGGGGGATAAGGCGATTGTAGGTACCGTGTCTAGTCAATAGGCCATCCATGGAATGGGATGGCATGCAACAAGTAACAAATGAGAGTAGTCATGTTAGACAATGTTGAAGCAATTACTCTACTCAAGAAAGACAGACAATGTAATAGGAGTAACAGTTTCCGGTGGTAGTGGAATTACTCCGCTGACGGAAAGACGGGAACCGAAAAAATGTACAGGGTCCATTGGTAGTGCAAGCACTACTGCTTGTGCAACTACTCCGTCAATGGGGGAGGGTAATGCTACAGGATCTCTAGCACGCAATTGTGGTGCAACTAATCCCCCGATAGAAGGGGTAAAGCCGACAGGACAGATGATATCCAGTATGAGAGTAATTATTTCGCCTACGGAGGGGTTAATGCTACAGAATGTACAGTACCCAGAGTAAGTGCAAATACTCCTACTACGGAAGGAGTGTAATACTAGCTGAAGCATAGGATCCACTGGTAGAGCAACCACGCCGTCTCTGAAAGGAGGGTAACGCTACTGGATGTACGGTATCCAGTGTTGGTATAAATATTCCGCCCATGGAAAGAGGTCAATGCTACCGGATGTATAGTAACCAACGGGATGTAAACACTCCGCCGATAGAGGATTACTCTGCCCATGGAAAGAGGATAATACTACGGGCCGTACAGAACCCAGTGGAAGTACAATTACTCCGCCTATGGAAGGAGGGTAATGCTACAGGCGTTACAGTATCCAGTGCAAGGGCAATCACTCCACCTATGGAAGGAGGGTAATGCTACCGGCTGTACGGTATCCAATGCCAGGGCAATTACTCTGCCCATGGAAGGAGGGTAATGCTACAGGCTGTACAGTATCCAGTGCCAGAGTAATTACTGCGCCTATGGAAGGAGGGTAATGCTACAGGCTGTACAGTATCCAGTGCAAGGGCAATTACTCCGCCTATGGAAGGAGGGTAATGCTACAGAACGTACAGGGTTCAGTGGTGAGCGCCTATATTCCGCTTAAGGAGTGAAGGGAATGTGAAAGGACTCCCAGAATTCAGTGGTAGTGTACTAGGTTCAGAAGGACGAGATAGCTCAAAGGGTTAATAATATAAAAATATATAGTTTTTATTTTTATTTTATACAGCTCAGTTCTAACCAGCACTGTAAGCCTCAGCAGAGAGCCCAGTAAGCACTTTCCTCAGCACAGTAGTACTGAGGCAAGGAAGGGGTTAAGCAGAAGGCAGGGGCGGAGATATTTGGCAGCTGGTGGGGCGAAGGCATGGGCGCTAAATTTTCGCGCTCTGACAATACAGATCCCGCCCCGAAACACTCTAGGAGATGCAGCCTAGTAGGCCGCAGAACCGGGTCCTCGAATACAGACGAGGCCGACCGGAAGAACTTCCAGTTGGGGCGGCCATGCAGGGGGAGAGCGGGAGCGCAAACTTGAGACATACCCCAGCCGGACAATAAGCCAGCCGGGAGCTAGGGAACTGCCACGGGGAGCCAGGTGGGGGGTTGACCGCAAATAAACAGGGGCCTCAATTACCAAAGGCCCTGGCGGAAGATATGAACCGAAACGCTGGGAATAAGCCTGGCCTGACATAAAGTTTCCCCAGCGCCTCCCCAACGGCACTGACAGTAGGGTATCCCCGCCCCCTGGAAAGGAAACAACACTGGAGCTCCAGATTAAAAATCCCTCCTCTCCTTACAAAAGCCAGTTTTGTTTCCTGTCCACGGACAGTGCGGATGCTTCTGCCAGTACTGTGAAGATTCTGCATGGCCTTTATGTTTTCCCCTGTATTGGGGGGGCCGCTGCAGAGATTGGGGGCTCTGGTGGCATAATCCCTTCTGTGGGAGGAGGGCAGGAGGAGGCCCTGGAGTGGAGATGATGTGAGGACTCAGCGAAGTAGCGTGCGTCATGACGTCACGTGCACACGTCGCTGGGTTCAGGGCATGCGGAGGGCGGTAATTTTAAATATTCTGAGCACTACCTGGTGGATAGTGTGTTTTCCTGCTCCAGCATGTCGGCTCCTCAAGAGGATGCAGCCCGCAAGCCTGTGGATCCTGGTTTCAGCGCCCTCAGTGCGGTAAGCCTCCTCTCCTGTATACTTGTGCAGATAAAGTTTGGGATGTGGAGCTCCCCTCTTTTTACAAGTGCACTTATAGGTATCTGGTGGTTGAGGTTAAGATGGATATAAATTACTAGCCCCTTTTTAAATCTGATTTTTTAGGGCAGAGAAACCTCCAGAAGATAATATCGGAAGAGTCTCCCTCCTTTCTGGACTCCATGAGGGATATAATTAGAGAGGAAGTAAATGCGGCAGTGGAATCAAGGCTTACCTCCCTG
Source organism: Bufotes viridis (assembly GCA_033119425.1). Classification (NCBI taxonomy): domain Eukaryota; kingdom Metazoa; phylum Chordata; class Amphibia; order Anura; family Bufonidae; genus Bufotes; species Bufotes viridis. The sequence goes on from CM065592.1 coordinate 62,574,413, forward strand.
ATCTCCACAAGCTTCCACCTCTCAGAAATCCCATATCCCAAATATACGAATTTGAGGATGAAGGAGAGATCCTTGATGATAGCTCTGTCTCCTCGGAAGACGGCTACGGGAGCCCGTTATTCCTTCCAGAGGAATCAGAGTCTTCTAAAAACAATCAGGGCTACTATGGATATAGAAGACCCTAAAGAAAGCCAGTCGGTACAGGATCAAATGTTCCAGGGTCTGGGGGAGAGAAGAAGACGCATATTCCCAGTGCACAATAGTATTAAGGATCTAATCTCTAAGGAATGGAGAGATCCGGAAAAAAGAGCCCCAGTTACAAGCTTTTTTAAAAGGAAGTACCCTTTTTCGGACTCTGACCCTTTGGAATAAAACTCAAGATTGACGCATCGGTAGCATGCATAAAAAAAAAAATTCATCCCTTCCGTTTGAGGACATGGGCTTACTACGCGACCCCATGGATAAAAAATGCGAAAGCCTGCTTAAAAAAGCATGGGAGATCAATACTGCGATGCTTAGACCCAATATTTCTTCCACCTGCACTGCTAGATCCTTGTTGGTATGGCTAGGAAAATTAGAAGATCACCTGACAGCTGGAACTCCTAGAGAGATATTAGCTTCTATACCGAAGTTAAAACCAGCAACAGGCTTTTTAGCCTATGCTTCAGCTGATTTAGTGAGACTGTTGGCTAGATCTGCCGCCGTCTCTAATGCGATAAGAAGAGCCATGTGGCTTTGTTCCTGGTCAAGGGATACGGCATCAAAAAATCGCCTATGTTCTATCCTCTGTGACGGAGACTGTCTTTTTGGATCAGTCCTTGACAACATCCTTAAAAAGGCCTCTGATAGGACAAAAGGATTCCCTACAAAGAGTAAATTTATTCAGCAGAGGCGGTCCTTTCGAAACCAGAGAAAACAGACAAAATGTGGATCAGAAGAAGAAGGATTACTCAGGAAATTGGCAGTCATTAAGAGGGAGAGGAACAGGATTCCTACTTAATCCAGACAAGCCGGCAAAATCTACTCAATGATGCCAAAAGCCCGGTAGGAGCAAGGTTAAAAACTTTTGCTCCACTGTGGGGAAAAAATAGGTACCTCCTCTAGGATTAAAAATTCTATCCAAACAGGATTCAGCCTAGAGTTCGACACCTTTCCAGAAGATTACTATGTAATCAACAAGCCACTGCCTCAGAGAGAGAAACAACTATCCCTGGAGGCAGAAATATCCGTCCTACAGAAACAAGTATTGATTCGAGTTCCAGACCACCAACAGAAAAGAGGATTCTATTCTCCGGTATTTCTGATCAAGAAACCAGAGGGTTTATTCAGACTCATCATAAATCTAAGCAAGTTGAACAAATATTTAACTCACAATAAACCTCCTCCCCCAGAATTGTTATATGGTAACTATGGATCTACAAGATGCCTATTTTAACGTGTTAATTCTCAAAAATCACCAGAAATATCTGAGAATTGCTGTCCCTATAGGAACCCGCCTGTGTCATTTCAAATCCCAGGCCCTTTCCTTTGGGCTGTCCTCTGCTTCGAGGATCTTCTCAAAGATAATATCCGAAGTAACAGGTTACCTCCATCTAAAGGGTATTCTCATATTCTTTTGGATGGATTGTAAATCACAAAAAATCTGATTTCGTCCCAAGTAAACGAAAGATCTTCCTAGGAGTTCTACTGGATTCATGTCTCCAGATGTCCTTCCTTCCAGAAGAGAAGCAGTTGACCATATATCAGAAGATCTCCCAATTCTGCAAGTTGAAAGCTTCCACCATCAGAAACATCATGACTGTTTTAGGGTGCCTTACATCCTCAATACCCGCAGTCAGATGGGCACAGAGCCATACAAATATTCTACAATCTTTTCTCCTAGATTCCTGGGATGGTACTCAAACCTCCTAAGAAAGGAAGGTAAGCCTTCCATCAAGAGTGTTACAGTCCCTAGCCTGGTGGAAAATAAAACATTTGCAGACAAGAGTCTGCTGGCATCAGAAAAATCTGTTAGTAGTCACTACAGATGCCAGCAGCAGAGGCTGGGGTGGTCATGCGGCAGACCTGATGGTTCAGGGAGTTTGGAACAACTCCATGGCAACTGCCTCGTCAAATCAAAGGTAGCTTTCGGCAGTTTTCAAGGTTATTCTAGCACTCCATTCAAAGATGCCTCTATGCCATGTAAAGATCTTATCCGAAAACACAACCACGGTTGCATACATAAATAGACAAGGGGGAACTCGGAACAAGGTTCTAGCCGCTATCGCAAAGAAGATTTTAATGTGGGCAGAGAGACATCTGACTTTCTTCTCAGCGGTCCATTTAAAAGGAAGCAAGAATCTCGTGGCCGATTTCTTGAGCAGGCAGAAGATAAGAGAAGGAGATTAGGCCTTGAATCCCGAAGTATTTCAATTGATTACAGCAAAATGGGGCGTTCCAATCCTGGACTTATTTGCAAACCGGAGCAACAGGAAAGTACAAATATTCTGTTCTCTGTCGCCACGGAACCAGCCAGAGTTTCTAGATTCTCTGTCTCGCCTTTGGCCAAAGGGGCTGCTATATGCGTTCCCCCCATTCAGCTTAATTCCAAGGACCTTGATGAAGGTAGCGGAAGAACGGGTGCAGGTAATCATGATTTCCTGGATTTCCCTGCTTCTCCACCTGTCGGAAGGGAATACTGGACTCTCCCAGCACTGCCAGATCTTTTATTCCAGGGTCTGATTCACCACCCCAGAGTCTCTCAAGTCAGACTGACGGCTTGGAGATTGAACGCCTAGCCTTAAGAGGAAAGGGCCTCGGATCCAGTAATCTCCACTATTCTAAAAGGTAGGAAAGCTGTGACATCAAAAATGTATCTTAGGACCCGAAAGGCCTTCCTTGCATTTGCGAAGAACAGAGACTGTCAAGAATCCCTACCATATATACCCTTTATTTTGGATTTCCTACAGTCAGGGTTGAACAAAGGTCTAAAACCCTTTACCCTCAAAGTGCAGATATCGGCCTTGAGTATTTTTATGGACGCAAAATTGCCATAACAACCTTTAGTCAGGCAATTTTTTAAAGGTGCTGTCAGAATCTCACCAACTGTATGCTCTACCATTCCAACGTGGGACTTAAATTTAGTTCTTACAGTCTTAAAGGAGTCGCCATTCGAACCCATTGATAGCATCTCCATATAGCTTTTATCACCTAAGACCGCCTTTCTTCTAGCCATAACAACTGCTAGAAGGGTGGGTGAGATCCAAGCATTCTCTTGTCGTCCACCGTATCTAAAGATTTTAGATGACCGCATAATCCTTAAGTATTGACCAGCATTTCTTCCGAAAGTTGTTTCAAAATTCCATTGTAATCTGGAAGTTGTTCTGCCGTCCTTCTGTGATTCTCCTACCACGGTCCAAGAAAGGAAATTCCACAATCTGGATGCAAGACGTTGCCTACTATGTTATCTGGAGAGAACAAAGCAGTTCAGACAGTCGGTCCACCTCTTTATCCAGTTCCGGGGTCCAAATAAGGGTCTAGCAGCCAGGAGGCTTACGATTGCTCAGTGTATAAGAGACGCTTGTCTGAAAGCGACCTTAAAGTTGCATGCTGTGACTTTTTAAATGTGGTTATTACAGGGGACTTCAACTACTCAGATATAGACTGGGAAACTGAAAGCTGTAGATCACATAAAGGAAACAGGTTCTTGGCAATAACCAAAGACAATTACCTTTCCTAACTGGTTCAGGACCCGACTAGAGGGACGGCCATACTGGACTTAGTATTAACCTATAGACCTGACAGAAGAACAGATGGGGACACCTTGGAAATAGTGACCATAAAGTGATAACGTTCCAATTTTTATTCAAAAGAGCATTTCTACAGGGAGGAACAAAAATACCAAACTTCAAAAAAGCAAAATTAAGCCAACTAAGAGAGGCCATAGGCCTAACTAACTGGGACAAAGCCCTCAAAAATAAAAATACAGCCACAAAATGGGATATCTTTAAAAGCATCCTAAAATCTCATTGTGAGAGGTAACATACCGTATGGGAATAAAAGGTTAAGGAACAAAAAGAAACCAATGTGGATGAATAGAAATGTAAAGAAAGCAATAAATGACAAAAAGAAAGCATATAAATCACTAAAACAGGAGGGTAGCGAGGAAGCACTGAAAAACTATAAGGGAAAAAAATAGAAATGTAAAAAACAAATAAAAGTGGCCAAACTAGAGACCGAGAGATTAATCACTAAAGAGAGTAAAACTAACCCTAAAATGTTCTTTATATAAATGTTAAAGTATAAATCTGAAGGTGTTGGCCCTTTAACCGCTTGCCGAACGCACGGATGCGTCCAGGCGGCGGCAAGTTTGTTCCTCCTGGACGCATCCGTGCGTCATCTCGCGAGAGCCGAGATCTGCTGTGAACGCGCGCACGCGTTCACAGCAGAGCGCGGCTCTGCAGTTGTACTACAGCCTGCCAGCGATGATCAATCGCTGGCAGGCTGTAAATGTAAAATAAATGAGATCAAAGTGGTATATCAGACGCTGTGTTGCTAACCGCGTCTGATATACCTAATACCTGGTCCTCTGGTGGTCCCATTTACTGGGATCGACCACCAGAGGACCAGGTAACAATGTAAAGTTGCACCAAACACTACACTAACCCCACCCCACCCCCTCACTTTATAACCACTATTAACCCCTTGTTAACCCCTGATCACCCCATATAGACTCCCTGATCACCCCCCTGTCACTGATCACCCCCCCTGTAAGGCTCTATTCACATGTCCATATGTGTTTTGCGGTTCCGCGGATCCACAGATCCGTGCCACGGATCCGCGGCGCGGATCCGCAAAACACGGACACCGCCCATTTTGGAAAGAAGACACCCCAAGGTATGGGGAGTTCATGTAAAATTTTATTTTTTGTCACAAGTTAGTGGAATATGAGACTTTGTAAAAAAAAAAAAATAATAATCAATTTCCGCTAACTTGTGCCAAAAAATTTTTTTTCTGTGAACTCGCCATACCCCTCACGGAATACCTTGGGGTGTCTTCTTTCCACAATGGGGTCACGTGGGGTATTTATACTGCCCTGGCATTTTAGGGGTCCTAAAGCGTGAGAATCCAAATGCGTAAAAATGCCCTGTGAAATACTAAAGGTACTCATTGGAATTTGGGCCCCTTTGCGCATCTTGGCTGCAAAAAAGTGGCACACATGTGGTATCGCCAGTATGGCGTATATGTAAAAATACACCCCAAAGCACATTGCCCTACTTCTCCCGAGTACGGCGATACCACATGAGTGACACTTTTTGCAGCCAAGATGCGCAAAGGGGCCCAAATTCCAATGAGTACCTTTAGGATTTCACATGGCATTTACTCATTTGGATTCTCACGCTTAGGCCCCTAAAATGCCAGGTCAGTATAAATACCCCACATGTGACCCCATTTTGGAAAGAAGACACCCCAAGGTATTCTGTGAGGGGCATAGCAAGTTCATAGAAATTTATTTTTTTGGCACAAGTTAGCGGAAATTGATATTTTTTTTTTTATTTTTACAAAGTCTCATATTTCACTAACTTGTGACAAAAATAAAATTTTACATAAACTCACCATACCCCTCACAGAATACCTTGGGGTGTCTTCTTTAAAATGGGGTCACATGTGGGGTATTTATACTGTCCTGGCATTTTAGGGGCCCCTAAAGCGTGAGAAGAAGTCTGGAATCCAAATGCGTAAAAATGCCCTGTGAAATCCTAAAGGTACTCATTGGATTTAGGCCCTTTGCGCATCTAGGCTGCAAAAGTGTCACTCATGTGGTATCGCCGTACTCAGGAGAAGTAGGGCAATGTGTTTTGGGGTGTATTTTTATATATACCCATACTTTGTGTGAGAAATATCGCTGTAATCGACAACTTTTTAAATTTTTTTAAACAAAGTTGTCAGTTTACAGAGATATTTCTCTCACCCAATATGGGTATATGTAAAAATACACCCCAAAACACATTGCCCTACTTCTCCTGAGTACGGCAATACCACATGAGTGACACTTTTTGCAGCCTAGATGCGTAAAGGGCCCAAATTCCAACGAGTACCTTTAGATTTTACATGGCTGCTCACTAATTTAGCTCCGGCCCAAAATGCCAGAACAGTAAACACACCCCACAAGTGACCCCATTTCGGAAAGTAGACACCCCAAGGTACTCACTGAGGGCATAGTGAGTCCGTGGGAGATTTCATTTTTTTGCCAGAAGTTAGCAGAAATGGAAACTTTATTATTTTTATTTTTCCTCAGAAAGTGTCATTTTCCGCTAACTTGTGAAAAAAATGAAATGATACATGAACTCACCATGCCCCTCCATGAATACTTTGGGGTGTCTTCTTTCTAAAATGGTGTGATTTGGGGGTATTTATACTATCCTGGCATTCTAGCACCTGAAGAAACATGACAGGCGCTCAGAAAGTCAGAGCTGCTTCAAAATGCAGAAATTCACTTTTTGCACCATAGTTTGTAAACGCTATAACTTTTACCCAAACCAATAAATATACACTTATTGTATTTTTTTTTTTATCAAAGACATGTAGAACAATAAATTTTGCGAAAAATTTATATAGAAATGTAGTTTTTTAAAAAAAAAATTACAACAGAAAGTGAAAAATGTCATTTTTTTGCAAAAATTTCGGTAATTTTTGATTAATAGCAAAAAAAGTAAAAACGTCAGCAACAATGAAATACCACCAAATAAAAGCTCTATTAGTGAGAAGAAAAGGAGGTAAAATTCATTTGGGTGGTAAGTTGCATGACGGAGCAATAAACGGGTAAAGTAGTGTAGTGCAGAATTGTAAAAAGTGGCCTGGTCATTAAGGGTGTTTAAGCTAGGGGGGCTGAAGTGGTTAAAGAGCAATGAGGGGGGAGTTGCAGAGAGCGACGAAGAGAAAGCAAAGCTGTTAAATATTTTTTTTATCCAATGTATTCACTGAGGAAACTGTCAGTTAAAATGCTGAATGTAAAAATAAATTCCCCATTAACCTGTTCCCGACCGCCGAACGCACGGATGCGTCCTGGCGGCGGCAGGTTTATTCCTCCTGGACGCATCCGTGCGTCCTATCGCGAGACGCGAGAAGACGCGCTACAGCATCCAGTGGAACGCACATGGAACACACCGCCGGACTCGGGGGAGGTGAGTCACCAGCCTGCCAGCCAATGATCATCGCTGGCAGGCTGGTGATTTTTAAAATCACCTATAGAAAATGGTGATCTACAATGTATTTACAAATAAATGTGTTTTATAAGGGATCTGTGCCATGTGCTGGGTCCTTTTCATCGGTTGGACCCAGCACAGAGCACAGATCCCAAGTAAGTGCACCAATCAGTACATATTAGGCCCTGATCACCCCCATCACCCTAATTAACCCCTTGATCACCCCCTGTCAGTACATAGTGAAAGTGAAAAAGTGATCAGTGTCACTTTTGTGAACTGTCACTTTTTTTTTTCACTTGGATTGACTGTTAGGCTTAGCTTAGTTTAGGCCCCTTTGTTAGGTAGTTAGCGTTAGCGCCCAGCCCACCGCACTGCAGTCACTGGATCGCTGTTTAGCGTAGCGCTAATCAGCATTTATACTTTTATAGTATCTGTAAGTGATCAGAACTGATCACAGTCAGATCTATATTAGTATTAGTGTCACTTTAGTTCGCCCTCCACCCCAAACGCAGTGTTTGCCCGATCAGGCCTGATCGGTCGCCCACACCTGCGCTCACCCACGCCCGCCTCGCCGCAGTGACAAAAATTTTTTTTTGTATCACTGCACAATCACTTCATAAGCGCTGCGGCGATAAAAAATCAGTTTTGATATTTTTATCAATCGCAGCGGCTTCTGTACTTCGCTACACTCCCATTTGTAAGACAGGCTTGCTTTTTTCTGGGTAGTCTCAGGGAATACCCCCTAAATTTAGTATCCCAAATGGCAAACAAGGGGTATTCTCCTGAAGAGGCCTACAGGATTCTGACCCAGTCGGATGAGGAATGGGAACCCTCATCTGACGAATCCAGCGGGTCAGAATACCAACCTGTAGAGAGCAGTGGCAGTCTGACTCAAAGTTCGGACGAGGAGGTTGAGGTCCCTGATAGCACCAGGCGTACCCGGCCCCGTGTCGCTAGACCGCAGGTAGCGCAGGATCCGCTTCAAGGGCAGCAGAGTGGGGCTGGCGCTGCCGGATTACGTGGTGAGGCATACACCAGCAGCGCAGCCCGTCCTGGACCTTCTACCAGCACTGCCATAACACATGGTGAAGTAGCGAGCACCAGAAGGGCAGTTGAAGCTGGTACGGTGGCACGTGCAGTAATTCCCCGTCGCAGCCACCGCGCAGACAGGCCCGTAGAGCCCCTAGAGTCCCTGAGGTGCTGGCAAATCCTGATTGGCAGTCCCCATCTTCAGCCGCACCATTAGTTCCCCTTTCACCGCCCAGTCAGGAGTTCGGTGGAGACGGCTCAAATCGGATCGGCACTAGGGTTTTTTGAGCTGTTCTTCACTGCGGAGCTCTTTGACTTAGTAGTGGCAGAAACAAACCGGTATGCCACACAATTTATTACCGCTAACCCGGGAAGCTTTTATGCCCAGCCTTTCCGGTGGAAACCAGTCCAAGTTTCCGAATTTAGAACTTTTTGGGCCTTCTCCTCAACATGGGCATTACAAAAAGCATGAATTGCGCTCATATTGGTCCACGAACCCAATTCATCATATGCCCATGTTCTCTGCTGCCATGTCCAGGACACGTTTTGAGACCATCCTGCGCTTCCTGCACTTTAGTGACAACACCACCTCCCGTCCCAGAGGCCACCCAGCTTTTGACCGGCTCCACAAAATTCGGCCCCTCATAGACCATTTCAACCAGAAATTTGCAGATTTGTATACCCCCGCACAAAACATCTGCGTAGACGAGTCCCTAATACATTTTACCGGGCGCCTTGGCTTCAAACAGTACATCCCAAGCAAGCGCGCCCGGTATGGGGTCAAATTGTATAAGCTCTGTGAAAGGGCCACAGGCTATACACACAAATTTCGGATCTATGAGGGAAAAGATCAGACCCTGGAGCCGGTCGGTTGCCCTGACTACCTGGGGAGCAGTGGGAAGACAGTCTGGGACTTGGTGTCACCCTTATTCGGCAAGGGTACCATCTTTACGTGGACAACTTTTACACAAGTGTGGCCCTCTTCAAGCATTTGTTCCTAGAACGCATTGGCTGCTGTGGCACCGCGCGACCTAGTCGCCGGGCTTCCCCAACGGCTCGTTACCACCCGACTTGCAAGGGGGCAGAGGGCTGCACTGTGTAACGAAGAACTGCTCGCGGTGAAATGGAGAGACAAGCGTGACGTTTACATGCTCTCCTCCATTAACGCAGACACGACAATTCAAATTGAACGGGCAACCAGTGTCGTTGAAAAGCCCCTCTCCGTCCACGACTATAATCTCCACATGGGAGGGGTGGACTTCAACGATCAGATGTTGGCCCCGTATTTAATTTCCCGACGCACCAGACGCTGGTATAAGAAGGTGTCTGTATATCTGATTCAATTGGCTGCCTATAATAGTTACGTTCTCTACAGTAAGGCTGGGAGAACAGGATCCTTCCTCAAATTTCAGGAAGAGATCATCGAGAATCTCCTGTATCCAGGAGGTTCCGTGGCCCCATCCACCAGTGTAGTTAGCCGTCTACACGAGCGGCACTTCCCCAGTGCCGTTCCTGGTACCTCAACCCAACCGTCACCCCGAAAAAAATGTCGTGTCTGTAGCAGGAGTGGAATAAGGCGTGACACCCGTTATTTCTGTCCTGACTGTCCTGACCGCCCTGCCCTATGCCTAGGGGAGTGTTTCCGGAAGTACCACACCCAGGTACACTTAGGATAGGGAATGCACAACACAGGTAGTTTTTATAATCAGGCTCGAGGGTCTCTCAGGATACTAGGTTTTAAGAGACCCTAACACATAGGGGTGCTGCTGTGCTACTGCAGAAGTGTGAAACGGTAGAAACGTCTCCTTTCACTTGGGATAAAGTGCATAATGTACTTCTCACCATCTCTGTGTGATTTACACTTTACACATTGTCCCATGGGAAAGGAGATGTTTCTGCAAGGAAAATAAAGAGTGATATGGTTAAAAAAAGAAAAAAAAAATTAAACAGGTAGCAAGAAAAATAAAATCTTGAGTTAGTTCAGGTTTTTTTTCATGTTCAGGTTTTATTCATGTTTTATAAAGTTTGTAACGTTCAAGTCATGTGCCTGCTGCCTGTTTTTTCTTCTTTTTTTTTTTTTTTCCCCCTAACCACCCTTTATTTTCCAGGTAGATCAACGGACCAACCGATGAAAACGCCGCAGCACTGATGTGCATTCTGAGAGAAGCATTGCGCTGCTGTCAGAAGACACGTGAAGTCGGTGTATGCGGCGCTGCAAGACGAGATTTCTCCTCTGCAGTACAGGTACGTTTGCCCTGGCATTTGAGCTGAGGAGAGGTGTTGGAGTTCATATGCTTTGGCAAACACTTTGTATCAAAAATCTGGCAAAGATGTCTTTCTCCACACCGATCTATTGATCGATGTGAATGAAGAAATCACGTTTGCCAGGACATAGGAGCTGAGTGGGTATGGATGTTTGGGCGGAGCCCCTATGTCCTGGCAATCGCCAGGCCCCTCTATTTTTTCTTGCATATTTTGTGGCAGAGATTTTTTCATCCACATCGATCGATGCGAATGAGGAAATCTGTGTCGTTCATTTTTTCTTTCAGCGGCTTCCAGAGGCTATATTGAGCATACCCGTATGCTCAATATAAGGAGAATAGCAGAAACTCCTAATGCTGGCCATACATGTAATGATTGCGGAGACCCTCAAATGCCAGGGCAGTACAAACGCCCCACAAATGACACCATTTTGGAAAGAAGACACCCCAAGGTATTCGCTGAGGGGCATATTGAGTCCATGAAAGATTTAATTTTTTGTCATAAGTTAGCGGAAAGGGAGACTTTGTGAGAAAAAAACAAAAAAATCAGTTTCCACTAACTTGTGCCAAAAAAAATAAATCTTCTATGAACTCGCCATGCCCCTCACGGAATACCTTGGGGTGTCTTCTTCCCAAATGGGGTCACATGAGGAGTATTTATACTGCCCTTGCATTTTAGGGGCCCTAAAGCGTGAGAAGAAAAATGCGAAAAATGCCCTCCTAAAAGGTACTCATTGGATTAGGCCCTTTGCGCATCTTTGCTGCACAAAGTGGCACACATTGGTATCGCCGTACTCAGAAGAAGTAGGGCAATGTGTTTTGGGGTGTATTTTACATATACCCATACTTTGTGTGAAAAAAATCTCTGTAAATCACAACTTTTTCCATTTTTTTATACAAAGTTGTCAATTTACAGAGATATTTCTCTCACCCAGTATGGGTATATGTACAAATACACCCCAAAACACATTGCCCTACTTCTCCCGAGTACGGCAATACCACATGTGTGCCAGTTTTTTGCAGCTTAGGTGCGCAAAGGGGCCCCAATTCCAATGAGTACTTTTAGGATTTTACAGGGCATTTTTACGCATTTGGATTCTCACGCTTTAGGGGCCCCTAAAATGCCAGGGCAGTACAATTAACCCACAAGTGACCCCATTTTGGAAAGAAGACACCCCAAGGTATTCTGTGAGGGGTATGGTGAGTTTATGTAAAATTTTAATTTTTGTCACAAGTTAGTGGAATATGAGAATTTGTAAAAAAAAAAAAAAAAATTTTCATTTCCGCTCACTTGTGGCAAAAAATAAAAACTTCCATGAACTCACTATGCCCATCAGCGAATACCTTGGGGTGTCTACTTTCCGAAATGGTGTCATTTGTGGGATGTTTCTACTGTCTGGGCATTGTAGTGCCTCAGGAAACATGATAGGTGCTCAGAAAGTCAAAGTGCGGAAATTCGCTTTTGCACCATAGTTTGTAAACGCTATAACTTTTGCGCAAACCAATAAATAAACACTTACTGCATTTTTTTTTATCAAAGACATGTAGTACAATAAATTTAGAGAAAAATTTATATTGAAAAGTAGTTTTCTTTGAAAAATTTTGTGACAGAAAGTGAAAAAAAGTGCAAAAAAATCGTTAATTTATGATTAATAGCAAAAAAAGTAAAAATGTCAGCAACAATGAAATACCACCAAATGAAAGCTCTATTAGTGAGAAGAAAAGGAGGTAAAATTTATTTGTGTGGTAAGTTGCATGACGGAGCTACAAACAGTTAAAGTAGTGTAGCGCAGAATTGTAAAAAGTGGCCTGGTCATTAAGGGTGTTTAAGCTAGGGGGGGCGGAAGTGGTTAAAAGTGCCCTGTCTGACCCAGGAAGAAGTACAACAGCGAATTAAAAAGATTAAATTGACAAATCGCCAGGACCAGATGGCATACACCCCCGTATCCTAAGGGAAATAAGTAATGTCATAGCCAGACCCTTAATTCTAATATTTGCGGACTCTATACTGACAGGGAATGTTCCACAGGATTGGCTCATAGCAAATGTGGTACCAAAATTCAAAAAGGGTCCAAAAACCTGGAAATTATAGGCCGGTAAATTTAACATCTGTTGTGGGGAAACTGTTTGAAGTTTTTCTAAGAGATGCTATTTTAGAGGATCTCAACGGAAATAAGCAAATAACGCCATATCAGCATGGCTTCATGAGGGATCGGTCATGCCAAACGAATGTAATCAGTTTCTATGAGGAGGTAAGTTCTAGACCTGACAGCGGCGAATCAATGGATGTCGTATATCTGGACTTCTCCAAAGCATTTGACACTGTACTGCATAAAAGGTTAGTATATAAAATGAGGATGCTCGGACTGGAAGAAAATGTCTGTAAGTGGGTAAGTAACTGGCTGAGTGACAGAAAACAGAGGGTGGTTATTACCGGTAGATACTCAGATTGGGTCACAGTCACTAGTGGGGTACCTCAGGGGTCAGTATTGGGCCCTATTCTTTTCAATATATATTGATTAATGATCTTGTAGAAGGCTTGCGCAGTAAAATATAAATGTTTGCAGATGACACTAAACTGTGTAAAGTAATTAACACTGAAGAGGACAATATACTGCTACAGAGGGATCTGGATAGATTGGGGGCTTGGGCAGAAAAATGGCAGATGAGGTTTAACACTGACAAATGTAAAGTTACATTTGTTAGTAACTTGTTGGACATAGGAAGAAATAATGCAAGTCACCTGTACGTACTAAATAGTAAAACACTCAGTAACACTGACATGGAAAAGGATCTAGGAATTTTAACCCCTTAAGGACCGGAGGTTTTTTACTTTTTGAGTTTTCGTTTTGCGCTCCCTGCCTTCCCAGAGCCATAACTTTTTTATTTTTTGGTTCACATAGCCATATGAGGGCTTGTTTTTTGCGGGACAAGTTGTACTTTCCAATGCCACCATTTAATATTGCATATGATGTAGTGGGAAGCGGGGAAAAAATTCCAAATAGGGTGAAATTGCAAAAAAAAAGCAATTCCACCACAGTTTTGCGGCTTTTTAAATTCCGACGTTCGATGTGCGATAATACTGACTGGTTAATTTTACTCTACAGGTCAGTACGAATCCAGCGATACCCTATATGTATAGGTTTTCTTGCGTTTTGATAGTGAAAAAAAAATTCAAAAGTGGGAAAAAATCTGTTTTACTTTTTGTCACCATGTTTTGACCCCTATAACTTTTTGTAATTATATGTACAGAGCTGTATGGGGGCTTATTTTATGCGTCATAATCTTATCTTTTTATTGATACCATTTTGGGGTGTGTATGACTTTCTGATCACCTTTTATGTAATTTTTGTGGAAAATGAAGCGACCAAAAATGGCGAATCCGCCATTTGGACGCTTTTTCCGTTTTGCTGTTTGACGTATGGGGAATATTTTTTATATTTTTATACTAAGGGCGTTTTGCACATTGCGACACCCATGATGTGTATTTTTAAAAATTTTTAGTTTTTAATTTTTATTTTAGCAAAAGGGGGTGATTTGAACTTTTATGTTTTTATTTTTATTTTTTAACTTTTCATTTTTTTTTTTTACACTTTTATATAGTTCCCATAGGGAACTATAACTTACAATCATCTGATTGTGATTTTCATACATTCCAATGCAATAGCATTGGAATATATGAAAAAATCGCATATTTCCTATGAAGCCTATTACAGGCAAGGCTCCATAGGAAATACTACAGAGCAGCCTGGGTTTCATTCATAGAGACCCAGGCTACTACAGGCGCACTCTGGCTCCTCCGATCGCCACATGGGGGAACCGGAGCGCAAACCGAAAGTAAAACTTTCGGTTTGTGCGCGCTCAGATGCCGTGGTCAGGATTGACTACGGCATCTGAGGGGTTAAATGTCCGCGATCGGCATCGCTGCCGGTCGCGGACATTAGCCGCGGGTGTCTGCTACAGGAACCATGCGGACACCCGCGGCTAAGGCGCCCGCATGGAGCAGGAGCAGGCGCCATCTTTAAAGACCGGACACAGGACGTACATGTACGCCCTATGTGTCCTTAAGGGGTTAATAAACAGCAAACTAAGCTGCACAAACCAGTGTCAGGCAGCTGCCGCCAAGGCCAATAAGATAATGGGTTGCATCAAAAGGGGCATAGACGCCCGTGATGAGAACATAGTCCTACCACTTTACAAATCACTGGTCAGACCACACATGGAGTACTGTGTACAGTTCTGGGCTCCTGTGAACAAGGCAGACATAGCAGAGCTGGAGAGGGTTCAGAGGAGGGCAACTAAAGTAATAACTGGAATGAGGGATCTACAGTACCCAGAAAGATTATCAAAATTAGGGTTATTCACTTTAGAAAAAAGACGACTGAGGGGAGATCTAATAACTATGTATAAATATATCAGGGGTCAGTACAGAGATCTCTCCCATCATCTATTTATCCCCAGGACTGGGACTGTGACAAGGGGATATCCTCTGCGTCTGGAGGAAAGAAGGTTTGTACACAAACATAGAAAAGGATTCTTCACTGTAAGAGCAGTGAGACTATGGAACTCTCTGCCTGAGGAGGTGGTGATGGTGAGTACAATAAAGGAATTCAAGAGGGGCCTGGATGTATTTCTGGAGTATAATAATATTACAGGCTATAGCTACTAGAGAGGGGTCGTTGATCCAGGGAGTTATTCTGATTGCCTGATTGGAGTCGGGAAGGAATTTTTTATTCCCCTTAAGTGAGGAGAATTGGCTTCCACCTCACAGGGTTTTTTGCCTTCCTCTGGATCAACTTGTAGGAAACAGGCCGAACTGGATGGACAAATGTCTTTTTTCGGAAGTCTAAAGTACATCTTTTTATGCCACGACAACACTTTTCAGGTGGGCGTGACAAAGGCAGGAAGGGGGCATGGCCAACATCAGAGACAAATTTATCTTCATTTATACTAGTTTTCTGGCGCAAATGAAGCCAGAAGTCTACTGCAGCTCAGAGCTGATGTAGATTTCTGTTTAGGCAAACAAACAGCTGGCGGACCCACCTAATTTATGACAAGGCATGCGCCGCGTTCTCTGGCAGCACAGGGGATATGAAGACCAGTGCAGAAAGCATCGGTCTTGATAAATCTCCCCCATTGCCTCTTCATGGTGTATGTTAACACATTGAGTAGTACAAAGGAAACGTGTAGTAGTTACGGTAGTTATTCATGGCACTCAATCAGGTTGCTACTTTATTCCAAGGAAACAGAAGAACAGAAAAGTTCACTCCCGCTACCGTGGTCCGGCCTCATATATGGGGGTAACCCACGATGGAGATTTCTGAGATCAGTGGACCAGTCAGCTAAAAGGAAGTTTTTGTGGATGTTCACACAGTAAAAGCATAAAAACACAGAGGTCAAAATTATATACACGCGTATATTCATACAGGCAGAAAATTTTTGGTCTTGAGGTTTATTGTAATGTACAATACATTTTCATGATCTTAACTGACCGACGCAATGCAATTATATAAAAATCACAAGGCCAAAAAAACTAAAAAGTCAAAAATAATATTGTGATTTAAAAAAAAAAAAAAGAAAAGGTGTACCATAATGACAAATGCAGCATTAAGATATACAGAGCAAAACAAAACACAATAAATGCCTAAATCTCCCCACTGGTGAGGCAGAGAGACCCTTTATTGATGGGGATGCCTGTGTGGTAGGTTGACATTGCATCCACAGCATGATCATCTTAAATATTGTCTGATGACAGGACAGAAATACCGCTAACATCTTCGCTGAGGTCCTAGATACGACTTTCATTTTGGCAGCTGTAGTTTGCTTGCCTGTATCAAACCATTATAGGATACAACCGTAAAAACTGCAACTCCCACTCTGCATACCTGGTACAGACACTCTGATGTAGATAAGCTAATGTTGCGATGACTTTGGCAAAGATTGCAGTATCGTTACATCACAACATAATGAAAGTGAACATGGTCACACTGAGACCTGCAAGCTGCCACATCTGCGACCTGCAAGTTGGCAGAGATCCAAACCTGGATTTCTTGTGGCTTACATGTTGCAGTCGCTCCACGTTCACTTTCATTATGCAGAGATATACCATGACAATACTGCAATTGTTGGCTGTATAACCCTAGCTTAGAGGGGTACTCCTGTATATTGATATTGATTGCCTATCCTCAGGAACAGCCTTCAATATCAGACTCTTTGGAAGTCAACACTCTGCACACCTGTCAATGAGCTTTTCCGGAGAAGCTCTGTCTACTGTATAGTGAATGCTGGTTACTGCAGTGCGTCTCCCATTCACTTCAGTGGGAACAGTGCTGCAGTAAATATCTTGGTCCACTATCTTAGTGATAGGTCATCCATATTAAAGTACTGGACATCCTCTTCAAACTTTAAATAAATATTTTGGAAAAATGGCCCTAATGCCCAAATAATCCTTTTTCTAATGGATTTTTAATATAGTTTTCCCCCTAAAGTGTACCTTTCCCTGCGCGATTAAAATCCACTTTTCTGTACATCGTTGACTTCTGTCTGACTACAGGCTGTACACTTTTACAATGGGACCACAGCGCATGAAGTACCCCCCCCCCCATCTCTGAGGTTTACTAAATCCTGGCATACCATATGGGTACCCTGTACCCATGCACTTTGCCAGGATTAGCTGAGCGGAGCAGGCTCCTGCCTGTGCCTGCATGTCAGCTTTTAGCTTAGCGAAGCAGGCACAGGCAGGAGCCGCTCTGCTCATCCTGGAATTGCACATGCTTACAGGGTACCCATGTGCTATGCCAGCAGTTAGTAAACCTCCGGGGGCAATGTGCACTCCTGCCTGTATTCCATGCACTGCAGTCCCATTCATTATCTGAAGACTATGTACTCCGTACACAAGTGTACAGAAAAGTGGATTTATTTTCTGTTCATTGGGGGACACAGCTTTGACCTTGGGTATAGTTGTTGCTACTAGGAGTGTGAGCTCCTCCCTCCAGCAATACCCTTCCTACAGGGACTAAGCTAAAACAGTTTGTGCAAAAGGAAAAACAGTAAAACCAAACAATGTACAAACCCAGAATCACGCAGGCCACAACGAGGCCCGTAACCAGAGAGAATTGGTGGGAGCTGTGTCCCCCAATGAACGGAAGAGAAACGGATTTTACAGTAAGTACAAAAATCTAGTTTTCTCATTATTGGGGGACACAGGCTTGTCCTTGGAACGTTACAGAGCAGTCCCAGGGGTGGGTCATAAAAGAAGAAGCCATCCGGCCAATCAGAGAACCGCCGTCTGCAAAACTCTACGCCCCAAAGAAACGTCACAAGATGCAAAGGTGTGGACTTTGTACAATTTGGAAGCAGTGTGCAAAGACGACCAGGTAGCCGCCCTGCACACCTGATGGGCTGAAGCCCCATGATGTACTTCCCAAGAGGCCCCCACTGCCCGAGCAGAATGAGCAGTAACCCGGAAGGGAGGAGCCTGGTCCCTGCAACAAGAGGTCCTCCCGAAGGGGAAGACGCCGGGGCAGACCTTCGGACCGGATTTTCCGGAGAAGACGCGAAAGAGGAGGAAACACGTAAGGAAACCTAAACTGCATCCACGGGATCACAAGGGTGTCCAACGCCCGAGCCAGAGGATATTTGGACCTTGCGACAAAGTTTTCTACCTTGCGGTTGAAGCGGGAGGCCATGAGATCCTCATCTGGCTGAACCCATCGCGAGAAAGACCTGTGGATGCACAGCCCATTCGCTGGGAACGAGTCTCACTCGGCTTAGAAAGTCGGCGATCCTGTTATCAACATGATATGAACTGCCGACAGAGCTGGAACATGGCTCTCCTCCCAGGAGAAAATGAGCGCTGCTTCCGACATAGCTGCGGGGCTCCAGGTGCCACCCTGGTGATTTAGATATGCGATTGCCGTGGAGTTGTCGGATTGAACCCGAACTGGACACCCCCAAAGATGGTCTGTCCAATAAACCAGACAGAGGCAAATTGTCCTCAATTCCAGAATATTGATCGGAAGGGAGCGTTCCTCGCGGGACCATGTGCCCTGGACCGAGAGATTGTCCCCCCCCAGCCCCGGAGACTGGTGTTCATCGTCACCACTATACAGCGGAGGGGAAGGAAGGAGAGGCCCGATATCGGCATCGGAGACATCAACCACCACCGAAGGTCTCGGCACATCAGGGCAGGGAGACGGATGAGTCGATCCAGGGAGGCTGAGGAACGGTCCCAGATGGTCTGAATGTGCCACTGAAGAGCCCTGCTATGGAACTGTGCGTAGGGCACTGCTTCGAAGGAAGAGACCATGTAGCCCAGAGCCCTCATGCACCCGCGAATGGGAAGAGGCTGAGGCCGCAAAAAGGAGAGTATCTGACGACAGAGAGTGGAGAGTTTGTCAGGGGGCAAGAATATCTTGGCCAGATAGGTGGACCCTTGATCAGGATATCGTCCAAGTACGGAATTGCCACTATGCCCCTAGCATGAAGCAGAGCCATGACAGAGGCCAGAAGCTTGAAAAAGACCCTGGGAGCTGTGGCAAGACCGAACGGGAGGGCCACAAACTAGTAATAAAAAGGTCCCATTGCGAACCAAAGATATTTCTGGTGACTGATGCAGATGGGAACATGGAGATAAGCATCCTTAATGTCTATTGAGGACAGGTACTCCCCCGGGTCCATGGATGCAATGACCGATCGCAGGGACTCCATCCGGAAATGGCAGAGCCAAAGGGAGCGGTTGGGGACTTTCAGGTCTAGGATGGGATGGACCGTACCCTACTCTTTGGGGAGCACAAAGAAATTGGAGTAGAATCCGCAAAAACGGTCTTGAAGCAGGGTGTGAAGCAATCACTCCCTGCCGCAGAACGGTGAGAATAGCCTGAATAAAGGAGTGAGCAGCGGAGGGAGAGGTTTGGGGGGGGGGGATGGGGGGCACGAGCGGAAAAAGGTGGGTACCGGAACTCCAGTTTGTAACCCTCCGATATGACTTATCGTACCTAGGCATCCGAGATGTGAGGTAGCCAAACATGCTGGAACAGATGAAGATGACCTCCCGCTCAACTTGGGGGCACCAGAGACCACACATCATGCAGAGGAGGACTTGGGGGTATAGGGCTTGAAGCCCAGCTGGCAAGGACGCCAGGGACAGGGCGAGGCTTGAAAGATGGCTTGCGCTTCTGCTCTAGGGCAGATCAGCTGGCTGCTTTGGGCTGGAGGAACTCCGAAAGAGCCGAAAAAGAGGTCTGCACTTTTTAGACCTGTAGAAGCGTGTCCTACTCTGCAGCGATGGGTGCTTTTACCCACTGTAGCAACAGGGCTAATCTCATCCAGACGCTTGCCGAAAAGCCTTTTACCTGCAAAGGAGAGGGACGTCGAGGCCCGTTTAGACGCATTATCCATCGCCCAGCGAGATAGCCACAGAGTACAGCGAATAGCCACCTAAAGGGCTTGTTTGCCCACTCGGTCATAGCCTTGTCGAAACCATGTAGAGGCAAAAACCGGGCGTTGGGCAGTGCCAGCTGCTTCAAAGCCAGATTTGGCAAAAGATTCCAATTTCTTATCCCTGGGGTCCGAGAAGGAAGCCCCATCTGTCATAGGCAAGGTGGTATTCTTAGCCAGGCGGAATACCGGAGGGTCAACAACAGGAGAGGAGGACCACTTTTTTGGCAAATCCTCTGAAAAGGGATATAAGACGTCTAAGCGTTTCGGCAAAGCAAAACGCCTGTCAGGGAAGTTCTATTCCTTGGGAAGGGAGGAATCAATTTATTGGCATCTGGGACAGAAAGAAGTTTGGCAAGCACAGAGAACAGCCACCACACAGCTGTTAACCCTTTCCCCACCTGGGGGGACAAGGCTTCGTGGGGGTCAACCACAGCAAGTAACTTGAGAAGGGGGAGCGGGGGTTGGAGCCAGGAATACTAACCCCTCTGGCGTGTTCTGCCCCCTTTGTTCCAGCCGGGTCACCTTGGGGAGGGCTGCTACACTGGAAACAGAGGGGACTTGTCGTGAGCGGCCGTGGTGACCTGAAGGGTGGCAGTATGCAGAGGCTTCAGAAACCTCTGGTCCTCCTTGTCTTCTGGAGACCGGGAAGGAGCAGCGGGCTTGGGGACCCCCTGGTCTCCCGTCTCCTGAGTGGGAGTGCAGGCAGCTAGTAATCCCGCTAGAAGAAAAGAAAAAAAAAAAAAAAAAAAAAGGGAAAAAAATAAGCAGACCTGCAAAGCAGGGAGGTCGGCCTCCTACAGACACTAGGCTAAAACTGTTTTAGCTTAGTCTCTGTAGGAAGGAGCTCACACTTTTGTGCTTAGTGTCGCCTCCTACTGGCAACAGCTATTCCCAAGGTCAAGCCTGTGTCGTCGTCCCCCATGATACGGATGATAAAAAAAAATTCACCTTCTCCCTGGCTGTGACGCTCTCTGCTGTGATTAGACTGCACTACAGCCAGGGAGAAGGAGACGCCCTTTGAGAAACAGGGCAGACTCTTCCTCCCTGTACCGATGCTATTCATTAGCATACCAGCCGGGAAAACTGCAGGGGGAACTAGTAAGCAATATTACATTCATGCACAGTGCCCTACATAACTCACTAGTTATTTCATAATATCTGGACCCATGAAAGGTCCTCTTTAGGTTGTCCGGGCTTTTAATATTGATGACCTATCCTCAGGATAGGTCATCAATATCAGATCGGCGGGGGTCCGACACCCCCACAGATCAGCTGTATGAGGAGACGAAGCATGCAGTGTGCATGTGCCGTCTCTCTTCCTGTTCACCACTGCTGTCTATGGTCTCTGCCATAGACAGCAGCAGCAGCAGCGGACCCAAAGAGAGACGGGGGACGGCACGTGCACACTGCGCTCGCCGTCTCCTAATACAGCTGATCGGCAGGAGTGCTGGGTTTTGGATCCCTGCCGATCTGATATAGATGACCTATCCTGAGAACAACCCCTTTATCTGACCACAGAAAACAATTGGGTTGAATATCTGAGCAGCTATGAGCGTTTCAAAAAAGCAACACATATTGGAATGAAACATTAAATATTATGTACCAATAACTTGTAGGCAGAGGGCGGTATCGCATCAGCAGCACTGCAATAATAATGTACTGATGAGACAAGCTGCCATTGTTTTGTATCGTCTCATTGGTGACTACCAGGTAGATGTGAAATGTAGCCATAGCACAGGGCAGCATACCCATTACTCAGTGGCTACCAACCTGTGGCTCTCCAGCTTAAACCTACAACAATGAGCTTGCCCTGATTGATGGAGCCTGTCAGAGGATGCTGAGAGTTCTACTTTAACTGCTGAACAGTCAATATTTCTAGCTACTACTTCTAGTTACATGGATTTCTACCCCAGCTTGGAGTACGCTCTTGTATAGGTACCTACATGCACAGGTAAATACTGTACCATTGCACCTCCACCCGTGTAATGGATGGAAGTTTCATACCTGACATTGTCTGGAACTTAAAAGCCAATGACAGTACAGGACTGTGAGTGACTTTAGTAACTGCAGCAATAGGTGAATATAAAAAATATAGTTCTGTGATATATACACGTCCTCACAAATACTGGCTTGTGCATAAGACATTCTGGAATGATCCGGGTAGGGTTGTCACTATCCCAGCAGTCATTCTGGAGGCACTCGCGTCTTCTCAGTGAGGACAGAGTCAAACGCTGTGGACAGGACCTTACAGATGGACTGGGCATGTTCCTATATAAAGAATGTAATAGACGGATGAGAACTGCACACTACATAGAATTCGACATTCAGTCATTTCGGTGAAGCAGATTTGGTTGATTTTAACTGATTGCAATCAAAGACATGCTAGTTTTATCAGAAGGTGAAGAAACAGAAATGCAATCTGATCTGTTAGTGTACCTGCACACAGAGCGGATTACGTGCGTCTTCTTCCACATGGATTCCCATGCGGGGGAAAAACGCAGGGTAGTACAATAATAGCAGAGTGTGTGAGAGTTAACAAATCTCATGTACACTTTGCAGATTTTTTCTGTCTTGAGTTTCCAAATCCGTAGCAGTTATGTTGCGCTTTTAGCTGCAGATTTTACCCTTTTCAAATGAAAGGCGAGATCTGCAGCAAAACCGCATCACAACCCGATATTAGAAATGGTGCTGTTTGGGTGCAGAAACACACACAAATCTGCAATGACAGTTGAGCGGTTCTTTCGCACAGTCACCCACTTCCGTGTGCAGGTACCCTTACTATAGGATTTGTTGCTTTTGCGCAGTTTTTTTTTTGTGGCGTTTTTCTGCACTTTTTTTTGGCTGTAAAAACATCAGCTCCAGTTGTTAGCTGAAGGTCTATGAGAAAAACTGTATGAAACACAGGGCACGCAAGTGTTTTTTTTGCTACTTTTGTTCATTAGGTGCGTATTTTGTGTTTCTGCATTCTTTTCAAAAACATAGCATACTGTAACTAGTATTTTTTACATCTGTTTCACTATAGGGAAAAAAGATGCCACAAACACTACAGCAAAAAATGTATATTCTTGCGTTTTTTTCCGCCAGAGCCAAATTTATGTGTGTAAGGACTCTGACAGGTATGAACGAGTACTCACCAGATTGGCACACTGATAAACCCACAGGCTACACTGGTCCTCACTGGCAACTTTGGTCTTCAGAGCTAGCAAACTCTTTCCAGCCACCAATCCATCATCATAGCACACCATGGAGACAATGAGATAGAGCGGGTGCCGGTGCAACACATCCTGAAACCACAGGCAACAAGTGACTGTACGCTCTGGTGTTAGGATATCCAGGATTTATTGAGGGGAAGATAAGCTGAGATTTAAACTCAGGTGAAATCTACCTTCAAACCCATTTAGTAACAGAGATCCACTGAAAACCAAGACGTAAAATAAAAAAGCGGAAACTGATAGCAGAGATCTTGCTCAACGGAGCCGCAATAGAACCTGCAAGGATTT
Source organism: Bufotes viridis (assembly GCA_033119425.1). Taxonomy (NCBI): domain Eukaryota; kingdom Metazoa; phylum Chordata; class Amphibia; order Anura; family Bufonidae; genus Bufotes; species Bufotes viridis. The sequence goes on from CM065592.1 coordinate 62,597,828, forward strand.
GCATCATCAACCAAAGGCCTCATGCACACGAACGTATTTTGGGTCCGCGTCCGAGCCGCATATTTTGCGGCTCGGGCGTGGACCCATTCACTTCAATGGGGCTTCAAAAGATGCGGACAGCACTCCGTGTGCTGTCCGCGTCCTTTGCTCCATTCCGTGGCCCCGCAAAAAAAATATAGCATGTCCTATTCTTGTCCGTTTTGCGGACAAGAACAGGCATCTCTACTATGGGCCACGTTCTGTTCCGCAAATTGCGGAACGGAACAGCTTCCGTGTTTTGCGGATCCACGGACTGCAAAACACCTACGGTCGTGTGCATGAGGCCAAAAAGAGTTGGATTGCCAAATACAGCAGGGTTCAGCCAGAGAATAGAAAAAGACCATTCAGGGCAAGGAGGACACAGGCAGCAGTATATGTGGACCCCTTCTCCTCAGTAGCTAATTTGCTCAGCAGTGTGTTAGAGGGGTTTTCTTATAATGTAACGGTGATGGAGTCCCTCACTCAAGACCAGGCACAAATTATAATTCGTGCATTCTGGATGGTAATTTTCCAGGGCCTGTGGCTCCTAGGAAGCCTATGGCCACCAAAACCTCATGTCACACATTTATAACGCCCATTACCTGTTTTAATGCCCTTAGGCAACAGCTGCAGAGTTCCGGATTTTCCCTGTACAGTATGGATCTTCATGAAAAACCTTCCCCTTGCATCTAGCAGATGTGATGCTGCTAGGCACAATGCTGCCATCTAGAAGAAGCTGCAGGGGGTCTGAGGTTATTTTTTTTTTTTTTATGTCTGGCCCTTTTATGTCTGGTCACAGAGGATGCGTGTGTGGGTGAGGGTCTTAGTGTCCAGGGCTATGCTGTTCAGTGCCCTCATCGTTAACCCTCCTTCCTCCACACACCAGAGTCTGTGTCCTGCGCAGCCGCCTCATGATCTCCACACCAAGAAGCACCTGGGCCAAAATGATAACAGTAACCTCAGATGGCCCAGTGACAGAGAGGAAGGAGAGACTGAACCCCAGAGAGCGCGACATGGACCAACTGAACTGCAGCCATCGAAAGACAACCTGTCAAATGTTTAAATCACTATTTCAGAGTACAAAGCGGTTTTATAACCCAAATATATAAAATATCGGGATGAAAAAATTCTATATATATATATATATGTATTGGTGTCTGTATTATGGCCAAACGTCCTTGCCTGCTTTTGGGTCTAATGATCCCATCTAACTGCAGCATAGTTCCCAATGATTCTGTCAATTGGTTTCAGTAGAAACAAGCCAAAGGATGAGCTGCAGTACCAGGCACACCCACACAAACGTGGATGGCGCAGTGTTGGGCATACAGATCACCCAATAAGCCTGTTCTAAGGCTGACAATGTTAAATCCTGGAGAACCGTTAACCCCGTCCTGTCTAATAGTGGGAGGCACTTTTCTATTAGGCTTGCAGTGCTCCTCCTTGCCTCTGTACAGCTTATGCGTGTTATATCTGCCACCTGTTTCAGAGGGTGTATACATTCAATCACTTACATACTGATCCAAGGTTGTGACTTTGATGCCGTATTTTGAAACCACCATAATGAAATCTTCATCCGAAGGCACAAAAGGAAGTTTTCCATCTTGCTAAAACAGAGAATACAAGCCTCAATTATAATTGTGCAGCTCAGAGATATCCTGTGTCTGCGGAAGAATGGGTGCCGCAATACTGCTGAAGACACAAAAAGTGCTGACAATGAATCTATTCCACGTCCAGCCAGAGGATGGAGCTGTCGGTCAAGCACAGCAATGTCAGAGCGCTGCCGTCAGTGCTTTTTGCTAAACCAGTCTTCAGTGCAGGAGTGGATTCTTATGTGCCCAGTAATGCCACTCCTCTGGGAATTAACACGTAGCTAGAAAATCCTTGCTAAAAAGTACCTGCATCTTATAGTCCAAAGTCAGGAGAGCCTAGCAGCTCTAGACCCCCTGACCACCCCCTCAATGATCAGGCAGTGCGCTCACACTTCCTTCTGTCAGATCATTGATTCCTGGGTCTCTTCCCTCTACTGTACTGACTGCTCTCTGCACGTCCTGCTCTCCGCTTGTCGACTCCTGCCCTGTAACAGACTGCTGTGCCCTTTGCTCCATGTTGCCGCTGCCTCCACAGCAATAAAGCATTCTCCTTAGGGCTGCTGAAGCCTTCACTGCACAGCAGATTGTTCTGTAAATTCACCGTGTTTGCAGGTTTACAAAAAGTTTAAGTTGTCACTCTGGTAATAAACCCTCTGGGAGATGTCCGCAGTGCTGAAGAGGATGGGATCATCCATTGTAATGGGAGCTACAAAGAAACCATGTAAATCTCATAACAGGCCATCCACATGAGCAGACGCCTTCCACTCGCCACCATGGGAGCTCTGAAAATGACTGGCACCGGCTCGGCTACTTCCAGTACTCCCGGTGAATAGAGTGGCGGCTGCACTTGCGTGGTGCACTCTCCATTTACCACTATGGGACTTCTGAAAATAGGTAAGCACGCTTGCTCAACTATTTTTCTGAACTGCCATAGCGCTGAAATGAGAGCACCAGGCACCTATCTGACACTGGTGGCATATCTAGGCGATATGCCATTGATGGCTGAATAAAACCTTTTAGTTAGGCCTCATGCACACAGCCGTTACAAAATATGCGGCTCGGGCGCGGACCCATTCACTTCAATGGGGCTGCAAAAGATGCGGACAGCACTCCAGTGCCCCGTTCCGAAAAAAAATAGAGCATGTCCTATTCTTGTCCGTTTTGCGGACAAGAATAGGCATTTCTACAATGGGCCGCGTTCCGTTCCGTAAATTGCGGAACGAAACGCAGGGCAGCTTCCATGTTTTGCAGATTCGCGGTTTGCGGACCGCAAAACACATACGGTCGTGTGCATGAGGCCTTAGTATGAAATGGGTTTTTTTTTCCCCTTTATTCTGGGTGGTTCCTATAGTCAGGGGTGTCATAGTCCAAAAAATACTGTATATTTTGGCATCACTGAGAGGAAACGACAGCATTGCACAGAGGCACCTTAATAAGAAGCACTTAGAAGAATACATACCATTATTGAATTGTAATTAACTAGTGCATCCATTGTGCACCTTGCTCCCACCCAACTTATACAACCCTTACCTGGGCAACATCGATATAATTTATCAGATCCAGCGATCCCTGCAACGTCTTGCTATCCTCAGGCTTTACTCTTTCAATGGATCCCACATATTTCACCTTGAACTCAGCACAGGGCTCTGAATTACTTGAGGCTTGTCCTGTGGGGAGCAGAGATGAAGAGGTTAATAAACAGACATACACCCAAGAATTCCTTGCACCATTGCTGCCCAATTACTTCTCTTCTGCGCTCTTATGTCCTGCATAATTCACACAGCAGTGCATGGTGGGCAACTGAGCTATCTCTGCAGCGATGAGAGGAAGTGCACTTCCTGTGAGCTTGTTTCATGCAATTGCTCCAAGCCTTTTAAAGGAGACGCGCACATTTATCAATGTGCAGCACTTAATGTGGGCCAGACACAACAGGCAGATATCCTCATTACTCAAGATTCATTAAGAAGAGAGCCAAGATTGGAAACTGTCCAAATGACCAATAGTAAGTGGATTCTGCAGATGTGCACGCTATGCCAAAGTGGTTCTCTGGCCTTCAGAATAGAGATTTATTCTGCTGCTTTCCCGTAAGTTCTCTGGCTGACATCACAATGTTTGGCGAGGATTCCTTGCAGAAATCGGCGATAGCCTTATCGAATGTCCGTACACGACATGGAAATGACCTGCGCCATGCAGAATCGTAGCATAAACCCAAGGGTCAGCCTCAGATTTCTGCCTTGGTTCCTGAATTGTGAATGGTTAAGGCCACATGCCATGGGTGCCCTGTGGATTATGTTTCCAAGGACAATCTGCAGCATACCTGATGGAACCCACACCCAAATCCGCACCGAAAATCATAGAATTTAGTGTGGAAGTGCTGCAGATTTGACAAAGATATCCCCCTTCTACACTGCAAATTTTGAAATCTGCGGCAAAAATCCATAACTGCAATTGTTTTATAAAATCCGCACCACATGCCATGTTATGTGTGGCTTTGAATGCAGAAAATGATGGCTGCGTGTGCAATGTGCATGAGATTTGTAAAAATCTCATCCACTTCGCTGCTACAGTAGTTTTCTGCATGCAATTCCCTGCGGAAAATCTTTTGCTGAGGGTATGGCCACATGTAGCAAGTCCACAGCAGATTAGAGTTGTTTCGGTACCAAAATTTTGATTCGGTATCGATACCATAAAAAAGTATTGCGATACTCGATACCATTCGATACCACGCGAAAAAAATAAAAACGCCAAAAAATCCGCGTGCATTCCACATTTTATGAAACCGCCGGCTCATAATACAACAGTCCTATCCTACTTTTTTGTGGGGACAAGGCGACTAAAAGAAAATGGCGAATCATGCATTTTTTCTTTTTCTTTTGGCGTTCACCGCATAAAAGTGGATTTTTTAATAGTTTGGACTTTTGAGACGTGGCGATATGTAATATTTTATTTATGTATTGTTTATATATTTTATATGTAAAATTGGGAAAGGGGGTGATTTATAATTAATATTTTGGTGTACTTTATTTTATTATTTTTTTTACAGTTTATTTATTAACTATTTTCCCCCTTAGGGGCTAGAACCTGGGATCTTCTCATCCTATTCACCCTGATACAGCTCTATCAGGGTGAATAGGATCTCACCCTCTCCCTGCTGCCCTGTGCATAGTGCACACAGCAGCAGGGAGCAGACCAAGGCAGCCAGGACTTCAGAAGCGTCCTGGTTACCATGGTAACCAATCGGAGCCCCAGCATTACACTGCTGGGGCTCCGATCACTGCCACCAATGAGGAGGAGGTGAGGGGACCCTGTGGCCACTGCCACCAATGATTTTATTACTGGGGGGGAAGGGGGGGGGGGGCAGGGGGGGGCACACTGCCCACTGCCCACCAATGTTTTAATACTAGGGAGGGGGGGGGGGGCACAGGGGTTAATTGCCTCTGATTGCAGTGCTGAGTCAAAGGCAGGTGCTGGCAGGCTGTGTCTTCTGCCTGCATTTATACAAGAAACGGTACTCTGCATTGCTGGCCAGTGCGCCCGCCCCTCCTCCCGCCCCCGCTCCGCCCCCTCTCCCTCTATTGGTTGCAGCAGCAGCACAGGGGGGGGGAGAGACCGCCTCCTTCTCCCTGTGCTGCCGAGGAGAACATGGCCGCGCTGAGAGCGGCGCAGCCACGCTCTCCTATACTGGGCTGTGCAGTAGCGCAGCCCAGTATCGATAAAATACTTTTCCTGGTATCAAGTGCGATACCAGAGAAAAGTATCGATTGGGTATCGAAAGTTCGATACCCGAAACAACCCTACAGCAGATATGGCTGAAATCCACCACAACAAAAGAAAGCCCGAAATGAGCTGCAGGAATTACAGCGGGCCTTCTGCTGCTTTCAACCTTTGTATTAGAAAGATTGAGACTGCAAGTAAGGGCTCTTTCATGTGGTCACCTACATAATCAGCACCTCGTGATGTGTAAACAGCCTCTGCTGCCAGCAAATAATGATTCTGTATGGGGACAAACAATGGCATTAATGATCTCTTCTCTCCATACTATCCTCAAATGATTGTCAGGATGTAACGCTTCCTTCTCGGCAATCGTCCGCTCTATCGGACCATGTACATGGGGCCTTTAAAATCACGGGCTACACCGTGCCTTTAAATACGAGGTCATGGGAGAATATTTAACATCTTTTCTTTAAAAGCATTGCAGTTTCTATCTGCTAGACCAGTGATGGGCAAAGTGCGGCTCTCCAGCTGTTGCTAAACTACAACTCCCACCATGCCCTGCAGTAGGCTGATAGCTATAGACAGGCTTTGCATGCTGGGAGTTGTAGTTCTGCAACAGCTGGAGAGTCGCACATTGCCCATCACTGTGCTAGACTGATCCCAGTGCTAGCCGTGGTGACTACTGTCACCATGACCTCAGACCATCATTTCCTGGCTCAGACAGTAACTTACCGAAGCTTTTCGTAGAGTCAGTATCAAGGCTAGCCACGGTGCTGGATCTGGAGAGTCCTCCAAGGCTGGAATCTACCGACTAAGAAACCATAAATATCAGTCAACACAATACTGCAAATACATCAGTCCTTGTTCTCATGATCAATATGAAAGGGAAACCCACCCTGTTTGACCTATTTTCCCGTAACTGCTCAGACCACTGAGAATGTATCAGAAGACACATTTATAGTGTAATGAAGGCAGGAGTCTCTTTATATTACCTGTGCAAGTGATGATCCGACTACTGTCTATGCATCATTTATGATCCCAAGCTCAAATTCACAACAGTTGTTTCCATCAGCACCATAGACTGTGAATAGACGGCAGGACACATGGTGGGCTGCTACTCCATCAAAACCCCTCATATTGTCTTGTGGTTGGGGTGAACTAGGGTCCCCTTTTCTGATAATTTGAGAAAGCCCTGGCGGTTGGACTCCCATGATCTAAATGCTCCTGGCTGGAATACCCCTTCACGTTACATTTTTGGCGTGTTGGAGGTAGGAAGATCTTTACCCTGGGTGAAGGAAACCCAAGCTACATGGCTGCTTGAAGGGGTAGTCTCACAAGATAACCCCCTTTCATTTCTCAGAGGATGCATTGCAGGGACATTTAGCACTTGCTAATGGGCTCTCTCACAGATTATAACTGTTTGTTGGGGGTCCCCACAGTAAAAAAAAAAAACTGTGATCATCGTCCTGTCTGGTAGACTCATATATCAAAGAACTAGAAGTTTTATAATATTTAGGACCATTTCCACCCCAGTTGTAAAGTGTGGAAAACAACAATGTCACCTTCCATGGTAGGGTTGACGCCTGATAAATCCTAGTCACATGATGCACAAGGTAGATTCTAGGAACTGTTGTATGGCTTGTGTTTTTGTGACATTTAGGTGACACTTAAAGACACCAGCTGTGTATGGAGTCTTAGTGGCAATGCTCCTTGGGAAAACAATATGCAAAGGGGTATCTCCCAAGGAAAAAGAACCATCTCACTAGCACTGTATAGCGAATAGTGAAGCCGGCCGGCACTCACTCGTCTATCCGCGCTGCCAAGGGAAGGAGCGAACTCCACTAACACCATACGATAAATCCCAGCAGCTGTGTCTTCATAAACGTATATTCTTTATTCCAGTCATATGTCCCAACGACCAGGACGCATTTCGGCTAACGCGTTCATCAAGTTGATGAATGCATGTTAGCCAAAACGCGTCCTGGTCTTTGGACATATGACTGGAATAAAGTATATACAGCTGCTGGGATTTTTCGTATGTTGAATTCAGCTTAGGCAGGGTACTGGTCTCTTTAAGGAGAGCTAGTACCCTGCCTAGACTGCACCCAAGACATTGCACTCAGTTGGTAGCCACATACACAATGTGGTGCTAGTGTGATGCTTCTCTTTCCTTGGGAAATACTTCTCCCAACTAACTTAGTTTTCTATAACTACTTTAATAGGATAACTGTCACATTTAGACCCTAATTTCAGTTTTCATATATGTAGTTACTAATATGATAATATACCTGAATCAATAACTATTAGACTTACTTACCCCTTATTTAATAAGATTCAGCCCTTAGCAACCAGTCTGCATAAAACTGCAATTTCACTATTCTGTTAAGATGGCCGCCCTCAGCCCTGAGGCTAATCCATAGGACGCCTGCAGTGAAGTTAGTGAAGACCAGCTCTGTATAGGGGGGTCTTGCAGTGAAGTTCCCAGGTCTGGCTGATGCCTGTAGTCCTTCTACAAGCTCTCCTCTTATCAGATAAGGCTGTCATTTATACACTGAGCAGCCGGCATATCTCCCTGAGCTCTACATTCTCCAGCACTGCTAAGGGAGTGTCTGCCAAGCACAGGCATGTGGAGAAGTTCACACACACAGCCCAGCACTGCTATCTCCTGTCAGGAAGAACCTGGCTTTTTATACATTCCCTTACAATGCTAACTCACTATCAGTTCCCAGTGCACGCAGCGTGCTCCGTCCTCCTCATCTGGTAGGCGGAAGAAGCATAGTAACCTGATTTTATCTCAGGTAACAATAGCCAATACTGGGGACTTTTAGGTGGCTTTTAGGGGTTATTTATTACATAATCAGAAATTAAAACTGGGCCAACAAGGTGATATTAATCACCAAAATCCAATAGTAAAAATAAAAAAAATTTAACAGTTATACTTTAAAGGGGGTTTTCAATGAGTACAATATTAATGACCTATACTCAGGAGAGCTCATCAATATTAGATCGGTGGGGTCGTCTCCTGGCACCCCGCCAATCACCTGTATGACTGCTGCGACCTGCTCACAGCATACCAAGCACAGCACTATACATTGTATAGTGGCTGTGTGTAGTATTGCAGCCCAGGGGACTGAGTTGCGAATAAGCCATTTAACCAATGAACACCAACTTCTCCTCCTACTGACATCTGCTGGGGAAGGAAGAAGCCAACTTCTCCTCCTATTGACATCAGTGGGGGAAGAAGTAGCCAACTTCTCCTCCTATTGACATCTGTTGGGGGAGGAAATAGCCAACTTCTTCTCCTATTGACATCAGTGGGGGAAAAAGTAGCCAACTTCTCCTCCTATTGACTTCAGCAGGGGTGGGAAGTAGCCAACGGAATTTTTAATAAGCTAATGCTGTAGCTTCATAGCCCACCCTGATACATGAAGCAAAGCCTCTTATCATAAAGTATACAGACCTTACTCTTGGTGCTGATCTCACTGCTCTGGGAGCTACTACTACTGTGTCTCTTTTTCCCCTTGCGGAACATTCTCTTATCACGGTTCCATCCGGACTTCCTGCAGGGAAAAGACATATAAAGTGTGACTGTCACCAGAATATCCCTGCAACCAGCACTGGAGTAAAAGTGCACTGTCTACAGTATATCCATTGTACACATACAGCATAGATTTATTATTTTGTAGTAACATTTTCTGTGGTGTGACGTAGAGTCATACGTTCCTTCCCAAATCCACTTTACCTTTATGTTATCTGCCAACCCCCCAAGGCTTGATCCGTCTTTTCACTATTGTCCCCATTTACTGCTCTTGATTGCATAATCTTTACTGTTAAATTAAAAGAGTGGAAAATCCCTTTACGGTCCGCCACAAATCTGCAGCAAAATCCGAATATGTTACATGTGGATTTTGTTATTTTTTGCGGCTGACAAACTGTAGATCCGCAAAACACAGGGCAAGTACGTGCTGCCATTTTCTTTTTCCTTTCAGTAGAAATGTCCTTATTCTTGTCTGCAAAACGGACAAGTATAGGACATCTTTTATGTTTCTTGCAGGATTACAGCCCCGACAAACAGATTATTTGTGGGCCCAGTGAGATGAATGGGTCCACATCGGTGGATCAGATGTGGACCTGAAATATGGTTGTGTGCATGAGGCTCACATCTCCCAATTTACTGCTACTTTAATGCCCTGTAAATTTTATGCCAGCAAATCCTAATGGCGCTCCATTCAAGTGAGACAACAGGCAGTATAAAGAAGAGCATGGAGCGCTGCCTCCTCTTCAAACAGCTGATTGACAGGGGTTCTGGGTGTCAGACCCCCACTGATCAGGTGCTGATGACCTCTCCTGAGGAGAGGTCGTCAATAAAAACACCTCCACAACCACTTTAAAGGGTTTTCCCATCACAAACAATGGGGACATATCGCCAGGATATGCACCTCATTGCCTGATAGGTGCGGGTCCCACCACTGGGACCCACACCTACGCCGAGAACTGAGCAAGGAAGGTGGCGGAGGGTGCACTGATTTTTAAAGGGCCGCCGAAAATAAACAAGCGCTGGCTCGGCTATTTCCGTCAGCTCCATTGGAAATGAATGGAAGTGGTGGCCGTGCAAGCGCAGTGCGCTCCCATTCACTTGTATGGGGAGAGTGCTTGGCGCTGTCCGGACACCGGGAAACCCGGGTCCTCCAGCCACCACTCTCCCCGCTCCGTTCTAGGCGTAGCGATATGCCATCGTTGTCTGTGATGGGAAAACCCTTTAAGGCCTCATGCACACGACCGTTCACTTCAATAGGGCTGCTATATGAAACTGTTGCTCCGTTCTGCAGACCCGCAAAAAATGGAACCTGTTGCAGACAAGAATAGGCATTTCTATCATAGGGCGGGACGTTCCGTTCTGCAAAATGCAAAAGGCACACTGCTGGTATCTTGTGTTTTGCTGACTGCAAAACACGGTACAGTTGTGTGCATGAGGCCTAAAGCTGATTCTCCTGCAGGTTTTTCGAGGCCGAAAGTGGACCCATCAGGAAGGAGAAGTATATGTCCTTCCGTTATACTTCTTTTGAAACGACTTCTGGCTTTGGTTGAAAAACCTTCAGGAAAATCTGCCTCAAATCATCCTCCACAAAACTGTGTGACCCTTATGCTCCTCTAAATGTTCCCAAACCAACATCCTTGACCCCCTGTCAGTGCTCTCCAGTGCCCCTCCTCCATAGCGGGTGGTTGTGCCATCATTACTGGTTCACCAGGGAGTAGCATCTACCCACATAGCAGCAGGTGCATACTTGCACACGCATGCTCAGACTCTGCGCAAGCGTAAATACACATGCAATACCGAGAGCAGGGACAAATGTTGGCTCCCCCGGCCACTGACCTGGTGCCCACTTCTCAGGGAGGTCTCCCCTTTTCTCAGGAGACTTCCGGACATTCCAGATGAGTATCATTGTGATATAACTAGAAAAATGGAGACGGCTGCCATGATTTCCATCGCAGTGACTTTTAGAGCGGAGCACTGCAATCTGTAACTCCAGCTGTTGTGGTACTACAACTCCCAGTGTCCAAGTAGTATTTGTAAACAGCTGGAGGGACGCAGGGGACAAACAGGGCTGCAGAGACAGCAGACTACACTAGCATACTTCTCTACAGGTGGTGTGGTCACCCACAGCATCCAATAGGATCACTTCTTTCATGTTGTAACCTGCGCCGGGAAAATAAAAGCTGCAATCTGATTGGTTGCTATGGGAGACCGCTCCAAGGACAAGTAGGCTTTTTTTTTTTTTGTAAACTTGAGGCCCAGTTGCAGAGCAGCACGGAGCGGTACCAGCAGCACACACCGCTGCCACTGACTGTATCATTACCTCCCCCAGCCCGGGCTATCACTCACCTACCGAGCCCCTCCTGCCAGCGCCACCCAACATAGAACGGGTAAGAACTGGTCGCGAGGCCTGGGAGTAAAAAGCTAGCGGAACCTTCCTGTTGGGAACACTTTGCACCGGAAGTGGCGGGGAGAATCTGACACGGACAGATCGTAAGAGAGAAAACACGGAGATACCGGAAGTCGGGCCGGGAATGTGCTTGGTTTGAAGATGTCTGTGAAGAGGAAAGCGGAGAGTGTGATCCCGGCGGAGGAGAGTGACCAGCTGCTGATCAGACCGCTGTGAGTGCGCCCTCACTGGGATACCTCTGTACCGTGTATCAGCTGATCTGTCCGTCATGACGGCTGCCACCCAGCTTTCCCAGAGTTCTGGATGGCAGATCCTCCTAGTCCTTCACATGTTCCATTCTGGAGTCCGTCTGGGTGCTCAGTGATACCTTCTCCATTCTCCTGCCTTTCAGGACTGTTGGGAAGCTGAGGGCCTGTTATAGGGACCACATCTGCTGTCATCCAGCTTTCCTATGAACGAATATAACTTGAATTTAACAGAAGATGCCTTAAAGGGGGCCTACTAAAAGGAATGACAGAATGGAATGCCCATAGACTTTAACAGGAAAGTGGAAGGCCCATCGAGAATAATGGAAATGTAATATTTGAATTAGAGACAAAACCATTTGACATATGTAATAATTATTTAGCAGGATTACTCTCCAAATTCAGTGGGATTATTTAATGTTCAGAATAAGTGGAATTATCACTGTTTTCTGCAGAATGACACCATAGAACGCCCATAAACTATAATGGGAAATAAACTATGAGCTCATTTGCAGGTAAATCTGTGTAATGTAGGACATTAACCTTTACCGCAAGTGTTCCCTGGGTAGAGTAGCATATTGTAAAACGAAAATTACCTTGGATTATACCCATTTTCTATAGAATGCAAAGGTGAGTGACATAATGGAATGCCCATAGACTATAATGGGAAGTAAAACGTGACTTGGTGCCTGAACCATTCAACATATCAAAAACACCTGTAGCAGGTTTACTCTTCAAATTCAGTAGGATTATTTAAAATTGAGATCAAGTGGGATTATCATGTTAATATGCTAACACAGATTTACCTGCAAATGAGCTCAGAGTTTACTTCCCATTATAGTCTATGGGCATTCCATTGTGTCATTCCTCTTGTCATTCCATGGTAATCCCACTTAATCTCATTTTTAAATAATCCCAGATTCCCACTGAATTTGAAGAGTAAACCTGCTACAGATTTATTTGATATGTTAAATGGTTCAGGCACCAAGTTACGTTTTACTTCCCATTATAGTCTATGGGCATTCCATTATGTCACTCACCTTTGCATTCTATAGAAAATGGGTATAATCCAAGGTAACTTTCGTTTTACAATATGCTACTCTACCCAGGGAACACTTGCGGTAAAGGTTAATGTCCTACATTACACAGATTTACCTGCAAATGAGCTCACAGTTTATTTCCCATTATAGTCTATGGGCATTCTATGGTGTCATTCACCTTCGTCATTCTGCAGAAAACAGTGATAATTCCACTTATTCTGAACATTAAATAATCCCACTGAATTTGGAGAGTAATCCTGCTAAATAATTATTACATATGTCAAATGGTTTTGTCTCTAATTCAAATATTACATTTCCATTATTCTCGATGGGCCTTCCACTTTCCTGTTAAAGTCTATGGGCATTCCATTCTGTCATTCCTTTTAGTAGTCCCCCTTAAAGGGGTCCTAGGAAGTAGGAAGGAAATGCTATAAGAAGAGAAGCCTTACTCCCCTGAGTCCCCATAGTCCTGGGTGGCGCTGCCGGAGGTCTTTCTGGTGGTGGCGCCCCCGGCATGACCGCTGTAGCCAAGCACTGGAACCACGGAAGATTAACAGCTAAGTAAGGGTATGTTCACACAGAGGATTTTCTGTGCTGAATCCGCATCACTTTTTTTGGGGATATGTTTTTTTGTTTTTTTTCCCCTGCTGCATTCTTTGGTGCGTTTTTTGGCAAAGATTTTAATCCCTGCCCATTTTCAGTGGGGTTTTGGATCGTGGATTCCACATCAAGAATTGACGGGACGCTGCTTTTTTTGTCTGTCCGCAAAGCAGTTTTTCAAAGCGCAAGATGAAAAAAGATGCTGTGTTTGAATTAACCTACGGATACAATGGGGAACATCTGCGAGCATTTTTGGCACAGGATCCGCACCAAAAATCTATTGTGTGAACGTACCCTAATGCTTCTTATTTCCTAACATTCACTGTCTTGCGCTAAAGTTTTGGAAACCCCTTTTAAGGATTTTACGAAGTGGTTCTTAGACAGTATGGAGTTGTGTATTGAAGGCTGTTAAAGGGGTTTTCCCATCTCAGACAATGGGGGCATATCGCTAGGATATGCCCCCATTGTCTGATTGGTGCGTGTCCCCCTGCTATAGCGAGAACGGAGCCCTGAAAAAGGTAGAGGGTGCACTGCGCATGCACAGCTGCCGTCCATTCATTTCTATGAGGTCGCCGAAAATAGCTGAATGCTGGCTCGGCTATTTCCGTCGGGCCCATAGAAATTAATGGGAGCAGTGGCCGCACATGCACGGTGCGCTCCCATTCACTTCTGTGGGGAGAATGCTCGGTGGTGGCCGGACCCCGGGGAACCTTGATATACCGCTGAGAACCCGCACCTATCAGACAATGGGGGCATATCCTAGCGATATGCCCCCATTGTCTCAGATGGGAATAGAAGCTTAGAAATGATGGAAACCTGACGGATCTGATTATAGTCATGGGGTCCATTGGGAATCGGTCTTGTGATGGTTCTAGAGCTGCCGTCATTTTTGTTGTTCTGCTTCTCTAATGCAGTAGAAGAATACAAGGGTTCAGATCTGAGCATATACCTGTTCAGCAGAATATCGGAATCCATACTAGAAATCCATTATAGTCAGTGGGATCCACTGGGTACCGATGGTGTCTGGCATATGCCGGGTCAGACGCATCCATTTTTCTGTTCTTATTCCGAAAGAGAAAATTTAAATTTTACTGCAGATCTGAACTCGGCCTAAGTGAAGAGCACCAGTGTGGGCCCAGCCTTCTATGCAGTCACAAGGCCTAGAAGATCCGGATGCCCGGGTCCGACCCTTATTAGGCTGCTGAGTAAATCGATCTGCCAAATTTATGAGCATTCCGTGTATTTTTCAGAGGTGCTGGTCAGGAGGTCGGAAGATCATGTATTATCCTGGAATTCAAAGGAAGAAAGATCATGGTGAGTGACCCCTCCGGGCAGCAGGGGAGAGCTAGATCATGTTTAAGGTGCTTTAGTTATAATACTTTATCCCCACAGCTTTGGGCCTCATGCACACCACCGTGTCCATTATGTGATCTGCAAAATACGGATGCGGTCCATGGGGTGTCTGCATTTTATTTTCTTATTCAGTAAAGGTGATTGCGCTGCCAGTTACAAAGACTTCCGAGATTAGGTTCTATCAGTCTCGTCTAATGCAGCCAAACATCCGAGCTCCAACAGGGATAGTTTCCAAAACGATCCTTCTGTGGAAGTTAGCGTTTCGTGCGCAGAGTGAAGATCCACCAGATCTTCAATCATAAAAAGTGTTTATTATACTCCCAAAAGGAGATGAATCCACAAGCATTAAACAAACCTCCGCGTTCATGAATCTGCCCGACCCAGGTTTCACCTAATTAGCTTCGTCAGGGGCGACTGTCACACCCTCAAAGGGGCGCACTTTTATATGAACAAGGGATGACAAAAAACCCTCTCTCCCCTCTTTTCCACTTATCATATTAATAAATTCATACAAACGACAAAAAACTCCAGTATAAAACCTTATAAAGTGTATAAAAACGTGTGTTCAATCTATTTCACCTATTTTGCATCACAATAAGATATCTTCTTTAAGAGGTGTATCCATTTTTTCTTGCAGACCCGTTGACCTCAGTGGGTCCATGGACTGCATTTTGCAGAACGAACATATGGAGACGGAAAGCACATGGATGATCCGTGTACTTTCCACATCTCTATGTCCATTCCACAAAAAGATAGAACACGTCCTATACTTGGCTGCAGTACGCGGACCACGGCCCCATTGAAGTCAGCCAATCAGATTGGATTACTGAGAGACACGCCTCCTCACTCTGAAGCCTAATGCAGGCCTGCAGTGTGAAGGACTCTGTCTTCTATTTACACTAAAGGGAAGACAGACAAGCCCTAGCAACGGTATTTTAAGAGAGCAGTGGAAAGGGACAGAGGACATTAATGAAAGCTGTTATAAGGTAATTACAGATCTTTTGGCAATCATTGACAGACTAACTCAGGTATATAAACTAGCAAATAAATAAAAAAATATGACAGTTGCACTAACTCCACGGTTCCATTCTCTGTCTGGTTGGGCCCAGAGTTAGAAGAACATGGCTGCTTTCCTCACAGCAGTGATATGCGCTGTCCGATAGCATAGAATAGCGACTTGTATTTTATGACCAATTGTTAACAGTGTTTTTTTTTTTCTGCTAACCTTAGCTGGATTGCGGCATTCACCCCGGGCTGGAAGGAATGGATGCCCTTCCATATATTGATTTGATTGATCCTGCAGAGATTGATCTCCTCCTGATAAGTCAGTAAGTAAAGTGCAGTTTTTTTACTGATGGATCTATTGAGTATTGGTTGTTGTTCATTTTACCATGAGCAAATTCATCACATGTACATATAATGTGTACAGTATCCGTGATCGTCCTGAAAATCTATTCTAGTATCTTATCTTCTGTGCACTTACAGCATTGGCTTCCAGAACACTAAGACATAAATATCACATAAATTATCCCCTACGGTGAACGTCGTAAAAAAAAGACAGAATTGCTAATTTATTCTTAGTTGCCACCGAAAAAACGTAATAACAAGCGATAAAAAAAACGCTATTTACTCCAAAATGATACCAATGAAAAATACAAGTTGTCCCGCAAAAATCAAGCCCTCGCGCAACTCCATAGAAAGAAAAATAAAAAAGTTATGGGTCTTGGGAAGCGGCAATGTAAAAGCATTAGCATTTTTTTTTTAAAAAAAAAAGGGGGGGGGGGTTTATTGCAAAAAAGTAGTAAAACCTAAAAAAAACTTCATGTATTTGGTATCACTGTAATCGTACTGACCCAGAGAATAAAGATATTATGTTATTTATACCGAAAAATAAACGCTGTAAAATTTATAACGTAAAAACACAGTGGCTGTATTGCTGTTTTTCCCATCTCCCTCCCAGAAAGAGTTAATAGAAGTTAATCAGAAAGTTATGTGTACCCCAAAATGGCGCCATTAAAAACTACAACTTGTCCCGCAAAAAAAAAAAAGGCCTCATAAAGCTATATAGTCAGACAAATAAAAAATATATAGCTCTTGGAGCTCGACGATGAAAAAAGGAAGAAAAATGCTTGGTCAGTAAGGCCCAAAATAGGGGGTTAAGACTTTGAAGCCATGCTCCATTTTTTCCATTGCTTTGCAGTGTCTGCATAAAACACCTCAGGGCTTGATGACTCTGGACCGCCATTCTTTTTAATGCGATTACTCTAGAAAACATATTCCCAGTTTACCACCATCCTTCCCTCATTGATGCCACATTGGGATCCACATGAACGTGGTGTTTTCTTTTCTTTTATTCCATGCGCATCTGAACAAACACATGTACTACTTGTCAGACTGAATTGAAATTCTTATGACTGTGCAGATGTGCACATTTATATATTTAATGCCTGGTCCTTGAGTATTGTATGAGAGTCTAGGGCAGGCATGTCCAAACTCCGGCCCTCCAGATGTTGCAAAACTACAACTCCCATCATTCCTGGACAACCTACAGCTATCAACCTACAGAAGAGCATGATGGGAGTTGTAGTTCTGCAACACCTGGAGGGCCAGAGTTTGGACATGCCTGGTCTAGGGGATCACTAAATGATCTTTATTTAGCTGCCTGCATGTTATAATTCCCTTGTTTGTTCCTCAGCTTCCACTTGGATCACTGCGGGGCACTACCATGGTTTCTGCAGAAGACAAGCTTTAAAGGCAGGACATTTATGACACACGCTACTAAGGCAATTTATCGATGGCTGCTGTCAGATTACGTCAAAGTCAGGTAATCTAGATGTAAGGAATGGTCCACACAAGTGGTTGAAGAGAACCTGGATAGATCATCAATACCAGATCGGCGGTGGTCTGACTCCCAGGCACCCATGTCGATCTGCTGTTTGAAGAGGGTGCGGCGCTCATGCGAGTGCTGCCTCCTCTTCACTGTTTTACTGCAAGCCATCTAGCTTATAGAGGCGGTGCAGTGTGTAACTACAACTGCTCGTCCTGCACCTATCTCACCTTGATGGCATATCCTAGCAGTCTTTGGAAAGCTTGGTTACGGGCAATGTGATGGCTTCTGTTTGTGATTGTCACAATGCCTATTTAAAGGTGTTGTCGGAGATATATAAAATAGGCAACCCCTGTAAATAGCCTAAAATAACAAATAAATGCTTATTTTCTTCCCCGTTTCTTTAAGCACTGTGCTCCAATCATTTTGCTGTTGATGTCAGGCTGCAGCGGTGACATTCTGTGCACAAGTCACCGATGCAGACAGTCGCTGGCCTCAGCAGTGACGTCCCATGCACGGCTGAGGCCAGCAATTGGCTGCAGAGGGGACCTGTGCACAGGACGTCATCGATGCAGCCACAAAGATGACATCAGCAGTGGAAGGACCAGAGTGCCTCGTTTGAAGAAACAGGTGTGTATCCATTCATTTGTTATTTTATGCCATTTACAACCTCTAAATTTGCGTAGTTTTTTTCAGCACAACTAGAGACATTGTTGTAATGTAGTTTGTCTTCTCCTCGTCTTCAGTAACATCTCTGCCGATGACATGCTGTACACCGAGACTGACCTAGAAGAAAGTATGGACAAAATTGAGACCATCAATTTCCACGAAGTGAAAGAAGTGGCAGGAATCAAGTTTTGGTGTTATCACGCTGGACATGTCCTGGGAGCCGCCATGTTTATGATAGAGATTGCAGGTGTCAAAGTACGTTCTCGTGTCTTAAAGATTTAGGGGGTCACTTGTGAACAGATATACGCCACAAAATCTAGGGCAGATTCTGTCACACGCTATGTTGAGGCAGAATCTACAACTTCTTCCCCGCTCACGCCAGCAGGGAAGGGGACAGGACGGCAGGCCTGTCTCATTCATCATTTTCTACGCCTGGTTTAGGCATAGAAAATGATCTAAGGTAAATGTAAGACAGCAAGGAAGCTGGCTTACATTTAGAATCGGCGGTGGATATGTATCGGCGACACACCACCAGCGCAGTCTAAAACGCTGATCTTAATAAATGTGCCCCTTAGGGCATTATGCCTTGTAATTAAGGAGTCCTCTATCAACATAAGATTCTAGAAAATTGACACTTGAATAATATAAATCCAGTTCTTCTTTTTAGAAGAGACTACTGCTTTTGAGTGCAGATGCCATATGTCGTGTCATTGCCTTCTGCACCGGTGGGCATTGTAGTGCCTATGTTATAGAGGATAGAACGTGATAAATCGGTGGGTGTAACACTGCGTCTGTTACAGCGCCCCCTGCAAGCACTGATCTATGCTTAAACAAATTCTTAATGGGCTGTACACTGCGTTCACCCCATTCCAATTCTAGCCTCTGTAACAGCATTTTCTATATGTATAGGGCCTTGTTAAAGGCGTTTCCTCACAAAGGACACTTGTCCCCTAGCTACCTGTCTTTAAAATTGGGGATAAGTCTCTAATAACAGGGGTTCCGCTGCTAGGACCCCCACACATATGAATTCCCCATTACCCACATGAATGGAACAACAGTGCACATACTTTACCACAGCTCCATTCACATCTGTAGGTCTTTCAAGTTGCAATTTTATGGAGTTGTCCAGGATTTTTCTTTTTTGCATCCCTCCCCACCACCAACCGTGAACTGTGAAGCCAGCAATGCTTACTTGCTTTGCTCCATTCAGGCTCCTCACTGGCCTACCAGCCCCAGCCTGTAAACTTCCTGCACGGACAGGGTCACGTGCGCTGCTGCAGCCAATAACTGGCCTCAGCACATCACTGCTGAGGCCAGTCATTGGATGTAGTGGCACACCTGACCCCGTCGATGCTGGGACAAGAAGTGCAATGAAGACATCCGAACGGAGCATCAGGACGCCAGTAAGTATTGCTGTCTTCACAGGTCCCGCTGTGAGGGGAGAACTTTAAGAAAATTCTTGACAAGCGTTAAGCATAGAAGTTACTCAGATTTCATTGGTATGATTTTGTTTCTTTATGCAAAATTTTAATAAAAAAAAAAAAGTTTCTTTTTTGAGATTACTCTTGGTTTCTTTATTTTACAGTTGCTGTACACTGGTGATTTCTCCAGACAAGAGGACAGACATCTCATGGCAGCAGAAATTCCAAATATTAAGCCAGATATTCTAATCATTGTAAGTGTCCTATTTCAAGATCTCTCTATGAAGTCCGACACCTGATGAGAGCAAGAATGTTATGGACTTCATTAAAGTCAGTGGGAACTGTCATGATTTGCTGGTATCCAGCGTAACCATTATGGCACCTTTTATGAATGAGCAGAGCCTTACATGGAACTACTCTTCTTATATTTGTGAACTGCATATAGTAAATTCCCGTTGAGTGTGTGTTATCAGAAATTTTCCAATATATACATTCATTGACCAAAAAAATAGCACACGGGTAGAAATGTCATGGCAGGGCTTCCAGCTGCCATTTTTAAGCCAAATAATGTTCGCCCACACAAAGCAAGGGTTGCGCACTTCCTTGGCTTCCCCTGTCATTAGATTTATCGCCGCCTACGAGAGTGAAGGATCTACTGGCCCAACCGCAACATCTGTGGGCGCATGTGCCGGAGGACACCGTACGAAATCTGTATGCCTCCATGCCCAACCGTATATCCTCTTGTATCCAGGCTAGAGGCGGCACAACAGGTCCTAGCGCCTCCTTTTCCCCAATAAACTCATCCTTTCACTCTTATATTGTGATCACTTACACATATCATATTACATTCGCATACATGGTATTTTTTTAGCAATGAGTATAACTAATGCTGCAGAAAAGCACCAGGAAAATCCCGCTTCCAATAACTTCTATCATTGCGCATTGGAAATGACATCCGATCTTATAGGAATGGCAGGCCTGCATTCTTATGACTTTGTTGCAGGAAGATGATGGGGATCCGCACATACTTTGCTTAGTTACTAGCTCGTGCCTGCTCACGTCTGATAATAAACACGTGATGGAATTGCTGTATTACCAGTGTCGCCTATATACCTCTAGGTGCACCTAAGGAAGGTTAGGTGAACCTTAAACCTCTACAACTGGTGAAATATATTGCTGGTTTGGAGAAATGGGCTAGACAGTGTCTTGGGAAAGGAAGTCATTCTGCGTTTAGTCCTGGTTATGTCTGTACAAACGACCTGTTTCCATCCATTGTAGGAGTCAACGTATGGCACTCATATACATGAGAAGCGGGAGGAGAGGGAGGCCAGATTCTGTAACACAGTACATGACATTGTGAACAGGGGAGGAAGAGGACTCATCCCGGTGTTTGCTCTTGGACGAGCTCAAGAACTTCTCTTAATCTTAGGTGAATGGTTTTGATTATCTTCCCAAAGCATCTTAAAAAGGTTTTCTGAGATTTTAAAACTGATGACCTATCCTCCAAGTAGGTCATCAGTATCTGATCAGTTGGAGTCTGACACCCATGATCCCCGTCTAACAGCTGTTTGCGAAGGCGCCACGGCCTTCTCTGAGCATTCCCTAGGCCATGTTCATCGTTCACGTGGCCTAGGTGCAGCTCCGCTCCATTGAAGTGAAGGGGGCTGAGCTGCGATACCAACCACATCGGCTATATAATGTATAGCGCTGTCCTTGGTGGGCATGGAGAAGGGTGCGGAAGAGGATAGGTCATCAGTTCAAAAATCTCAGAAAACCCCTTTAAAGGGGTATTTCCATCTGGATATTTATGGCATATGGGTTGAATATGTCATAAATATCTAATAGATGCAATTAACAGGTCTATGGGCCCGTCCCACAATGAATGAATGGAGAGGTGGGTGTGCAGGCACTGCTTAGTCTTCATTCAACTTGGGGCCTCATTCTTGCTATATGAGCAGGTCCCAGGGACCTGCATCTGTCAGACATGTGTGGTATATCCCAGGGATGCTCAACCTGCGGCCCTCCAGCTGTTGCAAAACTACAACTCCCAGCATGCTCTAATAGCTGTAGGTTGTGCTGGCATGCTGGGAGGGCCGCAGGTTGAGCATCCCTGGTATATCCTTTTGATATGCATAAATGTCCAGATTGGACAACCCTTTTAATACAGGTTAGTATTGGTCTTCGATACCCGCATGATGTCTGCCTTTAACAAACATCAGGGAGCAAAATCCCTCTAGCCAGTCTTCTACTTTGCACGTATTTCATCAGCACAACCTGCAAGTTTTATCACCGTATTATCCCCGACTACAAAAGTGCAATGTCGATCCTTAACCAATCTGTATGGTGATCTTAAGATCAGATCTAACGTATGGTCTGTATTCCTCCTTGCAGATGAATACTGGCAGAACCACCCGGAGCTACACGACATCCCCATATACTACGCCTCGTCGCTGGCTAAGAAGTGTATGGCCGTGTACCAGACTTATGTCAACGCTATGAACGACAAGATCCGCAAGCAAATCAACATCAATAACCCGTTTGTCTTCAAGCACATCAGCAACCTGAAGGTCTGACAGCATACTGTGTGCTGCAATCTCTGGGCTTTCTATAAATGCATTTGCTATGTGTTTACAAGAGGGAAACTTTACGTCTTCCAATTTCAGAGCATGGATCACTTTGACGACATAGGTCCCAGTGTAGTGATGGCCTCTCCGGGTATGATGCAGAGCGGTCTATCTAGAGAGCTGTTTGAGAGCTGGTGTACCGATAAAAGAAACGGTGTGATCATCGCTGGGTACTGTGTGGAAGGAACGCTAGCAAAGGTAAGTGAGGTCCGTGAGTGGATGTCTGTCAGTACTTTACACCTGGGCAGCTTTCATCATTAACCATTGGAGCCTGTTATTATCAGGTATGTGGCTGCAGCATATTCCTGGCTGTGCAGAACTTTATAGCTGCTGTTATGAGACTTGTAATAGTTGTTCCTCCTCCGAACATTGTCCTTTTCCACATCTCTGCGGAGTGGTTTCCCACTCTGGATCCCACTCGGCCAGAACATAGCCATTGCAAAGATTTCACACTCTAGAAGACTCGGATATATGCATTACATGGTCGTCCATTCTTTTGAATAGATGTTTTGCCGTACCATATGGGAAATCTGTGGCTCCCAAGAACTTTCCCCAGTAATATCACATATTTGCAGCCAGTTTCAGACGCTGGTCCCATGACTATCAGCAGCATATCCGTATGTAGAAATGTGGTTGCTATAAAGAAACATCCCATGCGAGAAATAGTGTCAGAGACATAGTGGAGACATTGCTGCAATACCTAGTGACCGCAGTATCTAAGGGGTTTGCCACAATGTCTGACACCCCACGTCTGACATCTTTGTACACCTATAAAGTCCTGCTAGAGGCCGGGTATCATAGGATGACTTTTTTTGCATTATGCAGTGTTATTACCCCAGAATTATCTACTTTCATGGAGCAAGTTTCTCCTATTTTAGGATCTGAAAGTCCGGACAGCTCAGTGTAGAATACAATATGTTATTATTTTTGTAGTATCTAACATTGCTGTCTCCAGCTTGGCGGACGTGTTACCTTTATTCACATTATTCCGCCTGGAGGTGGTAGAAGAAAACTAAGTTCTATCCTTTTGTAAGACTTACGGCCTAATTTACCAGTTATCAAACAGCAACTTCTCTCCCCAGCACATTATGTCGGAGCCTGAGGAGATCACCACCATGTCTGGCCAGAAGCTGCCTCTGAAGATGTCTGTGGATTACATTTCTTTCTCTGCACACACAGATTACCAGCAAACCAGTGAATTTATCCGTGCACTAAAGCCCCCTCATGTGGTGAGTCCTTCAGATGGGTATGAGAATCTTTTATGTACTATTTATTAGTATTCTTGGGAAGTCTATGAATGGAAGAGAGTTGTCCTGCCTTCCTGGTGTTTCATGAATGACACGTAACTGAATTCATACAGATACTGGTGCACGGTGAGCAGAATGAAATGGCGCGTCTAAAAGCTGCTCTCATCCGTGAATATGAAGACAACGATGAGGTGGATATTGAGGTTCACAACCCCAGGAACACTGAAGCTGTTACCCTCAACTTCCGAGGAGAAAAACTGGCCAAGGTAAGAGGTCAGATGGAAGAAGCCTCTCTTTACACACCATTATACCGGTTTTACCTTGTCGGCGCCAGTCTGTGGGCGGCCCCTGTCTGGTTTTCCGGAGGTGCTATACTCTGCAATTCAGAATCTCCTTTATTTATGATAGGTAATGGGTTTGCTTGCTGATAAGAAGCCGGGACAAGGTCAAAGAATCTCGGGAATCCTCGTAAAAAGAAACTTTAACTATCATATCCTTTCTCCAAGTGACCTCTCCAGTAAGTTCACAGTATATATTATTATATAGAAGTCCGGCAGAGGATCTCAAAACCGAAATTAAATGGTTCAGTTTTCTCTATTCAGTTTCATTGACAATGACTGGGGACAAAACGTATCCATTTTGTTGAGTTTCATGCCGGGTCGTGTTTTTTTTTTTTTTTTTTTTTTGTTAGAGAAAAAAAACGGATCTGTCCCCATTAGATTGCAATGATTTTCATAGCGGATCCACTTTGTTCAGTTTTGATTTAATACAACAGAATCCATTCTAAACAAATGTCAGAAATCCGTTTTTCCGGTTTTTAGTTCCTCTGCCAGATCTCTAAACCGGAATTGGCAACACAGGTGTGAAAGTAGCCTTATCCTGGCTTATTTCCTTATTGAGCCAGAGCACACTGCATCAGATATAAAATATTAAGGGGATTTCTTCGTTGTATAGTACAGGTGTATACTTTTTATTATAGTTTTATTTTAATTTCTCACTTTCCACAATCTTTTCTTGCGATCGTTGAATAGGAATTCTTAGGGTTGGCATCACGTTTTTGTCTTGCGCTTAATGTATGAAAAGTATAAGTTAAAGGGGTTTCCGGGTTCAGAGCTGAACCCAGACATATCCACATTTTCACCCAGGCAGCCCCCCTAATATGAGCATCAGAGCATTTCATGCTCCAAAGCTCTCCTTTTGCTCTGTGCCAAATCGCGCAGGGCCAAGGCTTTTTTAGGAGATCCGTTGACATACTGGGCTCTCCATGGGGAAATCTAGGCGGAGGCTTCCGCCTCGCAGTGAGCCCGGTGACATCACCGGCACTAATCGGTCAGCTTTAGCGCTGCCCTAGCTGTAAAACGACTAGGACATCACTAAAGCTTGCCCTTCAGAGCTGGTGACGTCACCGAATGCACAGCTAGGCGGAAGCCTTCGCCTGGCAGTGTAAAAACATTAAAAAAAAAAGACTTTGCCCTGCGCAATTCAACACAGGGCAAGGGAGAGCATCGGAGCATGTTATGGGGGCTGTCTGGGTGAAAATGTGGGTATGACAACCTTTAAGGGTACTTTCACACTAGCGTTGGTGCGGCTCCGTCTGTTTATTTGCGCAGACGGATCCGCACCTCTAATGCAAACGTTTGTATCCGTTCAGAACGGATCCGTTTGCATTAGCTTTAAAGAAAAATGACAAAGTCCAAAACTGATCCGTTTTGAATTACATTGAAAGTCAATGGGGAACGGATCCGTTTTCAAATGCACCATATTGTGTCACTGACAACGGATCCGTCCCCATTGACTTACATTGTAAAAAAAAAAAACGGATCCGTTAGGCTCCGCCTCTTCAGACGGACACCAAAATGCTGCATGCTGCGTTTTGGTGTCCGCCTCCAAAACGGAATAGAGGCGGAACGGAGCCGAACTGATGCATTCTGAACGGATCCTTATCCATTCAGAATGCATTGGGGCTTAACTGATCCGTTTTGGACCGTTTGTGAGAGCCCTGAAACGGATCTCACAAATAGAATCCAAAATTCTAGTGTTAAAGTAGCCTAAACAGATGCCATACTAGGTGGCATACATCGCCATTCTATTGTACAAAAAATGTATACATTATTGTATGCATTTTTTTTTTAATGGCTACGGGATGGAAAAGCATAGTGTACGGTGTTTTTGCATCCTTTTTTTTTTTTTTTCAACACGTATGTTAAACGTAGGGAAAAAAAGTTATGTGAACCCAGGATTAAAACCTGTACAAACTTGATGTTTCACTACTGATGTTTGACAGCTACAATTGCTTGTCTCAATAATCCTCTGATATCCACCCCAAACTGTTCTAAGTGTTATAATAACTTCTTTTCACGCTCTGTTTTCTCCTAGATTACACTGATCTGGCAATGAGCACAGTGACACAGACACAGGCGATTCCTTACACAGGCCCTTTCAACCTGTTATCTTACCAGTTACAGCAGCTCACAGGTTGGTGACTCTCTTGAAAGCTTTTTTGTATATAACATATATATATATATCATTTAAATTTATTAAGGCCTTATGCACACGACCGTATGTATTTTGCGGAACAGAACAGTCCTATCCTTGTCCGTAATGCGGACTATAATAGGACATGTTCGTTTTTTTTTTTTTTTTACTGATCGGAAATACGGACATATGGAAACAGAATTCACACGGAGTACCTTCCATATTTTTTTGCAGACTTATTTAAACAAATGGTTTTGCATATGGTCCGCCAATAAAACAGAACGGACATGGAAAGAAAATACATTTGTGTGCATGAGCCCTAATTCTATAGTCTCTAGCAAAAAGAAATTATTCTCTTACCCTAAATCTAGTAAAAGTGCACTGTGTCCTCCCTTCCCACTATTGTGACATCAATGGATACCGGAGAACTTTATAAAGAGGTTGTTCAACAAATTAAAATACCATAGCTGCAGATAATGTTATAACATAGAAAAACATCATTACTTACCTGTTAAACCCCCCCACCACTGCAGTGCTGACATTGCAGTGTTCTCACCAGTCTGTGTTCCCTTTCCTGGGGTGATGACTTGCCGTTCATCTACTTGACTGCTCGCGCGCCTGTGCGCTCATGTGACGTACATGCTAACGTCGCCACTGAGGTCAGTGATTGGATGCGGTGGTCATGTAGATGAAGGATGGTACAGTATGTCACCACCCCAGGGAAGTAAACAGACTGGCAGGACCATTGGAGTGTCGCCCCCGTCACAGCCAGGATTTAACTAGTGAGCACTGGTCTCTTATTTCATAATACTTCCCGTAGCTGCTGTCAAACAATCCCTCAAGGATCAAGACCGTTTTGGAGGACAGATGAGGACTCACCCCTCTGTTTAACTTCTTAGATGCTGCAGTCACTATTGACGCCAATAACGCCAATCCCGGACTATGCAGGCGAGTCTTAGCTGTATAACACAGTGGCCACTCTCCATGTATGGAGAGAGCTTGGCTCCTGAGACTTCTTCATACACTCCCCTTGCACAGATCCAGTACATGTGTATCACAAGATGCAAAGGGGGTAATCCAAATATTAGTCAGTCTGTTGTTCCTCAGTTAGTCCACTTTCACACTTGCCTGTTTTGGTCAGTATTTTTTGACCGGCTCCTGGTTTTGGCTTAAAATTACAGACGCAAACTTATTCTGAAAAATATCTGTAGCTGGATACTCGCCTCTATTAAAACAAAGCCGTTATAGCCACACATGTTAATGCTCTCCTGGTGTTTTCACTCTTCCAGGAGAAGTGGAAGAAATTGAAGTGAATGATAAGGACTGTGTGAGGGTCTTCAAGGCAATCACAGTGGTAAAGGAGCAAGGAATGGTTATATTGGAGGTGAGCAGAGTTTTCTTATACATTTTCCTCTTAACTGAAACTATTCGGGGTCGTTTTCAATAGAAAAGTTTTTGTTCAGAAAGGGTTAAGTAGCGTAGACTCTTAACGGTGGTGCGCAATTTGTGAAATATTTTCTAGGCAGTACTAAAACACAAGTACCTGTAGGGGAAAAAAAAACATTCTAGTGAACTAGTGTGAGTTTTTCTGCTCCCATGTAAATTTATTTATAGTAATGTAAGGTCACATGGCTGCATCATCCAGTGACTCTTTTAGGACATGCATGAAATGTCACTACAATGTCAACCCATGTTTGGCCTTTAGGCTGCTCTGCTAATAGCATTCAACTTAGGCAGCCCACAACTACGGGACCACACAGGTCCACATGGATAGGCCACTCAGTCTCAGCAATCTCAAAGGGGTTATTCGGGCTTTTAATATTGATGACCTATCCTCAAGACAGGTCATGAATATCGCAGTGTGCATTTGCCGTCTCCCTTCCTGCTTTGCTTTGCCATAGACATAGATGCAGGAAAAGAGACGTGGGACGGCACCTACAGCTGATTGGTGCGGGTGCCTGGAGTCAGACCCCCGCTGATCTGATATTGATGACCTATCCTGAGAAGAGGTCATCAATATTAAAAGCCTGGACAACCCCTTTAAAGTCTTAGGCCTCTTTCACACGAGCGTGTCCGGATTAGGTCCGGATGCGTTGCGGATGCGTTCAGTGAAAACTGTGCGATTTCACAGGCAAAGCCATTCAGTTTTGCCTGCGATTGCGTTTAGTTGTTCAGTTTTTTCCGCGCGGGTGCAATGCGTTTTGATGCGTTTTTCACGCGCGTGATAAAAAACTGAAGGTTTACAAACAACATCTCCTAGCAACCATCAGTGAAAAACGCGACGCACCCGCACTTGCTTGCGGATGCAATGCGTTTTTCACGCAGCCCCAAACGCAAAATATAGAACATGCTGCGATTTTCACGCAACGCACAAGTGATGCGTGAAAAAAAACGCTCATGTACACAGACCTATTGAAATGAATGGGTTAGGATTTAGTGCGGATGCTATGCGTTCACGTCACGCATTGCACCCGCGCGGAAAACTCGCTCGTGTGAAAGGGGCCTTATTGATGTAATGCTACATCAGGGATCTTTGGTAGTTAAAACTCCTTGAAATACAGTTACATTAAGATGATCACATGAGCACTGCCACTGTGCCTACGTGATAAGATGACCCCCTTGGTGCCTCCATCAAGCAGGAGGGACCCCCTTGGAGCCATTATTTCAAGGGCTGGCATAACTATTAAAATAGTCTGCGGTTTTGAGCCGTCCCTAAGGCCAAACATGACTTTGCCCTAAAGGGCTTAACAATATTGTAGGGTTATGTGGTTATCAGATTGATTGTTTAACCTGATGGCATCTTCTTCCTTCCAGTGGGTGGCAAATCCCTCCAATGATATGTATGCCGACACCGTGGCCACTGTGATCCTGGAGCTGCAGTCAAATCCTCGTATACAGAAAGGTAGGAGGGACAGATTTTGTACCTTGTACCTAATACCACACCCATCTGTATATATTACATATGTGTAGAGAATGCTTGCAGTAGTAGTTATACTCCTAGTTTTACATCCGTCTCATAGACTGTAGATTCTAATAAGGAAGAGAGCAGTCAGCCAGTGATCTCTCCCTTCCCCTGTCTTCCGGTCATTAGCGTAGTACTGATAGGAGGATCAGCAGCAGCTTTAACCCTCTTGGCACTATTTGTCATAAATATATGTCAGAGTATAAAGATGGAGCTGAACTGGCGTCATAGCCAGCGGGTGATGACTGTGTTGTGCAGCTGACACCTACCAGATATCTCCGATCATAGACAATTCGACCCTCAGATGCTATGGACCGTGTCTTCAGACATCAGAATGGCTCCCCGGCTGCAAAATCTCTTGTCATGTCAGCCTGGTGCCTTGTGAAATATTGCAGTCTGTGGTATTAATATTCATGTATGTTGTTAGCATTCACATGTTGAAGTCCCATAGAGGGACCAAAAAATAAAAGTTTAAGTAAAAGTTCTTTACGGTACAAGGGACTGACGGTATGCACTTATTTGATGCTATTGCAATCTGTTGTCAGGTATATTAGGCATTAGCAGATTATTGTGTTATGGACGCTGACAGGTTTTCTTAGTATGTAGATCTCTGCCAATAATCACCATCTGCATCAAGTTATAAAGAGAAACTCTGCTGACAGGTGATCAGATGCTGTTTTTTCTTTGTACCACAAGAATCGGGGTTCCCTGCATTGTATATGTCTGTGTTAAGGGAGCTAGTCACCTCTACTATGATGTCCTCACTGGGAGCAGCGTAGTATAGTGACAGAGCTGCTCAAATCAGGGGGATGTCACTTCTGGGCTAGTATTCAGTACTTGTACGGCACTGGCAGGGCGAACCTCATGGTGTGCGCCAGGGCTGTGTTACTCGTGGCCCCATTCTTCCCTGTCTCCTGCCCATGACTGGCAGGTTTATTTCTATGCGTAACATGAAAGCAACCTGCCAGTCATGGGTATGAGCTGGATAGAGGGTGAAGCCACAAGTCTCATTGGACTTCATCCCCTGCGCAGCACTGGCGCTCACTGTGAGGTTCACCCTGTCCGTACTGTACTTGTACTGAATTCTAGCCCACTGAAATCGGCATGGTAGAGACGACGGGTTCCCTTCAAAGTGACTCTAAACTGTTGTCTCTGGCATGTACTCGGAGCCATTTATTTAGTTGCACCTCAGTAACAGATTCAGGTCATGCTTTTTACAGTGGCTCGCGTATTATAATGTAGACACTTTTATGTTTTTTTTCGTATTTTCCCAGCGGCGACTCATAGAGTCAGTAAAGGAGTGGACACAGAGGCGTACAAGAAGAGACTGGAGATTATGCTTCAGTAAGTATGGGGGCATGGGACTTGCCTAATGGAACCATAGTGAGATTGTACAGGGAGCTTCAACTAGTGCAGTAACCTGCAGATTATCAGATGTTCTGGATTATCAGACAGCAATAGAAAAGCAAATGAAGCTCGTTTGGGAAGGATAGAGATGATTGGAATCTCACTGTGTATAACATGTCTGGTTATGTCTTCCTCAATGTTCTCACTACAGGGACATGTTTGGCGAGGAGTGCGTGACCAGTAACGATGACAACACCGTCACAGTCACTGTGGACGGGAAATCAGCCATCTTGTCTTTGGAAACTCGGGTATGTCCGTTACAGAAGTGGAAGCACAAATCTGGGTACACAGGAGTCTGTGCCCGGGAGCCTCCACCTGCCTTCAGCCCTTTCCAGCAGCGAGACAGATTTAAGGGGTTACTTCCATTATAATCATTTATGGCAGATCCACAAGATAGGTTTGTTTCTTACCTCTGGGATGAACAGGGTTATGGTGCTTCCTTTTCCCTGATTTTGCAGGCTCCATAAACTTCAATGAAGAATTGGCCGTGTTATTTGCTTTCTGTAAATTCTATAGACATCGTTGGTCTTGCTGTGCTACATTGTTTCCGTGGCTCTCGTGCACGGCAATGAGAGCTACTGAAACAGCGCGCGCCGGAACACTGCTGTTTCCCGGCCAGGACTGTGCCTCATCTTGCCTTAGTAACGGCGAGATGAGACAACCCCTTTAACAACTTGGTTCCTGTTTAAATTCCTATTCGACTGCTCCTTATTTATATCCGTCCCTGGAAAAGCTGGATCACAACCAATATGGCCGCCATAACAGCTCATACAGTGGTCATATCAGGGGAAAGGCTTTTTGAATTTGACAGATTATTCATGTAATTTTCCTTCTACTCATCTCCCTTAGACCGTGGAATGTGAGGAGGGGTTGGATGAAGATGAATCCCTGCGGGAATTGGTGCAGCTGGCAGCTCAAAGACTGTACGACGCCCTCGGCCCTGCCAACCTCTAACCTGTCACTCTGTGGGGTTTTTGTTTCCTTTTAATAAGTAATGCACCTATGGCTCGTATGTGAATGAGCCTAACCATTGCTGGATCTGCCTAAATCATCTCTGGTGGTTTCTGATCTAATGTTCCAGGCTGTAAATAATGAGTTGTAATGACTGATACCGGAGCTGTGAATAAGAAGCAACAGAACATTAAATATTTTATAGGTAATGACTTGTGTGCATTGTATTCCATGTCAGATCTCCAAAAAGTAGTATGTGTGTGTGTGCGCAGATTATATATAATCCCCATCGGGTTACATACGCTCATAGAAAAGTAATACGAGCAGGGATAATACATCGCCTGCAAAGCTAACAAATCCTGGAGCATTGATGTTCAGGCAGCACACTAGCTCAGTGGTTAAATCTGACCAAGGACAACATCTGCATGGAGTTTGTATGTTCTCCCCATGGTTGAATGCGTTTCCTCCGGGTTCTCCGGATTCCTCCCACACTCCAAAGACTGATAGAGAACTTAGATTGGGAGTAGTGTTGAGCAAACTTGTGTTTTAAGTTCTGCGTCCAAAGTTCGGGTTATCGAAGTATTCCGTTATGGATTCCGCTACCACGGACCATAACGGAATTTGGAATCCATAACGGGAGTCTTCGATAACCCGAACTTTGGACGCAGAACTTAAAAAGCAAGTTTGCTCAACACGAATTGTGAGCCCCACTGGAGACAGTGAGTGATGACAACGTCTCTAAAACGATGTGGATTATGTCAGCGCTACAGAAGTGAATAAAATTATTTAAAGAAAAATGAAATGTTATGAGATTCCTACAAGCTCTTCTCACGTGTCTTAATACCCAGCATTGGATGCCCTCCAACATTTAAAAATGGAAAATGGCGACAAGTAGCAAATTTTAAGTAGCTCTTTACAGGGATTGATTAGCACCCAGCCACAGGCCTATTAAAGTGACCCTCTGTGTCAGGAAGAAAGTTCCCATTAACTGGAGAATGACTAGAACATTTACCTGGTGCCCTCCTCGTCATCTTTTCAGAGCACGTCTGATTCTTCCATCCAAGGTGGCGCATTGCTCCTCAGACTGCGTAGTGTCTAATGTGCATTTGGTAGGCCAAGACGCTTCTGCTGCCCTTGGGTCGGACAGCACTGCTCACGTGAGCAATCCAAGAGCAGGGCTGGACAAGCAGGGAGTGTCTCACTACAACATGCCAGTGATGATCAGATGAGAAATCGGTCCGAGAAACAATGCGGCCATCTTGGATGACAGAAGAATCAGCACATGTGCAGTTTAAAAGGAGGACACCGAGTAAGTGTTCTGTTCATTCCCCAATTAATGTGATTTTTTTTTTTATTTTTATTTTTTGTTCTTGATTCAGAGGGTTGCGTTAAAGGCTTTAATCAGATTGCCTCGAAGGGGTTATCCCATGACTGATGTAAAAAATGAAAATCAGACATCATATAGGACATGACCATCTCTTTCTAACAAAGCTAGAACCAGCCCTGTACCTCACATGGATCCAGAGATCTCTACATTCACTGCTCCAATTGTTCTGTTGGATTCTCTTCAGGCTGGCAGCTCAGGGGATGTGTCCTTTTGCTGCAGATAAGGGGATATGTACCTTCTCAGGGGGGTGGCATTGTTTCTGCCGTAGCTCTTTTCCTGTAACTGATGAAGATACAGGTGGCAGTTGAAAATGTAAACTGAGCGCGTGTGACCACCTCAATGAGGTGGACAAGAAATAAGGAGAACAAACAGTAGGTGGCGCTACACAGATACATTTTATTGAATAGCTCAGTCGCTATATTAAATTTTCAATTACACACAATTGCAAAAGAATTCAGATCCAGGTGCTGGTTTGAAAATGTAGAATATGTTTTGTGGCAAAACCCTTTAACGTGGGGGCGTTTTACCATATCGTATCCACACACTTCTGGAAAATGTTAGTGTGAACTGACCTGTGGTGTGGATTTGAGATCAACAGCATGTCAATTTGTTCTTCGCATCGTCACTTCAGGTTTTACCTTTTGCTATGCACAGCATGTCCGCAGAAAAATCCGCCACAAATCTGCAGGTAACTGAAGCTTCAGCTGCTGTAGCTAATGAGGTCCCACGTGGACATTACCCTCGCAGGCATGTCCAAACTCCGGCCCTCCAGATGTTGCAAAACTACAACTCCCATCATTCCTGGACAACCTACAGCTATCAACCTACAGAAGGGCATGATGGGAGTTGTAGTTCTGCAACACCTGGAGGGCCAGAGTTTGGACATGCCTGCTCCAGAGGACAGAACTGTGGACATGTTTATCCACTGCAAGTGAAGAACGAAGGTTTCCATTCAATGTTGGCAAGCAGAGATCATGAAAACTGTGAACTGATCCACAAAGTATATGAGAAAGCTGTACAGCTTTCCATTACACACATGAGCTCATTTGCTGATACTGATCCGCCGGCCTTGGTGCCTTCATGTGGGGCGAAACCCTTCTGCCAAATACTCCTTGCTCAGATGGAACCTGGACTAATTTCTGTGTCTTCCCTGCAGAAATTGAGCACTGCATATTTCACTATACATAGCAGATATGGACCAGGCCATTAGCAAAAAAACTTGGTGCCATATTACCAAAGCTGTTACACCAGGAGTAATTATAGTAACAGTTATGATGAATGAATGCAGTGTAAAAATGTACAAAACGATATGTTTTTCCCTGAGGAAAATTAGATGCAATATGAATCCAAGCCGGTCCTCCGGCAGTACCCGGCAATGGACACTAGATGTCGCTGTGCTGGTCATTCAAGGAGGAAGAAGCTGCTGAATTGTGTCTGGGAGGAGGCGTGGCTTGTGGGCAGGTCTGGTCATGTGACGCGTCACGCTCCTCCTCTCCCGGAGCCGGGTCCGACACCTGGGTAGGGTTCTGTGAGTGTTCTCATTGCTGTTTATGGATCTAGAGTCCGTGTCACTGAGCAGCGGCTGCCGGGATCGTCCGCAGAATGTGCGGAGGGCACCGGGGTCACCTCTCTATAGGGAGACTAGAAAGAGCTGGCCGATCCGATCCTCCCATACTGTGCTGAAGGGGATCACTAAGCTCACTACTGCCCCCTGCTGTCAGATACAATTCATGTGCTCTCCAGCTGTGGTGAAACTACAACTCCCAGCAAGCCCTGACAGCCACAGGATGGTAGGTCATGCTTGGAGTTGTAGTTTCACATCTGGGTGAGATCACTCATGGTTGCGTCATTGCATCTTAACCACTTCAGGACCGGGCCTTTTTTTTATTTAGCGTTTTTCTTTTGCGCTCCCTGCCTACCCAGAGCCATAACTTTTTTATTTGCCTGTTCACATAGACACACGAGGGCTTGTTTTTTGCAGGACAAGTTGTACTTTCCAACGCCACCATTTAATATTGCATATGATGTAGTGGGAAGCGGGAAAAAATCCAAATGGGGTGAAATTGCAAAAAAAAAAGTGATTCCACCACAGTTTTACAGGTTTTTTAATTACGACATTCGATTCACGATAAAACTGACCAGTTATTTTTATTCTACAGGTCGGTACGAATCGGGCAATACCTTTATATGTATAGTTTTCTTGCGTTTTGATAAAAAAAAAGTGGGGGAATAAAAATCTGTTTTATTTTTTGGTCGCCATATTTTGACCCCTATAACTTTTTTGGAGTTATGTGTACGGAGCTGTATGGGGGCTCATTTTTTGCGGGGCGATCTTAAATTTTCATTGATGCCATTCTGGGTTGTGTATGACTATTTGATCACTTTTTCTTAAAGGGTTTCTGTCATCAACTTTTGACATTATAAGCTGTCTGACATTAGCTATGTGCTAATGTCAGACCAGCTTGATAATGTCTTTTTTATAAAAATCGGATGTATATTTAGGCAGAAAAACTTACTTTTATAATATGTAAATTAGCCTCTAGGAGCAGGGGGGGGCGTTGCCCTGCTCCTAGCGGCTCCGTCCGGCAACCTGCTGGCACGCCCCTTCTTAGTTTGATTGACAGTGCGGGGAAGCGATTCTCCTGCACTGTCTTCTTCTGAAATCCAGCGCCTGCACCGCCGCTCTGTATTTGGCGCAGGCGCGGTGAGCAGAGGACGCTGGTGCCTGCTGTCCTCTGCTCACCGCGCCTGCGCCACAGCCGCCAAAATATCGGCCCAGTATATGCCCTTATATCAGCAGATTATGTTACCACCTGGGAGTCCGGACAACTCCAGTGTGTCATCTTGCGGTTGGGGGTGCGGGTAATGGCCTCCAGTCCTGTCCGGGACCGCCATCAGAAATTTCAGGGCCCAATGCAGGCAAACCATGTGGGCCCCCAACCCCTAGGCCCTTCTCACATTCATAGCCATAACTTTCTATTTTGCGTCAGGCCATTTTGCCATACACATTAGTAAGGGTGGGTTCAAATCACGTTTTTTCCTGTCCGCTTAACGTATATAAAAAAAAGTATACGTTAAATGGATGCCTCAGACTGATACCATACAGTGACATCCATTCCCCATAGAGTTCCATTGAAAAATATATATATAATAGGGTTGTTTCGGGTATCGAACTTTCGATACCCAATCGATACTTTTCTCTGGTATCGAGCTCGATACCAGGATTAGTATTTTATCGATTCTGGGCTGCGCTACTGCACAGCCCAGTATCAGAGAACGTGGCTGCGCCGCTCTCAGCGTGGCCATGTTCTCCTCGGCAGCACAGGGAGAAGGAGGCAGTCTCGGCGGGGTCACTGGCCACCAATGAGGAGTGTCTTTCACTATACAGATACAGGCAGAAGAAGCTCATTGCCGGCACCTGCCTGTGACCGGGCGCTGCGATCCGCGGCAGTTAACCCCTCAGGTGCCGCACCTGAACGCGCGTTTACTATTGCCAAAAACGCGCACAAAAACGCGCGTCTCAGAAACGCTCAGGTCTGAACCAAGCGTAAGAGTTTCATTTCTATCAACTTAAGGGCTCATGCCCACGACCATGTGCCGGCCGGGGCCGTGCTGTGGACCGCAAATTGCAGTCCGGAATGCATGGGCACCGACCATGAGGTCGCCACATGTGGATTGCGGACTCATTCACTTAAATGGGGTCCGCGATCTGCTTCAGACAGTCCGCACCGCAAAAAAGTAGTGCATGCAGTGCGGAGGCATGGACAGAAACCCCACGGAAGTACTCCGTAGTGCTTGCGTGGGGTTCCGCGCCTCCGTTTCACACCGACCTTCCGGATCGCGGTGCCAGAACGGCCAGGGCCTGTATTTTGCGGGCCGCGATACAGGCCCAGCCGGCACATTGTCGTGCGCATGAGCTTTTAGGGTAAGGCTACTTTCACATATGCGATTTTCTTTCCGGTTTTGAGATCCGGCACAGGGTCTCAAAACTGGAGGAAAACGCTTGTTTTGGTCCATTCATTGTCAATGGGGACAGAACGGAACGGAGTGCATCAGAATGCATTCCGTTCTGGTTTGTTGCGTTCTGTGACCGGACACAAAACCGCTGCACACTGAGGTTTTGTGTCCGGTTTGAAAAACTGAACAAACCGGATCTGGCTCTAAAAAAAAAATGAAAATACCAGATTAATTTTTACGGTTTTGGCGCCCATTGACTTACAATAGTGTTAGTGCCGGATTCGCTTTGTTCGATTTAATACAGATGCATCCAAGTGGAACGGATGAAGCCGGTTGTAGTAAATAAAACTGAAGCGTTTTTATCCGGTTTTCAAAATCCTCTGCTGGATCTCAAAACCGGAAAAAAAAAGGCATATGTGAAAGTAGCCTTAAATTAATTTAAAAAAAAAAAAACAATTGTGCCATTTTTTGTTGTTGTTTGCTGTTCACCAATCACCATAAGTGATGTGTTCCCTATATTGTGCGGGTTATTATGATTACAGGGATACCAAATACTGTTTTGTGATATTTATTAGTAGGTATGTAACAAAAACGAATTTATTGTATTGTTTTGTATTTATTGCAGAAAATTGTAAATTTTACCATAAAAGTTGGAAAGTAAAAGTTATATTTTTCTGTCATAACTTTAACTAAACAAATTGTTTTATAGGTGTCTGCTGGGAATTGTACCCCAGACCCTCTGTATAGCAGGCAGCAGGCTTACCCAATACACTATAAAAATAGGATTTTCTGTGCTTAAAAAGCTCGGCTGCCGCGCTACTTCACATAGGAATACGTGATACACAGTCATAAAACTGCTGCTGCTGTGCTGTTATTAATCCCCATCTTCTGTGTCTTGTAGATTTCCACAGTGAATCTCAAGATGATTTCTTATCCCCGTGTCCTCCTCTTTGGAGATTCGATTACTGAGGTAAAGAGATTTTCCACTCGCTTGCATCCGCAGTCTTCACGCTTTAGTGTATAAATGGTGTCCTGTCCGGAGAGGGTCATTTATAATCATTACCGCCCTGCCATGTCTCTATAGAGACATCACTGCGGATTATCTGAGCTCTGGCATCCCACAATCGCGGGACCACCACAGCCGGACACATTTATAATAGAGAACTGACGTAATTGTTACTAGAATCTTTGCTCACAGCTTAATTAGATTTCAGTTTTCTCACTCGTGTCATTGGGGACATAAATAACTGTGCGTATAGCTACCAAAAGAAGGAGACACTAAATGAAAAAAAGGAGTTAGCTCCTCCTGTCCGCTCTACCCCTCCTGAGCTAATGACTTTGGTAGGAGGCAGACACGTCTGCTTGCAGATCTGCTGAAATTTTTTCCTTGTTATTTTTTTCTTCATCTTCTAGCAGGAACATGGGTGGTTCCAACCTCACACTCGAGGGAGACCAGCGGCTTTTGCTCATTCCCTGCCTTTAGAATGCAAATCCACCATCACTCACCAACCATCAAATCACCTTATCCATCAAGGCACTGCATTTTCAGGCATAGCTTCCCTGCCCATGAGACCGCATGCCGACAAAGGTGACCCGGCTGGACATCAGGAAGGAGCAGAAAATGGTGGAACGGTATTGCTCCCCCCTACACACAAGCCAACCCACTCCAAGGGTTAACACGTCCACCTAGCTGACTGGGCTCCAGCCAGAACTGGGGACTTCTCCTTCTGTCCCGACACTCTGGTCACTGAGAGGTTAATCCCTATATCACCTCAGCTGGCCTGTGCTCCCTGATTTTAGGTAGGTAGGGACCCTCTCCAACTGGCCTCTCTGCACTGAACTAACCGCATATCTCCCTTGCCATCTACTGGGTCCCCTTTCCTATCCTGACCCTTTTTTGGCCTACTCTGCCACTACTTTGCTATCAGGAAGGGGGCTCAATGTTCATGCAGGTGTTGAAGCTGCTTTTCAATTAAAGCATTTAAGATACACTCTGGTGCTCCAAATCGAGGTACCCACAAGGGGTTAATATCCACGCGTGGCAGAGACAGATGTTGACACACAAGTTGGTGAAAGACAATCTCTTTCCTTATTACAATGTGTAAAACAGTATATACATCTTTACGGGGAAGGGTGTCCCCCTCTGAAGTTCATGTCGTTATTTAATTGGCTAAGAAGGAAAAGGCGATAAGAAGAAAAAGAGATAACACTCTAGCATCTGGCATTGTGCACTATCTTACGAACTTTGGTATGTGAGCTAAATGTAAACATCTGTAGGCAGAGGAGAAGTGAAGATGTACTCAGCCCGCAGCTCCATGCCCCCTTTTTCTTCTCTCTTAAGTGTTGCGTAAACAGACCCTCAGGAGCGGAGGGAGGAGTGAAGGCACCCCAGGTAAAAGCAGAGGTAGTTTATAGCAGCTACATAAAAATCCGCACCCGCATTACCCCTCAAAATAAATTAAGTATCATTTCATTCAGTTTCGGTAAGCCTTTGCAGTTCCGACATGTACCAGACAACCACATTACCAAAAATCCTGCTCTTATGCCAGAGTATTCGCGACATTGCTCGATGCTGTCTCTGACAAACTAACGCAGTTCTAATGTGCAACGGGCAACCTCCTTTAACAGCCGGAGTGATTTCTCTCTTGCCAGATAAGGGTTATGAGAAACCTGCCTGTGTCTGAGGGGCATCAGGCAAACCAGAGAATCCTACTCAGTTCTTATGTGCACAGAGCAACCACATTAACTCCAGGCAAAGTAACTGTGCTATCACTAGACGCAGTCTCAGACCAGCCTGAGGTGCATCGGTCAATCGTGTTACGTCCTTTACCAGGCAGAGTATTTTAAGCCTACTCAGCTCTGATGGCTCAGAGCAACCGCTTTGCCCTCCTTTAATAGATGGAGTAATTGCGCTTTCATTAGATCTGTGCTCGACAAGCCTGCCCATTGCTGATGTTCACCAAGTACCTGCGCTGTAGGTTAGGGATGGCATTTTTCTAGTCTATTTCGAGAAGCTGACTTGAACCGGGTTTCTGACCTGAATTCGACTCACCTGCCTGCACTCCCCTGCATCTGTCAAGTGTTTTCCATATAATTGCTTTCTTATATATAGTAGTCATGTTGTTGGCATAGTATATTCCCTTACTAGGCACTATGCTTCATCATTCCTGCTTGGGTCCGGGATGCGTTTTTCTCTTATTATAATTGGCCTGAGGGCGATCTTTGTATCTAGATGAGCCTACCTCTGTAGGTCTCCCCTGGGTACTTAACTTGACAGGGTGCTCTGAGTCGCAGCGGTAAAGTTTTTTTTGTTGCCACCAGAATATCTCACACGTCCAGGTCTGGAAGCACGTGGCTAGCTCCCATCTTACGGGAATACCGGTCTATCAGGTCTACCCAGACTTCTGGTCACCAGTTGGGTCATTATCTTTCCTATTCTCTATCTCAGTCTTAGCAGGATTATTCCTGACATGGCTGTCAAGGACCATAGCTGGACCATCTCTCTTTCTCTTGATGTTCCTGTTTTCAGTGCTCCCAACTCTGTTTAATCTGAAGAGTCATTCCGCATTCCACTAGCATAGTATTTGGTCTGTGCTTCCATAGAGCCACAGAGGAAGGGGCTCTCTGCAGTCCTATATATGTAATTCCTTGGGTCCCTCACAGGATCCGTTCTCTCCAGGATCTCCAGTGGATGCTCTGTGGTTCAGTTCATCTTACTGGTGTACACAAGGTTTATTCCTTATTCAAAGTTTATTCCTTGAGTTATTATTCCAGGGTTATAATTTTATCCCCAGCATGGGTTGGTCCTGGCATTTTTTCCAAGACTTTCCCACTGGTGGGTGGACACCTCCTTGCAGTTTATACTATCTGGGTCCTCTTGTGGTCACTCCTCTCCTCTTTGGAATCCCTACTGCAGTCTTTTCTCTTTGTTTCTCTACATTCGATAAGGCCTGTTTGAGCAGTTCTTTCGAGCTGTCACTCATCCCATCATGTGCCCAGCAATCTCTTCATTGTCTATCCAGACTACTACTTCTCACTTGTCATGCAGGATCTAGGCCCCCTATGTATTCCTGTGTGTTCCTTGTATTAGGATGGCCGTCTGAGCAGCATAGCTCAATAAGCAAGGTTCCTTGTCTTAGCCTTGCCCCTTTTGTATATGGATCGATTCCCTTGGCATCTCAAGATACTTCCCGGTTGCTGGGCTCTGTCTTTGATTTTCTCCCTCTGCAACGTCTTTGGAACATTCCACCGTCTTCTTAATCCCCCAAAAACAGTAGCAAGAAATTGGAATTTTTGTACTCTCCTGTAAAATCCTTTTCTCACTTCACTACGTTCATTGCGGGACCTTTTTTTTTTTTTTACTTAGTGTCACCTCCTAGTGGCAGCAGCTATACCCATGGTCCTCTGTGTCCCCCATTGAACATAGTGAGACAACAATTTTACAGGTCAATGAATAGGACTGAGCTGCAAATAGGCCATGTGACCAATGAACGTAATATCAGTTCAGCGCCTCTGATCAGCCAGCTGATCGGTTGGGGTGCCAGTAGTCTGATCCCCCACTGATCAGATATTCATGACATATCCAGAGGATAGGCCATCAATATTGAACTCCTGGAAAATTTAGCACATCTTGCTCCTGTGGACTTTTTACTAAGACTGGTATCTGAAATGTCCTTTTTTTTTTTGTTTTTGCAGATGATCTGGAATTTTAATACAATTCTGTTATATTCAATTTTTGTCTTTTAGCTTGCCTTTGAAACAAATGGTTGGGGAGCTACCCTGGCAAATAAGCTTGTACGGTGAGTATAGCCCAGTTTCCACAGGACAGAAAGGGGAAGGTTATATACCGGTGCACCATACAACTGGATCAGCGGTCTTCCTCAGTGCAGCGTGCACCATATTCACGTACACACGTTCACGTACAGTTCTGAAGCCCCATCAACTTTTGATGACAAATGCAGCAGTTGTAGAAAGTGGTGTAGGAGCTTCATAAATAGGATATAATGTTTGTTTTTTTGCAGAAAATGTGACGTCCTGAACCGTGGCCTGTCAGGTTACAACACTAGATTGGCTAAACCCATCCTACCAAAACTCATCCCTGACAGTGCCAGTGCTGCAGAGATTGCTGCCGTTACCATTTTCTTTGGCGCTAATGACAGTTCTATAAGAGGTAAATGTACTTTGTGCTAAATCATATTTATAAGGGCTCTGCTATCACAGCACACTGTGCTCTATTAGGATGTATGGACGTCACAGGAAGGATTACTCCGCACTTCACCGACCTATGTTATTGAGTGGGGTGGTGGATGTACTGGAGGATTTGGCACGGGTGTTGCAGGGAAGATGCCTAGTTTGCTTCTGTCTGCCCATAGAGTGCACACTCCCTTGCCTCTTTAAGTGCCATTAAGAGTACACATTAATCTTCCCCAGCCAATGGCTGGCCACCTCACGGTATTTAAGTCTAGTTTCCTGCAAAGTTGTGCTACTTGTCTTGTGTGCTCTCTCCCGTATATCAGCTTCTGCATGTCTCTGAATTTGACCCTTCGCTTCCTTACCTGCCCACTCTGACCTCTGCCTAATCTCCATATTGACCCCAAGATGCCTGCACTGACCTCTGTTTGATCTTCATACTGACTCTTAGCTGCCTGCCCTGACCTTTGTCTGATCTCCATATTGACTGAGCTGCCTGCCCTGACCTCTGCCTGATCTCTGTACTGACTCTGAGCTGCCTGCCCTGACCTCTGCCTGATCTTCATACTGACTCTGAACTACCTGTCCTGACCTCTGCCTAATCTCTGTACTGACTCTGATCTACTTGTTCTGACCCCGACCTGATCTCCATACTGTCTCTGAGCTGCCTGCCCTTACCTCTGCCTGATCTTCATACTGACTCTGAACTACCTGTCCTGACCTCTGCCTGATCTTCGTACTGACTCTGAGCTACCTGTCCTGACCTCTGCCTGATCTTCATACTGACTCTGAGCTACCTGTCCTGACCTCTGCCTGATCTCCATACTGACTCTAAGCTGGCTGCCCTGACCTATGCCTGATGTTATAAGTCACCGCTTGAGGGTACAGAGGATCAAATAAACTCCAGAAGTGTGTCCCACCAGAAGTTCAAAAGGGTTATTGGGTTACAGTGCGTGATCCAGTTGGTTAGCCAGCCATTTGATGCTGGAACCCTCTACTGCTTTACCTAGAATGTATTGCCCACAATTCCCCTAACCTTTTTGTGACGGATCTTATTGTACAGCACTATGGG
The DNA here is from genome assembly GCA_033119425.1 of Bufotes viridis. Classification (NCBI taxonomy): domain Eukaryota; kingdom Metazoa; phylum Chordata; class Amphibia; order Anura; family Bufonidae; genus Bufotes; species Bufotes viridis. The sequence continues at coordinate 62,640,521 of CM065592.1, forward strand.
GGTCATTTATTATGCTGAAATACGCCTATCTTAGGCATATTTCAGGCGCAACGATTAGTTGCACCACAATCTGCGACTTCTCCCCGCTTACGCCAGGTCTTCATAACTTCGTCCGAACCACCGCCAGCTTAGGGGTTTATTAAGACTGGCGTCTAAAACGCCGGTCTTAATAAATATGCCCCTTCGTTTTTACTCTGCTGTAGAATAAGCCCCGCATAAGCGTCTTGTTATTTCCTGAAGCTGGTGCCTGGATGTCTACTGACAGTCCGACACCTGATCTGATGGTCGAGATTGGAGGAACCTCTGATCTCAGCCATTTAACTGTATGATTGTGGAGATCAAGCAGCATCTACACATTAAGTTTACTGTGACTTGCGTTGACACACAGAAATCTAGCAGGTTTGGATATGGGATTAAAAAAATACAAAATTTAAAGTCTGCAAAATAAAAAATCACAATTACTTGGTTTAAGATAAATTTTCAGCAAAAACAAACCAAACAAACGTCACTTGCTCGGTGTCCACATGATACACATAATGTCCAGAGAATTCCATTTACTTAGTGACGAACATGAACAGTGGCCCTACGTTTGCCTGGTTCTCTGTGTCTAGCGGAAGTAAGATGTGTGGCGGGGGAGGGGCACTTTACCAGTGTTTTCACGTAATACCACATTTCATCAGCTCCTCCAGACTTTAATGGCCATGCCTCATCTGTTCTGTATCCTTCTGGAAACTTTGTATTATTCACCCCTCCAGACTCTGCCGGCAAAGCGTCCTTCATAAGTAATGAGGGCGCCCCCTGCTGGCCACAAAAGCTCTGCCACTTGGCACCATGCTGGGAATTACACACAATTACTTTTCGTTTTCTTTTTATTTCGCCTCCGTTCACATAGAGCAAAATCCTCAAAAGCACGTCCCGCTGGAAGAATACACAGAGAATCTGAGGAGCATGGTCCAGTATTTGAAGAGCGTCAATATCAAGGAAGAGAAAATCGCTCTGATCGCACCGCCGCCGATTCACGAACCAACTTTGGAAAAGCATTGCCTCACAAACGGTAATAGCATCGGAGGGCAGTGGGGCAGGGCAGAAATCTTCCATTGTGGTATTCTCTTCTCCAGCCTGATATGGGGAAGAACACAAGCAGTGACTGAGCTGAATAGTCATATCTGACTGGGGGAAAAGTCGCAGACACCCTTACGTGTACCTTGCAGAGGTTCCTAACTTTTGGTATAGTCGCAAGGTTACCTGCCGCTTCTTTCCCCAAAAGAAAATAAATAAATTTGTATTGACAGCTTCTATATAACCTAATGGATAGGATAAACTTGTTTCAGCTGATGGGTTAGATACATGTAGATACGTGCCTTCATAAACTAACCCTATACTTATTTAATATGAGATAGTGATTACAATAGTCCATATATGAGGGTGCACTATGACATAAAGGGGCTCTTTGGGAGTTGAAACAGTTAATGGCATTGTGTCATCAGAAAACTACCTATTATTTAAGTAACATTTTTATGTTTAACACATTTTTAAAGAATTTTGTTGGTTATTTTTTATTTTCCATGTCACTCTCTATAAAACAAAAAACATAAAATCCTGCAGTTTTCCCACTGGCCGCTAAGCTTAATAATAGGCGCCACTTCTTGGTCTGTACAGATCACTTTACTGCAGTTATCTGCTTATCTGTCATTCTAATCCTGCCTGTAGTGATATCACCTCTGTGTATATAGATAAGACAGATCCACCATTCACAGTAGGTAATTGTCAAAGCTTTTTCATTCCTTCCTTGCCACTGAGCATGCCTAGAAGACTCTCCCATAGAAGTCATTGAGGTCCCCTCCTGACCATTGTGTTTATGGACTATGGGGCTGCCGTAAAGCAATTTTCTTAATGCTTTCTTAATGCTGTTAAGAACATCTCAGGCAAGATGGCCGCCCTCGTAATCATGTTCAGGAAATAGAATGAATAAATCTGCAATCAGAAAATTAAAAGAGATTAGAAAAAAAAAAGGCTATGTGTTACCATCTGGTTTTAACTTGGAGATACATTTCCTTTAAAGGGTTTCTGTCATCACGTTTTGACATTATAAGCTGTCTGACATTAGCTATGTGCTAACGTCAGAGCAGCTTGATAATGTCTTTTTTATAAAAATCCGATTTATATTCAGGCTACAAAAAACGTACTTTTATAATATGTAAATTAGCCTCTAGGAGCAGGGGGGGCGTTGCCCTGCTCCTAGAAGCTCTGTGCGGCAACCTGCTGGCACGCCCCTTCTTACTTTGAGTGACAGTGCCGGGCAGCGATCCTCCAGCACTGTCTCCTTGTGAAATCCAGCGCACGGCCGCTCTGTGCTCGGCGCAGGCGCGGTGAGCAGAGGACGCTGGTGCCTGCTGTCCTCTGCTCACCGCGCCTGCGCCGAATACAGAGCGGCCGTGCAGGCGTGGGATTTCACAAGGAGACAGTGCCGGAGGATCGCTGCCCGGCACTGTCACTCAAAGTAAGAAGGGGCGTGCCAGCAGGTTGCCGCACAGAGCTTCTAGGAGCAGGGCAACGCCCCCCCTGCTCCTAGAGGCTAATTTACATATTATAAAAGTACGTTTTTTAGCCTGAATATAAATCGGATTTTTATAAAAAAGACATTATCAAGCTGCTCTGACGTTAGCACATAGCTAATGTCAGACAGCTTATAATGTCAAAACGTGATGACAGAAACCCTTTAAGTTTACAGGAGGAAATGCCCTAAAATAAAAAAAAAGAACCCTATACATCCCCTGTTACTCTGGTGTTTTCAGCCTGTCTTTCTTTACTTGTGATGACATAACATACATCTACTTCATCACAGCAGCCAATCACTGGCCTCAGCGGTGGTGTTAGCATGTGTGACACAAGAATACTGAGGCCAGTGATTGGTTGCAGCGGTGATCTGGAAGTATGTGACATTATCGCCACAGGACAAGCAAACAGAGAGTGGCTGAGACCTGCCAGGGCTTTGTCATGTAACTTTTTTTTTTATTATTTTAGCACACTTCCTCACATTTTTTCCTGCACACACGATTAAGGCATAAATAGGTAAGACAGGACCACTCACAGGACTTCTCTGTAGGTCCACGAGGTGGCGGTGCCAGCGGTGTTGAGCCCTAGCCTGCTGGGCTCCCAATAGCCAAGAGGAGAAGAAGATAGCCGCGGCACTCAATGTCTTCAGAAATATTCCAGTGTTTATTCACCAAACAAGCCACGTTTCGACTCGTGTGAGCTGGAGCTTGAAAAAGACTCACACAAGTCGAAACGTCGCTTGTTTGCTGAATAAACACTGGAATATTTCTGAAGACATTGAGTGCCGCGGCTATCTTCTTCTCCTCTTGCACACATGATTGTTTTTTACCCACATTTTCCGTGCAATTTGGTGTGTTCCCGTGCCAAATCCACGTGTGGATTTTTTTTTTGCAGATTTGCAAAGAATGAAATCTGCAGCAAAAATCTGCACAAAGAATTACCATGCCGCAGGATTCAAAAATCCACACTGCAGGAAAGGTTCTGCACTGTGTGAATACAATCTTCTGTTTCAGGAGCTTTTATGGAAGTTTACTACTGCCCCTTTACAGCAGCGACGTGGCGTCCTGCTGCTCTTAGTGAGAGTGACGAGAATTACAGCTGTTTTATATATTGTTCACACTAATATCTCTGTCCGTACAGGATTCAAGCTAAACCGTCTGAACGCTGTGACCGGGACGTATGCCAGGGCCTGTGCTCAGGTTGGCGATGAGTATGGAGCGGATGTTGTGGATTTGTGGACGCTGATGCAGGAAGGTGGCTCGGTAAGAGGAATCGTGGCCCCTAGGGCTCTTGCACACAAACGTTTTTTTTTCCCCGTTTACTTTCCGTTTTTTGCGTTCCCTATACGGACCGTATACGAAACTATTGATTTCAATGGATCCGCAAAAAAAAAACGGAAGGTACTCCGTATGCCTTCCGTTTCCGTCTTTCCGTTCAAAGATAAAATATGTCCTATTATTGTCCGCATAACAAACAAGGATAGTACTGTTCTATCAGGGACCAGCTGTTCCGTTTCGCAAAAAACAGAATGCACGCGGACGTCATACGTATTTTTTGCGGATCCGTTTTTGGCGGAGTGCAAAATACAGAAAAAGTCATACTGTCCTGTGCATGAGGCCTTAGTAATATCATCCGTGGGGCTTTCAATCACTGACAGTAGTGTACATATAGCAGTTACTCCCCCTGCTGGCCAAAGCTTATACTTCACCTTCAACATTTGGAGTCCTATTAGACGGGCAAATATTCTAGACGACGGTGACGGTTTAGCGAGTTGTTTGCGACATTCAATTACATGATACAATAATTGCTGCTTGCTCGTTATTGTGATCATTGCTCATTTGACCCTAGAGCATTTACACTGCCAACTACTGGCAGATTTCTGATTAGATGAGGGGATACGGTGACTAACGAAATTCATCCAATCCACGGAAAAGGAACGGTTTGTCCTCTGTCCCATTTGACCTCTGCACAATATTACATGCAGCAGTAATTTCTCAAATTCAAACAACTATGCAAAAAGCGATTATCTTTCTGTATAATGGGCGCTAAAAGGGGTTTTCCAGGCTCCTAATACTGATGGCTTATCCTCAGCATAGATCATCAAGATCTGATCGGTGAGGGTCCGATGCCGAGCACCCCCACCAATCAGCTGTTCCTTGCAGCCTCCGGTGCTGGAACTAGCACTGTAAATGGAACAGGAAGCACAGCGCCATTTCAATTGCAGTGGCCTTGCTGGGTTACTGCAGCTCAGCTCCCACTGAAGTGAATGAAAAGCTGCCAGAGAACAACTTAAAGAGGTATTCAATTTTTAAAGCTTCCATTTATTTGTTTAGTGAATAGTGAGTTATACAGTTTTCTAATATACATTTATTTAAAATTTTGCTCACAGACCTTTATTAAATTCACACAATAGTCAGTCTCTAAAGAAAAAAAAATGGTACTGCCCATTTTTGTCTTGTAAAATGCATCCTTAGGGCATCTGAATAGGACTAAAGATGGCGTCAGTCATGTGACCTCTGGCATTTCGTTAACTGCCCAGATATCTTCCTGGTGAATAGCAGTTTACTGAGGTGCAGCGCATATATACAGTATTACTGCCTGCAGCAGAACTTCAGCATTTCATGTCTGCCTGTGTAGAAGCACATTTGTCTTTGTTCACCCTGTCTTCCCTGTATCTGTTGTGTTTCTAATTTACATTTAACTTTATTAACAACATCACCTAGAGACAGGCAGCCATTTTACAAATCACCTCGAAACAGATAGCCATGTAAACCCAAATACAGTGAAGTAGTTGTTATAATAGCCACAATGGTTTCCACCATTATTCCTATGTAGTTATCCCATGTCCTGTGTGCTGACGCAGCACATATATCATGTAACACTGTTGCTTACTGAATGTCAGTGGAGTGTCAAATAACTGATGCCATGTTTCAGTTAGGCCATGGATGCATTACATGGCACTGACTGATTCATGGGCTAAACTAAACCATTCTACTGTGCAGATAGGGGTAAACAACCACCTTATATAAGAAAGGTATTTAAGCAAAATTTTAAATACATGTGTGTTTGAATACTATATGTGTATTTGAATACCGTTATCAAAAAAACGGAATACCACTTTAACGGAGAGAGCATCCCTGAGGGAAAGAGAACCGACGTCCATGGAAGGCCTCAGACCACATTCCAAGGCTGTGCACTGGATTCAGACAGTAAGATACTGCTCATTGATGGCATTCAGACTTTACTGCATGCAGACAAGGTAATTTGCCTCTGGCACCCACCACACTTTGAGACGGACTGACCACACATATCAGAGATCTGCCCCTCTCAGCCTGAGAATTGCAGAAATAGTTAATGAGAACGGAATTGCACGCTTGTGGTTATTTGGGAAGATTGCAAAGTGAACTTAGAGTGGGACTCGTGGAGGACTACTACTACCATCATTGATGCTGCCAACTATTGGGAGAATTTTACTCTGTAACATTCAAATGACTATAGAAAAATGTAAGTGATTATCTTTCTGTAAAATGGGCACTTCCAGGCTCCTCAGGATAGATCATCAATATCTGATCAGTGAGGGTCCGACGCTGAGCACCCCCACCAAGCAGCTGTTCCTTGCAGCCTCTGGCGCTGGTACTAGCTGGAAGTAGACTTTTTACTGCTGTATGAAATACTACTCCCATTATCTACTCAATAAAATTTCATTTATTGCAACCAAATGGCCTGGTCATTGTCACCATCATTCACCGGCCCTCACTTTACCTGATTTCCTGCATTGCTAAACATCCACCATCAAGGGCACCCCAACTATCACCAGGCAGGAGCCTCAAGGGAGAAAGCCTTTATTCACTGTGCACGACCCTGGGAGAGGCAGAGGGAAAATTTCCACTGTTACCTGTGAGAACTACTACCACCATCATAGCCCCTACCACTTCTCCCAACCTCGCCTCCCCTCTGAATCACTGCAACAGTATATGTATGTGGTTTATTGTCAGGAGGAGGTTTATATGATGAATATGGTGGCTTTTATTTCAGGAATACTCCACGGTGTGATCCTCATATGATCTGATATAGAACCCATCATGACTTGTAACCGGTTCTTGTGTTCATTCCAGGACTACGCAGTGTACCTGAAGGATGGGCTCCATTTATCAGAGGAAGGCAACCAATTCCTGGAGTCCAAGCTGTGGCCTCTCTTGGAGAAGAAGTTGGGGGCCCTGCCTTTTATCTTACCTTATTGGAACGATGTGGACAATAATAACCCAGAATCCTCTCTTTTCCAAAGCATCACCGAAAAGAAAGACTAGTGATCTGCTTCACCCAATCAGGTTCTACCTTACAACTAGGGATATAGGGGTGTCCAATGCTGCATTTGTAGACAGGATCACCCTCCAGGGTTACAGAACATACAGTCTACAAGGATTACGTTATTGCATCACAATTATCCGTGTAGCCCGTTGCATACACTAGACTTCTATGCACAATGCATTCAGAAAGTCTTCAGACCCTTCCATTTTTTTCACATGGTGTTATGTTTTGACCTAAAATTTAAATAAAAAAGTTTTCCCGATCATTCTGCATTCAATACCCTGTAATGAGAAAGTGAAAGCAGAATTGTAAAATGTTTTGCAAATTGATTTAAAAGGAATAGCTAAAATTTCACCAGGATATCTGTTCAAAAACCCTTTGCTATGATACTCGAAATTTAGCTCTGGGGACCTCCCATTTCTCTTGATCATGTTTGAGATGTTTCTACACCTTGATTGAAGTCAACCTATGGTAAATTCAGTGGATTGGACATAATTAGGAAAGTCACAGCCCTGGCAATAGAAGGTCTCACAGCTGACAATGCATATCAGAGCAAAAAACAAGCCATGAGGGGAAAGAACTGCCTGTAGAGCTCAGAGACATGTGGAGGTAAAGATCTGGATAAGGTTACAAAAATTTCTGCTGCACTGAAAGTTCCTAAGAGCACAGTGGCCTTCATAATTCTTAAATGGAAGAAGCTTGAAACAACCATGACTCTTCCTAGAGCTGGCTGCCCCACCAACGAAATAGGGAGAGAAGGGCCTTAGCAAGAGAGGTGACCAAGGACCCAACTCTGGCTGAGCTCCAAAGATCCTGTGTGCAGATGGGAGAAACTTCCAGAAGGTCAAGCAAAGTACAGAGATATTTTTAATGAAAACCTGATCCAGAATGCTGTGGACCTCAGACTGGGCCGAAGGTTTACCTTCCAACAAGACAATGACCTTAAGTACACAGCCAAGACAACCCAGGAGTGGCTTAGGGACAACTGTGGGAATGTCCTTGAGTGGTCCAACCAGAGCCTTGACTTGAACCCAACTGAACATCTCTGGAGAGACCTGAAGATGGCTGTCCACCTAAGGTCATCCCTCATCCAACCTGACAGAGCTTGAGAGGATCTGTAAAGAAGAATGGCAGAAAATTCCCCAATACAGGTGTGCAAAACTTGTGGAATCATACCCAAGAAGACTGGAGGCTGTAATCACTGCCAGAGGTGCTTCAACTAAGTAATAAGTAAAGGGTACGAGTGCTTATGTCAGTGCATGATTTTAGCCTTTCCTTTTCAATAAATTAGCAAAGATTACTAACATTATCTTCTCACTTTGTCATTATGGGGGACTGAGCGTAGATTTATGGGGGAAATCTGGATTTTAGCACAAGGCCGCAACATAACAAAATGTTAAAAAGTGAAAGTGTCTGAAGATTTTTCAAATGCATCGTAAATGACCTCATCTGGTCAGAGGGAGAAGTAACAGACTCCTCTTTGATGGGGGAGCTTCGAACAGCAAATTCACACTTTGGGTGGACCCCTCCATAGTTTACACTTTTATTTTTCTCAGGTCACGTTGCTGCCCCCCTGTAATGACATTATAATGTAATGGGCACGGGGGCAATTCTTACTGCACTATAGTAAGTGAAAATTAGTTGTGGAGAAGGGAGAAGGATACAACTCTATAATCTTGTTGTCTCTAAGATCTGTGTAATTTCTATTGGTATATTAAAGGGTGTTAAAGGGAATATGTTGCCTATAATTTTTTTACAAACAGATAGTGACGCACATCCTTTTTTCTCATCTGTTTTTATTTTCTGATTGTAAATTATTTTTTTCTATTTCCTGAACATGATTATGGGGGCAGCTATCTTTTTTTATACTGTAGATTTTTATTGCCACGTAGTGTGAAAATTTTCAATAACCCAGAAAGGAAAGAAAAAGGAAAAACATGAAATGGTACGACCTAGCTCATATAGAGTCATTTAGCAGACCATCAAAATTTCGTGAGTCCCGTCATATTCCCTTCCCTCCTTAGGCGGAATATGTTCGCTCACCACTGGACCCTGTACATTCTGTAGCATTACCCTCCTTCCATAGGCGTAGTAATTGCCTTTGCACTGGATACCATACTGCCTGTAGCATTACCCTCCTTCCATAGGCAGAATAATTGCCCTTGCGCTGGGGGATGTATTTTGTGATGGACTGTGGTATTTGGCTCTGTTGGGGTGGTATAATATCCGACAATATGGTATCCATTCTATCCATTTGTACCCAATTACAAAACAGCACCACTTTTAGTATTTTTTTCCAGGGCCACTCTAAGTTCCCAGTCCAACCCTGGAGACACATGTAACCGCAGGATGTCCTGCACATATCGCTGTGCTGTGTCCCTCCTATCACTACTAGGGGCGACCCACTGTCATATGCGACGGCTCTCCTGATCTTCACACCAACCCGACTGTCATCAGATCCCAAACAGAACCTGGATGTGTCACCAAAGACAATACCGTTCCAATCCGTGGCAGTCCATGTTTCTTGTTCATGATACCACTGCAAATGAAGGTGATGGCTGGCTATCAATGACAGGACACATAATGGGCATGATGACACTAAATTTCTTTCCACTGAGCACCTGGAAATGGTCCGGGCAGAGACAGGGGTGTGTAATGGAGGAGCCACCTGGGTCTGGAGGGTGGAGAACAAAACTGTGGGAGCTGGTTGTGCTTGTTGACAGATGAAACAGTGCCCTCTACTGGGGCATCCCGAGCCTGTTCACCATGTGTGTGCCCTCACATAACCACTGCTCTCAGCTAGGACAGAGCCCCCTCCTGCTTCTCTCAGTCCAGTGATGTGCCCCCTCTAAAAATCTGTCAGATATGGGATGCATAAGCACCGGATTTGCCATCATAGATTTTCATGAGGTAAATCTGCAATGTTTTACAGTATCAGCAGTAGACTTTAATCTCATCCACAAACTTTTGGAAAATTCTTCAGGGTGAATTGACCTGCAGATTTAACATCAGCCGCACGTCAATTTGTTCTGCGGTATCTTCACCTCAAGTTTCACCCCCAGCTGGGTGTTGTACTCCGCCCATAGCTGAGGAAAATTCTTAGGACAATTCTTCCTGGGAAGGAACTTACATGTTTACTGGAGACAAATAGCACGGCAGACTACAGAGTGGACTGAAAAGAGCAGGCAGACTACAGAGTGGACTGAAAAGAGCAGGCAGACTACAGAGTGGACTGAAAAGAGCAGGCAAATTACAGAGTGGACTGAAAAGAGCAGGAAGACTACAGAGTGGACTGAAAAGAGAAGGCAGACTACAGAGTGGACTAAAAAGAGCAGCCAGACTACAGAGTGAACTGAAAAGAGCAGCCAGACTACAGCGTGGACTGAAAAGAGCAGGAAGACTACAGAGTGGACTGAAAAGAGCAGGCAGACTACAGAGTGGGCTGAAAAGAGCAGGCAGACTACAGAGAGGACTGAAAAGAGCAGGCAGGCTACAGAGTGGACTAAAAAGAGCAGCCAGACTACAGAGTGGACTGAAAAGAGCAGCCAGACTACAGAGTGGACTGAAAAGGGCAGGAAGACTACAGAGTGGACTGAAAAGAGAGGGCAGACTACAGAGTGGACTTAAAAGAGCAAGAAGACATCAGAGTGGACTGAAAAGAGCAGGCAGACTACAGAGTCGACTGAAAAGAGCAGGCAGACTACAGAGTGGACTGAAAAGAGCAGGCAGACTACAGAGTGGACTGAAAAGAGCAGGCAAACTACAGAGTGGACTGAAAAGAGCAGGAAGACTACAGAGTGGACTGAAAAGAGAAGGCAGACTACAGAGTGGACTAAAAAGAGCAGCCAGACTACAGAGTGAACTGAAAAGAGCAGCCAGACTACAGAGTGGACTGAAAAGAGCAGGAAGACTACAGAGTGGACTGAAAAGAGCAGGCAGACTACAGAGTGGGCTGAAAAGAGCAGGCAGACTACAGAGAGGACTGAAAAGAGCAGGCAGGCTACAGAGTGGACTAAAAAGAGCAGCCAGACTACAGAGTGGACTGAAAAGAGCAGCCAGACTACAGAGTGGACTGAAAAGGGCAGGAAGACTACAGAGTGGACTGAAAAGGGCAGGAAGACTACAGAGTGGACTGAAAAGAGAGGGCAGACTACAGAGTGGACTTAAAAGAGCAGGAAGACATCAGAGTGGACTGAAAAGAGCAGGCAGACTACAGAGTCGGCTGAAAAGAGCAGGCAGGCTACAGAGTGGACTGAAAAGAGCAGGCAGGCTACAGAGTGGACTGAAAAGTGCGGGCAGACTACAGAGTGGACTGAAAAGAGAAAGCAGACTACAGAGTGGACTGAAAAGAGCAGGCAGACTACAGAGTTGACTGAAAAGCGAAGGCAGACTACAGAGTGGACTAAAAAGAGAAGGCAGACTACAGAGTTGACTGAAAAGCGAAGGCAGACTACAGAGTAGACTGAAAAGAGCAGGCAGACTACAGAGTGGACTGAAAAGAGAAGGCAGACTACAGAGTGGACTGAAAAGAGCAGGCAGACTACAGAGTGGACTGAAAAGAGAAGGCAGACTACAGAGTAGACTGAAAAGAGAAGGCAGACTACAGAGTGGACTGAAAAGAGCAGGCAGGCTACAGAGTGGACTTAAAAGAGCAGGCAGGCTACATAGTGGACTGAAAAGTGCAGGCAGACTACAGAGTGGACTGAAAAGAGAAGGCAGACTACAGAGTTGACTGAAAAGCGAAGGCAGACTACAGAGTGGACTGAAAAGAGCAGGCAGAATACAGAGTGGACTGAAAAGAGAAGGCAGACTACAGAGTGGACTGAAAAGAGAAGGCAGACTACAGAGTGGACTGAAAAGAGCAGGCAGACTACAGAGTGGACTGAAAAGAGCAGGCAGACTACAGAGTGGACTGAAAAGAGAAGGCAGACTACAGAGTGGACTGAAAAGAGCAGGCAGACTGCATAGTGGACTGAAAAGAGCAGGCAGACTACAGAGTGGACTGAAAAGAGCAGGCCCACTACAGAGTGGACTGAAAAGAGCAGACAGACTACAGAGAGGACTGAAAAGAGAAGGCAGATTACAGAGTGGACTGAATAGAGCAGGCAGACTACAGAGTGGACTGAAAAGAGCAGGCAAACTACAGAGTGGACTGAAAAGAGCAGGCAGACTACAGAGTGGACTGAAAAGAGCAGGCAGGCTACACAGTGGACTGAAAAGTGCAGGCAGGCAACAGAGTGGACTGAAAAGAGCAGGAAGGCTACAGAGTGGACTGAAAAGTGCAGGCAGACTACCGAGTGGACTGAAAAGAGCAGGCAGACTACAGAGTGGACTGAAAAGAGCAGGCAGACTACAGAGTGGACTGAAAAGAGCAGGCAGACTACAGAGTGGACTGAAAAGAGCAGGAAGACTACAGAATGCCAAGTGTAAAATGTAACGGTAGAATAGTCTGCAATGGTGACAGACCATTATACCCAGGATGACACAGGCATAACATTAAAGAGTAACTAAACTTTTATAATAATTTTTAATATGTTGTCCCTAATCCCCTAAAAAAAAAAAAATTCTAATATACTTTATTAATTTCCTTTTTTTACTGTACTTTTACATCCCTAAAGCGCACCATTTACTGTGCGCTTAAAACTCAGATCTTCTTACACCGCTGACAGCTCCGTGGTGTACGGAGTACTCATTTTATTATTGGGCAGCAGCAGCGCAGGGAGTGCGGGCAGGAGCGCTTATTCCTGCCCCTGCCCTGTTACTAACTCCTGGCATAGCACATGGATACCCTGTACCAGGGCTGTGGAGTCGGAGTCGAGGAGTCGGAGTCGGAGGCAATTTTGGGTACCTGGAGTCGAGTCGGAGTCGGCAAAAAATGGACCGACTCCGACTCCGACTCCTACTAGATTTAAATTGGAATAAAAAAAAATTGGAATAAAAAAAAAGCAAGTTTAAATGTCCCAATTCAGATAAAGTTATAATTAATTACTTCTCTACTGTAAGAATAAAGGCCAATGCATGCAGTGCGTCACGTTAGTGCTAAACAAAGACGTTAAGTGACCGTGAAGAAGCATGCTTTTCATATGCTTTACTATGCAGTTAAAGGGACACTGACAGGCTGATTTACCGGCTAAAGATATATCTGCTGGTATTCATCAGAGGATTAGGAATACAACTAGACGACTGTTACCCCCAGTTGAGGTTTACTTGTGTTTAAAAACGTTTTAATCCATATGCAAATTCTCTACCTTTGTGCCCAAGGAGGCAGGCGCACATGTAGAGTACTGGCAGCACTAGACAGGACTAGGTAGCGAGGAGGAAGAGAGAAAGCTGGCACATCCTCAGCATAGCCAGACGAGGCTGCTGCCAGCACTCTACACGTGCGCCTGCGCAGGAATTCAGCGTTCGGCTAGCCTTAAAAAAAAGGCCAGTGCAGTGAATAATAACAAGGGGAACAGCGCGGCTGGGCACAAAGCCGCAGGAGACGCTGCCCCATTGGGCACAAAGATAGTGAATTTGCATACAGATTAAAATGTTTTTTAAACACAAGTACAGCTTAACTGGGGGTAACATTAGTATCGTTTTATTCCTAATTCTCTGATGAATACCAGTATATATATATCTTTAGCTGGAAAATCAGCCTGTCAGTGTCCCTTTAAGGAGCGGCAATACTTACACTTTCCATTGTCTTGTGGGCTGCTGTTACAGGGAACCCATGGTTATCCTCGCCTCTCACTGATAACTGATTAAGGACTGGAGACACTTGTATAAGTGAAGGGAATGGAGAGTCAATAGTTCAAGACTGAAGCTGTAAACCATTTGAAAAACTGCTATCATTCAGCTAAGGCTATAAAACATGTAAACTCAGATTGTTAGCTTAAATTTTAAACACGACTATGGGATTCTACTAGGAAAATCATGTTTTAAAATAAATGCCCCTTCCCCTGCCCCTTCCTGGATCCTCCCACTGCTCTATCTTCAGCAGAAGATCAGCACACAAAGGAGAAGGCAGCAGCTTCTGCTCAACTACCTCTCTGTGCTAGAGGAGATTAGAAGAACTTGGTGGAACAGCTTCGTATTTGCATATTAAATACAGAGGAGTCGGAGTCGGAGTCGGAAGTTTCAAAATCTGAGGAGTCGGAGTCGGACAATTTATCTACCGACTCCACAGCCCTGCCCTGTACCCAAGTACAATGCCAGGATTAGCGGAGCAGAGCGGGCTCCTGCTTCTGCCTGCTCTGCTAAGTTACAGTAAGAGAACTGCATGATAATTAGCTCAAAATGCTGCAGTCTACTGCAGTACCTTGACATCAATAGTCTACAGACATGACATCATCAAGACATTATTATTTATCTACATGACAACATAAAAGCATTATAATTAAAATACATGACAACGAACAATGAAGGTTTCCATTCAATGTCTGCAAACTTTGGTACACTTTGTAATTCTTGAAAAAGTTTTTTATAACATCCAATACATGAATATCTAATATATTCTCTTAGGAGCCATATATCTTTTGATCTTTCTTCCTTTTTTTCTCATCCTCATTATAGGAATATATTGTTCATTAAGTGTCAAAACTTGACGCCTGCACAAATTAGCCCAAATCATAAATATATCAACACCCTATATCAGTAGGGTCAATTTACATTAATCTATCACTGGGACGCCATTACCAGTCTGAAGAGCAACATGTTTTTTTTGTTTGTTTTTTAAAAGGTCAACCTAAAGCCATGTACACCTTTTGGGGCATTTATTTTTATTATTGCATTGTACTCATTTTTCAATTGGTCTTTATTAAAAATACGGAGCCCGTTTTTCTGTACAGAGCTGAGATGCTGTAGTAGCAGCCTGTGGATTTTCTCTCTTTTCCATCAGTTGGGGAGCTGACAGGCTCCTTATCTCTGCTCTCTGACCTCCTAAACACTCATTACAGATCAGTTCTTATCTTACTGATAAGACTGTGGCTTAAATTTGTGTTTATTACCTCTCAGTAGTTTAGAGATAAGGGTTATTAGATGACTGGCACAAAGTGAAAGTACCAGTCACACAGTTAGGAAAACAGTTTATGACAGAATGGCGCCTCTGTGCAAGCGCAGTACCAGGGCATGGGTAAGGTAACATTACAGTGAGCGTTGACTCATAGAGGCGCGCACGGACACTGCGCATGCGCTCTCAGGGGTAAGGAGATCTGACGGTCTTTTGTTAAATTTTCTTACCCTGACACTGCGCATGCATGGATTGTAAAATCTCCTTACCATCACTACAAAGCGCACCAGCCAGCAATGAATCTGAACCACGCCGTGTAGTGCGGTTGGGTGCACGCACGGTGTCCATGAGTCAACCCTCACTGTACCTTTACCTTACCCATGCCCTGCTACTGCTCTTGTGTGGAGGCGCCGTGCCGTAGTACTACGCTTGCGCGGAGGCGGACACCCCCGGAAGTCATGTGGGGTAAGGTTATTTTTCAACACTCTCAGCAGGTCTGTGCGTGGGGCTGGGCCGGCAGTCAGCCTGGCTCCTCCTTCTCCACAGACCAGGGCAGACGATGTATCCTGCTGCTGCTAGGAACAAGGTGAGTATGTGAGGTTTTTTAGTTTTTTTTACCTTCTTGTGAAAGTGTCACAATGCTGGGCATAATTCTGTGAGGGGGCACAGCTGGACATAGTTCTGTGAAGGGGCACAGCTGGGCATATTAATGTGAGGGGGCACAGCTGGGCATATTACTGTGAGGGGGCACAGCTGGGCATTTTACAGTGAGGGGGCACAGCTGGACATATTACTGTGAGAGGGCAGAGCTGGGAATATTACTGTGAGGGGGCACAGCTGGGCATATTACTGTGAGGGGACACAGCTGGGCATAATTCTGTGAGGGGGCACAGCTGGGCATTTTACTGTGAGGGGGCACAGCTGGGAATATTACTGTGAGGGGGCACAGCTGGGCATATTACTGTGAGGGGGCAGAGCTGGGAATATTACTGTGAGGGGGCAGAGCTGGGCATATTACTGTGAGGGGGCACAGCTGGGCATTTTACAGTGAAGGGGCACAGCTTGACATATTACTGTGAGAGGGCAGAGCTGGGAATATTACTGTGAGGGGGCACAGCTGGGCATATTACTGTGAGGGGGCACAGCTGGGCATATTGCTGTGAGGAGGCACAGCTGGGTATATTACAGTGAGGGGGCACAGCTGGACATATTACTGTGAGGGGGCACAGCTGGGCATATTACTGTGAGGGGGCACAGCTGGGCATATTACTGTGAGGGGGCACAGCTGGGCATATTCCTTTACTGTGAGGAGGCTGGGCATATTACTGTGAGGGGGCACAGCTGGGAATATTAATGTGAGGGGACACAGCTGGGCATAATTCTGTGAGGGGCACAGCTTTACTGTGAGGGGGCACAGCTGGGCATATTACTGTGAGGGGGCACAGCTGGGCATATTACTGTGAGGGGGCACAGCTGGACATATTACTGTGAGGGGCAGAGCTGGGAATATTACTGTGAGGGGGCACAGCTGGGCATATTACAGTGAGGGGGCCCAGCTGAGCATATTACTTTACTGTGAGGAGGCTGGGCATATTACTGTGAGGGGACACAGCTGGGCATATTACTGTGAGGGGACACAGCTGGGCATATTACTGTGAGGGGGCACAGCTGTGAATAATACCGTGAGGGGACACAGCTGGGCATAATTCTGTGAGGGGGCACAGCTGGACATATTGAGGGGGCACAGCTGGACATATTACTGTGAGGGGGCACAGCTGAGCATATTACTTTACTGTGAAGAGGCTAGGCATATTACTGTGAGGGGGCACAGCTGGGAATATTACTGTGAGGGGGCACAGCTGGGCATATTACTGCGAGGGGGCACAGCTGGGAATATTACAGCGAGGGGCCACAGCAGACCATATTTCTGCGGGGGGGGGGGCACAGCAGGGCATATTACTGTGAGGGGGCACAGCTGGGCATATTACTGTGAGGGGGCATAGCTGGGCATATTACTGTGAGGGGGCACAGCTGGGCATATTACTGTGAGGGGGCACAGCTGGGCATATTACTGTGAGGGGGCACAGCTGGGCATATTACTGTGAGGGGGCACAGCTGGGCATAATACTGTGAGGGGGCATAGCTGGGCATATTACTGTGAGGGGGCACAGCTGGACATATTACTGTGAGGGGGCACAACTGGACATATTACTGTGAGTGGGCACAGCCGGGCATATTACTGTGAGGGGGCATAGCTGGGCATATTACTGTGAGGGGGCACAGCTGGGCATAATTCTGTGAGGGGGCACAGCTGGGCATATTACTGTGAGGGGGCATAGCTGGGCATATTACTGTGAGGGGGCACAGCTGGGCATAATTCTGTGTAGGGGGCACAGCTGGACTCTGTATTGATGGAAGCTCTCATTGCTTCTATCACCTCCCTGAGAAAGGACACTAGATGTCGCTGTTCCGTTCATTCAAGGAGGCGGAAGCTGCTGCATTGGGTCTGGGAGGAGGCGTGGCTTGTGGGCAGGTCTGATCATGTGACGCGTCACGCTCCTCCTCTCCCGGAGCCGGGTCCGACACCTGGGTAGGGTTCTGTGAGTGTTCTCATTGCTGTTTATGGATCTAGAGTCCGTGTCACTGAGCAGCGGCTGCCGGGATCGTCCGCAGAATGTGCGGAGGGCACCGGGGTCACCTCTCTATAGGGAGAGTAGAAAGAGCTGGAGAACGATCCGATCCTCCCATATATGGGTCCTGAGCCCGTATTACTGTGCTGAAGGGGATCACTAAGCTCACTACTGCCCCCTGCTGTGACTAATCACGTGCACTTATATATGTTATATATAATTTGGTCTCCTGCTGTTGTGAAACTAAAACTCCTAGCAGGCCTAAAGAGACACAGAATGATAGGAGTTGTAATTTCAAAATAACTTGTGAGATTCTGGCTCAGATCGCTCATGGTAGTGTATTTGCACTGTAAGGACTCATTCAGGCCGATTTGGAATCAGGATGATATCAGAATGCGTTCCGTTTGTCCGTTTTCTTTCCAGTTGCATTATGTCCATTTTTTACAACTGTCAAAAAAAAAAAAACAATATGTCCATCCAGAGTTTCCTAGAAACCATCAAGCTACATAAAGACGGCCTTCACACACTGGTTTTGGTAAGAATCTCACGGGGGGAAGATCTGGGCAGTTCATTAAGAGGGGCACGCCCCCTGTCTCCCCTTCCGCTCTCCATGCGCCAGAATTCCAGGAGCAGATTTATGTGCGCCATATCGGTAAATGGGTCTGACCATGATCCGCCCGCTGCCTCCTGCACAGGCCTTGCCCACTTTCTTTTTTAAACGAAACCGACTTGAGACAAAATGTATGCCTTTTCCACACAAAGAATACACAACCCCCGTTGACTTTAATGGGGTTCTCTGAGATTTTAATAATAGTATATGCATGGGCGTAGCTATAGGGGGTGCAGAGGTAGCAGTCGCTACCGGGCCCAGGAGCCTGAGGGGGACCAAAGACCCTTGTGCCGTATAGGAAGACACACAAAGCACTGAGGAAAGGGGGGCCCAAGCTGAACTCTTGCACCAGGGCCTATGAGCCGTTAGCTACGCTCCTGAGTATATGTCATCAGTGTCTGATCAGTGGGGGTCCGACACCTGGCAGTCCAGTTTGATGAGACCACGGCGCTCTAGTGAGTGCTGCGGTCTCTTTCTAGGCCTGTGTTGTCAGCGGTCGTAGGGGCCTCCGTGCAGCTCAGTCCTATTTAAAGGGGTATTCTCATGTCTGACAATGGGGGCACATCGCTAGGATATGCCCCCATTGTCTTATAGGTGCGGGTCCCACCACTGAGACCCGCACCTATATCTAGAACGGAGCCCCGAAAGTGGTGAAAGACGCACTGAAAATGCGCAACCGCCCTCCATTCATTTTCTATGGGGCTGCCGAAAATAGCCGAGCTATTTCTGTCTGCCCCATAGAAATGAATGGGAGCGGTGGCCGGTCATGTGCGGTGCGCCCCCATTCACTTCTATGGGGAGAACGCTTGATGGGGGCCGGACCGGAGTCCTCCAGCCAATACCTTGCGGGGTTCCGTTCGTGAAAGACAAATGGGGGCATATCCTAGCAGGTGTCGGACCCCTACCAGTCTCTGATGATGTATCCTGAGGATACGCCATCGATATGAAAATACCGGAGAACCCCTTTAAGGTTCAGTGTTGTGTCCCTTCTACACTCACACAGATGCGTATTTCTCTGTCACTGTGGCGCTATACCTGCCATTTATAGCTCCTCAATACTGGCGCAGTTTAACGCCCGAATGCAGACTACGTGCGGTGATACAGTACCAGCGAAGTGAATGAGATTTGATAGATCGCAGGTCACTTTACAGGTATTTTCTGCGTGAAATTTGAAATGCCATGTGGATTTAAAAATGTCAGTTATTTGTGTGATTCTGCACGTTGTATGCCGCAGTTTTCCCCATAGACGTCAGTGGGGTTGTTAAAATAGAAGATCCACGCTAAAAACTGCAATTGAGGGCTCATGCACACGAGCGTATTTTTTGTCCGTGTCCATTCCTTTTTTTTTTTGCGGAACCAATTATTTCAATTGGAAATGACTCCCCGTGCATTCCGTATGTCCGCAAGTGCGTTCTGCAAGAAAAAAAAAAAAATAGAACATGTCCTATTCTTGTCCGTTTTGCCTTTTCGTTGCAGATCCGTGTTTTGTGGACCGCAATACAACAAGGGTTGTGTGCGTGAGCCCTAATAGTGTGGATGTCTGTGCGGTTGTGAGGCGCTTTCTCTGCACACAGATACACCACGTTTGCAGTGGTCCTATAGTCCTCACATGGTTTATCCTGTGACATGGCGGCCGCGGTACTTCACATAGGATTACGTGGTACCGCGGCTGCTGTGCTGTTATTAATCTCCATCTTCTGTGTCTTGTAGATTTCCACAGTGAATCTCAAGATGATTTCTTATCCCCGTGTCCTCCTCTTTGGAGATTCGATCACTCAGGTAAGGAGATTTTCCGCTCGCTTGCATCCGCAGTCTGCACACTGAGGTGATGAAAAGTGCTGAAACGTCGCTTCAGCGTATAAATGGCGTCCTGTCCGGAGAGGGTCATTTATAATCATTACCGTCCTGTCATGTCTCTATAGAGCAGGGATGCCCAACCTGCAGCCCTCCGGCTGTTGCAAAACTTCAACTCCCAGCATACTCGGATAGCCTACAGGTATCAGCCTACAGCAGGGCAGGGTGGGAGTTGTAGTTTTACAACAGCTGGAGGGCTGCAGGTTGACCATCCCTGCTCTATAGAGACATCACCGCGGATTATCTGAACTCTGGCATCCCACAATGCACTGCTCTCTGGCAATGGCTATCTATTCAATTCCTGCCTCAACAGACAAGACATCCCCTTCCAGTATGGACATAGCCGCTATTCATTTAAATGGGCGCCAACAAGAGGTTCATCGGGGACTGTAGAGGGATTGGTTTTATATAAAAGTATTTATCCTTAAAGATTTCATCTGTGTCATGTTTTCAATATTTTGCACAGAAATGGAGTTTCCCTTTAAGCAGGCGACTTTAATACATTTAAAGGAGTTGTGCCCCAAAAAATATTCAGCTTTTTTTAAACCACCACCTGGATCTGAATACTTTTGTAATTGCATGTAATTAAAAATGTAGTATAGCCACTGAGCTAATGAAATCTATATGTATAGCGCCACCTGCTGTTTGTTCTTTTCCTTATTTCTTGTCCACCTGAGGTGGTCGCACATGCTCAGTTTAAATCTTCGACTGCCACCAACCATATCTTCTGTTAGAAGTTGTGGCAGCTAAAGGTAACGAGCTGCAGCAGAAAGAACGCGCCCCTGAGCTGTGATAGGGAGAGAGCTGCAGCAGGAAGGACACACATTCTGAGCTCTGATAGGGAGAGAGCTGCAGCAGAAAAGACACGCCCTCTCATCTGCCAGCCTGAAGATAATCTAGCAAATGGGGAGATCTCTGGATCCATGTGAGGTACAGGGCTGGTTTTAGCTTTGTTAGAAAGACGTCGTCCTGTACTATATGATGTCTGGTTTTCATTTTGTGCATTAATCATGGGATAACCCCTTAAAGTCATCTGTAAGATAGCTGCACACACGCTTCCATCAGATCACTGGCTAGTCCCAGCTTTATAGAACATATTGGGGGACAGTTACAAAATTTGTACGCCATTTTTGTGGCATACTATAGTCACAGATTTGTGTCCAGTCCGCCTTTTGTGGCTTTTTATATTTCTTCCTGGACCAGCACAGCCGGACACATTTACAATCATTTAAATCCGGATCCGTCAGATCGCAAGTCGCCTGAAGCATTAGAAGACTGATCAGGATCCTGATCAGTCTTCGAAATGCTTTCAGGTTACTATGGCAGCCAGGACGCTATTAAAGTCCTTGTTGCCATAGTAGGAGTGGTATACTTACAGTCCGTACGGCTCCCGGGGCACTCCAGAATGACGTCAGAGCGCACCATGCCCATGGATCACGTGATCCATGCGTGTAGGGCGCCCTGACGTCACTCTGGAGCG
Organism: Bufotes viridis; assembly: GCA_033119425.1. Lineage (NCBI taxonomy): Eukaryota > Metazoa > Chordata > Amphibia > Anura > Bufonidae > Bufotes > Bufotes viridis. The sequence goes on from CM065592.1 coordinate 62,661,952, forward strand.
CCCCGGGAGCCGCACGGATGGTAAGCATACTGCTCCCCACTACATTTTACCATGGCAACCAGGACTTTAGCGTCCTGGCTGTCTTGGTAACAATTGAGAAAAAGCTAAACGTCGGATCCGGCGATGCGCCGAAACGACGTTTAGCTTAAGGCCGGATCCGGATTAATGCCTTTCAATGGGCATTAATTCCGTATCCGGCCTTGCGGCAAGTGTTTCGGATTTTTGGACGGAACAAAAAGCGCAGCATGCTGCGGTATTTGCTGCGTCCAAAAAATGTTCCGGTCCTGAACTGAAGACATCCTGATGCATCCTGAACGGATTTCTCTCCATTCAGAACGGATCTCTATGCTGGAAAACAAAAACGCCAGTGTGAAAGAGCCCTTAGCTGCACGGAGGCCACGTGACTAGAGTTGAGCGAACTTCTGTTTTAAGTTTGTTTTCCAAAGTTTGGGTTCGGGTTATCCAAGCATCCCGTTATGGATTCCGCTACCACGGACCATAACGGCATTTGGAACACGGGGTGAAGGATCTGGGGTGACGTCACCGTTATGTGATCAGTGCAGGGGGCGTGGCTCAGTACTGGATTGGATAAGAGGTGGTAGCCTACGACCTCTTATCCAATCCAGTACTGAGCCACGCCCCCTGCACTGATCACATGACGGTGACGTCACCCCAGGTCCTTCGTGTTGTCCAAGGTTCGGGTTCATTGAAGATTCCTCTTATGGATTCCAAATGCCGTTATGGTCCGTGGTAGCGGAATCCATAACGGGATGCTTCGATAACCCCAGCCCGAACTTTGGAAAATTAACTTAAAACAGAAGTTTGCTCAACTCTACACGTGACCGATGAACAAGGAGGACTCAGCACTACCAAGAGCACTGTGGGGGTGTAAGGAGCCAGAACCCCACCGATAAGATAAAGATGGCCTTTAAACCCTTTTAATAAATGTACCGCATCTTACTTCAGCGGACTTTTTATTAAGAGTGGTATTGGAAACATCAGCCTTAAGTAAATGACCCATCCCCCCCCTTTTTTTTTTTTCCCAGAACTGGAATCTGGAATTTTTACAAACCAGGGTTAATAAATATTAATTTTTTGTCTTTTAGTTTGCCTTCGAAACAAAGGGTTGGGGAGCTACGCTGGCTAATAAGCTTGTACGGTGAGTACAGCCCAGTTTCCACGGGGCAGAAAGGGAAAGGTTGTTGTTATTACCGGAAGCACCATATTTACAATGTATAATGTGTGATTTTTGCTTTTTTTTACAGAAAATGTGACGTCCTGAACCGTGGCCTGTCAGGTTACAACACCAGATGGGCTAAACCCATCCTACCAAACCTCATCCCTGACAGTGCCAGTGCTGCAGAGATTGCTGCCGTTACCATTTTCTTTGGCGCTAATGACAGTTCTATAAGAGGTAAATGTACTTTGTGCTAAATCATATTTATAAGTGCTCTGCTATCACAGCACACTGTGCTCTATTAGGATGTATGGACGTCACAGGGGGGATTACTCCGCACTTCACCGACCTATGTTATTGAGTGGAGTATGTACTAGAGGACTGGGCGCCGCTGCTGCTGGGAGATGTGTGTTTTTCCACTCGACCCGGTGTCTCTTGACCAGTTGCGTAACTAGAACTGACAGGGTCTCACAGCAGATTTTTAAATGCCATCCCCAATTTCATCCCCTTAATGCAGACCTCTCTTCCTCTCTTCTCCTCTCTTCTCTTCTCCTCCTGTTACACTACACTGTGACCTGACGTCGCCCAGCAGCAGGTCATACTGTGCTCCTACACATACTACGTCCCGTCCTGAAGCTGTGCACTGTAAGGGCTTAGAGAAGCGTAGGCATCCAGATAAAAAAAACAGGGAGTGTTGAGTTATGCCAAGAGCACTATACTTACCGCTCCCTGCATCCTGAAAATAAATCCATTTGTCCTCCTCCTGAGCCCCTTACTGAGTTCTGGCCTTGTAGCAGCCACTTCCCCTGCGTCCACGGTGGCTATGCCCCTGCTCTTGACCTCCATGGGTCAGCAGTGTACTGTACAGAGTCCAGATTCCTGTGTAGGGGTTAAAGTGTGAAGACCAGGGGGCCTACTTAGATAACGCTCCTAGGAGTAGTCAGTCCAAAGACAAATCTGTTCAGTAGACACAGTGGACCCCCATCCGCTTTGTTACAACGTGCTGTCTCCTGAAGCCCGGAGGGGTTGGTTGTGATCCAAACTGAGGAACCATCCAGATATCTTGCTTGTGACCCTTTGAAATTGACATAGTAAACTGCTGGGCCAGGGTATGGCGGCAGTGGCCGACTGGGAACCTAAAGTGGCCCTGGAAAAATAAAAATAAAAGTGTCCCCATGTTGTAAGTGGGTCCTGAATAACGAGGGGTCCGAGCAGCACAAGTAAGTACTTAGGGCCAACAATACTATAGTGCAACACCAAATACTGCCCCAGCAGAACCAAATACCACAGTGCAGCCCAAAATACTGCCACCCCAGCCACAGTATTCAAAGCTATCACTGTCCTGAGGGCGGCGATTCAGTTGAATTCAGGAGAACACCTCGTACCTGATGCTCCTTGCATTGATTAATGCTGAGACTATCCGATCGTTTGGTACCTGGCCGGTGGCCTGCTGCGGGCTTGGGTGGCCTACTAGGCATCGGCCCAACTGGAAATTTCCCTGTAGGGTCTATGGCCAATCTGCCGCTGTATGGAGGTATGTAACATGCAATGAAAGTGTTAAAGTTTTCACACATTTTCTGTTACACTTGTCCTTAAAAGAACGTACATCCAGTGAATGTAAAGACTCTTCTGGTCATGATACGGCTCCACATGGTCTGCTCTGCATTATACGTACATTAATGATAAGTCATCACCTGAGGGTTCAGAAGGTCCAATAAAGTCCTGAAGCCTCTCCCACCAGAAGATATAAAGGTTTATTGGGTGACAGTGGGTGATCCAGTCGGTTACCGAGCCATTTGATGCCAGAAACCTCTCCTGCTTTACCTAGAATGGATTGCCCACCATCCCCCCGACCTTTTTGTGTCGGAGCTTATTGTACAGCGCTGTGTTTTTACGCCCTGCACGAGGGCTTCCCCCTGGAAACTGTATTATTCACCCTTCCAGACTCTGCCTGCAAAGCGTCCTTCACAAGCAATGAGGGCGCCCCCTGCTGGCCACATTCCCACGCTGGGAATTACACACACTTACTTTTCATTTTCTTTTCATTTCTCCTCCTTTTACATAGAGGAAAACCCTCAGCAGCACGTCCCGCTGGAAGAATACACAGAGAATCTGAGAAGCATGGTCCAGTATTTGAAGAGCGTCAACATCAAGGAGGAGAAAATCGTTCTGATCGCACCGCCGCCGATTCACGAACCGTCTTGGGAAAAACATTGCTTCATGAAAGGTAACAGCATCAGGATCACACTGCTGGGTGCGGCAGAAATCTTCCTGAGATGTGGAGATGAATAGTCATATCTGACTGGGGAAGAATGGATGAAAAGACCGCCACTCACTTGAATATACGAATCATGCTGCTTTATTGGACACATGAAGCCATATAACAGGTGACGCGTTTCGGCTCTAATAGTGAGCCTTTCTCAAACAAACAGTATACTAAAGTGAGTGCCAGTCTTTTCATCCATTGTTTGTATGGGACATTGTCTCTCAACACGAACACCACGCCAGATTGCACGGAGTGCCGACCGATTGCTACACTGTTTATTGACTGGGGGAAGAAGGTGCAGACGGCCTTACATATATTGCAGAGGTTCCAGATTTTTCGTATAGTCACGAGGTTCCCTGCAGGTTCTTTCCTCAAAGGAAATAATTAAACTTACATTGCCGACGTGTAGCCCTGGCTGCATCGGGCTCAGGATACTTGGATCTCCGGTTCGGCCGGTGTAACCTGATGGTGAAGCTTGTTTCGGATCTTGGTTTAGATACCTGCTCTCATAAACTGGCCCTATACTACTAGCAAGTGATTAGATTAATCTTCTGTATTTTCCGGACCCAACTATAAGGTGCACACCAGGATTAGACAACAGAAAGTAAAAAAAAAACTATTTCTTTGCTACATGCACACACACAGGACTGCTAAATCACACAACAAACACAGCTCTGCTACATGCACACAACAAACACAGCTCTGCTACATGCACACAACAAACACAGCTATGCTGCATGCACACAACAAACACAGCTCTGCTGCATGCACACAACAAACACAGTTCTGCTGCATGCACACAACAAACACAGTTCTGCAACCCCGTTTACAGCAGCGATGTGGCGATCTGCTGCTCTTGATTACAGATGTGATGAGAATTACAGAACCGTTACCTTTGTCCGTTCTCTCATTATACAGGATACAAACTAAACCGTCTGAACGCAGTGACCGGGACGTATGCCAGGGCCTGTGCCCAGGTTGGCGATGAGTATGGAGCGGATGTTGTGGATTTGTGGACGCTGATGCAGGAGGCTGGCTCGGTAAGAGGGATTGTGGCCTCATTAATGACAGTTGAGGAATCAGGGCTTTATGTCATCTGTGTACATATAGCAATTACCCCCCCCCCCCCTGCTGGCTAAAGTTTATACTGCACCTTCAATACTTCTTAGACCATGAAAACAATTCTATCAGCGTAATATTGGCCATACTCATTAGATTATGTCGGCTTAACCCTTCCATACCTATTTCAGCAGAATCGGCCATCTGATGTCAGAGGAGAGAAGGGTTGGACGTGTAGGATATTAAAGGGGTTATTTTGGATTCCAGACTTCTGCTCACGCTTTAGGACCCCTAAAATGCCAGGGCAGTATAAATACCCCGCATGTGACCCCATTTTGAAAAGAAGACACCCCAACGTATTCCGTGAGGGGCATGGCGAGTTCATAGAAGATTTTTTTTTTTTGGCACAAGTTAGCGGAAATTGATTTTTTTGTGTTTTATCACAAAGTCTTCCTTTCCGCTAACTTGTGACAAAAAGTTCAATCTTTCATGGACTCAATATGCCCCTCAGCGAATACCTTGGGGTGTCTTCTTTCCAAAATGGGGTCATTTGTGGGGTATTTATACTGCCCTGGCATTTGAGGGTCTCCTCAATCATTACACGTATGGCCAGCATTAGGAGTTTCTGCTATTCTCCTTATATTGAGCATACGGGTAATGAGATTTATTTTTTCCGTTCAGCCTCTGGGCTGAAAGAAAAAATGAACGGCACAGATTTCTTCATTCGCATCGATCAATGTGGATGAAAAAAACTCTGCCAAAAAATGTGCAAAAAAAAAGAGGGGAAAGGACATAGAGGTGCTTGCGAAGTAAGGCCCCATTCAAACGTCCGCAAAAATGTCCCTATCTATTCCGCAATTCTGCAGAATAGATGCGGACCCATTCAGTGTGAATGGGGACGGCGGTGATGCGGAGAGCACACTATGTGCGCAAAAGATAGAGCATGTGCTATTCTTGTCCGCAGCCTGCTATGGAGAGTGCCGGCATTGTGTGCTGCGGATCTGCAATTTGCGGGTCTGCAGCACACCACGGACGTGTGAATGGACCCTAAAGCTGCGATCGCTAATAAAGATCCAAAAAGCTCAAAAGTGATCTTTATAGCGCCGCAGCGATTTTAGTGTTTTTGCAGTGATCAGAAAAAAAAACATTCTGTCACTGAGGTGGGGCGGACTGAACGCAAGTGTGGGCACAAGATCAGGCCTGATCAGGCCTGATCAGGCCTGATCAGGCGAACACTGCGTTTTTTGTAGAGCCTAAGGTGACCGTAATGTACTGATATAGATCTGATTGCGATGAGTCTTGATCACTCACAGATACTATATAGTACTAGTGCTGATTAGCGACAGCGATGACGCTAATCAGCGACTAATCAGTGACTGCAGTGCGGTGGGCTGGGCGCTAACTACCTAACAAGTAGATAACTAACTGGCGGTGATAAGGGACCCTTAGGCCCCATTCACACGTCCGCAATTCTTTTCCACATTTTGCGGAACGGAATTGCGGACCTATTCATTTATATGGGGACAGACTTTGTCCCGCTCGGATCCGGAATTGCGGATCCGCAAAAATATAGAACATGTCCTATTCTTGTCTGAAATTGCGGACAAGAAAAGGCATTTTTTATATAGTTCTGGCAATGTGCGGATCCGCAAAACACATTCGGACGTCTGAATGGAGCCTTAAAGGGGGTGATCAATGACATGGGGGTGATCAGGGAGTTAATATGGGGTGATCAGGGGTTAATAAGTGAAGGGGGGGGGGGGTTGGTGTGTGGTGATTGGTGCACTTACATAGCTGCCCATGTCCTCTGGTGGTCCCAAGCAAAAGGGAGCACCAGAGGAGCAGGCAGCAGGCATATCAGATGCTGTTTACAAAACAGCGTCTGATATGCGATTTGGATGCGATTTACCGACATCTACAGGCTGTAGACTAAGTTCTAACCTGTCGGGCTGCAGTGCGCGCGCGCGTTCACATGAAATCTCGGATCTCGCGGCATGACGCTGATAGGTGTGATCGAGACCTGAGAGAACCACCTCCCGCTCACCTTTCGGCGTTAGCGTGACAGGAGGTGGTTAAGCCTCCATGTAATCAGTATATGCTGAACTCAACATGAATATTAACTAAGGGCTGATTCACACGACCATGCCCGGTCCAGAAAACATGGTCCGTGTGTCAGCCGCATCTCCTGGACCAACTACGGAGCTCCTGTTTTTGTCCTATCTGATTGTGGGTCTATTGTGCTGTACTCACATGATGTGTACAATAGACCTGCAATCAGATAGGAACTGACTGTATTGGGTCAGAGTTGCCGCGGTTGGTCCGGGGGATGCAGCTGACATGTATTCTGGACCGAGCAGGGTCGTGTAAGTCAGCCCTGAATGGAAATCCAAAAACAGCTCCACCTCCGTCCATGTGTCGTGTATGTTATTGCAGCTCAGCTCCACTGAACTCAATGAGGCAAAGCTGCAGTACCATACATAACCTGTGGACAGGGGGGTGCTGTTTTTGGATGAATTCAGCCAGATTTTTAAAAAATCCTGGACAACCTCTTTAAACATAGAAAACACTTTTTTATTTCCTGGCAGCAGAATATGTGGTTTACTGTCACTTGGTATGGGAGGTGGTTTGTATGTAGGATGTGGTGGCTTTTATTTCAGGAATACTCCACAGGGTGATCCTCATATGATCTGATAAAGAACCCATCACGACTTGTAACCGGTTCTTGTGTTTATTGCAGGACTTCACAGTGTATTTGTCGGATGGGCTCCATTTATCACAGGAAGGCAACCAATTCCTGGAGTCCAAGCTGTGGCCTCTCTTGGAGAAGAAGTTGGGGGCCCTGCCTTTTATCTTACCGTATTGGAACGATGTGGACAATAATAACCCAGAATCCTCTCTTTTCCAAAGCATTACCGAAAAGAAAGACTAGTGATCCGCTTCACCCAATCAGGTTCTACCTTAGAACTAGGGATATAGGGGTGTCCAATGCTGAATTTGTGGACAGGATCACCCTCCATGGTTACAGAACATACAGTCTACATGGACAACTTCATAGCATCAGAATTATCCATGTAGCCCGTTACATACATTAGACTTTTCTAATATACAGTGGTATGCTAAAGTTTGGGCACCCCTGGTCAAAATTACTGTTACTGTGAACCATTAAGCAAGTTGGAGAGGAAATGATCTCCAAAAGGCATAAAATTAAAGATGACACATTCCCTTTGTATTTTAAGCAAAAACAATTTTTTTTATTTTCATCATTTACATTTTCAAAATAACAAAAACAGAAAAGGTCCTGAAGCAAACGTTTGGGCACCCTGCATGGTTAGTACCTAGTAGCACCCCCTTTGGCAAATATCACAACTTACAAATGCTTTTTGTAGCCAGCCTAGAGTCTTTCAATTCTTATTTAAGGGATTTTCATCCACTCTTTCTTGGAAACGTCTTCCAGTTCTGTGAGATTCCTGGGCCGTCTTGCATGCACTGCTCTTTTGAGGTCTATCTACAGATTTACCATGACCCTCACAGTCCCAGGATCTGAACATCACTGGAAAAACATTCAGCTTGCGCCTTGTGTTGTAAATCTATTGTGGATTTTGAGGTGTGTTTAGAGTCATTATCCATTTGTAGAAGCCATCCTCTTTTATAGTTGGTGTTATGTTTGCTTCCAGAATTTGCTGGAATTTCATTGAATCCATTCTTCCCGTGAAATGTTCCTCGTGCCATTGGCTTCAATACAACCCCAAAGCATGATTGATCCACCCCCATGCTTAATGGTTAAAAAGGTGTTCTTTTTATAAAATTCTGTGTCCTTTTTATTCCAAACATACCTTTGCTAATTGTGGCCCAAAAATTCTTCTGTTTTAGGCCCCTTGCACACGACTGTATGCCCTCCGAGACATACGGTTCGTTAGCAGGCCATATGTCCCGGAGCGGCATACATCGTGCGCACGGGAGCACACAGCATCATAAGTTACTATGATGCTGTGCGCATCGGGCTGCCCGCGGGACTGTTGTCCTGCACTCACAAGATCATATGATCATAGTAACCTATGATGCTGTGCGCTCCCGTGCGCATTATGTATGCCACTCTGGGACATATAACCCGCTCATGGATCGTATGTCTCGGAGGGCATACGGTCGTGTGCAAGGGGCCTTAACCTCTTCGGTCCACAGGACTTGTTTCCAAAATTAGACATGTTTAGATGTTCTTCTGCAAACGTCTGACACTGAATTTTGTGTTGAACAGGCAGGAAAGGTTTTCTTCTGATGACTTTTCCATGAAGGCCATATTTGTGCAGGTGTCGCTGAACAGTACAACAATGTGCCACAACTCCAGAGTCTGCTAACTCTTCCTGAAGGTCTTTTGCAGTCAAGTAGGGGTTCTGATTTGCCTTTCTAGCAATCCTACAAGCCACTGTCTATGATATTTTTTTCTTCTCTTGACTTCCACTGTTCCTGATAACTGCCATTTCTTAATTAGATTTCAAACTGAGTAAATGGCAACCTGAAAATGCTATCTTCCTATAGCTTTCCACTGCTTTGTGGGCCTTAACCATTTTCAGAATGCCAGGCAGCTGCTTAGAACCCATGGCTGCAGTTTTTTGGTAAGAGGAGTCTGGGTATTTATAAAGCTTTGAAATGTGCATCACCTGACCTTTCCTAACCATGATTGTGACCTGAGACGTCAGTCAAAGTTATCTGAGCGCTCAAATCTCCTTGGGTTCCCATACTTTAGCAAGATACCCCTTTCCTTTTGTTCACTCTAAAATTGTACAAAACTAACATAATACACTGATATTGCTTAAAATGTCAAAAAGTGTGTTTAATCTTTATGCCTTTTGGAGATCATTTCATCTTCAACTTTCTTAACTGTTCATAGTAACAGTAATTTTGCCCAAACTTTGCATGCCACTGTAAATAACCTGATCTGGTCAGAGGGAGAAGAGGCTCTTCTTTGATGGGGGTGCTCCGAACAGCAGATTCACACTTTGGGTGGACCCCTCTGTAGTTTACACTTTTAACTTTCTCAGGTTATGTTGCCCCCCCCCCCCCCCCGTATGTATTGACATTATAATGTAAAGGGCACGGGGCAATTCTTACTGTGCTACAGTAAATGAAAGGCTGAGAAAATAATAACTCTAACATCTTAATGCCTGAAGGATCTGTGTAATTTCTATCTATAAATGAAAGGACGTTAAAGGGAATGTGTCATCTATCATTTTTTCTGCTAGTTATAACCAGATGTTGACTCATATCCTTATTTTCTCATCTGTTTTTAGTTTCTGATTGTAGATTTATTATTAATTCTGTTTCCTGAACATGTTTATGGGGGCGGCCATGTTGCCTGAGCCATTGTTAACAGCATTTAGAGAGATGCTTTACAGCAGCGACATGGGCCAAAGATAGAATGGACAGGAGGGGACCTCACTGACTTGTGTGAGAGAGTTTTCTAGGCATGCATTGATATAGATATTGACATTCAAAAATTAGAAATAACCCCAAAAAATGCATACATAAAAATATGATTTAAACAATATGTCATTTTCTGAAGGCACATTCCCTTTAAAATGAAGCCGGATGGAATAATAAACCTCCTTATAATGTACTTCTATTTGATCGTGAACGGCGTGTTCTCAATGCATGTGACTTGCTTGCAAATTAATCTGCGACGGGTAACATCCAGTTTGGTGGACGCGCATGCGCAGTGATGTAGCCTGCTTACTGGTGTCTCTGTCCATGCACAAGCACTGCTACCAGTTATCACAGGGGAAGTGCAGGAGTGCATAAATCACTGAATAAGGTGCACCACAATGATAAGCAACTAACAATGTTGGCTAATCTCTCAAGCTGATGTTAAAAGCTGAGATTTTCGCCAACATATTCCAGTCAGGAATAGAGTTGAGCGAACTTCTATTTTTAGTTCGGCGTCCAAAGTTCGGGTTATCGTAGCATCCCGTTATGGATTCCGCTACCGCGGACCATAACGGCATTTGGAATCCATAAGGGGTTGCTTCATCGAACCCGAACCTTGGACAACCCTAAGGACCTGGGGCGATGTCACCGCCATGTGATCAGTGCAGGGGGCGTGGCTCAGCACTGGATTGGATAAGAGGTGATCCAGTGCTGAGCCACGCCCCCTGCACTGATCACATGACGGTGACGTCACCCCAGGTCCTTAGGGTAGTTCAAGGTTTGGGTTCAATGAAGCATCCTCTTATGGATTCCAAATGCCGTTATGGTCCGTGGTAGCGGAATCCATAACTGGATGCTACGATAACCCAAACCCGAACTTTGGACGCCGAACTAAAAATAGACGTTCACTCAACTCTAGTCAGGAACATATCGGAGCCCCTCTGCACCACCGTCGAGGTATCTCAGCATGGCATTGATCCTACCACTAGGTAGGAGTGGCACGAAATCACACAGCAAATCTTGTGGGGGAAATAGATACGTTAAAGACGAAGTTCATTATATAAAAAAACAGCCTAATCGGATAATTTCCAGTATAGTAAATAGTCAACTTCACTCGTATCTTAAAGAGGACGTGTCACCTCTCCTGACGTGTCTGTTAGTAACTACTTGAATTCCCTGTGTAATAACAATTCTGGATCATCTTTTTATATAACGCTGTGTTGTGCTGTTCCTCTGTTATCCCAACGAGAAGTATGTGTGTAAATGAATTACTGGCAGTCTGCAATAAAAGTCTTTCTGGGTGTTACCAGTTGGGGGTGTGTCCCTGTACAGTCTGACAGTATCTAATCAGTGCTGCCAGTATTATGATTTGCAGACTGATGGCAATTCATTCATAAACTTCTAGTAGGAATATTAGAGAAATGTAACAACATTATTATATGAATAGACGTTTGATTAGTTGTTACATGGAGAATGTAAGTAGTTACTAAAACAGACATGTCAGGAGGGGGGACAGGTCCTCTTTAATGGCTAAACCCATTTACAGGCGTTCTATGAGATTCAAGAAGTGTAGCTGTTTTCTACCAGAAACCGTGATACTCCTGTCACTGAGGTGTGTCTGATATTTCACTTCAGCCCTATTACTTTAAAAGGGTCCTCCGGACTTTTTGTATTGATGACCTATCCGCAGGGTAGGTCATCAATATCAGATTGGCGGGGTTCCGACACCTGGCTCCCGCCGATCAGACAGTGTCTCCCTTCTCTCTTCCGTATGTCTATGGGACAGCAGCAGTGGACAGGAAGAGAGACGGGAGAGGGCACGTGCGCGCGATGTCTCCTCATACAGCTGATTGGCGGGGGTTTTGGGTGTAGGACCCCCACCGATCTTATATTGATGATCTACCCTGAGGATAGGTCAATACAAAAAGCCTAGACCAGGCATGTCCAAACTCCGGCCCTCCAGATGTTGCAAAACTACAACTCCCATCATTCCTGGACAACCTACAGCTATTAACCTACAGAAGAGCATAATGGGAGTTGTAGTTCTGCAACACCTGGAGGGCCAGAGTTTGGACATGCCTGGCCTAGACAAACCATTATAGGGCTGACTGGTGATACCACACACAACTGTGTTATGAGAGGGCCAGAGACCGAAGGAAGAACCTGTTCTAGTGTGTACGTTTTTCCTAGAGTGTACCTTTAAATTGTGGGGATAAAAGGAAAAATAGTTTTCAATTTTTAGTTTTGTAAAAAAAAAAAGTTCTTTAACAATCATAAAATATGAATTTTTTTTATAATATGAAGAAATATTGGAAATCTAGATTTTGTAGGAAAAAACAGTTCACGGGTTAGTGAAACCCTGCAGACCATGAGCAGTAAGCATACATGCCATTTCCCACTGCTGTACAGATTATCATGCACATCAGCCATTTCACCAACAGGGCTTGAACTAAGGGCTCATCCACATGGCCATTGCCGTTTTTGCAGTCCGCAAAAAGTGGATACTGGCCGAGATGCTGCCATTTTTTGTTTTGCACTCCTTCACATATGTCCTATCTTTGTCCATAAAACGGAACAGACTTACGGATGCGGACAGCACACGGGTGTGTTGTCCACATCTTTTGTGGCCCCATTAAATTGAATGGGTCTGCATCTGATCCCGAAAAAAAAGCAGATCAGATGCGAACAATAACCACGGTCATGGGCATGAGGCCTAAGGGTTGTATTTGTCCTTAAAGGGGTTATTCGATATCTAAAATATCCCCCCCCCCCCCCCCCCAATTCCCAGGCCCCTTGTATGTATTATACTTACCTAGTCCCCGACACCCGCGTTGCTTCAGATCCCTGCACCTCCCTGTCACTCAGGGGGCATTGGTGCAGCAAACACCACGCCATGATGCAGATGCAGAAGCTCCTGTCCAGGGATCTGGAGTGACGTGGGCGCCTGGGAGCAGGTAAGTATAATCCATTCAAGGACCTGGGCATGGGTGGGGGGTATATTTTAGATATTGGATAACCCCATTAATACTTTCTGTTCTCCTATGATCAACACCTGATTGTGGCTTCCTCTGTCTCAGACACACATAGTAACATAGTACATAGTAACATAGTATATAAGACCGAAAAAAGACATTTGTCCATCCAGTTCGGCCTGTTTCCTACAAGTTGATCCAGAGGAAGGCAAAAAAACCCTGTGAGGCAGAAGCCAATTTTCCTCACTTAAGGGGAAAAAAAAATTCCTTCCCGACTCCAATCAGGCAATCAGAATAACTCCCTGGATCAACGACCCATCTCTAGTAGCTATAGCCTGTAATATTATTACACTCCAGAAATAAATCCAGTCCCCTCTTGAATTCCTTTATTGTACTCACCATCACCACCTCCTCAGGCAGAGAGTTCCATAGTCTCACTGCTCTTACAGTGAAGAATCCTTTTCTATGTTTGTGTACAAACCTTCTTTCATCCAGACGCAGAGGATGTCCCCTTGTCACAGTCAGAGTCCTGGGGATAAATAGAAGATGGGAGAGATCTCTGTACTGACCCCTGATATATTTATACATAGTTATTAGATCTCCCCTCAGTCGTCTTTTTTCTAAAGTGAATAACCCTAATTTTGATAACCTTTCAGGGTACTGTAGATCCCTCATTCCAGTTATTACTTTAGTTGCCCTCCTCTGAACCCTCTCTAGCTCTGCTATGTCTGTCTTGTTCACAGGAGCCCAGAACTGTACACAGTACTCCATGTGTGGTCTGACTAGTGATGTGTAAAGTGGTAGGACTATGTTCTCATCACGGGCGTCTATGCCCCTTTTGATGCAACCCATTATCTTATTGGCCTTGGCAGTAGCTGCCTGACACTGGTTTTTGCAGCTTAATTTGCTGTTTATTAAAATTCCTAGATCCTTTTCCATGTCAGTGTTACCGAGTGTTTTACCATTTAATATGTACGGGTGACTTGCATTATTCCTTCCCATGTGCATAACTTTACATTTGTCAGTGTTAAACCTCATCTGCCATTTTTCTGCCCAAGCCTCCAATCTATCCAGATCCCACAACAGATCACACACAAGGAATAATTTCATAGAAAGCCAATTAACCTCATTATGGTGTTTGTAGAAAACCAGCCTACCAGAATATACAAACTCCATGCAGATGTTGCTCCTGGTCAGACGTGAACCCAGGACCCCAGTGCTGTAAGGCCTCTTGCACACAAGCGTGACGGATTCGGTCAGGATGCATTCCGTTAAAAATGCGCGATTTTGCTTGCATGTGGTCAGTTTTGTCTGCAATTGCGTTCAGTTTTCGTGCTGGTGCAATGCGATTTAATGCGTTTTTTTATGCGCGTGATAAAAAAATGAAAGGTTTACAAACATCACTTAGCAACCATCAGTGAAAAACGCATCGCATCCGCACATGCAGATGTGATGCGATTTTCATGCAGCCCCATTTACTTTTATGGGGCCATCGATTTTCACTCAATGCACAAGTGATGCGTGAAAAACAATGCTCATGTACACAGCCCAATTGAAATGAATGGGTCAGGATTCAGTGCAGGCACAATGCATATTCTTTTTCTTTAATTATAATAATCTGTGTTCGTACATTGGCAGGACTTCTGGCTACAGTGTGGGCTCTGAATCTACCTGCACCTTTCATGGCGCAAATACTTATCTCTGCTCTTGGCAAGACAAGACATCACCTACTGTGCACCATCGACTTACAGCTGGCCTCTACAAAGTAACAAAAAGTTTCTACTAGAGGTTTTTTTGTAGTGGTGTTTTTTTCCTTACAGTGTCTTTTTTTTGGAGCCACAATGTACGGTATGTTTGTTCGTTCTTCAAATCACAGCATGCCGTAGGCCTGGCATTTTTTCCCATAGATGTCAGGTTTTTTTTTTCTCTCTTCTAAAACCTAAGTAGAATGTGTGTTGGATTTTTTTTACTAATGTTTTCTGACCCCATACAGTTCTACAAAGGAAGTGACATCACACGATGGCACATTCTCATTCTTTACTCTAAAAAAACCAAACACTAGGCATACCAACAAAAGCAATAAAATTGGTGCTAAAATGCACTTTATGGGCAAAAACGCCTCAAAAACACTACAAAAAATGCTGATCAAGTCATGTTTTTTTAGACTTTCTTGGTCCAAAAGTGCCAGGACCAAAGTTGTGTATGGATTCATCTTAACAGAGTTACTTCTTCTCTATAAGAACCAAATCAAACCTTAAAGGGTTTCTGTCACCAACTTTTGACATTATAAGCTGTCTGACATTAGCTATGTGCTAATGTCAGACCAGCTTGATAATGTCTTTTTTATAAAAATCCGCTGTATATATAGTCTGAAAAACTTACTTTTATATTATGTAAATTAGCCTCTAGGAGCAGGGGGGGCGTTGCCCTGCTCCTAGCGGCTCCGTCCGGCAACCTGCTGGCACGCCCCTTCACACTTTGATTGACAGTGCAGGGCAGCGATCCTCCTGCACTGTCTCGTTCTGACACGCGCCAGCGCGCCGCTCTGTATTCGGCGCAGGCGCGGTGAGCAGAGGACGCTGGTGCCTGCTCTCCTCTGCTCACCGCGCCTGCGCCGAATACAGAGCGGCGCGCGGCGCGCGATTCAGAACGAGACAGTGCAGGAGGATCGCTGCCCTGCACTGTCAATCAAAGTGTGAAGGGGCGTGCCAGCAGGTTGCCGGACGGAGCCGCTAGGAGCAGGGCAACGCCCCCCCTGCTCCTAGAGGCTAATTTACATAATATAAAAGTAAGTTTTTCAGACTATATATACAGCGGATTTTTATAAAAAAGACATTATCAAGCTGGTCTGACATTAGCACATAGCTAATGTCAGACAGCTTATAATGTCAAAAGTTGGTGACAGAAACACTTTAATAGCCATGACGCTGAGGGAAACCACAGATGTGGAGCCATGTTTTGTGCAACCCCCTCCCTCCATAGAAGATCTACCAGCAGCCTGCAAACTGGTTCTGCTTATAATAGGACAGACAATGGCTCCTGCTGTTAATGTGTAATTAAATTAGCATTTCATACTTGTTTATGAAGAATTTGGTCCTCCGTTAGGTCTCTCGCCGTCAGAAACATCTATACATTTTTAATAAAGAAAGGAGCAAGGCAGCTCTCACCAGCTTAGAACACCCTCTGTGCACGGATGCTGCACCTGGATGCGGGAGTATACAATCAGAAAGAAGAAAAATCCAGCTCAGCTCGGGTGACTTGTATTCTTAGACTTTATTCCAGCGGTAAAAACTTCATACAAAATGCGAAAAACTGTTACGCGTTTCAGACCTCCATTATATCTGGGTCCTTCTTCATGACAAACACACCATGTTGTGTTTGTCATGAAGAAGGACCCAGATATAATGGAGGTCTGAAACACGTAACAGTTTTTCACATTTTGTATGAAGTTTTTACCGCTGGAATAAAGTCTAAGAATACAAGTCACCCGAGCTGAGCTGGATTTCTCTTCTTTTCTGATTATATATACATTTTTGGTTACTAGTGCAACAGCGCCTCCAAATCGGGCGTCTTCTCAGAAATGGACAAATCTTCACCACAGTGATGTCATAATTCTAGGAATCACACCATAGGAAAACTAGACATTTTGCAATCACCCCAGTACAAAACCAGTGTAAAGCTGTTTTAATCATAAATAGAAAGGTTTCCCTTTAAGAACACGTGTGGGGCGTACAAAACAACACTTGGCAGAAAATATTAAATATATACAACATCTGGCAACTTCAGAGAACAGTACACAATTCAGGGATTCCTTGTAAGCTGTCTTGAGACATCTAAATGACTGTCACGGCTGACCATGCGGGAAGTATCAGCACTGGGTCTCCTTGCTGTCCACTCTTCCTTGGCGCTGAAGTCTAAATGAAGAGGCCTTCTCGCTCCTGGTGACTGGGTGGTCGGTCAGGTCCTCAAAAGACTTGGCGGGAGAACCGCTGTTGGGGAAGGGGTCATCATCAAACTGGTCTTCAAGGTGCGAGTCTGTGCTAGGGTCTTCCTGGATCGTATCCATCCTCTGGTGGTCAGCTTTGGCCGAGCTTGGAGCTACTGGCACTTGTTGCAAGGGCTGGAATCGGTTGTTGGCTTGGGAAGATGGGAAAGGTTTGACAATACGCACGGGGGCCGAGTCCATACTGCTCAGCATTTCCACATTCTGTAAAAAAAAAAAAAAAAGCCAAAACATCATAAAATCGTATTGTCTGCATATTCAATCAAACATGCAACTGGCTGCAGCAGGATCTTTCAATGTGGGCAAGTTTATCTGTTTAATTTCTTTAAAACTTCTGGATGGGGTCGCATGCACTACTGTGGCCAATCACTGGCCTCAGTGACATGTCCCCAAGCAGCTGTAACCCAGCAGCGATGTACTGCTTGGGGATATGTCACCGTTGCACGTTACCCTGTCCGGAAATTTACAGGGCAAGGAGAGCAGCTCGGATCCCTCAGTGCTGGAACAGAGTGTTAAAAAGTATTAAATGTTAAAAAGTTTATGTCCCCTAGCGGGGGAAAAAAGTTTTATTGAGTGTTTAAAAACACAAAATAGCTTTCACCTTATGAACAGAGTTCCCCTTACTGTGCAAAAGCAGTAAAACACTAAAATTGGGAATTGCCATCACAGTACTGGGCAGCAAAATAAAGATTTCATGTCATTTGTACTGCACGGTGAACGCTGCAAACATGAACTGCCCCCAAAAATAGAGCCAACAAATTGCAAAATGACCTTTTTTTCTCTATCCTCCCCAAAATACAAACATTAACAAAAGGGTTTTCACTGCGTTATCACAGGGGGCCATTACAAATGACAACTTAGCCTGCAAAAACAAACCCTCATACGGCTGAAGTAGAAAGTTATGGCACCTAGAATGCGATAATGAAGAACTTGGTCGCAAAGCCACAAACAGGCCTGGCTGTTAAAGGGTTAATGTGTATGTCCACTTTTAGGGTACGTAACTTCATTTCGGCTACACAGAAGGAGCAGAGGCTGTAAACCTCAGCACGAAGCAGCTGACTATATACGATGAGCACTTACACTTGGCAAGAACAAGGATTTGGCATTTTCTTCATACTGTCTGTCCAGCTTCTTATCCTAGAAAAGTGGGGAGAACACAGGAGTTTACAGTCTGCAAAGCATCGGACGTCACTGACCCATCGAGGCTGAGGTCACTGGACTGCTCGGCAATTCATAGAAAGCCCATGTCCCGTATTGACACTTGGGGACTATTCCAACACTGTCTTAGGCTACTTTCACGCTTGCGGTAGCCCTATCTAGCAAGCTGTTCTGGCGGGGGAACAGCCTGCTGAACACGTGCTACCGCAAGTCTACCGTACCGCCGGAAGTCCGCTCCGGCCCCATTCACTATAATGGGGGTGGGTCGGAGGTCCGGCCGCAGCACGGCAGTGTGCCGAGAGGCGGACGGACAAAAATTAGAGCATGCTGCAGTTTTTGTCTGGGCACCTCTTGGCTTGTTTCATGTGGTGCGGGCGGACCTCCAGCCCGTCCTCATTATAGTAAATGGGGCCGGAGTGGACTTCTGGCGGCACAGTGGACTTGCGATAGCACGGATCCAGCAGGCTGTTTCCCCGCCGGAACAGCCTGCTGGAAAAGGCTACCACAAGTGTGAAAGTAGTCTTAGGCTACCTGCACATGGGTGCGGGTTTACAGATTGTATGTGGGAATTTCTCTACATTTCTGCACTAAATCCGCTCCAAATTCTGCGTGTGTAACTTTTTGACGCAGATTTGCGATAAAAATCTGCAAAAACAGCTGACATGCTGCGGATTTCCAAATCTGCACGACAGGTCAATTTCCGCAAAGTGGACAGGAGATTTGTCAAATCTTACTTTGCTAGTACTGTATCGGCTCATGCACACGACCATTTCATGCATTGGGGACCGCAACTTGCGGCCCCATATTCAGGGGCAACATCCGTGCAGATTCCGCAGACAGATCCATGAACCATCCGCAACGCAAAAAAAATAGTAGTGCATGCAGGAGAGAAACTCCATGGAAGCACTCCATAGTGCCTCGGTTTCACACCGGACCTTCCGTGATGCGGTACAAAAACGACAGGGGTGGTATATTGCAGACCCGCTGTTTGCGGGCCCGGCTGGCACACTGCCGTCTGCGTGAGTCCTTACACTGCGTTTTATCAATGCAGAAAATCAGCGCGTAATCTGCAACATGGGTATGTGGCCTTATAGTAACCCATACACCCAGCTATGCTGCTTTTAATCTGCCACATACTTCTTCACCCGCTAAATGTAGTGAATTTAGCAGCACAGATCTTGAGATGCCGTCTGTGAAAATCTCCGCTGCTGCCTCCTTGGTATTTGTATTCTTAAAAATAAAGGCAGTGCAAGAAGGAAAACCTAGAGGGCAGCGCGAAGGCTTTCAGATTTTACAGCCTGTAGACTGGTCTTGTTGGTATATATTAGGTCCTGGCGGCCAGAAGGTTGTTGCACCATGTGGACAAGCCTGACTGGTTTTGCAGCACCCTTATGACGACCTGATATCTGGGGCTTCAGCCGGTAGTGTAAAGTAGCAGATGCACATTTCTGAAGGAAATATAGTTTACATAATGCTGATTAAAACCACTGGACAGCCATGACCACACTGGGTCCTTCAGATGGCCTTCCATTCTGGCTAATAGAGGGGGCTTCTCAGTGGGGGACCCTCTCTATACCATCCTTATACTCACCACACAGTGGACGAGAATACTGAGAGGAATCCAGAAGAGCAAAGAAAAGACAATGACAGATCCTACAATGTTGTCTGCCAGGAACTTGCCTGAAAGAAAAATGGTGGATAATGGGTAAAATCACCACCAGCATCATTATGAGGGCTCCCTGCTGATCCTAGATTTGTTACCTAAATTCCCAGAGACCTAACCCGGGTAAGGTTGTATTTACTAAACAAACAAACTAATGCCTAAACTAGGCTATGCAACCTATCTTGACCCGGGTGTAAAATTTAAAACTTCACTTTTATTATATTGTATATAAAACAGGTTTTCATGTATATCTTATTTTGAACCAAACATAAGAGAAGTGATTAAAAATACAGTCACCACTCCGCCAATGTCCGCCAAAATCTGTTATGATAGGTAGAGGAGGTGTGCACACTCTCCCTCCTATTCGTTTTTATCACAGGGCTCAGTGGTGGTAGCTGTTATATAGGTCAAAAGGTTAGTGTTTGGTCAGTGATCAGTTGCAGCATTTGCTTGTTGCTGAAACTGCAGCCAGGGGGGCGCTATTGTTAGTGCGCTCTCCCAGGCTATCACCATAGTACAGGATCTTCCCTTTCTCGGTGCTAGAGTGCAGCAGGGATAAAGTACTGCATACACCTTAAACGCCAGCACCCATGAGCCCTGATTATGGATTGTTCGCTACCTAGCTTGAGCTGTTATATAGAAAGTTGGCAGAGTGGCGTACTGATCTAAAATCTAACAGCTCAAGCTAGGTAGCGAACAATCCATAATCAGGGCTCATGGGTGCTGGCGTTTAAGGTGTATGCAGTACTTTATCCCTGCTGCACTCTAGCACCGAGAAAGGGAAGATCCTGTACTATGGTGATAGCCTGGGAGAGCGCACTAACAATAGCGCCCCCCTGGCTGTAGTTTCAGCAACAAGCAAATGCTGCAACTGATCACTGACCAAACACTAACCTTTTGACCTATATAACAGCTACCACCACTGAGCCCTGTGATAAAAACGAATAGGAGGGAGAGTGTGCACACCTCTTCTACCTATTATAACAGATTTTGGCGGACATTGGCGGAGTGGTGACTGTATTTTTAATCACTTCTCTTATGTTTGGTTCAAAATAAGATATACATGAAAACCTGTTTTATATACAATATAATAAAAGTGAAGTTTTTAATTTTACACCCGGGTCAAGATAGGTTGCATAGCCTAGTTTAGGCATTAGTTTGTTTGATCCTAGATTTGTGACACCCCACCCGCCCACCTGTATTTTTTGCTAACATGACAATCTGTGAGTGATCCGTGCAGGACGTATATCAGAGCTGTGTCCTGTACAGAACCATGCAGCTGTGTGTCCAGCACACGCCAACAACAGATTTTTTTAGGCTCCAGATGGAAACAAGGTTCCAATTCAATGACTGTAAGCAGAGATTTTGAGGAATTAGTCCATCATTTCACATTATTAAATAAGCTTTACTAAAAGCAAAGAGCCTTTTGTGCAAAAATCTATGCCTCACTATTTTCAAGATCTCTGCTGTCAGTGAACGGAGACATTATTATTATATTTTTTTAAAACCATAGGTTAAATTAAATCCAATCCTGACGCTGGGTAGCCTGGACTCCAGCTTTATTGCAGTTATGCTGGGTTGAAATATAGGATACAACTACAATGCACACAAATCACTCACCCAGCATATTGATGCTTAGTTTATCGATGAAATCCCAGATCCTCTCGATGACATCTTGCACTTGTTTCTCACATTTTCCCTATATAACAGGCGGGTGACAAACAGACCGCGTTAATGAGGATCTGCATTGTGCACAAGGGCAGTACACATGTATACTGCAGGGGATGTTCATATTACTCCCTAGATACTCTCCAGGAGCAAATGCAAATCCCATGACATTTGTACAACTCCATTGATGTAGACTGAATACTGTGCATGATAAATTGGGAAGATAAAGCAACTAACGGACCGTGCAACATACACCGATCAGTCACAAAATTAAACCCCCTACTTAAAGGGGTTTCCTGGAAGCGACTGCTGGATTGCAGAGTGGTCTGTAACCATGGAAACGAGCAGTGTATAATGTGATGGAAAAGTGAATCCAGCCAGCGA
This sequence comes from Bufotes viridis, assembly GCA_033119425.1. Classification (NCBI taxonomy): domain Eukaryota; kingdom Metazoa; phylum Chordata; class Amphibia; order Anura; family Bufonidae; genus Bufotes; species Bufotes viridis. The sequence continues at coordinate 62,683,720 of CM065592.1, forward strand.
AGGAGGCAATATGGATAATAATACATTAGTAAGTGTCTTGTAGTAACTTTCTCTACATCAGGCATCCTCAAACTGCAGCCCTCCAGCTGTTGTAAAACTACAACTCCCACAATGCCCTGCTGTAGGCTGATACCTGTAGGCTGTTTGGGCATGCTGGGAGTTGTAGTTTTGCAACAGCTGGAGGGCCGCAGTTTGAGCATGCCTGCTGTACATGATGAATGCCATTTGCTGAAGTGACACAACCCCTTTAATATTGATGACCCATCATCAGACTGAGGTTTAAGAAATCTGGAGGCCAAGTCATCAACTTGCACTCTTTGTCAGGTTTCTTGTTATCTTGCTGCAAGAAGCCACTGCTAGTAGGGACGCCGCTGCCATGAACTGGCTATTTGGTCTGTACAATGTTTAGGTAGGTCGTACGTGTCAAAGTAACATTCACATGAATAAGAAAACCCAATGTTTCCTAGCAGAACATTGCCCAGAGCATCACAAATTCTCCACTAGGTTGTCTTCTTCCCATGGGGCAGGGATGGGCAAACCGCGGCTCTCCAGCTGTTGTAAAACTACAATTCCCACCATGCCCTGCTTTAGGGCGATAGCTGTAAGCAGTCTTTGCATGCTGGGAGTTGTAGTTTTGAAACAGCTGGAGAGCCGGAGTTTGCCCATCCCTGCCATATGGCATCTTGGTGCCATCTCTTCCCCAGGTAAGCGACTCATGCACCCAGTGTCTACATGATGTAGAAGAAACCGCGATTCCTCAGACCAGGCCACCATTCTACTATTGCTCCATGGTCCAGTTCTGATGCTCAAGTGCACATTGTCGGTGCTTTTGGAAGGGGTCAGGGGTGAGCATGGGCACCCGACCTGGTCTGCTGCCCAATACATGTCCCCCCTTGACAGGTGCCATTGTAACAATATAACCAAGCCTATGCAAAGACACTGGTTTTAATGTTATAGTTGATTTGTGTATGTTGCACGGTCTATCAGGTGGAATCCATTGTAGATTCAAGTCTAAATACCATAGTGGCATGGGGAGGATAGAGGCCCCGGGAGGGAGACCAGGCAGAATTTCACAAACAAGTATTTTACTATTTGGGGGAATTTCAAGAGGTTTTCTGATGTAGGCAGGTGAAAACTTACATTGCCATCACAAAAGCCCACAGTGCATGGCTTTCCTTTACGTAATAAGCGGTAGTTCTTGGAGGCGTCCATGTACGGGCTGCAGATCCCATTGGGGTCGCGGCAGCAGACTTTACATGAATGCTCGGTTTCTGAAAACAAAGGATAAAACATAATGGTATGTCAGCCTCAAAAGAGAAGGTTTTTCTAGACAATTTGGCATTTGAGACTAAAAAGAGCGTGGAAAACTAATTGTATGCTCGCGCAGCGAATTTATCATGTGTATTCTGTGCTAAACTCTGCATAAAAACCGTCCCATAAGCAGTCTCCCACTGACTTCTGCACAGTGGTTCACTTGAAAACCTTGTTGTTGGGAACAAAAAAGGGGGGTAACATGTCACACCATCATGCGGAATCTGCAACAAGTAGCCGTCTGCCAACGCGCAGCGAGACAAACTGCAAATCTGAGCGCGGGCCAAAGACATCTGACGCTGATATTTCCAATGGAAAATTCCATCATGTCAGCATACACTTAGGTGATAAATTCTTACATTTTAATTATCCATCAGGTATTAGCCCAATCCTATATGTGGCTTACTTCCTCCAATCCTGTGCATAGTGTAGCTTGCCTGAGTAAGAACTACGCCACAGGAAAAATGGAGCATGACACCATTCAATATGCTGTCCATTAAATGTACCGATATGTTGGCCGCTCAGAGCAGTGGACACTCTTGGAGCCACAAGGATCCTGCATGGTCTGAGCGAGAGAGACTCTTGGAGCCACAAGGATCCTGCATGGTCTGAGCGAGAGAGACTCTTGGAGCCACAAGGATGCTGCATGGTCTGAGCGAGAGAGGCTCTTGGAGCCACAAGGATCCTGCATGGTCTGAGCGAGAGACACTCTTGGAGCCACATGGATCCCGCATGGCGAATCCCTCTAGTAACTCAAAATTCCTTAATCGGGTATTTGAAAACCAACCAACCCATTTAAGTTTAAGAGCCTGTCAGCAGTTCATGTTGGCATACTCCCGGTGATAGTCATTCATTTAGGTTGCATCACTAAGAAAGCTGTATTATTCTGTGAATGGCAGTGCCCTGGAGGTGGCCCTTTATGTGTATTACCTAGGGCTCTCAGCACTGAATGCTCCCCAGTCCCCCCCCCCCCCCCAAACTAAGTGACTAGGAGTCTCCTGATTGGATGTCACAGCTGTCACTCAGAGCAGAGGGGAGGGTCTGGGAAACATTCAGTGTAGAGGGCCTAGGGCAAGGAACATAAAGGGACCACCTCCGCTCTAGTGAACCGGGTAAAGGGAGCATTAAAAGTTGGATTTCACGATCATATCATTGGCATAACTATCACTGATGCATGTTTACACCCCTCTCCCATTTACCTATATAAAAGTTTCCAGAGGTTAAATTTCCCTTTTTCCAAGGGTAAACTTCCCTTTAAGCGAGTCCTTTTTTGGACCCTCACAAGGTCTATGACTGCATCCAACAAGCTGATAGCTTTGGATACGAGTCTGTACAACAGCTGATCATGGCCATCAAGCTACCGACACAAGGCCGGGAATTATCATTGTTGGTCCAGGATAACAGGGGGGATGCAGTTCAGCTGCGGTGTCTGGGTAAAGCAGAACACCCTTACCGTTGCAGGCACAGGACTTGAGGTTCAGTTCTATCTCACAGAATGGACGACATTCCCCATTCACACACTTTCCCAGATCTACACAGACCGTGTCATCGGCTGCGTTTCCGGGGGCAGGACACTCGCTGCTGTTTCCTGTGGATGGGCAGAAAGTGAGGTGCATTAACCACAAGAGGAAAACCACAAAGATCAACCTAAACCGTCGTTAACGGACTGAGAATTTCATGTACACCAGTCTGATGGCGAAAGCCTTAGGCTAGGGCTACATGTGTCATGCAACAAAAAAGGCACAACTACACTGCGACATTTATGTCCATTGTGAAACCATTCACGATCATTATGAAAAATGTTGCGCAACTTTTCATAGACACATGTCGCAGTGTAGCCTAAGCCCTACCAGCAGATCTATACATCAATAGCCGGCTTTACTCTTTCTGTACCCCCTATATACGTGAATAAATACTTGCTGTTATTTTCCCATAACGTGTGCATGGGCTGTGCCTGGTATTGCAGGTAATGAAGGCGACAAATACAGTGAAACCACTCCAAGAAAACACTTTATTAAAAGGGTTATCCGAGACTATAAAAAGCTCTCTCATATGCCGGACCCCTCACAGTTAATATACTTACCTGGCTCCCCACACCGCTGCTTCTCCTCGTGAGCGGATGAAAACATCCGGTGTCTGGGGGGGGGGGGGGAGGTTGGAGCGGCCGATGGCAGGTGGGGATGCGGACGAGCCGCGATGCTAGGGAGGCCCGTCCCCGTCTGTCATTGGCTGCGACCCCCCCACACAAGTTTTTATCCACTCACCGGGCGAAGCAGCAGCGGCGGTGCAGGGACCCGGAGTGGCACAGGGAGCAGGAAGCCAGGTAAGTATATTCACTGTGAGGGGCCCAGCATATGGGGGAGCTTTTTATACTCTTGGATAACCCCTTTAAGAAGGCATGAATAAGGACTAAGTACAGTCCGAAACGCGTTGACTGGTGTGGGGAGATGTCCTGCTGTGTGCCATTTTTTGACTTTTAAAAAAATATTTGAAATAAAAAAATCCAGGGTTTGACCCGAGTGCTGGACCCACTACTTTGTTTCTACAGTGGATTTGCTTCTCCTGAGGATCCGTGCACCAACTAGTAAAGGCGGTGAGCTGATTGCATTTATTTTTTTGTGTGTTCTTTGAGAAGACCACCCATTATCAAGACCAGATTTCCTGTTCCACCAGAAATTAAATATACTGACCATCTTGAGAAGACCACCCCCTTGGACCACTTTATCTACATAATTTAGGGTCGCCATCTCAAATAGGTGTCACAGTCTCCATTCTAAAAGAAGACTGCAAGCAAGTGATAAATGCCAGTCTCCCATGAGGCACTTACCTGTGCAGTATGACTCCCCTTTGCAGGTGGCATTTATAGCTTCCTGGCATTTCTTTTGTGCAGTTTCAAACTGGCAATTCTTGCAGCAGGGACTGTTCCGGTCACTAAAGAGAACATGATCTGTAAGATTTAGTCACCGAACTAACCAAAGACCGTATGACAGCAAATATGCGAGAGGCTCTCTTCTCTTAGACCCCTCCAGGGTCTCCTGGCTAATATTCTACAGAACCAGGATCTTATGGGTTTACTGTGAGGTTCTCATGTAACGTGGACCTCTGACTTATAATAAACACTACTGGCAAAACATATGCGCTGCCTGTGCCGAAGAGCCTTTAGCTCCACTTTAAACGGCATCTAATCACTCATCCACAGTATACATGATATTTGTAGATTGCTGGGGACCATCAGTTGGGACCCCAGCGATCCTGAGAAAGGGGATCCCCAAGTTTCCAGTCCAAATGGTGCGGTAGTGTGCATATCGGTCCACTGCTCCAATCACTGATATGGGACTGACGTACTGTAGACAGTGCTTCAACCGTCCCACAGCAGTGAATGGAGTGGTGGACCAACATGCGCGCTACTGCTCCAGGACCCTCGGGGACCCCTGTTCTTGGGACTGCGGGGGTCACAGTGGTCAGATCTCTAGTGATATGATAAATGCTATTTGTGGTATAACCCCTACAGACTACTTTAAATGGGATTCCAGGACTACAAGTAGGGTCTGTTGTTTTTCTACAAACAGCATCACATCTGTAGGGTGTATTGTACCGATCCCTATTTAAGTGAATGGAGCTTAACTGTGCTACCAAACACAAACCATGGAGATGGAAATACAGCAGACCCCTTATCGTAATCCTAGACAACCCCTGACGCCCCCGTTGATCAGCTAGTAGCTTCGGTGCTGGAAATCGGGCAGTAACTACTCAGTTGTGTCCATTATATAGTTGACAGGGCTGGTGACTCTAGTGCTGCTCCCACTAAACAACTTCCAGTGTCAGAGCTACATGTGAACGGCTGATCTGTTTCAGACCACCTGCGATCATCGATGGTCTATCCTGGGGGATAAACCATCAACAATAAAATCCTGGAATAACCCCCTTTAATGTTAAATACTGGATGCTGCTGAGGTTGAACAGACCCAACTAATTTTCTGCATGTCAACGGAGGTCTTAAGAGGGGTCCAGAGGTAAAATGCCCAATTATCAGACATTTGTGGTATATCCTCATATATGCTCTAAAGGCCAAATGTTGGAATACCTCTTTTAAGAACGTGCTTACTGGTCTTTTATTTACAGACCTGCATTTTGCCTTATTCTTAAACTTGCAATCGGAGGTACAGCAGGGGTCAACATGCTGGTGCAGCAGGCCTGGGTCGCAGTCTTCCCCCTCGTCCACTCTGGAGTTGCCGCAGACCTTGTTGTTGCGCTCTTTGAAGCAGAGAGAAGCTTTGCTCATCAGTGTGCGCAGGACTGACTCTCTGCTGCAAATGGAGAACATCTGATGGAGGGAAGCAGAAATAAAGTCAATGCCTGCCTACACCGAGCAAACCTAATAATCCCTAGGCATTTTTCTATTTATGTCTACCACTTTTAGTATCTGCTGTAGTTACTCAAAAATGTGCAACTATTTTACTCTCGCGCATAACAAGTGCAGATTTCCTTTTTTAAATAGGTAGTTTTTATTAAAGGGGGTTTCTCATCATAGACAATGGGGGCATATCGCTAGGATATGCCCCCATTGTCTTATAGGTGCGGGTCCCACCGCTGGGAGCCGCACCTATATAGAGAACGGAGCCCCGCAGGGTGGTGGCTGGAGGACTCCGGTCCACCAAGCCGGCCCCCAATAGAAGTGAATGCGAGCGTACCGCGCATGCGCGGCCCTCGCTCCCATTCATTTCTATGGGAGCTCACGGAAATAGCCGAGCCAGTGCTCAGCTATTTTTGCCGGCCTCATAGAAAATGAATGGAGGGCGGCTGCGCATACGCGGTGTGCCCTCCTTCACTTGCGGGGCTCCATTCTCGATAAAGGCGGGATCCACAACTATAAGACAATGGGGATATATCCTAACGATATGCCCCATTGACCATGATGAGACAACCCCTTTAAGTTTTAAATTTTACATACAACATGTACATAACATACAAAACAAAAAGTAAAACAAAGAGGAAGGAACTCCCCCGCCACTGCTCTGCATTACACTCTGATTCAATATCACCTTCCTTCATCACAAGGGACAAGAGTTTTTATTATCTGCAGTGCACTGCTACACAACAAACACAGCCATATATGAAAGGCATAGTAAGTAGGCACAAAAAACAGAGAAAATACCAAGCAAAAATAATGCTTTTTATTTTCATTGAAAATACGCACAGAATTGCTCATTAATTCTTAGTTGCCGCTGAAAAAATCTAATAACAAGCAATCAAAAAGTGCCATTTACAATGATACCAATGAAAAATACAAGTCGTCCTGCAAAAATCAAGCCCTCACACAACTTCATAGAAAAAAAATATAAAAAGAGTTGGCTCTTGTGAAGCGGCAATGCAAAAACATAAAAAAAACTATATGTATTTGGTATCACTGTAATCGTACTGACCCAGAGAATAAACATATCATGTTCTTTATACCGGAAAATGAACGCCGTAAAATTTATCACATAAAAACGCAGTGGCAGTATTGATGTTTTTTTCATCCCCCCCCCCCCCAGAAAAAGTTAATAAAAGTTCAATCAGAAAGTTATGTGTACCCCAAAATGGCACCATTAAAAACTACAACTTGTCCCTCCAAAAAACAAGCCTTCATAAAGCTATATAGACGGAAAAATAAAAAAAGTTATAGCACTTAGAACGCAACGATAAAAAAAAGGAAGAAAAACGCTTGGTCAGTAAGGCCCAAAACAGGCTGGTCACTAGGGGGTTAATATTATCATCAGTAGGATGAGGCAAGAATCTGAGAATACAAAAAAAAAAAAATCACAGGCAACATAATTGGCAGGCGGCTCATTAATTTCTGAGATTAGCCCCTATTTGCACTTAAAACTTAGCTCCGTACATTAGCTGATGCCAAAGCAACGTTGGAGGGACCAGGAAAGGATCGAGCCAAGGGTCTTTCATGAACTTATAGAAAGTCCTGGTAAATGGGTAACAGTTGTTCACAAAGTAATTAGACTCAAGAGTAAGGTTACGTGTTGTAGAAGACACACTGTATGAGACTGCAGGAGACCATTGCCGTGTGAATTCTGACCTATTTTGTGAGCACCAAAAAGCTGTGTCAGGTATTCAGAGGTGTGAAATGAGTGCACATGGAGCAGATGATACGTATACAGAGTCATGTCAGGAGCTTTATCTTTACCTTATTGTTCTGATGGTCTCCGCTTACAGCTATGGGGTACATCACATATTTGCCCCCACGGTCCTCACTAGGTGCACAGTCTTCCATGCTGTCAGGGTCATGTTCAGATCCAAAGTTGTGACCCAACTCATGAGTAGTCACCAGGTCAGCTTCCTGAAAAAGACAGACAGAAAGTGACTGCAGTAAACTGAGATCTTAACAATAGTAAGGAATCGCAACCCAAGGTTTAGTAGAAAGTTGCAGAACTGTTCATTACACTGTGATTAAAGTCCTCATTCTGTGCGGATTCATTTCCTAATATAGCTTCACAGAGGCAGCTTTTCTGTTATAGAGGCCTAATCTCCTGCGTAGACAGAATTACTAAGATTCTGATTGTCGACAGTCACCACTAGAGGGAGCTTACTGCATACAATGTTATAGTTTTCAATATTGGGCGATTCAAAAAGGGTAGCGCCTTCTTTCCGTAGGGCTACATCAAGATCTATGTGTATCTACCCCACCACAACCCCCTAGTCACAGGAGTCCATACCTGAGGATATGCTGGCACACATCTGGACAGAACTGAATTACTGTCTAGACATCTGTCGTGCAGCTAATGGAGCTCAAATTGACCATCCGTAGTGTATAGATAAAACTTGGATAGATCGCGTGTCTTTTTATGTTAATACATTTGTGTTATGTTCCCTCAGTTATGAATACTGAGACTATCATTTTACACCATTCTTTTTGATTTGCCCGGTATATAAACTGTGTACCACATATTCAGTCTGTCTAATCTGTTTCTATTGCATTTTCTGTACATAATTATGGGGGTGGCCAGGTTGCCTGAGCTGTTGTTAACAGCATTCAGAGATTTACTTTACAGCAGCCTGTAATCTGGAGATGACTCACTGACTTCTATGGGAGAGTATTGTGGGCATGCTCTGTGACCTATGCAGAGGTCATTGTGCAGGTAGGGAGTGGAAGTGAGCAGTGACTATGGCCGATCTCTGTGTTATCTACATATAGGTGTAACCTGTAACACCATGCAGGTTTCCAAAATGCAATCATTTAACTGATTTTATAGAGCGGCTATAGAGCTCGACTCCTAGGAAGATATAATCTATTATAAAATAAACAGTCATAGAAATTTGAATGCATTCACACAAAAACGGACGTCCAGGCTAAAACGAACCTGAGAGGGGGGCTAAATTTTTTTGAGATGAGCTGTGGTTTAATTGGTATTTTTGGGGAACATGCAACTTTTTTGTCAGTTTTTATTCTATTTTTATGGAGGAGGCGAAGTGACCCAAAAAATGGGAATTGTTGTGTGTATTGGATAGATTACATGATATTGTGGTAAATTAGACATTTTAGGGAACCAACTATGCTTATTTTTATTATATGAATGGTAAAATCATTACTATTAGAATATTTAATTTTTTTCATATTTTTTAAAACTTTATTCAATTATTTTTAAAGGTGTATTCCCATCTCAGACAATGGGGTCATATCGCAAGGATATGCCCCCATTGTCTGAAAGGTGCAGGTCCCACTGCTGGGACCCGCACCTATATCGAGAACGGAGCCCTGAAAGTGAAAGAGGGCGCACTGCACATGCGCAGCCGCCCTCCATTCAATTTTTAATGGGGCTAGGCGAATACAGCCGAGCGCTGGCTCGGCCATTTCCGTCAGCCCCATAGAAATGAATGGGAGCATGGCCGCGCAAGCGTGGTGCGCTCCCATTCACTTCTACGGGAGAGGCGGGGAGCAATGCTTGGTGGTGGACAGACCCCGGGAAATCTGACCCGCACCTATCAGACAATGGGGGCATATCCTAGCGATGGGAACGAGCCTTCCTAGTGTCACCTGTGATGCTAGGGACGCTCGTTCCCACATGAGAAGCGACGCGGGTGTCAGGCAGTGGGCTAGGTATAACCAGTATGAGGGGCCCGGGCATTTTGGGGGGCATTATAGGGGCTGGATAAAAACTGGGATTGCATTTATCTCTGATCCCAGCTGCAGCAGGTTTGTATCACAGTCAGCACCTGCTGTGTGTGGTGTGGGATCAGCTCGTGTGTCTGCTCCGTAGACCACATAGATGTATACAGTAGATATGTTCAAGTTCACAAGGAGGTTAAGCAAGGGCAACCATCATACACGTCACATAACACGTTGAAGATATTTTAAATGATCTCATGACCTCATGCGGAGACACAGTTCTGGTTCTACCTTTGTAAGGATGGTTTTTCCATAGTTTTTTGTACTTGTCAAACCCGTGTTCAAGTAAATAGGTTTCTGCGACGATTCACTTCTGTACGCTGCCCGAGTAGAAAGAGAGATGAAGTCAGACAAGACATTTGTCACAACATTACGTAGAAACAAGCGTCACAGGCACCAGCTTGGTCTGTGAGGACCGGAGGAGAATTCTCCTGTGAAACGCTACGAATACAAAACAAGAGGGCCAGCATCTCCAGGAGGAAATCAACTGTGGAAAGAACACTGGTAGAAATATACTGGAGAGGAACGTCAACAGCTACGAAGATGGGCAATGGAAACCGCGTTTCAGCTGATTTTCTGCAAATTTGCCAGAATGTGGCTGGATCTCCACCGGTCCCCATTATAGTTAATGGTGCTAGAAGAAGCCTTACAATCTTCCGGCAATGTCGGAATACAAAGATATCCGTCAGGCTATTGACTACGGGAACAGCCAGCCAGATCTATAGCGCTAGTAATATCAAAGTTCAACCCTGAATTGGTCATAAATGAGATTAGAAGTTCAATGGAGGTTGTTTTGAAATGTGGTGGTGGGGGGGGGGGGTGGAGCTTTTCTGACGGACTTATCATAGAATGGGATTCTGCAGCATGCTATGTAATGTGGAACACAGAAGCTGTGAAAACCAAAACTGAGCAAAATATTTAATCCTCCTAACATTACATCTCCAGATCTCCCATCTCAGTCATCGGAGACCGCACAGAAGCAGCCAGCTTTCCACCATGGTGAACTATCTGGTTTTCTTAAGCTACATCCTACACGTAGCTAGCTAGCTAGCAATGCAGAAGTGCTTGACCACCTAATACATGTAAGTGGATAGGATGATAAAGAACACATTTTACAAATATGCAAAAACTGATAATACAGAAAAATGACCCCACACACAAGGACTGTCACTCACCTTTAGGACAGATTCCACCGTGGGTGTTTGGCTTGTGGGATCCAACGTAAGCAAGTCCTAGAGTGCCCATGTCAAAGTCCTGATAGGTGAAGAGATGGGCCAGGCAGACAGTGGAAGCCTTTTCGGATATGTCATGGCTGAATTGCTGCAAACAAGAAATTTCTATGACTGACTCTACTAGACCACCTTCTTTATTCACAGCAGGAAGAACGGACGTCTTATAGTTTATGTTCTCCTCAAAGAAAATATCACAACCCATAAAGAAAGAGGTTAGCGAGATGTCAATCTATCATAACTTGCAATCTTCAAACTTACTTTTGGTCCCTGTACTTTGGGAAAACTTTTGATAAGTCAAAGAAACATATCAAAGGTTTTGACCGATGGATGTCTGAGTGCTGAGACCCCCACCAATCCCTAGAATGAGGGGAGCAAGCTCTCTCTCTCTGCGCTGCTGAAGACAGAATTGAGATGGGATCATAGACCTTCTATTGAGCCCCCTTGCATCAGTCTTCTGCAGTGAGGAGAGTGCGCAATGTGAGCGCTTTTCCCTCCTCATTCAAAGCTTGGACCCCCACCCTGATCAAAACTTTTGATATGCTGCTTTGAAATATCAGAAATTATTCCCAAAGTACAGGGACCTTGATAGGCTAGCAAGCTAACAAGCCTGACATATGCTAAAAGAGTGTCTTCTAACTTTTATGTATAGAACGGTGCTGCAGAACATCTCACTATTATATGCATGCTACATAATCAGTTATTACACTCATGTGTTTCCATTTCTTGTTGGAGAACCATTTTAAGTTTTGCTCTGAAGCACTATGATTGCTCTTTACAACCTGCCAAACTATACAATTCAGAAGCCATTTGTTATTACCTCGAACCAATAATCAGGATTCAGTAAAGACGTATAGGGCTAGTTTCACACTAGCATTCGCGGGATCTTGCAGGCTGTTCCGGCTGCGTATCTGTCTGGCCCATTCTCAGCATATTTGCCGGGTTGCAGCCAGATCTCCACCGGTCTCCATTATAGGCATCCATGTAGCTTCCGGCAATGCCAGACACAGAGAGGGGCAGACTGTTCCCTGTCGGAACGGCCTGCTGGATCTCATCAATGCTAGTGTGAAACATATTCAGAAGTCTAGAAGTACTGAATATTTATGCACAGAGATCCTGCTCTCTACCTGTACCTCATGTACTGCACAGCTCTTCACATGTAGCACACATCGTACTGCTCTCTACCTGTACCACACATAGTAACAATTGTACTGTACAGCTCTCTAATTGTGCTACCTGTACTAAACAGCTCTCTACCTGTACTACATGTACTGTACCGCTCTCTAACTACTACATGTACTGTACCGCTCTACCTGTGCTAAATGTACTGTACCGCTCTCTACCTGTACTACATGTACTGTACCGCTCTCTACCTGTACTACATGTACTGTACTGCTCTCTAACTGTACGTGTCCTATACTGCTCTCTACCTGTACTACATGTACTGTACTGCTCTCTAACTGTACATGTACCCTTCTGCTTTCTATTTGTACTACATGTACCGTACTGCTCTCTACCTGTACTACATGTACCGTACTGCTCTCTACCTGTACTACATGTACCGTACTGCTCTCTACCTGTACTACATGTACTGTACTACTCTCTACCTGTACTACATGTACTGTACTGCTCTACCTGTGCTAAATGTACTGTACTGCTCTCTAACTGTACTACATGTACTGTACTGCTCTACCTGTGCTAAATGTACTGTACTGCTCTCTAACTGTACTACATGTACTGTACTGCTCTCTAACTGTACTACATGTACTGTACCGCTCTACCTGTGCTAAATGTACTGTACCGCTCTCTACCTGTACCTCATGTACTGCACAGCTCTTCACGTGTACCACACATCGTACTGCTCTCTATCTCTACCACATATATAGTAACAATTGTACTGTACAGCTCTCTAATTGTGCTACCTGTACTAAACAGCTCTTTACCTGTATTACATGTACTGTACCGCTCTCTACCTGTACTACATGTACTGTACCGCTCTCTACCTGTACTACATGTACTGTACCACTCTCTACCTGTACTACATGTACTGTACCGCTCTCTACCTGTACTACATGTACTGTACCGCTCTCTAACTGTACGTGTCCTATAATGCTCTCTACCTGTACTACATGTACTGTACCGCTCTACCTGTGCTAAATGTACTGTACCGCTCTCTACCTGTACCTCATGTACTGCACAGCTTTCCATGTATACCACACATACCGTACTACTCTTTGCCAGTACAAATTGTACTGTACAGCTCTCTACATGTACTGTACCGCTCTTTACCTGTGCTAAATGTACTGTACCACTCTCTACCAGTGTTACATGTACTGTACTGCTCTCTACCTGTACTACATATACCGCTCTCTACCTGTACTACATATACCTCTCTCTCGCTGTACACGTACTGTACCACTCTACATCTACTGTACTGCTCTCTAGCTTTAGTACATGCAATGCAATGCTCTCTGCCTGCTCTTATTTGATTTTACATTTGGAGACCTCAGAACCAATTACTGGTTTTCTATACACGTATGGCCCCCAAATAACTTTTGTTTTAAGCATTCAATGGTTGTCCCAGAAGGAATCAATACTGTAACTGAAGGGAGCACAGCATGGTAAAGGCTACTCTAAGAAATACTACCTGAATTCTGTATAACTGCGTATGTCTCCACCATAGGGCACCCCATGCAGAATTGGGCTATGACACATCTGGCCCTCTTGCCCCCTCACCTCCAGCAGGAGCTTCACGTCCCAGGCATCTTTGTTCTCGTTTGGATGATTCTTTGCCATGTTATAGTGCAGTTTTGAACCGGTCACATTCTCTGGTTCCTTGTGAACAATGATCTGCATAAAAAGGATAATAAATCAAACACGATATAAGGTGGCATAACGTGTCCAGTGCTGCCAATAATTATTCATACCCCTGGCAAATTTTGACTTAAAGTAACTTGTATTCAACCAGCAAGTAATGTTTTGACGGAAAATTACATGGGTGTCTCCCAAAAGATAATAAGACGATGTACAAGAGGCATTATTGTGGGGGAAAAAACATTTCTCAGCTTTTATTTACATTTGAGCAAAAAGTGTCCAGTCCAAAATTATTCCTGTAAAGCTCATTGCTAAAGATGAATGGGCAAAAATACCTGTGGAGACATGCAAAAAGCTGGTCTGCAATTATAGGAAGCGTTTGATTGCAGTAATAGCCAATAAAGGCTTTTCTATTGATTATTGAGAAGGGTATGAATAATTTTGGACTGCGCACTATGTAAATAAAAGCTGAGAAATGTTTTTTTTTTCCACAATAATGCCTCTTGTACATAGTCTTATTATTTTTGGGAGACACCTATGTCATTTCCCGTCAAAAATTACTTGCTGGTTGAATAAAAGTAATTTTAAGTCAAAATTTGCCATGGGTAAGAATAAATATGGGCAGCACTGTACTTATGAGGTCACGTGGCTATTCATGTTACTATAGGACAGGTTACAGCTTCGGTAAAAATCAGACATATTCCGTGGTATGTTCTGCAGGCCTCGCTGGAGCAGGTTTTCAGCAGATTGCTCAGCTTTCCTGCTCGTCTCTCCTCCCCCATCTTAGTGTCTGCTCATCTTGCCTCTTCCTAGAAATATTGTCATTTATTCACCTCATGATCCCAGCCTTCTGCTCACCAGCTCATCCCTTTGTGCCAAAAACTTCACCCATTTCTGCTGCACCATCTGTGCCCGAACCCTGCTACAGTAGGCCCTGAACAAACACCGCATGGCGGAGCAGACAGGAATCATCATAAGCTAGTACGTCTGATAATCACCCCACTGTCATCAACCAACTGGTGCAGCGAGCCCGTACTGGCGGTGGCTCTAAATCATCCCTGCGGAGGGATCTGAAAAAGCTTGTAGATTGTAGGCCCTCGCAGGCAGGGTCCTCGCCCCTCTGTAGCAGTCTGTTAATAGGTTCAGGCTTATTGCACTTGTTTTGGTTTATATTATGTACGTGAACCCCCTTTTACAGCGCCATGGAATTAATGCGCCATTCATAATAACGGCATCATCTTTAGGGCAGTGGGGTCTGATATTCCTCGCTGCTGGGGCCCGGTTGCAATGGCTGCCTCTACAGTCTCTATAGCTACACCCCTGTAGGATACATTTGACACATACACCAAGTCCTTCAAACATACATGGAATCATTTCCTTTAGGACTCTGCTTTCTTCACGAGGCAGATCGGTCAACGGAATACGTATATTCAGTCTACGGAGGCATATTGGACTGACAGCTTTGATTTGAACGTGAACTTCCACCAAACGTACAGATCACTCCCAGGAAGTAATACCGAACTGATATTTATAAGATGTCCTAGAATTTCTTCAAATTGAACAATGAGGCGGATTTAAGATTTACTATTGAAAATGAAGCAGTGTTTTGCCGCAATTCACTTAAAAAACAACAACTGGTGGACATTCTCTGCACCATATTTATTAACCATTTTACTTGCTTTTCTAATCGTTTTACGCATTGTCCAACACAGGGATGTGACTCCATGAAGAGGGAAAGTAATTCTACGCCAACGTGTGGAGTAAACTTAGAGGCTCCAGATTTATCAGCCACTGTGATAAATGTGGCGCAAACGGTCTACATTCACACGGTCTTAAAGTTAGCCGCTATTAGTGATCTGTTTTCCGGCCGCCTCGTCAGTTAGTGACAAAAATACCCAAGTTCTGAACTTTGGCGCACAGACAATATTTTGACACAGACCTTTTTTTTTTTTTTTTTGCACACGGCCAAATTTTTGGCACTCGGACAGAAATCTGGTGCAGGATTTAACATACTCCAAATTTACAAGAGTCCATGCACCAGAATAGTAAATTTATCTACAGTGCCTTGCAAAAGTATTCACCCCCTGAATGTTTTGTTACATTACAGCATTAAGTTTTGTTAATCTGAATTTTATGTGATGGATCAGAACACAATAATCTAAGTTGGTGAAGTAAAATGAGAAAAATATATAAAACTATTGTTTAGAAATAGAAAACAAAAAATTGGTGTGTGCGTATGTATTCAACCCCTTTGTTAGCAAGCCCATAAAAAGCTCTGGTGCCACCAATTACCTTTAGAAGTCACATAATTAGTGGCATGATGCCACCTGTGTGCAATCTAAGTGTCACATCATCTGTCATTACATTTACACACCTTTCTTGAAAGGCCCCAGAGGCTGCAACACCTAAGCAAGAGGCATCACTAAGGCTACTCTCACATTAGCGTTTTCAATTCCGCTATGGAGATTAGTCATAGGATCCCAATAGCGGAGAAAAACGCTTCAGTTTTGTCCCCATTCATTGTCAATGGGGACAAAATTAAACTGAACGAAACGGAATGCACAAAAATGCATTCCGTTCTGTTTGGTTGCCTCCCCAACGCAGACAGAAAAACTCTGCAAGCAGCGTTTTTCTGTCCGCGATGTGGTGCGGATTGTGTCTGAGAAAACGGATCCATCCTCCATCGACTTTCAATGGCGTATAAGAGGGATCCATCATGGCTATAGAAGGCACAATACAACCGGATCCGTTCATGACGGATGCATGCGGCTGTATTATTGCAATGGAAGCGTTTTTTGCAGATCCATGACGCATCCGCAAAAAACGCTAATGTGAAAGTAGCCTAACCAATCACTACCATGACGACCAAGCAACTCTCCAAACAAGTAAGGACAATGTTGTTGAGAAGTACAAGTCATGGTTAGGTTATAAAAAAATATCCAGTCTTTGATGATCCCCAGGAGCACCATCAAATCTATCAGAACCAAATGGAAAGAACACAGCAAACCTGCCAAGAGACGGCCGCCCACCAAAACTCACAGATCGGGCAAGGAGGGCATTAATCAGAGAGGCAGCACAGAGACCGAAGGTAACCCTAGAGGAGCTGCAGAGTTCCACAGCAGAGACTGGAGGATCTGTACATAGGACGACAATAAGCCGTACGCTCCATAGAGTTGGGCTTTACGGCAGAGTGGCCAGAAGAAAACCATTACTTTCAGCAAAAAACAAAAAGGTACTTAGTGAGTTTGTGAAAAGGCACGTGGGAGACTCCCAAAATGTATGGAGGAAGGTGCTCTGGTCTGATGAGACTAAAATTGTACTTTTCAGCCATCAAAGAAAACGCTATGTCTGGCGCAAACCCATCACATGACCCAAAGAACGCCATCCCCACAGTGACACATGGTGGTGGCAGCATCATGGGGGGTTGGGACTGGGACTGGGAAACTGGTCAGAGTTGAGGGAAAGATGGATGGTGATAAATACAGGGATATTCTTGAGCAAAACCTGCACCACTCTGCGTGATTTGGGGCTAGGACGGAGGTTCACCTTCCAGCAGGACAATGACCCCAAACACACGGCTAAAGAAACACTTGAGTGGTTTATGGGGAAACATGTAAATGTGTTGGAATAGCCGAGTCACAGCCCAGATCTCAATCTAATAGAAAATCTGTGGTCAGACTTAAAGATTGCTGTTCCCAAGCGCAAACCATCCAACTTGAAGGAGCTGGAGAAGTTTTGCAAGGAGGAATAGGAAAAAATCCCAGTGGTAAGATGTGGCAAGTTCACAGATGCAAATCCTCAAACAATTCATGTTAATTCCGGGTTGTGAACAAAACACGAAAAAGGTCAAGGGGGCTGAATACTTTTGCAAGGCGCTGTAATATCGCAGCTGTGATTTATACACTTAAGGTAGATTTAGATGGGCTGACTGAGCAGCCGACTGTCGGTAAGGAAGCGTTCATTTCCGACAGTTGGCTGCTCGTTCAGTGAAGGAGACCACACATTTACATGCAGAGATCTCCTTCACAGTATGAGGATGGATGATAGCTATGGCCATCCCTCATCCTCATACACAATCATTGCTTCTGAGCAGTAGATGGCTATTTAGACCACACGATCTGCTCAGAAGCCATGATCGGTGGTGCCTGCATGAACGACAGGATCACCCGATGAACGAGAGTTTCGTTTGTTCATAGTGTGATCAGCGGCACATTTAGACAGCCAGATGATCTGGAACGACTGTTTCCGATAATCTGGATGATTATTGGTGCATCTAAATGCTAAATGTTAATCTGCTCCAATGTAATTTGATTAAATGTGTTTTGCCATATTTTAAACTCATCCTCCATCTACAGGATAAGGTATAGGAGTCAGATTGGTGGAGCTCTGACAACTGGGACACTAATCAATCACAGAGATCCTGTGTACACCACTTGAATGGAGTGGCAATCAAGCACGCATGCTGCCTCTCCAGTCCTCTATAGGCCTGCCGGGCGCTGTACTGTGCGTCTCTTTGGCAGATGCTCGACTGCCGCTCCATTGACATGGGGAGACACAGGACGCATGTGTCAGAGACGATACGTTTAAAACTGGACATTCATGGAAACCAAGGTTTTTTACATTTATTTATTCTGAACACTACGGACGGCCTCTAAGTAATTTCCAAAAACTCTCTCGTCACACTCTGACTCCATTGAAAGGAATGAGGCTGAACGGCAATACCCCAGAGCAGGCATCAGCAACCTTCAGCTCCCAGCTGTTGTAAAACTACAATTCCCAGCATGCTCCATTATATGTAAGTTCTTAGAGGAGCAGAGCAACTATGCATGCTGGGAGTTGTAGTTTCATAACAGCTGGGAGCCAAAGGTTGCCTACCCCTGCCCCAGAGGATTTACAGAGTTCATCGAATCCTGGACAATACCTTGAAGGGGTCATCAGACCCCCAATACAATTTTAATTATGGTCCTGAAAGTGATTAGCGTAGAAAAAAAAAAGCCACTCACCTATTCAAATGGCTGTCCATTCCAGCACCGAAGGTCTCATCCCAGTTGCTTCTGGACCCCTGTGGACAGCAAGTGCGACATCCCAGGCGCACCACGGCAGCCGTTCACTGGACTTACAGCGATGTGTCCCCAAGCCACACATGACTATTCAGGCCAGTGATTGGCTGCAGTGGTGCACATGACGACAGATGAGATGTCACTCTTCCTGTCCGCAGAGTCCGGAAGCAACGGGGACGAGACCCTCTGTGCTGGAATGGAGCACCAGTGATTAGGTTGGTGACTTTTTTTTATGCTAATCTCTTACAGGACCATAATTAAAATTGTATTGGGGGTCAGATGGCCGCTGTAAGGTTATCTAGAGGGAAGGTGTGGAAATCCAAAACTTTTGGTATTATGTTTCCCTTAAACACACAAGATGGGTAAAAACAAATGACAAAAATACGAAGACAAACCTCCCCACTGGGATTGTCAGTCTGCAGGATTTTCTACATGTTCCGGAAATAGTCTTATGGAAATCTGGCAGAAAACACAGGGTTAGGGTCCATTCACACGTCCGTATTCATTTTGCGGTCCGCAAAACACGGACAACGGCAATGTGTGTTCCGCATTTCACGGACCGCATATCGCCGGCACTATGATAGAAAATGCAGTTGCGGACAAGAATAGGACATGTTCTATTTTTTTCGGGAACGGAAGTGCGGATCCGGAAATGCGGATGCGGACAGCACATAGTGTGCTGTCCGCATCCGTCCCGGCCCCATTGAAAATGAATGGACCCTTAATTTGTGGTTGACCCCCTTCAAATTTTCAGCTTATGGACAGCTGAGGATGGGACTTAGTGTTCCTGGTCTGCTATTATAGGCAGAGCGGTGGAGGAGGCTCCTGCTGCAGCCAGTTACCTTACAGGATTGTGAGTAGGAACTAATTATTAGTACATTTGATGACTATTTGGAATATTAACAATAAATTGGGGATGATCACAGCAAGATCTATGACTCAGTCCTGGCAGCATTTATACAGCTTTTTATGTAAAAAAAAAACAAGAAAAAAAAAAGTGAATCAAATAATTGAAAACTAAATAGATAGGAGATCGAAAGTATAGAAGAACTGACAGATCTGATAAAATATACAGCCAAAATGAAAATATCACGACACTGTGGACATGTCCATATAGGCTACTATATAAAAGGGGGAGGAGAACCACACGTCCTAATTTCTCTTAAATTATAGTAATGGCTCAGGCACATTACAGTATTTTTCTTTAGTGTGCTACCCGTTTTTAAGGCCTCATTCACACATACCTGGATTTTCATGGACCACGGTCCGTGAAAACCCGGCCTGCCATCCTGCTGAGTGCACAAGCGCACGGTGTCATTGGTTGCTATGACGCCGTGCGCTTCGTGTCGCCGCTGCTGTACAGTAATACACTTGTATACATCATACGAGTGTATTACTGTACAGCGGCACAAAGCACACGGCGTCATAGCGACCAATGACACCGTGCGCTCGTGCACTCAGCAGGAAGGGTTTTCACCGACTGTAGTCCATGAAAATCCACGTATGTGTGAATGAGGCCTAAAACGAATAGCATATGGAGCCATACAAGCCAATGGGACAATGCACACATTTTAGTTTTTTTCACTGATCTACAAAAATCACTGCAGGCCCTGTTCTTGTCCATTTCTACAGATGAGAATAACCCATTCCATTGATGGGAGTGAGAAAAATAAAAATGAATGCAATAAGTGTTTTTTTGTGGCCTAAAAATGTGCACAAGGCCTTCAATGTCAATATTCACTATCCTCTAAAAAAAAAAAAAAGATAAAGAATGAAATCTTTACTTCACCGGGCAGAAGAATCATCAGTTACCCATTAATTATTAAATATGATTCTCAGCAACAAAGATTCACCCTGCTCCAGTAGGCCAAGAGAGGCGTGTAATGGTGCGCCCAGACAGGACGTTACGGCTGGTGTATGATTGAAAGTGACATTGTGTAGCTGGATGCAAGCAACGCAGCCAAGTGTAAAAGGAGAGATCCCCCCAGACATGCAGCAGCTGCCCCAGGCTCCTGTTCAGAAATATACCGAAATCTGGAGCAAAAAGACTCAACATGCAATGGTCCTGCGTATGCCCTAAGATACTTCAGCGGTTATGGAATATTACACAGGGCCTATAATTACAGAACAATATCGCTAATATACATACAGTAGCCCCCGACCAATGGAAAAGTGGACAAGTCTTAAAGGGATTATAAAACCGTGCTTTATTTCAGAAACAGCGCCACAAATGTCCACTGGATGTGCCTGGTATTGCAGCTCAGCTCTACTGAATGGGGCTGAGCTACACTACCAAAAACAACCTGTGGACGGTGGTGGCGTTGCATCTATTGTTATGTGAGTGCTATTATTTTCAGTGATTTATCTTTGGGCGAAAGCGGTACCTTTTTTTCTTATCCTGGAGAACCCCTTTAACAAAACAGCTGCAGCTTCTTTCTTCCCAAGCACTATGGACACCTTTTAATCTATTGTAGGTCTGCTGCAGCAGTTTAGGGTCCGCAATCAACAATTCTTGGTGGAAGAGGGCGACTTAGTGGGCGCCATTAGTGCCCATTACATTGACCAGTTCTGTATTCATGCCATACCTTCAAGTAAGGTGTGCATAAAATAAATGCACTTTCTGAGCACAGTTAGGCATTATGCACACAGCAGAGCCACATATCCTGTTCCTAAAGAGGCACGCAAAGTACTATAGAGCCGCAGACCGTCTTTGTGCGTTACACCTTTCACACAATGCTGCTAGCTGAGAATACCTTCATAATATTGTTAACTAAATCGGCGGAGGACAGGCCCCATGAGTGCTGGATTACGACTGCATACAATTTAAAAATTGTACGGAGACGTAATGCGGTTGTGTGTATAAGGCCTCATGCACACGACCGTATGTGTTTTGCAGTCTGCAAACAGCGGATCCGCCCAAAAAAAAAAACATGACGCCTGTATGGCATTCTTTTTTTTTTTTTTTTTTGCAGATCCGTTATTTTTGCGGATCCATTGTAGTAATGAAGATCCGTTATTTTTGCGGATCCATTGTAGTAATGCCTATCCTTGTCCGCAAACTAGAAAAAAATAGGACATGCTCTATTTTTTTCGCGGGGCTGCCGAACGGACGTGCTGTCCGCATTTTTTGCGGACCCATTGAAATGAATGGGTCTGTATCCTATCAGTAAAAAAAACGGAACGAACAAGGAAACAAAATACGGTCGTGTGCATGAGGCCTAAGGCTTTATATTGTAGATTGAGTTCCAATCCTATAGAGTCCTGGACTGGTAGTGCCACCACTTATTACCATAGCTGAGGACAACATACCTGTTCTATTTGGACTCCATAACCCTTCCACTGAGAGTCCCAGGACGTGTTCCTGTATATGTCATCCACTCGGTCAATGAGCTCGATCTACAATCATCAAGTAAAAACTTAGTAAAAACAGGAACATAAAAGGAGCAGAGAAGTCTCATAAAACTACTCCTATATGCACAGAAAATACAACTTGGGTTCTACTGGGCATCAACCTGCAAAGCAAAGAGGACATTATACCGTGAGATGTGACCATCCCTTCTATTTTCATCACCCCTGCCGGACCTGTGAAGGGAAGCATACTTACCTGCTCCCTGACAGTTCTGGATCCCTGGGTCCACCACTGTCTTCGGTCCCAGCATGTCCCAGATGGGGTCACATGTGCCGCCGTAACCAATGACTGGTCATAGTGGTGACATGTCCCTAAGTATCAGATGACGGTGGAAACTTGCCATCTGAGGGACACGTCAACTCTGTGGCCAGTCATTGGCTGCAGCAGGGCACGTGGCTCTGTCCATTTGAGAAGTTTATATGTGGGAACAAAATACAGTGATGGACCCAGGGAGCCAGGACCAAGAGGCAGGGAGCAGGCAAGTATGCTTCCCTTCACAGGTCCAGTGGGGGTTTAAAATAGAAGGGAATCATGGACAACCCCTTTAACGCACAGCAACAACAAGAGAGACCCCAACGTAGCTGTAATGTCTAATGGAATTTGGGGTTAATCTGAAATCCAATTCCTGTCTCAAGTCTCAGAGGTCATTGCTTCCTTTGTTCTCCATGCTGTACACTGCAGCTCTGATTGCTACAAATGTTATGCAAGAAATTGTCACCAGCAATAATGATGAGAAACGGCAAGCAGCTGGAAGGAAGACCTATCAGACAAATTACACACATATACTGCAAGAAAATCTATATAGCCGCTATATACAGCAATCTTTTTCGTCATTTTAAATTTTTTTTACACCTTATGCCATCTATGAGAAGAAGTGTGCAGGGCTAGGCATGGCATGAAGCATATGAAGGAGCTGGGAGCCAAGGTCGGAAGCGAGTCGGCCTATTTGCACCAAAAAGTGCCACAAAAACTGCATGTGTGATTGTAGCCTTACGGTCAGGTTTCCCTGCAGATTACAAAGGGTTGAGACCTCCCTCAATCAGGTGTAATCATCTTATTGTTAAGGGACGCATCTAACAAGTAGGGATTTTCCAAAGTGGAGAACCTTTTCAACAAGAATTTGTTGAATTACTCATGAATGCAAATTCCTTACCAAATAATTGATGGTCGTGCTTTCTTCCTTACGACCCATGTACTTGTAGAAGCGATGATCGGCTACCACGAGCATCTTACACGTGTTCTTAGTGGGATCTGGGGGAGGTCTTTGTCTTTTCTCTCGGTGTAAATGTTCAGGATCTGAATTAAATTTTTAAAAGGTAAATATTATCAGTGGTGGTTTAGTAATGATCATCAATTCTCATTTCCATGTACATGTGTGACTTGGATGCCACAATTCAGGTTGCGGTCACACAGATTAAGTACAGGTGCACGTGGGCAACCAATACGATCACATCATAAGAGATCGAGAAAGAATTTCCCGATGGTGAATCTGATATATACTTTCTTACTATAGGCAGGGGCAGATATTGCATTTCTAGGGCCCCAAGCAATTCTCTTGCGGTGACCTATTTCCTTCTTTGCTGGTCACGTCTGAGCACCGTCCTGCATTGACGTTAATCGTAGATCACGTGTAGGTGAGAATTCAAGAACAGTAGAATGGGCGCAGGACTAAAAGAGTATATCACCGAAAACTGCAAATAAAATCAAAGTCCTACAGCTCTCTGTATAACAAAATTGCAGGTTCTAAATGTTCTCACCATTACTTTGGTGTGTGTGGATGTGAAGTAGTTTGGATGTCAGTCCCTACAGTTGCCGGTAGCGTACACATCTAGTGCTTTGTACAGCGTTGAACTCGGCTGTCTCTGGCAGCTCGACCGTCGCTCCATTTATTCGGGTAACTCAGGACCCATGTAATTGTGATCGGTGAGATGGGGGCTGAGCTGCAGTAACCTCGTCTGGCCACTACTCAGCTCATGGAGCTGTCTTCTTCCAGCTCCGTACACCGTCTCAGCTCCTCTAGCCGCGGCTCCTCGGAGCAGCCGATCAGTGGGGTGCAGGGTAGCTGATAGAACATGAAGCCTACAGAGATGTCCCTAAATTCCAGAAGACCAGAGGATGTCACACAGGGGTCATGCTCAAGTATCCACCTACATCATGTATCGTACAGCGAGATCGTTTTCCAGGATTAAGTAGAATACTGTTTCTGTAACTTCCTGTTAGATTAGTGTAGATTCTTCAAACGAAGTGACCATTATACCTGAATATAACGAGATTTAGCCACATGGGAACAAATAAGATAGTTTATAAGAAATCTCCCGGGGACTGTGCAGACACACTTATAATATCCGGCAGGTGTCTATCCAGTAGCAGACCTCCCTTTACAGCTCCCCATGTCAGGCCGGATGGGTTATAAAATAATTCGGACAAACCCGTAAAAACCCATCAAATCTGAGTTTAAGCCCTGTCGGAGTGAAATCTGCTCCTTGCGCGGTCTCATCTTCTCTGCAGAGACTTTTTCTTTAAAATAATTAAGGATTTGTATTACTAGAAATTTTCCTATACGTATCTAGTACCAAAATCACCCCCCTAATGAGACTGAAGTAATCGGGCAAGGCAGTGGTTAGGATGTCAAAGTCTCCGCAGCTGCCCTGGACAAGCGGTCACGCAGGCATCTTCGGCCGTCAGGGCATGCTGGAAGTTATGGTTTCACAACAGGTAGAAAACCACAGGTTGTGGATCACTGATTTAAGGAAACCTATATTGCAGAGACGTTCACATTGTAACAGATGATCTGAGCTGACTATGGGTCCTCTGTCATGAGCCCCTCTACTAGTGGAATCTGCGCCTCATAAAAGTGAGTAATTCAGGAAATTCTATAATATCTATAATCTTTAGAGAAGCTCCATGTGACACCATTTTGTGTAAAATCCTAGGAATCTGGTACATAGGTAATTACCATTAGAGCCAAAAGGTTGTGTTATACCGTCCCATGTACTGATGCGTGGGGCAGGGGTTCCAGATGCTTACAGCAGTGGTCTCTGTTCTGTGGCTCTCCTGTGGTTGCAAAACGACAACTGCAAAAGTGTCCTGATAGTTGTGCTGGTAGTTAAAGGGGTTATCCCCATGATTGATGTAAAAAATGAAAATCAGACATCATATCGTACATGACAGTCTCTTTCTGCAAAGCTAAGAGGACATTATACTGTGACAAAGCTATGACCAGCCCTGTATCTGACATGGACCCAGAGATCGCCTCATTCACTGCTCCAATTGTTCTGCTAGATTTATTTCAGGCTGGCAGCATAGAGGTGTGTCCTTTCTGCTGTAGCTCTCTCCCGGTAACTGCCACAGTTTCTAACTTGATGACAGTTGAAGATTTAAACTGAGTGTGTGCGACCACCTCAGTGACCACTAGAAAAATACGTAAAAGTACAAACAGCAGGTGGTGCTATACAGATACATTTTATTGAATAACTCTGTGGCTGAACTAAATTTTTTAGGTGGATGCCCCCATTGTCTTATAGGTGCGGCTCCCACCAGCGCTCAGCTATTTTTGGAGGCCCCATAGAAAATGAATGGAGTGCGCTCTCCTTCACTTGCGGAGCTCCGTTCCCGATATTGGAGCGGGACCCGCACCTATAAGACAATGGGGGCATATCCTAGCGATATGCCCCCATTGTCTGTTATGAGACAACCCCTTTAAATTTCATGCAATTAAAAAAGTATTCAGATCAAGGCGCTGGTCTGAAAAATGTAGAAAATTTTTATGGCACAAGCCACAGGTTGGAGGCCACTGACCACGCACTGAAATATACCCTGTACGGGTACAACTACAAGTGGTGTAAAAGCTAGCGCTTTTCTGCAGTGGAACTGTAAGTGGAACATCTGCAGTATTTACAGTAGTAGGTGGATGAGATTCTGACAAATTACGTAGATTTTCAGCACCAGAACCCACTGCGGTGTGGATTTTACATTCGCAGCATGTCAATTGTGGTTTGCAGATTTGCAATCCAGACTGCATCAAATCCTCAGCATTTCCACACCAAGATCTGCAGCACTAGTTGGTGCACATTGTGGCCCCCACTGTGGACCCACTAGAAGCAGCCATACCCTAAAGCAGGGATGCCCAACCTGCGGCCCTCCAGCTGTTGCAAAACTACAACTCCCAGCATGTCCTAATAGCTATAGGCTCTTTAGGCATGCTGGGAGTTGTAGTTTTGCAACAGCTGGAGGGCCGCAGGTTGGGCATCCCTGCCCTAAAGGATCCTCTTGATAATTATTGCTCCTGAACATGCAGCCTGATGAAGGCGCTGTCTGCAATAGCGGGAACCAGGAAAATACAGCGGGCGCCAGACATATTGCCTCCATTCAAAATAACTACTCCCAAGCTTACTTTAAATGGCTTATACATTTGGACAGATTGTCACAGAGGGCCCTCCCCTCAGAACACCCCTCTATAAAGCAGAAGGGACAAGCACTAAGTAAGAGATGCTCTTAATTACGGTCTCTCCACTGTGTAAAATATGAATAGACATCAAATGACGATGGAGACGTGTCCTTGTCACAAACCTTGGGACATGCTAAAAATCGACGCTCATTAGCCTAGTCCCTTCAACGGAAAACCTGACCTTGCACTGTGATATGCAATAGAAAGATTTTTGCTAAATTGCAGCAAAACCTTAGCATTTTTCCATAATTTTTGGTAGTGATGCTACGTCTGAATATACCCCAGGCCGTTATCTAAGGCAGAGAAGATTCATGCTGCACTTTGTCACGGATTTCCAGTAAAAGCCCAACACTTATGGCTCCGGCTATAAATGAATAACCGGTAAATGATACATCACTCTGTATTACCTGCTATGCATTAGTACAGTAGTGCATTACTGAACCTACCTGGCCTATTTCCACAACGCATATTCTTCAGATCTATCTGCGAGGCTTGCCACCTGGCCTGCTGCCATATTGTAGAAAACTACTGAATACTTCCTATGTAGGGTTAATGCCTTCACACAAGGGATCGCTGCAATCCTTGCCACAGTATATGCTGGTTACTGCAGCCAGCCCCATGTGCTACAGTTATACTATAGATATCAGATAGGTGGGGGGGCCCAACACTTGGAAATCCCACCGTTGAGCTATTTCAGGAAGCCACTGCGCAAGAAACTGTGTAGCTTCCGATGCTGCAGTTCATTTGCCATTTACTTGAATTGAACAGAGCTGCAGTACCCAAATATGGCCACTACACAGTGTATGGAGCTGTCTGCTTCCGGTTCCGTACAATGTGTAGCTTCAGTCACCAGGGCTGCCTGAAAGAGCTGATCGGTGGTTGTGCTGGGTGTCAGACCCCCACTGATCTGATACTGATGACCAATCTTGAGCATAGGTCATCGGTATTTGTAGCCAGAACAACCCCTTTAATTCTCCTGGATACAAGAACCAAGTCACAGCAGAAAGGACCTTCATGATGCACCGCGTACTGTCCTTGTGTCATGAATGAATCAGGATGAAACAGTTACGTGATTCTGAGGACACCAGAACTGGACTTCACTTACAGCAGTCGCTTTGTCTGGGTACTAACGGTACCTCTTAGTACTCTGATCCCCCCCCAGAACTTACATGGCAGCTGTACATTTAAAGGGGGTTTCAGAGACTTTATCACTGATGACCTATCCTCAGTAGAGGTCATAAGCAGCTGATCGATAGGGGTCCAACACCTGGGACCCCGCTGATCAGCTGTTTGAGAAGGAAGAAGTGCCCCTGTGAGCGCCGCAGCCTTCTGTGTGCTCACCAAGCACAGCTCCGTACATTGTATAGCGGCTGTGCTTAGGATTTTCGCTCAGCCCCATTTTTTTCTATGGAGCTGAGCTGCGCCTAGGCCACGTGACCGATGAACATGTCGTTAGTGGCCCCAGTATCGAATTGGTAGGGATCCGACACTTGGCGCCCCCGCGGATCAGCTGTTTGAGAAGGCATCAGCGCTAGCAGTAGCTCTACAGCCTTCTCACAGCTCACTAAGCACAGCGCCGTCTATTGTATAGCGTCTGGGCTTGGTATCACAGCTCAGACACATTCACTTCTATGGGGCTGAGCGTCTCCTAGGCCATGTGATCGATGAACGTGTCGTCAATAACCTAGGAAAAGCTGAGAGAAGGCCGCGGGATTACTGTCTTCTCAAACAGCTGATCGTCAGGGTCCTGGGTCCCTACCGATGAGATACTGATGACCTATCCTGAGGATAGGTCATCAATATTAAAAGCCCGGAGAACCCCTTTAAGTTAGTTAGGGGCAACTGTCTGTTCTTCATCCATCTGCTTCATTACCTGACTATTATCATCATCATTATCCGTCTCCTTCATTACCTGACTGATATCTCCTTCATCCATTTACCATCACCTTTCCGTTTCTGTAATCTCCCGGTGGGTCTCTACTCCTATATACTTGTTACTTGTCAGGGTTGATAGCTGCTTTATATATAATTCTTGCGGTTGTCAGGTTCTTTTAACATTTTGGTCCTACTGTAAGTCCTGGGGTATCTGACTACCGGGAAACACTGTTAGTACCCTGGAAATAATATTGCTATAGGTGAAGTCCAATATTACAGTCTTGTTAATAGTTTGCATTGTTACATTGCTGTGTTATATGGGAATCACATAACTGGTGCGTCCTAATTCATTCATGACACAAGGACAGTACAGGGTGCATCCTGAAAGCAATTTCTGCTATGATTTGATTAACATGCATGTTTGGATAAAAAGTATTTTTGCAGTATGGTTTTATGAAACATTTTGCACCATTTGGCTGCTGCGGCTTGTGTGTATCACATCATACAGCAGCCGCAGAGTGCCATTCACAGTGAAATCTATAAGCGTGCTGCAGTCTCGCTCCTCTTTTTTTAATATTCTACACAGATCTATCCAATAAAGAAAACAGATTGTAATGGATAATTCCTAGATTCTTTAAAAACTTAAGCCATGAGGTCAGTGTAAACATGGGTCTTAGCTGTAGGAGTGTTAAATAATATGTGATCTAAATTAATTGATATTTAATATTAAGTATGTATTACACTACACATTGACACCATGTATAGTAATGTACTTGGCAATGGGAGGTCTGTATGAGAACGTCAAAACCTATATTTGAAGTCTACCATATATGACAGTGTAAAGTGCATACACGCCTGTTTTCTATGGTATAAATGATTGACAGAGACAGACAAGGAGGTCTTCTTCTTCTTACACTTTGTTGGGGGTGTTTGCTACTGGAGGAGATGGAGGAAACACATGGATCTTGAAGTAGGAGGATCTACCCTTCAACAATGATACTTCAAGGACTTTCATATACACACATGGACAATTAGACTAAGACTTTCCTGAAACTATTTTTGTAAGTAATCAACTTTTATGAAGACTGAAAATAAATCGCATTATTCATTTTTTATATAACTCCTGTTGAATCCTGGTGAATGAGTCCTCCGGGTGTTCCTTACTCCAAATAAGCATACACTACATTTGGAGAGGATTACCAATCAAGTTATTATATTTTTGATACATAAAATATCATATTTGAAACGATATTTTACAAGGAGCCACTCCAGTCCCAGGGGCTAAATGTGACTAATGTTTTAGAGGAAATCATCTAGATGTTTCTAAGAATACTTCTTAGAAGAGGGAAGTAGGAGGTAACTTCATTTGGCATACATGATCAGTCCTGGCAGAGAGAATGAGAGCTGCCGCCAGCCGGTGTGTATACATGTCATCCACATTACTGATTCATCACTCTGGCTGAGGTCAGGTCTGAATAGACGTCTTCATCACCACTAAATGTCAGAACAGAAACACTAGGGAATCATATGACTCAGAGAGCGACAAGATTTCAGCTAAGGGTCGCCGATTAACTGATTGTACTAGAACTGATTAACAGATGGCACCAGAACTATACATCTCTATACACCATGTATGCCGATGCCTAGTTACTGCGGAGCTGCTCAAGGAATTGCAGAAACGAAAGATGACATGGCACAGATGATGTTCTCGACAGCCAATAGATAATGTCTTCTTCTCTGTCGGTTTATTTTCTTACGGAGAGAACAGTTTGTAATGTGTAAGGAGACTCACACGTCAGTAAATCACACATAGGAGAGCTTGACCATACAGCTCTGCGCCCCTGTGTGGAAGCTCCAGGCTCTCTCACTTCTACAGCAGAAAGGGCACTCCCACTGAGCTGCAAATGTTACTGGGAGAGAGCGCAACAGGAAGGGCATGACCCCTGAGCTAGTTCAGTTAGATACCTGCATTTCTGATGCAGACAGGACACAGCCCGTGAGCTGTCAGAATTACAGATGATATACTGTAGAAAACTTGTGGCACTCCAATGTGTGCTTTGGAGTAGGGTTTTCACACCATTAATTTAGAAATAATGAAAACTCCAACATAAAAGGAATGTTACAAGAAGGACTCGCTCTTTATTTGATAGGCGGCAGTATAAATCATAGGACATTTCGACCGACAGGGCCTTTTTCAAACTGGTGACGCTTGTGGTGGAAGACACAGGAAGAGTGTGCGCTGTATGGAAGGATGTGCACACACTCTTCTGATGGCACATCCTTCCATACAGCGCACGCTCTTCCTATAGAACATCCTTCCATACAGCGCACGCTCTTCCTATAGCACAGCCTTCCATACAGAGCACGCTCTTCCTATAGCACAGCCTTCCATACAGAGCACGCTCTTCCTATAGCACATCCTTCCATACAGAGCACGCTCTTCCTATAGAACATCCTTCCATACAGAGCACGCTCTTCCTATAGCACATCCTTCCATACAGAGCACGCTCTTCCTATAGCACATCCTTCCATACAGAGCACGCTCTTCCTATAGCACATCCTTCCATACAGCGCACGCTCTTCCTATAGCACATCCTTCCATACAGAGCACGCTCTTCCTATAGCACATCCTTCCATACAGAGCACGCTCTTCCTATAGCACATCCTTCCATACAGCGCACGCTCTTCCTATAGCACATCCTTCCATACAGAGCACTCTCTTCCTATAGAACATCCTTCCATACAGCGCACGCTCTTCCTATAGCACATCCTTCCATACAGCGCACGCTCTTCCTATAGTCCAGCCTTCCATACAGAGCACGCTCTTCCTATAGCACATCCTTCCATACAGCGCACGCTCTTCCTATAGCACATCCTTCCATACAGAGCACGCTCTTCCTATAGCACATCCTTCCATACAGAGCACGCTCTTCCTATAGCACATCCTTCCATACAGACCACGCTCTTCCTATAGCACATCCTTCCATACAGCGCACGCTCTTCCTATAGCACAGCCTTCCATACAGCGCACGCTCTTCCTATAGCACATCCTTCCATACAGACCACGCTCTTCCTATAGCACATCCTTCCATACAGCGCACGCTCTTCCTATAGCACAGCCTTCCATACAGAGCACACTCTTCCTATAGCACATCCTTCCATACAGCGCATGCTCTTCCCATCTCTTCCACCACAAGCGGCACCAGTTTGAAAAAGGCCGTGTCGACCGAAACGTCCTATGATTTATACAGCCGCCTATCAAATAAAGAGCGATTCCTTCTTGTAACATACCTTTTGTGGTGGAACAGAAAGGACACACACCCTGAGCTGACAGAGAGAGAGAGCTATTGCAGAAAAGTCACACCCCCTGGGCTGTGACTGTCACAGGGAGAGAACTGCGGTAGAAACAACACAGCCCCGGAGCTACCAGCTGGCAAAAACGTGGCAGAGCAATTGCTAGGTTTTACTATCACAGCAGTACGCAACCTCCAGCTGTTGTGAAACTACAACTCTCAGCATGCTCCATGCACTTTTATGTGAGTTCTGTGAACAGCCAAGCAAGTGTGCATGCTGGGAGTAGTAGTTTCACCACAGCTGAAGTGCAGAAGGTTGCTGATCCCTGCACTAGCACAAGGTCAAACTGAATTTCAACATCCACACAATCCTTTGTTTTGGCAGGGGATAAGCTGCTGCCAGGTGTCTGGCCTTGGCCTCCACAGGAGTGTTTGATGCAAATTCTGCCTTGCCGTTGAGATGTCTCCAGTTATTGGCTGCAACAGCGCAGGTGACCCTGTCCGTCCAGAAGTCTACAGGACAGCGACCAGAAGGTGGCTGAAGGTCGTCAGAAAGGGAGTAGGAGAGTGCACCTAATAGAACAGTCCTATCGTTGTCCGTGATGCGAATAATAGGACACGTTCAATTCTTTTGCAGAACGGCCATGCGGACACGGAATGCATAACGAGTCATTTCTGTTTTTTACGGCCCCATTGAACTGAATGTTTCCGCATACGAGCCGCAAAAAAAAAAAAAAAAAAAGGAATGTGCATGGAAAAAAAAAAGAAGTTTCTGTGTTTGAGCCCTTAACCAGTGAAACAGAGAGGCACACAGGCCTGTCTATGACCTTACAGAATCCCAAACCAGACTCTTCAAAGAAGCAATGTTTGTTGGATATGAATAATGATCCATAAGCTACTGACAACCGATTGATTCTGCTGAAGATAATAACCCTTTTAATGGATACATTTTTTCCATTAAAAAAAAAGAGAGAACCTTGACCGTTTCCGTCAGCCTCACAAACTTTGAATGGTGGAGCACCTATCAATCATACATCCTCATAAAAAAAAACTGTGCAAGGAGAGGAACCAGGTTTAGGTGTTGGATGGAGGATTTATTCCACCTGGTGCAGCTGCTCCTGCCTGCTGGGGGCCCCGATAAGGAGGATCTTAAAGAGTTGCTACTCCAAGTGATTAGGATATATTTAAAATGGTTAAGAATTTTACAGCGCGTTTCGGAGACATACCTTCACCAGGTACAAAAAAAAAGGGTTTGCTGCTGAAATTTCTGCAACTAATCTGCCACATAGGAATATACACAAAGCACAAAAACAACTGTAAATCATCTGTCGGCCATAGTAACTAGAGTTCATCTTTCATTTCTCCAGAGCGTAGTCCTACATAATAAACTACATTTTATAAACCAGCACCTGGATCGGAATACTTTTGTAATTGCATGTAATTAAAAATCTAGTGTAGCCAGTGAGTTATTCAATAAAATGTATCTGCATAGCGCCACTTGCTGATTGTTCCTTTGCTTATTTCTTGTCCATCTCACTGAGGTGGTCGCGGATGCTCAGTTTAAATCTTCAACCCACCATATCTTCTGTTAGAAGCTGTGCCAGTTACAAGAAAAAAAGCTACAGCAGAGAGGACACACTCCCTGAGCTGCCAGCCAGAAATAAATCTAGCAAAACAATTGAAGCAATGAGTGGGGAGATCTCTGAATCCATGTGAGGTACAGGGCTGGTTCTAGCTTTGATAAAAAGATTGACATTATGTTTATGTATGATTTTCCTTTTTTACATCAATCACGGCATAATGAAATGGAAGCTGGGGTCTGACTGGTTTCTATGGGCAACAAGGCCAATTTTACTATTAAGCAAAGTCTTCCTGGCAGCATAAAATCATAATCTCAGTTACAAGAGGAAGGTGAGGTTATTCTGAGCCTCCGCGCTGGATATATCAGGAAACGGAGAACAGCGCCAAAAGTCTTCCGAAAGCAAAACATGGCTATTTCATTTATACATTTCCTCCTTCCTGGAAAGGTCACCCTACAGTTATAAAGACTTTCTGTGTTAGGAGCCTCCATCGGGGGATCTCCCCGGATCAGCACAAAAAAAAATACCAGAACCCCTACTGACCCCATACAAGTGAACTGGATTTGTCAGAGTCAGGAGTTCGGATCCATCGCAGCCTCATGACTTCCGTTCTACACGGAAGCCATTCATAGAAAATCGCAGCCAGGTTTTTGATGACAGATTTATTCACACGACCGTATGGCTGTGGTGCCCGTAGTGCGGACCGCTACACAGGCACTGGCCGTGTGCTCTCCGTGCTGCGAACACGGACCCATTGACATGAATGAGTCTGCAAGATACGGCAAAAGAGAGGACATGTCCTCTCTTTTGCAGAGCAGAGGCACGGATCGGAAGCCCACAGAAGTGCTTCCATGGGCTTTCGGGTCCATGCCTCCGCCTGGCAAAAGATAAGACATGTCCCATCTTTTGCGGTATTTTGCGGATCGCGGACCCATTCAAGTCAATGGGTCCGCACTGCAGCACAGAGTTCGTGCAGCCGGTCCCCGTGTATTGTGGACCACTATTTGCTGTCCGCAGCAGGGGCACGGCGGTCGCGTGAATGAGCCCTTAAAGGGATTGTCCACTACTAAATATCATGTTCACTTGTATAAATCATAAAAATGAAAATTGTCTGCCATATAGAGGCTGTTAAAAACCATCAGTGTTCCTCAACTCCAGTCCTCTGAGTCCCCCTGCCGGTCACGATTTGAGAATATCCCAGAGAATGAATACCTGTGATAAGTCCTGGCGCACGGACACCAAGTATAACACCTGCTCAATACTAAGGAAATCCTGAAATCATGACCGCTAGGTGGGCCCTGAAGACTGGAATTGAGGAACACTGCTGTAAAGAGTTATGACATTTAGTGTGGTGGTGACAGCGCATGTAACGTTCAAAACCGCCTAAAGAGCCGAGGGCTGGTGGACATGCATGCTCAGCCACCCGCCCCAAAGTGATCCTCAGTTCACTGCAGAGCAGCCAATAGGAATAGCTTTCTGTCCTGCACGTCTACTTGCCAGCTGCAGTTACATGGCAGAATAGCTTAGAAGACTCCTTCTGCAGGGGAAGTAAGGAGAGACTATAAATGTCAGCTTCCAGAGGGGGAAGGAGTCTGATTCTGTCCAGAGCCGACCCCAGCAGGAGCGCCGAGGTGGACACATGGAAGCAAACGCATGATGAGAAAGGTATTTCTATTCTGGAAATACTGGAAATGAATAGCTCTTAACAGTTCAGGACTTTTTGCATGAAAATCATTAAAGGAATAACCCATTTTACCATTACAGCAGAAATTGATGGATCCCACAATATATACTGCACTGGACCTACTAGATATTGGGTCTCCTGTACAAGATATACAAACCCCAAATTATATGGAAACACCGGCCGTAAGGTTATCAGACTCAAGCTGTCCCTGAATCACACATGATACTGTGAAGACAATGCCACATAAGACATGACCTTTCCAATGTGATGAGACTGCTCTGTGCGCTCCTTTGTACATATCCCCTGCTGACTACAACCAGCATGGGGGGGGGGGGGGGGCCTCATAAAGCGACCTTCCACACAGCGCACCGCCCCAAGGATGGAGGCCAGTTAGACTGGTTTTAGACTGGTAAGTGCTGGGTCTCTACACATAACTGGTTGTCTACCTATGGAGAACGTCTAAATAGAACATGTTCCCTAATGACCGACTTCCAACCAACGTTCTGGATGATTTGTTTCTTCTGAACACTGTTAAGGCACCTTAGATGCCCCTCGTAGCAGACCACCTTCCTGGAAACTAATTGACACTGCATTTTCAGTTAAGACCACAAGGTATCAGCAGCTGAGCGATAAACGTACAAAATGATAAGATTATGGGGTCCATTCACACATCCGTGAATGTGGTCTGCACCCGTTCCGCAATTCTGCGAAACGGGTGCGGACCCATTCATCCTCTATGGGGACGCAATAGATGCGGAGAGCACACGAACTTCCAAGATAAGACTTCTCCATTTAGTGCCGGCCATGTGCGGCATGATGTATTGCGGATCCGAATGGACCCTTAAGAGGCTGTCCAGTTTCAAGAGGAAACGCGACAACTCAGGTGATCAGGCGCAATCTGTCAGGTAAGTAATCATCTATTCTTTATTACAGATCGCTCATCTGAGCTGTCTGGTTTCCTCCTGAAACTGGACAATCCCTTTAACTCCATCATAACTAGTACTATTAAAGCTGGCAACAACGTGTGCTTTCCCTCCGGACAGCACACGTTAGATGATTGATGACCAATGTTTACAGGAACGTTCCCGAGATGGAAGATGAATGAAAGGTTAGGCATGTTGGACTTTAATATGCCCGATTCAGTTGTTCTCCTGGAAGATTAGATGGCGCCAAAGTTTATTCCCCTCTCCCTCCCGACAGCACATGCATGCTCATCCGAGCAGAGTCTGCATGTGTACATGAGGGTTTAACTGTAGGTTGATAGAACTGTCTAAAGTATATGGTCAGCTTAACACTCCAGATCCTCCAGTTTTAAAATTTCCAAACCCAAAAACTAGTTTTTTCTGGAACTTCTCTGGCCTTCTACTGTATATTAATGGCCTAAGCTCAGGAGAGGTCATCAATATCTGATCGGTGGGAGTTCGACACACGGTACCCCCGCTAATCAGCTGTTTGAAGGAGACAGTGAGCCTCTGAAAAACGAACGGTGGAGCCTGACTGGTTGCTATGGGCAACTAAGCCAGTTTTCCTTTATGCCAAATCTTCCCCTTTGTGGGCGGAGCATCTCAGGAATTCTTTGGTGGTGTTTAAGAGTCCCTGCGCCAGATATCAGTCACCCTTTAGGCCCCCGGTACCGAGGCTAATCCACAACTGTCCTCAGCAGTAAGATGTTAAAGGGTTATTCCCATCTTAAACAGTGGGGGCACATTGCTAGCATATGCCCCCAATTTCTGATAGGTGCAGGTCCCACCTCTAGGACCCTCAACTATGCTTAGAATGGAGCCCGCACTGCATTCCCATGAGATCTCTGAAAATAGCAGAGCCCCATAGCGGTGAATAAAGAAGTGGCCGCTTGCGCAGTCCACCTCCCAGTCATTTCAGCTATTTTTGGCGCTTCCGTAGGAATGAATGGAGGGTGGATGTACATGCATGTGTCCCAGAGGAGGATTTGCGCTAGTATCAAAGGCAAATCCCGGTATCAAATCGATACAGTACAAAAGTATGGATTGGGTATCGATAATTTGATACCCAGTGCAACCCTAGCTGGGAGTAGAGTTGTTTCGGTACCAAAATTTTGATTCGGTATCGATACCATAAAAAAGTATTGCGATACTCGATACCATTCGATACCACGCGAAAAAAATGAAAACGCCAAAAAAATCTGCGTGCGTTCCACATTTTATGGAACCGCCGACTCATAATACAACAGTCCTATCCTACTTTTTTGTCGGGACAAGGCGACTAAAAGAAAATGGCGAATCGTGCATTTCTTCTTCTTTTACGGCAGTCACCGCATAAAAGTGGATTTTTTAATAATTTGGACATTTAAGACGCAGCGATATGTAATATTTTATTAATGTATTGTTTATATATTTTATAAGTAAAATTGGGAAAGGGGGTGATGTATACTTAATATTTTGGTGTACTTTGTTAACTTTTTTTTTTCTTTTACAGTTTATTTATTAACTCTTTCCCCCTTAGGGGCTAGAACCTGGCATCATTTTCATCTTATTCACCCTGATACAGCGCTATCAGGGTGAATAGGATCTTACACTGTCCCTGCTGCCCTGTGCATAGTGCACACAGCAGCAGGAACCGACCAAGGCAGCCAGGACTTCAGGAGTGTCCTGGTTGCCATGGTAACCGATCGGAGCCCCAGCATTACACTGCTGGGGCTCCGATCAGAAGAGAGGAGGTGAGGGGACCCTGTGGCCACTGCCACCAATGATTTTATTACTGGGGAGAGGGGGGGGTGGGGGAGGGCGCACTGGCCACCAATAATGTATTTTAATACTGGGGACAGGGGGGGGGGGCACACTGCCCACTAATGTTTAATACTGGGGACAGGGGGGCCACACTGGCCACCAATGTTTTAATACAGGGGACGGGGGGGACAGGTACAGGAGCACTGGCCACCAATGCCTAGTAACGTTTCATATATAAATGCAGGCAGAAGACACATGCTGCCGGCACCTGCCTGTGACAGAGTGCTGCGATCTGCGGCAATTAACCCCTCAGGTGCGGCACCTGAGGGGTTAATTGCCTCTGATTGCAGTGCTGGGTCACAGGCAGGTGCCGGCAGCCTGTGTCTTCTGCCTGCATTTATATATGAAACGTTACTAGGCATTGGTGGCCAGTGCTCCCGTCCCCCAGCTCCGCCCCTCCTCCCGCCCCCGCTCTGCCCCCCTCTCCCTCTATTGGTTGCAGCGGCAGCACAGGGGGAGGGAGAGACTGCCTCCTTCTCCCTGTGCTGCCGAGGAGAACATGGCCGCACTGAGGGCGGCGCAGCCACGTTCTCTGATACTGGGCTGTGCAGCAG
The DNA here is from genome assembly GCA_033119425.1 of Bufotes viridis. Taxonomy (NCBI): domain Eukaryota; kingdom Metazoa; phylum Chordata; class Amphibia; order Anura; family Bufonidae; genus Bufotes; species Bufotes viridis. The sequence goes on from CM065592.1 coordinate 62,721,899, forward strand.
CGCAGCCTAGTATCGATAAAATACTAATCCTGGTATCGAGCGCGATACCAGAGAAAAGTATCGATTGGGTATCGAAACTTCGATACCTGAAACAACCCTAGCTGGGAGCAGTGGTTACATGAGGGCACACACACGGTGAACAGGCTACAGACAACCTGTAGAGAGGATCTTTTGATCCACCCACAAGCACAAGCAGCTCCCACAGTTTCGTTGTCCACCATCCAGACCCAGGTGGCACCTTCATTACACACCCGTCTCCGGATCATTTCCAGGCACTTAGCAGAAGAAAATTTGGTGTCACGGTGCCCATTAAGTGTCCTGCCATTGATAGCCAGCCACCTTCATTTGCGGTGTTGTGAATGAGAAATCCAGACTTTTACAGACTGGAACCATATAGTCTTTAGCGATGAGTCCAGGTTCAGTTTGAGATCTGATGATGGTTGGGTTCGAATATAGAGGCCTCGTGGTGAGCGCTTCACCTACCTTCTGCCTACTGTGGAGCAACACATGCTGTAACTGCTGGTGTGATGATCTGGAGAGCCATCGCATGGGACAGACGGTCACCCCTAGTGGTGATACGGAGACACTAACAGTTCAGATCAGAGACATGTGCAGGACATCTGCACCAACATGGGTTGTCTCTTATGGCAAGGTTACCAACTGGTATTTTTCTGCAGGATAATGCTCACCTACACACAGCACGGGTTTCCCAGGAATGTCTCCACCACATTATAAGGCTGCGCGGTCTCCAGATATATCACCAATCGAGCATTTATGGGACCAGCTGGGACATCAGCAACCTACTAGTGTGCAGGATCCACAGGCCCAGCTGCAACATCTGTGGTCAAATGTGCTGCAGGATACCAGGAACCTGTATGCCTCCATGCCCAAACGTATCTCATCTTGTATCCGGGCTAGAGGACGCATCTCATCTTGTATCCGGGCTAGAGGCCGTATCTCTTCTTGTATCCGGGCTAGAGGCCGTATCTCATCTTGTATCCGGGCTAGAGGCCGTATCTCATCTTGTATCCGGGCTAGAGGCCGCATCTCATCTTGTATCCGGGCTAGAGGACGCATCCCATCTTGTATCCGGGCTAGAGGACGCATCTCTTCTTGTATCCCGGCTAGAGGCCGGATCTCTTCTTGTATCCTGGCTAGAGGCCGTATCTCTTCTTGTATCCGGGCTAGAGGCCGTATCTCATCTTGTATCCGGGCTAGAGGCCGCATCTCATCTTGTATCCGGGCTAGAGGCCGCATCTCATCTTGTATCCGGGCTAGAGGCCGCATCTCATCTTGTATCCCGGCTAGAGGCCGTATCTCTTCTTGTATCCTGGCTAGAGGCCGGATCTCATCTTGTATCCCGGCTAGAGGCCGGATCTCATCTTGTATCCGGGCTAGAGGCCGTATCTCTTCTTGTATCCGGGCTAGAGGCCGTATCTCTTCTTGTATCCGGGCTAGAGGCCGTATCTCTTCTTGTATCCCGGCTAGAGGCCGTATCTCTTCTTGTATCCCGGCTAGAGGCCGTATCTCTTCTTGTATCCCGGCTAGAGGCCGTATCTCTTCTTGTATCCCGGCTAGAGGCCGCATCTCTTCTTGTATCCCGGCTAGAGGCCGTATCTCTTCTTGTATCCCGGCTAGAGGCAGTATCTCTTCTTGTATCCAGGCTGCACAACAGGATCTAGAGCCTCTTTTCAGCTGTACAGTTTTCCCCAATAAACTTCTCCTTTTCCTCTAATATTGTAATCACATGGAAAGGATTTTTTGTATACAAGTGTTCTCTGCGTCTGTCAGAAGCAGATTCTTCTTTACACGGGATGATGTGCTGCTGACTAACAATGAATTATCATGCCATATAAAGGGTACCAATAACCAACAAGCTAGGAAATGCTGAGAGGGAGCACGATTACCTGCGGCAATGATCAGAAGAATGAATGCTTCCATCTGCCTGTGTAAAAGGGTCTGCACAGACTGCCACTGGCTGCACTGATTGAATAGTATCAGGCTATGCGGAGACACACGCCAAACATGATAAAACGGCGTGACAGGAAAAGAAATCGAAATGGACGAATTGCTCTTTCTTCTGTCGCTTCACCTCCCCAGACTGAACAAAAAGTGAACATAAAGTCATACATACTCCAATAAAGACTACAGATCACCCTGAAAAATCAACCCTATGGATAACTGTAGAGGCAGATTACGTGCGGTTTTTCTGCGTGGAATTATTTTGTGGAAAAACCACAGTGTAACACAATACCAGCAAAGTATATGAGATCTTACAAATCCCATGTACACTACGCTTTTTCCCTTCTGTGCAGAAAGTGACGTGCGGTTTTAAAATGTCAATTTTTTGTTCAATTCTGCACCTTCCGTTGTTTTCCCCACAGACCTCAATGGCATTGTTAATATACACATAAAACACATTTATTATACTGAAATACACCCATATCGGGCGTATTTCAGGCGAAGATGGTGACGGAACTGTTAGTTGTGCCTTACCTCGCTCACGCCAGGTCTAAAATTGTGGGCATGGCGTGGACAGCGGATGGGCCGGCAGGTCCGTCTCATTCATCATTTTCTAAGCTTGTTTTAGTAGTAGATGGTCTATATGTAAGACAGCATGGAAGCCGCCTTACATTTAGAACTGGCGCTGGATGCGCCGAAGTTATGGACGGGCCAGTCTAAAACGCCAGTCTTAATAAATGACCCCCAAAATCTTTTTAAAAAAAATATGAATTTATTGGCTGTGTGCGGTTTTAGTACAGATTTCTTGCAGATTTTCTGCACACATATCTTCAATTAAAAAAAAAAAAAAGAAAGAAAATAAAGGTTATGGGGGGGTCACAATATGGCAATACAAAATTTTTTTTTTTTTTAAATAAAGGATTAAAATAGCAAAAACTAAGTTGGTATCACTGTAATCCTCCTGACTGCAGAGTAAAGTTATAGCTTTTGAAAGGCAGGGAGTGAAAAAAAATAAAAATAAATAAAAATGGAAATTGTTCATAACGGGAATTTATTTTTTATTTTTACCAAATCTTAATTTTTACCGTTTTTGTTGTATTTTTGCACACAAATCACCACCTCCCTTTTATTACAGGACTTTCCAGAGCTTTCCTTGCCGGTTTCCATGCGCCAATGAAAGGGGAAATAGACCGTAATACTGCATTGCTTGTCCTTTGATAGGACAGGACATTGCTAGGGCCAACCGCAAGACACTTGTAAAAGCAGATGAGAAGTGCGACGACTGAAAATTAAAACCTAAGTATTAAACTATGACACAGAATATGTAATGCAGAAGGACAAGATTAGTGGAAAGCCTCTTTAGTAAATTATAAGCCTAGGATTTAAAATACATTCCACAATGTATACGGCTCTGCGATACGTTCACGCCCCCAATCTGCCTATACTAGTCACAATGATATGCCATAGGGTCCGTATCCATTACAGATCCTGTATTATGGGCCCCATTTATATTACTGCCCATGTTTGTACGGATGATAATACCCACCTCGCATCGCGCTGCTGTGCATGCGATTACATATAATCCCACACGAGAAGACGCTCCCCTGCTGCGGCTGAGCCACGGATCTGGTACAAGATTCTCCCCACGCAGTAGCTGTTCTTGATTAGCAGTGAGTGGGCAGCGGAGGAGGAGGAGGGGGAGCAGCACTTACTGCTAATCTCAAGCCTTTCCCATTTACCTTCTACTAATGCCGTACTACCAAGAGGCAGACAATAAGAAATGGGGGCACTTCTGGAGAAGACGTTACAACGCCAACAAAACGGCTCTACACTAGTTAAAGAGTGGCTGTCAGCAGGATCAATTCTATTAAACCAGGCACACTCGGGGTTGATCCCGCTGATCAAAATGACACCTGTCTTATGGGATTCCCAAGAAAAAAAAGGCTTTTATTCGTTATGTAAATTAGGGCTTTAGTACACGGTACTACTCCGCAGTACTGACATCCTAATTTGCATAAAGAATAAAAGCCTATTCTCTCAAGAAAACTGACACCGTTTTTCACACGACAGATATTGTCTTGATCAGCAGGATCAACCCTTCCTGGCAGCGTGATTAACTTTGGTTGAGGAAAAAGCGCTTGTTTTTGTTAAAAGGGTTTTTATATTGATGGCATATCCTCAAGATAGGTCATCGATATGAGATTTCCGGGGGTCCAAATCAACTGTTTGGGGAAGTCGCAGCGATCACCGGGCAGCTTACCAAGCACAGTGGCGTACATTGTATAGCGACCGTGCTCAACTGAATGGGGCTGAGCTGCGCTTAGGCGATGAACGTGAAGTCACTGGCCTAGGAAGAAGCCTAAGCTGATCGGTGGGGTGTCGAGAATAGACCTATCCTGAAGATAGCCCATCAATATTAAAATCCTGGAGAACCCCTTTTAATTATCACTAGTGAGAAGAAAGAACATTGGTCACATGGCGGCCATTACATAACGGTACAAGAATAAAGATAGAATCCATTGTATGCCTGAATCGTCCATTTCTTATCTCAGACATTGTATTCTTCCAGTGTAGGAACCAGCTTTCCCACATGATGTCTCCTGGTTTATTTCTCAGATGGACTGGATTCCGATCTTGCATGTTTTTTTTTTGAACATGTACATTCATATGTTGTATGTTCATTTGCAATATTGTTCTATCTTGAATATGAAAATAAAAAATAATCTGATTTAAAAAAGGAACCAGCTTTCCCATAATTTAACAATCTCGGCTTCAGTTACCAGTATGACACTGATCCAGGGATATAGTACTCTGGGGACAAGGACCTTTGGGAGCATGTGCATTACAGATGTCCTAAAATTAAAGGGGATCTGTCCCCAGGTTTAAAGAAAATGTGTCACCAAAAATGTTGTTATTTGCCAGTTAAAACCAGATAGCGACACACATCCTTTTTTTCTAATCTGTGTTTATTATCGGATTGTAGATGTTTATTATTCTATTTACTGAACATGATTATGGAGGCGGCCATCTTGCCTAAGCTGTTCTTAACAGCACTTACACAGCATTAAAGAACCTATACATACCCATAATTTCACCCAGGCAGCCCTCCTGATGTCAGCATGGCCCAGGCAGCCCCATGGAGAGCCCGGTTCGTCGCCAGAACTCCAAAAAATGCCTTTGTCCCGCGCGATTCAGCGCAGGGCAAAGGAGAGCATCGGAGCATGAACTGCTCCGATGCTTAAGTCAGGGGGGGGGGGGGGGCTGCCTGGGTGAATATGGGGATATGTCCGGGTTCAGCTCTGAACCCAGACAACCCCTTTAAAAAAATTGCCATAGACACAATTTTCTGAAGGGGACCTCAGTGACTTCTACGGGAGAGTTTTCCCAGCAGCTCTGTGACCTGTGATGAGATCATTGTACAAGGAAAGAATAGTTTAGGGCTCTTTCACACTTGTGTTTTTGTTTTTCGGCATAGAGTTCCGTCGTCGAGTCTCTATGCCGGAAAAATCCTGATCAGGATTATCCCAATGCATTCTGAATGGAGAGAAATCCGTTCAGAATGCATCAGGCTGTCTTCAGTTCAGGACCAGTCATTTCGGCGCATCGCCGGATCCGACGTTTAGCTTTTTCTCAATGGTTACCATGGCAGCCAGGACGCTAAAGTCCTGGTTGCCATGGTAAAGTGTAGTGGGGAGAGGGGGAGCAGTATACTTACCATCCGTGCGGCTCCCGGGGCGCTCCAGAGTGACGTCAGGGCGCCCTACACGCATGGATCACGTGATCGCATGGATCTCGTGATCCATGCGCATGGGACGCTCCAACGTCATTCTGGAGCCCCCCGGGAGCTGCACGGACTGTAAGTATACCGCTCCCCCGCTACCCACTACTACTATGGCAACCAGGACTTTAATAGCTTCCTGGCTGCCATAGTAACAGACTTGCGTTCTGACGGATCCGGTGGGACGGAAGTGCCTGCCGGATCCTCAGAACGCAAGTGTGAAAGAGGCCTAAGCTTTGATAATCACCTACTGTGAATGGCGGATCCTGTCTCATCTATACACAGAGGTGATATCACTACAGGCAGGATTCGAATGACAGATAAGCAGGTAACTGCACTAAAGTGATTTGTACAGGCCAAGAAGTGGCGCCTAGTATTAGGCTTAGTGGCCAGTGGGAAAACTGCAGGATTTTTTGTTTTAGTTTTAATATAAAAAGTGACATAGAAAATTAAAAATAACATCAAACACCCACGTTGGTATCTCCATCTCTCACCAACAGATTGATTCAGCTATTTATCACACACAGGTGTTACCTCACACCGTCCCGATTGTTTAAGATGGGTAGACTGCCACACACTGGTTGCCATAGATGTTCACATCAGTACGCAGATTTTTGGCATCTCATCTGGGATTGTAGCTATATAAAATCGTTCTGGGTATCGGTGATAGATATCCTGTCCACCCTAGTTCCGGGTACACTTTCCACATGCCCTAAGATTTGCCTTTTAGGAGTAGTGGAGGATGACACACGCTCACTCTATGTCCTTACCTTTTTGAGGGAAACTCTTTTCCTTGCCAGGAAGGCAATTGCTATACGCTGGATGGCGGACAGACCTCCCACAGTTAGTCAGTGGAAAACACTAGTTAACTCTATTATACCTTTTGAGAGGATAATGTATACCCGTAGATGTTGCCCCCAAAAATTTGACAAAATCTGGGGTGCATGGTGCGCCTCTCCTCTGACTGTGACAGCTTCTAACATGCACTCTGCTGACTAGGGGTTTTGCCATTCTTTGGAGCTGCATCTCATGTGGCACGGTCACTGTTTTCTTATGGGCTCCTCAATGCTGGTTTATGAGTGTTGGTTTACACTTAGTGCTATTGAAACCTTGAGGCTTTCACACCTTGATCTACTCGCCTCTAATGTGTCCGAGCTATTTTGCCATTCCTATATGATTTTTCTTGTATACATTGCTATGTACTGAACTACTTGCCTTGTACAATGCCCTACTTGTTATTATTCAATAAAACGAGTTTAAAAAAAAAAAAAAAAAATAATATATATATATATATATATATATATATATATATAACATCAAAAATGATTTAAAAATGTGTTAAACATAAAATAGTGATTTAAACAGCAGGTCATATTCTGATGACACATTCCCTTTAAGCTGCTTTATCCGAAGGCAGCATATAGCAGTGATAGGGCCTCTGATTTCCGCTCTGCATCACTTTTTCCTTGCAGTATTTTTCATTAAAAAACACTTTTTCAGCATAGAGTCTGCGTAATCCCCCACCACACACACACACTCTCACCACTGATTGAGAGTATAGGGAGAAGGCTGTCAATCAGTGGCAGGTGGTTTGGGGGGCTGCCAGCTCAAGACAACTTCACCCCAGGTCTGAGAACGGACTGAGGGTCTAATATCCACACATATTGTACTTAGTGGAAATGGTCACCGATACTTCAATACTTCATAAGTAAGTACTTGAATTGGGGATAAGTGAGCAGCCGTTACCTCTGGGTGCTTCTCCAGATTCCTGCTGGTTTCTGAAGAGGTCCTGCTCTGGCTGGACGTATCCACACACTTTGGAGGACTGGAGACGGGACACTTCTCTGATGCCTTCAGACCGGTAGACCAGCAGATCATCTCTCGAGGTGTTCCCTGTAAATCTCCACAGAGGCTGAAAAAAAGGTTATGAAATTAGTGGAGTCCTGTTTTAGTTTAGCTAGTGGCAGGTGCAATACATCCTGCGGAGCAAGCAGTCTGCCCAAATCTGATGCTAGGGACTGGGCAGCGTGCCAGGTCTAGGAACCACATGGATTGGAAGGGGTAGTCACTTTAAAGGGGTCGTGTATGAACAGGATAGGGGATAACTAACTGATTAGTGTGGGTCCGACAGCTGGGACCCCCACCGATCCAGAGAACGGAGATCCTAGGTCCCCATCCTGACGTAGCGGCAGGCCGAGCTTCAGTGCTCCCCTGTCTCCGGCAGTTTCCTAGAGAATGAATGGAGAGGCAGGGGGCGTGCCGCTCAACAGGATGGGAACATGGGATCCCCATTCTTGGGATCAATGCTACAAGGAGGACTGAAGCTTATTGGGAACTTCCATGCAGTGGAATATTTGATGGTATAAATACAACACATCTTGGTTAAAGTTTACTGTTACATTGATCATTCTGCACTTCTTCTTGCAGGAAATACGGAACCCTTAAGTAGGACTCGCTAATCAACTGAAATTTAATATTGCAGAACCACTGGACTAGTTTTGGAGGTCTGCATATTATTAGTATTAGGTCTGTAATGCTGCGGCTTATCCTGCATCTCCAAGATTTCAAAATCTTAATAAAAAGATATAGATATATATCTGCACCACTTTATGCTTTTTCCACTGGGATGATATCCAAGAGTGATCCACATGGCCCAATACAACAGCTGAAATAATAGAATAATAATAATATACACTATAATACCTATTGAGAAATCCTACCTCAATGTTATATTCCTCCCCGTCTGTTGTGATCCGTGCTGTAAAATCGCCATCACCAATGTGCGCGATAACCTTTGAATTGTGCTCCCCTGGAAAAAAAATAAGGAAAAAAAGTCTAAAGCCATACATATTAGATTTTGGCATTAGACATTAGGTTTCGGCAGGTTCAACTGCCCATGTAATGTGTATGGAGCCTCCGACTCTCCCCAACAGATGATGTCAGGGGAAATAAGCATCAAGCATACTGGACTTTGGGTCCATGTAAAAGGACTTAGAGCACCATAGCCTTCTGTGGTGCTCTAACTCTCGACCTCACTGACTGCGGGAGGTCCATAATATGAGTGCACAAAAGCACCCATATAACAATCGGCTGAAAATTATCTAAAAGTTGGAAATACACCCTAAATCTGCCCCATAGAATGACTTCTAGTGGTCACAAATAGTCTCAATGGCTCCTTTCTATTGAGGAACCTAGAGGGGTGTAACACAACGGCAAATTATCTTTAAAAAATCACAACTAAATAAAAAATGTTCATGTCTGTAGAAGCTTCTCATCAATGGAGGACAAGGGTAAGAAACTGTAAATTAAAAGGGTTTTCCGAGATTTTTATATTGATGACCTGTCCTCAGATTAGGTCATCAGTATCTGAATTAATGGGGGTCTGACACCCTGGATCCCCGCCGATCAGCTGTTTGAGAAGGCACCAGCGCTGTGAGCGCTACGGCCTTCTCTCAGCTCACCAAGCACAGCGTCATCCATTATACAGTGGCTGTGCTTGGTATCGCGCTCAGCCCTATTCACTTCTATGGGGCTGAGATGCGCCTAGGCCACGTGACCGATGAACATGTCATCACTGGCCTAGGGAAAGCTGAGAGAAGGCCTCGGCGCTCACAGGAGCGCCAGTGCCCTCTCAAACAGCTGACTGGCGGGGTCCCCGGGTCAGACCCCCACCGATTAGATATTGATCACCTAGTCCAAGGAAAGGTCATGAGTATTAAAATCTCGGAAAACCCCTTTAATACCAAGAGCCTTTGGTCAAGCATCAATGGAAAGTTGTGGTTTGGCAGGAAACTTTCTTTAATAATCAATGTGGGCTTCATGGTGGCCCAGTGGTTAGCTCCGTTACCTAACTAAATTACTGGGCCCAAATCTGACAAAAATGATAAAGTTTGCTCGAAGTATACATGCAGGTGTGAGATGGGAAAATTAGATCGTGAGCTCCACTGTTGACCGTTGAATATGATGGCGCTGCATACACACAATGAAGAACTGACTGGATAGAAGCACTACTGACCAACTACATGTCCAGTGAAGAAGTCGGAGCGCTTGACAGGATAATTTTCTTCTTTGCCGTTCCCATCCAGTATTACGGCTTTTAGATTTTCAGACAGATGATCTGCATCGGAGGTTAGGTACAACTTAAAATGCCTGCGAAAGAAAATGTAATTAAAAATGAGCAAAAATCTACTACAAATACAGAAGAGTGGCCATAGATGGGAAGAGAGTGGTCATAAAGCAACTTGCCCAATTTCAAACCTGCCTTGTGTGAATATTTCCTAACACGGCCATATAGAGTATAGCGAGATGAGGATAAGAATCATTTCATGGAGCCAGAATAATGGTCGGATGTGGTCACAAGCCCAGGACCCCACCCGTCAGTAGAACCAAGGGTGGTGGAGCCCTCACACACCAGTGCAAGGAAAGGATGGAACGTATACCCCCAAAAACGAATGGGTACCCTACTTTCTGAACTCTGCCATGTCTTCAAATGTAGTCTTGTGCCCTGCCGTCAGTAGTAGCCAGAGACACGTTAACACACGTGTCTCCAAACCACGACCACCAGGTCATACAGGCGATAACCATGGGTATACAGGTCATCCATTTAATCGAGACTATAAGACAAAGTTCCGACTAAGCACCTATATTTCGAGACTAGAAATCAGATGGTATATACTGTAGAGCGGTGATTCTCCACACCTTGGTACATTATACACTTCAGTTCGCTGGAAGTTCTCAAGCACCTCGGCCCTACATTAGGCTGTGCATGTGCAGAAGTAGTTCTTATCGTGTCCTGGTGGCTACGGGTAACTGGGTAGAATGTGGGTCACCTGTGCAGGGCAGTGAAGTCCACCATTCTCTCCACATGAGACTGCGTCTCTAGATCCCGCTTCCGGATGGAGTGCTGCTGGATTCCAGACAACGAGATCACTTCGTATTCTGACAACATGGAGGCCAGGTTTTCTGAGGAGAAAAAGCAACATATGAATAGGAAGGGTTATAAAGAAGGAGCAACTAGACACCATGTGCAGAAGACATCCATCATACCTTATCAATGATGACACGTTATAAGAACGTGTCCTACACCTTCATATTGTCAGTCGTCCTGTGGTTAATGGTCTTATCCTAAAGTTCTAACAGCCAGTATATTAAAGGACTATTCCCATCTTACATATCGCTAGACTATGGGGTCAGTTTATGATGGTGGGGGTCCAACCTTTGGGACTCCTACCAATCCAGAGAATGAAGGGGGTGTAGCACTTTTTTTTCCTGCATAATGGCGCCCTGGTCACCCGGCTGTGCAAGTGAACGGGGCGGCTGCAGTTCCCTGCACAGGTAACTGGGAGCGCTAAATCCATGGTGTAGCCCCTTTATCCTCAGGATCTGTGGGAGTCCCAGAGGTCGGCAATAACTCCTTTAATAATCTCTTTTAATTAGGAACTTGAATTGCATCAAGTGGTCACAATGACATTGCATGGCACAACATCAAAGGCCATCTGTCAGCAGATCCGTACCTATGACACTGGCTGACCTGTCACATGTGGGCTTGGTGGCTGAGGGCATCTGTGTTGGTCTCATGTCCATATGTGCTTACATTGCTGAGAAAATGTTTTAATATATGCAAATGAGCCTCTAGGAGCAACGGGGGCGTTACCATTACACCCAGACACTCTGCTCTCTCTGTAACTGCCGCGCCCTCTGCACTTTGATCGACAGGGCCAAGCATGATGACGTTTTCACTGCCTGTCCCTGTCAAAGTGCAGAGGGTGCGGCAGTTACAGAGAGAGCAGAGCGTCTGGGTGTAATGGTAACGCCCCCGTTGCTCATTTGCATAAATGAAAACATAATTTTTCTTAGCAATGCGGCCACATATGAACATGGGACCAACACAGTTGTCTTCAGCCGCCAAAAACAGGTCAGTCAGTTTCATAGGGACAGATCTGCTGACAGATGCCCTTTAAAGGGGTTTTCTAGGGGAAATATTTTATCTAAGTACAGTTAGAGAAAAGTAAGAGAAAAAAAAAAAAAAACACTGGACATTATACCGTTCCCCCGCTGCTGCTGTATGGCCGCTACTTTGTTCCCCACTTCCTGGTCTTGGGCTTGACACGCCAGAAAAGCTAGGACTGCCCACTTACCGCGGTGACCAAATCGTGTCCAGCGTGTCAGTACAGAGCCGATAAGTGGAGAAACAGCAGCGGCAGGGATCAGTAAGGGGAGTAATGGAGGGCTGTTTTTTTTTTTTTTTTTTTTTTACTCTATCAAAGGTCGGTGGAACGGCTTTCTTATCCCGACAGTATACAGCGCAGCAGGAACTACAACTAAAATCTCATAGTCTGAAAAGTTTAAAGGGGTACTTCAGCAAGTGGTATTTATCATGTAGAGAAAGCCAATACAAGGCACTTACTAAGTATAGTGATTGTCCATTTTGCCTCCTTTACTGGCTGGATTCATTTTTCCATCCCATTATACACTGCTCGTTTCCATGGTTACGACCACCCTGCAGTCCAGCAGTGGTGGTCGTGTTTGCACACTATAGGAAAAAGCACCGGCCTCTCTGACAGCTGGCACTGTGCGAGCTCACATAAGCTGCACTCTTTCCTATAGTGTACAAGCACGACCACCACTGCTGGACTGCAGGGTGGTCATAACCATGGAAACGAGCAGTGTATAATGTGATGGAAAAATGAATCCAGCCAGTAAAGTAGGCAATATGGACAATCACAATACATTAGTAAGTGCCTCGTATTAACTTTTCTACATGATAAATGCTTTTTGCTGAAGTGAGACAGCCCCTTTAAGCAGTTTCCGTCTCCCAAGAGCCTGTTCTGAATTGCGCTACAATAGATTTTAGTTTCCACGTACGCTGGCGCTGCTTCAGATATTACTAGAAACGAGCTTTTTACTACCGACGCTGAAGGAAAGGAATTTTACTGTATATTTTATATCACTCATCCCTGAAGAAACTGAATATTCAGGTTCTCTATAGACCATTTATCCTAAAACAGTACATTAGGCAAGGGCTACACGGCGACACCTGTCGCGGTCAGGATCAGTGAGAAGCGGTGATCCCATAGAAATGAATAGGATCACCACGGCAGTCGCAAGAAATCCAGCGGTGCTGGATTTCTTGCAGCTGCTGCAGCAGTGATCCCATTTATTTCTATGGGATCACCGCTTCTCACCGATCCTGACCGCGACAGGTGTCGCCGTGTAGCCCTTGCCTTAGAGAAAATAAAGTGAAGACAACCGAGGCTACTTTCACACTAGCGTTTTTGCTGGATCCGGCAGGGTTGAGCAAAAAACGCTTCCGTTACTGATAATACAACCGTCTGCATCCGTTATGAACGGATCCGGTTGTATTATCTTTAACATACCCAAGATGGATCCGTCATGAACGCCACTGAAAGTCAATGGGGGATGGATCCGTTGTGTCAGATTGACTTGCATTGTGGGTCATGCTGCGGTTTGCTCTCCGGTATGAGAACGCAGCGGAATGCGTTTTGGAGCACTCTGTTCTGTTTAGTTACGGTTTCTCCCCGTTGACAATGAAAGGGGACAAAACGGAAGCGTTTTTTTCCCGGTATTGAGACCCTATGACGGATCTCAATACCGGAAAATACGCTAGTGTGAAAGTAGCCTTAGTCACTCATGTCACACGTCTCTGGCAGTTCCTCATTTTACATACGCTTCCTCAGAAATGGGAAGCAAATTTCCCCGGACAGCACTGTAATGGTCACTGGCCTGCAAGCTATTGTGATATATTATATACCAGTCTAGGGTTGTTTTGATACCAAAATTTTTATTCGGTTTCGATACCATAAAAAAAGCATTGCGATACTTGATACCATGCAAAAAAAGAAAAACGCCAAAAAAAGCTGCGTGCGTTCCGCATTTTATGGAACGTCCGGCCCATGATCAAACAGTCCGATCCTATTTTTCACCGCATGGGAGATTTCTTTTTATATTTTAAATAGTTTGGATGTGGCGATATGTGATATGTTTATTTATTGTTTATATCTTTTATATGTAAAATTGGGAAAGGGGGTGATTTATATTTAATATTTTATAATTTTTATTTTTAACTTTTTTTTTTTTACCTTTTATTTAATAACTATTTGCCCCCTTAGGGGCTAGAACCTAGGATCTTTTAATCCCTTCTCCTAGTCACTTTAGTAGCGTCCTGGCTGCCATGGTTACCTGAAAGCATATTGAAGACTGATCAGTCTTCAATATGCTTTCAGTTGTCTTGCGTTGTGACGGATCCAGCGGCACGCCGGATCCTCACAACGCAAATGTGAAAGAGGCCTAAGGTTACTTTCACACCAGCGTTTTTACTGGATCCGGCAGGGCTCAGCAAAAACGCTTCAGTTACTAATAATACAACCGTCTGCATCCGTTGTACGGATCCGGTTGTATTATCTTTAACATACCCAAGACGGATCTGTCATGAACTCCATTGAAAGTCAATGGGGGATGGATCCGTTTTCTATTGTGTCAGAGTTAAACGGATCTGTTTTCATTGACAGCATGCTGCGGTTTGCTCTCCGGTATGGGAATGCAACCAAACGGACCAGAATGCATTCTGGGACACTCTGTTCTGTTCAGTTCAGTTTTGTGCCCATTAACAATGAATGGGGACAAAACTGAAGTGTTTTTCTTCAGTATTGAGATGGTCTCAATGCTGAGCTGTATGCGAGTATCCTACAAGACGAGTTACTTCATAAACTCAAGTAATATGGGTATAAAAAGAATGACATAGTGTTCCAACAGGACAACGACCTGAAGTATACACCGAGATTGGGGAAGAAATGGTTCGATGACAATGTAGTAGGGGTGCTGGATTGTCCCCCCCCCCCCCCACCTCAACCCAATTGAACACTTGTGGGTAGAGTTGAAGAAAAAACGAGATTTTTGTATAACTTACCAGTAAAATCTCTTTCTCGCTCTTCCTTGGGGGACACAGGAGACCATGGGTATAGCTCAGCTCCCTAGGCTCAACCTCGCATTACACGATAAGCCACTCCATGCCGAATGTCATAAGAGTGCAAACACTCCGCCAATGAGGGTGGGGGAACACGCACGAGTCCAGCACGGCATGCACAAGGTCAGCCGTGAGTCCCGTGGGCATACAAAATTCCACCCAGGGACAAGGGGTGGTCATGCACAAGCCAGCACCGTAACCAATGGCAGTGTGAGCATTCAACCCATGGAAGAAGGCCATGCTCAAGGCCAGCCACGTACCGACGAGAAAACAACCCCAGTCAGCGAGAGCGTACGCATGCCGCCTGAGGGAAGAAGGCATGCCCAATGCTGGCATCGAATCCAGTGAGAGTGCAGCATACCTCCTACAAAAAGGGGGTCATGCACACGGCCAGCAGCGAATCTGGTGAGAGTGCAGTACTCCGCCTAAGGAAGGAGGGAATGCACATGGCCGGCAGTGAATCCAGTGAGTGTGCAGCGTCCGCCTATGGAAAGGGGACGTGCATATGGCCAGCACCGCGTCCAGTGAGAGTGCATCGTCCGCCTATGGAAGGGGGGAATGCACATGGCCGGCAGTGAATCCAGAGAGAGTGCAGCGACCGCCTATGGAAGGGGGACGTGCATATGGCCAGCACCGCGTCCGGTGAGTGCAGCGTCCGCCTATGGAAGAAGGGAATGCACATGGCCGGCAGTGAATCCAGTGAGAGTGCAGCGTCCGCCAATGGAAGGGGGACGTGCATTGGCCAGCACCGTGTCAGGTGAGAGTGCAGCGTCCGCCTATGGAAGGAGGGAATGCACATGGCCAGCAGTGAATCCAGTGAGAGTGCAGCGTCCGCCTATGGAAGGGGGACGTGCATTGGCCAGCACCGCGTCCGGTGACAGTGCAGCGTCCGCCTATGGAAGGAGGGAATGCACATGGCCGGCAGTGAATCCAGTGAGTGTGCAGCGTCCGCCTATGGAAAGGGGACGTGCATATGGCCAGCACCGCGTCCAGCGAGAGTGCATCGTCCGCCTATGGAAGGAGGGAATGCACATGGCCGGCAGTGAATCCAGAGAGAGTGCAGCGACTGCCTATGGAAGGGGGACGTGCATATGGCCAGCACCGCGTCCGGTGAGTGCAGCGTCCGCCTATGGAAGGAGGGAATGCACATGGCCGGCAGTGAATCCAGTGAGAGTGCAGCGTCCGCCAATGGAAGGGGGACGTGCATTGGCCAGCACCGTGTCAGGTGAGAGTGCAGCGTCCGCCTATGGAAGGAGGGAATGCACATGGCCAGCAGTGAATCCAGTGAGAGTGCAGCGTCCGCCTATGGAAGGGGGACGTGCATTGGCCAGCACCGCGTCCGGTGAGAGTGCAGCGTCCGCCTATGGAAGGAGGGAATGCACATGGCCGGCAGTGAATCCAGTGAGAGTGCAGCGTCCGCCTATGGAAGGGGGACATGCATATGGCCAGCACCACGTCCAGTGAGAGTGCATGGTCCGCCTATGGAAGGGAGACGTGCATATGGCCAGCACCATGCCCAGTGAGTGCAGCGTCCGCCTATAGAAGGGGGACGTGCATATGGCCAGCACCACGTCCAGTGAGAGTGCATCATTCCGCCGATGGAAGGGGGTCATGCACGTGGCCAGCCCGCAACCGTGGAGAATGCAGCATTCCATCTAGGAAGGGGGTCATGCACATGGCCAGCACCAAACTGGAGAGGGCGACGAATGCTGCCTATAGAATAAAGGGGGGGTCATGCACCCGGCCAACATCATACTCAGCGGGTGCGAGATGCCGCCCATGGAAGGGAATGTACTGGGCCAGCTGTATCCCAGGAGAGGGCAAGGGTCCGCCTGGCCAGTGCTGCAGCCGGGGAGCGCGATGCGCCGCCTATGGAAGGGGGGGCGTGCATACGGCCAGCTCTACTAAGATTAGGCTGCAGTGTCCAGCGCAGCCAACACAAATTCCCTTTTTATTTTTTATTTTTATTATTATTTTTTTTTTTTTTTTAAAACACGGCCTCTCAGAGACAGGAAGGGGTTACTATAAAGGACACAGCCTCACTGAGAGGCAGGGAGGGGCCACCCTACAAGCCCCTATACAGGAGCCAGTACCTGAATAGCCGGTACCGAAAGGGTTAACCGGAATCCGGCCTGGGGGTGGAGCAGCGATCTCATGGGGGGTGGAAACTCAAGGCGGGAAAAAAAACAATTTTCGCCTGGGAGAAGGTCCCGCCCCCAAGGACAGAATTGCGGCCTAGTAGGCCGTGAAGCCGGGGCCTAAATTTGCGGCGCCCGGCCGACCTGGGAGCACCGACGGCCGGCCGGGGCCTAGAGAGACCCGAAGATCAAGCCCTGTGAGCACTATGCGGCCTGTGGCTATATCCTCTGGGGGCCCTGCCTGATGGAGGGGCTGGAAACAACGAATGCAGCCCCTGAACACCCCAGTAGCCTAGGTCCAGCAGGGACTTCAATGGAAGGAGCCCATAGTCACGCAGAAGACCAGGGTGAGGGATGGGCGTAGGGCTGGAGAAGCCACTCTCTCACCGTCCGCCGTCTTCACCCTCGGTCCGTTCCAGCAGGGTCGCCCCTTCAGCTACTGGCACCGCAGTGGCAGGAAGCGGGGGAGGGACTTGGCGGGCGGGCGACCATTGCGCTGGCGGGATGTAGGGGAGCTAGTGCTGCCCAGATCCACCTTGCCTTCTGTGGGGGAGGCAGCAGTGCGGTTTATCGGCACTGGCGCAGCTCAACCCCGGGAGAACAGAGAGGTCTAGTGCGTCTCTGTTATCCCTGACGATCTGGAAGAAAAGGAAAAAAAATAAATAAATAAATATCTAAAATAAAATGACAAGGAGAAGAGCAGGGAGTGTCTTGCCTCCTTGGACACTAAGCAAAAACTGGCAGTCTCTCTCTCCAGGCTGAGGGTATAGCTGATGGAGGAGGGGCTTAACAGTTTCTACTTAGTGTCACGCCTCCTAGGGAGCTGAGCTATACCCAAGGTCTTCTGTGTCCCCCAAGGAAGGTGGGCGAGAAAACTGCATTCGGACCCAAATGAGTTGACCAGTATGCACCAAAGCCTGATCACTGATCTGCTAGAAATGGGCCCGCAAAGGCTTTCTGAAGAGAACTGTAAAATGGCCTAAACTAGTGTGTATTGGCCCCCTTTAATTTCCTACCCACTTGTAGCTACCACGACTATGGCTTCCAAGATGGCAGGAGTCATGTGAATTAGCTATGTGATCGCCTCCTCTGAACCTGCAGTGAAATGATCCAGCGAACGTGCTGATAGGCGTTAAATGTGCATTGCGGGAAAACTCCTTTAACAGATAAATATCCGTAGTCTATTAGATACCTTCTTCCATGTACAAAGACCACCACTGGCCATACTCTTCCAAGAGCTGGGCGCTCTGCTTTTCTCACAGATTACACACTTTACAATGGCGCACTCCTGCACCAGAGACGTAACGTAATGAAATACCGGTGACCGTACAATATATAACAAATTGAAGATAGCCAGCACTTGATCCTCTTGTCACGTTGCGCGGGAAGGAGCTTTCTCCACACTACATTCACAAGATAGATCCCAGCAAACGTGTTCTTTTTATACTGCCGTTTCATTCCAAAAGTACCAAATACAACATTATCCTGGACGCGTTTCAGCAAGTAGCCTTTCTCAACCAATCGGTAACTTAGGTTCATTACCAAATAAACAAACAAGCCGTACACGTTGTTCTTAATTCACAGATGATGTCTGTAAGAATAAAATAAAATGGAAACAGAATATCAACATATAATCAATTGAGGATACATATACCAATAAGGTTACAATCTCGCTCTCTCATATTCGCGGTTCAAACCGCGCGGCTCTAAAGTATCCAATGTATGGATCCAAAAGGCGGAGCAGAAGCCTCTTAATGTCACCTCCTCTTCTCGGCATTTTCACCTGCTCGAGCACTTGAAATTTTAATTGTGCAATGCTGTGTCTATACTTTTCACAATGATAGGGCAGCGGTAGCAACAGATTTTGTGTCCTAATTGTGGACTTGTGCTTACATATTCTGTCCCTAACTGTCTGTATTGTTTTACCCACATAAAGTAACCCGCAAGGGCACTTTATTACATAGATGACATTAGTTGATTCACAGGTAGAATAACCAGTGATGGTGAAAGGTTTGCCTGTACGTGGGTTAAACTCCTGGGACCCTTTGATAATGTGCGAGCACTGTAGACAGGCACGGGAATTTACTGAATAAAGTACTCTGTGTCAGTGTCGTTTTCCCACTGCCCAAATCTGCCCGCACTAATTGATCCCTATAACTGGGATTCCGTTTATTACAGATCAATGGGGGAGGTTTAAACTCTTCCACCATCGGATATGCTTTCTTAAGCAGGTGCCAATGTTTTCTCACTATGTTATCAAAGCCCCTATATTAAAAGCATGGAATTTGTGTATGAAGGCAATCCTTGGTGCTTTTTCATTTTTGGCAGTATGGGCCTCAGGCTGGGTACATAAATCCGTTTTAACCTTATCCAAGACTGATCTAGGATAGCCCCTCTCCTCGAACCTGGTGGTCATCTCCTCCATTCTAAAATTCAACCTTTCAGGATCGGTCACAATACGGCGTATACGTTGAAACTGCGATTTGGGTATCGCTTTTTTCAAGGGGGGGGGGGTGAGCACTGGTGTAGAAGGGAGTGCTGTTCCTGTCAGTAGCTTTTCTATAGAGATCACTGGAGAGGAAGCCATTCTCTCTTTATTATCACCGTGTCTAGAAAGCTGACCCGGTTCCTATCACTGGTCATGGTAAATTTCAGGCCCTCACACGCTGAGTTTAAATGTTCAAAAAAGGAAGCGAGGGCTTCATGTGGCCCCGCCCTAGAGAAAGGCTACTTGCCGAAACGCGTCCAGGATAATGTTGTATTTGGTACTTTTGGAATAAAACAGCAGTATAAAAAGAACACGTTTGCTGGGATCTATCTTGTGAATGTGAGTACAATATATAACGGCAGGATATTCCTCCTTTCATGCTTTGCCGAGGCTTCTCTCGTATATGGCTTCCAGTCAATTGCTCTCCGCAGGACGTCTGCCAGGGTTTCCTCTCAGCCGGCCACTTCAGATCTTGTGCCTTCTGTCAGTGGGAAGAGGCTTACGTTTCCTGCACTAAGAGTTATGGCTCCCGTCAGCGCCACAAGAGCGGCGGCAAGAAAGCGATCCCTCAGCTTGTTAACTGCACAGAGCGCTCGCTCTCCCGACGGGCTTGTTATCCCCGCGCTTCATGTTAACCACAAGATGCGGCAAACACTAAATCCATCCTCGTGTGAAAGAATAACACAGAAGCCTTCTATGCGAGTATTCTTCCTAGTAATATTATCGCCAAGGTTATTTTATTTATTACTTTAGGACTCAAACTGTGCTAAAATGTTCCCAATACATCTATAGCCAAGTGCGTTTTATAGTACGGTACAGAGATCTAACACCATAAAAAAAATACTGCAAGCCCTGAAAAAAACACGAAGAATGTATATACCACTCATAGTGTGTGAAAAAAACATGAAGAACTGGTTTGATATATGTAACTTCTTTCCCATATTATTTGTGCTTTTTTGGCCATATACGCAGGCGTACCAAACGACTGCCGAGCTCTCACCCTTGGTCCCCATGATAACTCTTACTGCCTGTGCTCTGGTCTCGTTTTATCCTAGGGACTAGGGTCGTTTCGGGTATCGAACTTTCAATACCCAATCGATACTTTTATGCCAGTATCGAGTCGGTCCCGGGATGATCGTTCTTTCGATACTAGACTGCACTACTGCGCAGTCTAATATCTCCTCTTATGAGAGAACACAGCGTGTGCCGCACTCGGCGCACGCTATGTTCTCTGCGGCCAGACAGTGGAGAAGGAGGGAGGGAGGGAATCCCTCCCTCCTATGACGTGGCCACTGCTGAGCCGCAGCTAATTAATGCGAGAGGAGGAAAGTGGGAGGTACTGCTGCGCCGTTAGCTAGTGAGCTCAGCGAACGGCAGAAGCCTCCTCCTTCTGAGTGTCCAGTGTCCTCCTCTGTTGTCAGCCCGAGCCCCAAGTCAAGCAGCCAGCAGAGCAAGTACCCGGCCTGGCCCACTGCACCACCAATGGTAATTAACCTTTAATACAAATACAGGAAGCGGGTCCTCATTGATGGCAGTTCCAATCAGAGCCCCAGCAGTGTAATCCTGGGGCTCCGATCGGTTACCATGGCAGCCAGGACACTACTGAAGCCCTGGCTGCCATGGTAATCTCCCTGCTGCTGTGTGAACTATGCACCGAGCAGAAGGGAGAGTGTGAGATCCTATTCACCCTGATAGAGCTCTTTTAGGGTGAATAGGACAAGGGATGAAAAGATCCCAGGTTCTAGTCCCTAAGGGTACTTTCACACTTGCGGCAGGACGGATCCAGCAGGCTATTCAGCCTGACGGATCCGTCCTGCCGCAAGTGGCCGTGCACTGCCATGCTGCCGCTCTGTCCCCATTGACTATGATGGGGCAGAGCTACGGCTGCGCACGGCAAAGATCGCCGGACTGAAAAGTCGGACATGCAGGACTTTTAGTCCGGCGATCTCCGGCCACGCACTGCCGTGCTGCACCGTAGCTCCGCTCCCTGCCCCATTATAGTCAATGGGGACGGAGCGGCAGCACGGCAGTGCACGGCCACTTGCGGCAGGACGGATCCGGCAGGCTGAATAGCCTGCCAGATTCATCCTGCCGCAAGTGTGAAAGTACCCTAAGGGGGGAAATAGTTATTAAATAAACAGTAAATAAATAAATAAATAAATAAAAAAAGTAAAAAAAAAAAAAAAATCCACCAAAATATTAAGTATAAGGCCTCATGCACACGACCATTGTTTAATTCCGTGTCCGTTGCACCGTTTTTCGTGATTTTCTGCGGACCCATTGGTTTTCAATGGGTCCGTGAAAAACTCAGCAAATACACCGTTTGTGCTCTGCGTCCGTGGTCTGTGATTCCAGTCCGTCTAAAAAATCTAACCTGTCCTATTCTTGTCCGTGAAAAACGGTTCGCAGACCCATTCAAGTCAATGGGACCGCGAAAAAATGCAGAGGCACATCCGCGTTCACATCCGCGTCCGTTTTATTTCCATCTTTTGACCTGCATATATACCATCTTCCTGGGTGGAGATATTAAAATGACACTTTTTCCCCCTTCCTTGTTTTCTGACGGTCCGCCAAAAAAAACGGAAGACACACGGAAACACGAGGGAACCAAAAACGGACACGGATCACGGAACAACGGAACCCCATTTTGCAGGCCGCTAAAAACAACTGTCATGTGCATAAGACCTAAGATATATAAACAATAAATAAATAAACATATCACATATGGCCATGTTTAAAAAGTCCAAACTATTAAAATATTTAAAACATCTCCTATGCGGTAAACGCCGTAACAGAAGAAAAAGAAAAAAAAAAACACGCGATTCGCAATTTTTTTTAAGTCACCTTGTCCCCCCAAAAAATAGGATTGGACGATTATGGGCCGGACGTTCCATAAAATGCGGAATGCACGCGGCTTTTGGTCTTTGAATTTTTTTGCGTGGTATCGAATAGTATCGAGTATCGCAATACTTTTTTATGGTATCGAAGCCGAATCAAAATTTTGGTATCGAAACAACCCTAGTAGGGACGCTGTATAGATCTAAATCATAATGCGTCCTTACGCTTCTATTTGTGATGTGGATTTGGTGGTCGCACTAAAAACTGTTACGTTGGCCATACTTCTTGCCAGCCGCATCTTCTGAGGTAGAGGATAAGACCCGCCAACCACCAAATGTGTAAGGAAGTATCCCGACTCTCCGCTGTCAGCAAGTTCAGGGGAGAGAAGAGGGGGGCTTGTCAGGTTTTTAACAAGCCCAAATCTTAGTTCTCAATGAGATAAGCCTGATTAGGGGCAGCTTCAAGGAGGTCAGAGGTTCCCTTTAATGCCATAAAGTGACCCTCCGGTTCAGGAAAAAAAAACGAATCACTAAGGGCTCATGCACAAGAACGTATTTTGTTTTTGTGTCCGTTCCATTATTTTTTTTGCGGATAGGATGCGGACCTATTCATTTCAATGGGTGTGCTGGCCGCATCCATATGTCCTTCCGTAGCCCTGCAAAAAAGATAGAACATGTCCTATTCTTTCCCCTTTTGCGATGTTGCAATGGATCTGCAAAAAAAAAACGGATGCAATATGGATGTCACCTGGATGTCATCCATACTTTTTGAGGATCCGTGTTTTGCGGACCACAAAATACATACGGTCGGGTGCATGAACATTAATTCATGATCAAAAAGTACACTTACCTGGTGACCTCCTTTTCATCTTTTTAGGTACAGATCCACTAATTCCTGGGCTCCTCATCTGCCATCCAAGATGCTTCTGACTGCCGGATGCACACCGTAAAACTGGTAGACCTGCTGTCCTCGGATTGGCCAGCACTGCTCACGTGAACAGCGCTGGCCAATCCAAGAGCAGGACTATCTTGGGCTACTGCTGCACCAGATAGTCTGAGAAGCGGTGCGGCCATCTTGGAAGGCAGAAGAGGAGCTGGAAAATTAGCGGATCTGCAACTAAAAAGATGGAAAGGAGGACACCAGGTAAGTGAACCAGAGGGTCGCTTTGATGACCAGCAGCAGGCGGTGTAGTTGCTGAATCTGCATTGGCAGGTTTTGGCGCAGTTGCAGGAACGCACCTGCTATCTAACAGGAGACGTTCAGGTCCCGAGCAGAGACAACCCTGAGAAGACGTCAGAAGAGGTTTATAACCACTCCAAGCACAATGGGGGAAATTTATCAAACTGGTGTGGCAACCAATCAGATTCCACCTTTCATTTTCCAAAGGAGCTGTCAAAAATGAAAGGTGGAATCTGATTGGTTGCTATGGGCAACTAAGCTAGTTCTACTTTACACCAGTTTGATAAATTACCCCAAATGAGTGTTCTATAGTGAATAGATGAAGTGTAAATGCCTCTACCGGACCCGGCTGCCATGTGACTGCTGGGTATTCGCAGCAAAACCTCTCCGCCAGCGAAATGTGCCTCCTCAGGGGCCTGTTTCTCCCTTAACCTGGGGCTACTATGGATGCTCCAGCTACAGACGAAAATTGCCACATTTTAAAAAAAAAATAACAAAGTGCAAGTGTCCCCCACGGGTGTTTTATGGCAAATAATACATAACAAAATGCCACACACACAAAAATACGAAACAAAAATAATGAAAACCCCAACCGTCACCACAGCTGCTCCATTCACAGAAATACTATATACATGAGGTAATAAAGGGAACATCACAAATTTAAAAAAAGTCTCTAAAACAACTTGTTAAGGGGTTATCCAATTTCACAAACAGCCCCCATGTGCCGGGCCCCTCAGAGGGAATATACCGTACTTACCCTGCTCCTGGTCCCCGCTGCTTGATTAAAACATACGGTGTCGGCGGGGAGCAGTCAATGGCAGGCGGGGAAGGGGGCGAGCCTCCCTAGCGTCACCCACGATGCTAGAAAGGCTGATTCCCGTCTCCCATTGGCTGCTCCCCCCCCCCCCCCTTTACACCGGATGTTTTCATCCGTGTACAGGAAGAAGCAGCGGCGGCAGTGCGGGGACCAGGAGCAGGGTAAGCATATTCCCTCTGAGGGGCCCGTCATATGGGAGCGGTTTGTGAAATTGGATAACCCCTTTAATAACAGCCCTATGTCATGAAAAAGAAAAAAATGCTGCAAGTTAACAAATCAGAGACAACCCCTTTCAAGATGGGGCCGCTCCCATCATTCCTGGCAAACAGCTGATTTCTGCCAAAGGAAGCCACAGTAGGAGAGACATGGCATTACATGGCGGCCATCTTGTGTTAAAGTGACAGTCCGCCTGAGCTGTACAGTCGCTTGTACAATGCAGCACTAAGGCCTCTTTCACATCTGCGTTTTTGCTTTCCGTCCTAGAGTTCCGTCCTCGGGGCTCTAGGACGGAAAGAAACTGATCAGGATAATCCTAATGCATCCTGAATGGAGAGAAATCCGTTCAGGATGCATCAAGATGTCTTCCGTTCAGTATGTGAACGTTTTTTGGACGTTGACAAAACCGTAGCATGCTGCGGATTTGTCTCCGTCCAAAAATCCGGAAGGCATGCCGGAAGGACGGATCCGGAATTAATGCCCATTGAAGTGCATTAATCCGGATCCGGCTTTAAGCTAAACGTCGTTTCGGCGCATCGCCGGATCCAACGTTTAGCTTTTTCTAAATGGTTACCATGGCAGCCAGGACGCTGAAGTCCCGGCTGCCATGGTAATGTGCGGTGGGGAGGCAGGGGAGCAGTATACTTACCATCCGTGCGGCTCCTGAGTCCCGGGGCGCTCCACAATGACATCAGAGCGTCCCATGAGCATGGATCACATGATCGCATAGATCACGTGATCCATGCGCGTGGGGCGCTCCGACGTCATTGTGGAGCGCCCCGGGAGCCGCACGGACTTTAAGTATCTGCTCCCCTGCCTCCCCACTACTTACTATGGCAACCAGGACTTTAGTAACACTGAAAGCATTTTGAAGATTGATCAGTCTTCAAATGCTTTCAGTTGTCTTGCGCTGTGACGGATCCGGCAGGCATTTCCGGCGACGGAAGTGCACGCCGGATCCTCACAACGCAAGTGTGAAAGAGGCCTAATTCTGACTGAGGGCAGGAACATATTTTTCAATAATATGATTCTTATCAACCCCATTTAAAGCATATGACGTCACGCAAATTTTTTTTTTTTACTGTTCTTTCCTTTCTAATTGCAGAGTCTGTGTAACTCCTTCACCTAGCTGCTGGTGCTGCTGAATCTGTCATAAGTGCACCAGTGCTCCTCCTCCCTTCTTACAGTGCTAGGCCTCATGTACACGGACGTATCTGCTTTGCGGTCGCCAAAACAAAGATCCCTGCCTTGTGCATGCCACCATTTTGTACAAGCTCCTGTAGAAACTACCTATCCTTGTCTGCAAAATGGACAAGGATAGGGCATGTTCCATGTTTTTTGTGGGGGCGCATAACAGACAAACGGATGCGTACAGCACATGTATGGGTCCAATACATATGTCGTGTGCATGAGGTCTTAGAGATAGCAAAAAGGAGTGGAAGGAAAATGGACGTGGCAGATCAGAGTGTGCAGAGGGAGGAAAACATCCACATTATCAGGGAGGGCTGATCACACAGGCCGTAGTGAAGTGCCCATGGCAAATTCTGCAGGAGAGTGGAAGCACACGTGCCTCAGCATTAACGTCTGTGAGTACAGTGTGGTTAAGACAGCCATACTAAAAATCGTCTGCGCTATGGCCGCAACACTCAGGCGATTTAATGCGGTAGTGAGATCTGTATGTCCGAGGATGCCACGAACCCGGCGACTACCAGAGGCATCTGTCTCCTACAGCCTCCAGGTCCATGAGACATGGATCAAAGTAGTGCATGCCCCCTAGTTTTCTGCACGGAGGGACTGGAAACCCCTTTAATCACTGTATCATGAAAGAGTATGAATTTCTCAATCCCTCGTGGTTTTCAAAATCTCTGCTTGCTGTTAGTGATGTGGAAGATTTTTTTTTCTGTTAAGAGACTAAAGAAAAAGTACAGAACCAAAACGTCTAACAGCTGAGCATTCGCTACACTTTTATCTAGTCTGGACAATCCTCTACGAGCCGACACCAGCGGCACATACTTCTGCTGTCTTTAGGGTCTGCTACAATGTATCGGTGCAGCTAAAATATGCTTGTCTGGCATCCAATGTGTTTTGCCCAAAGTGACAGATAAAGGGAACTTTTCTGCATTATTGGAATTGCTCCCAGATTTGGTAACAGGACACTGCAATGTAGTTACCCGTCCATTGTACAAGAAGGCATGCCCCTGCTACACACATATAGTAGTAGTGACACGTTACCAGGCAGCTCTTACCATGTTCTCCAGAGTCATCCTGCTGATGACCGACAGGGATTCGCTCGCCATGCGCCGGTCCTGACGATAATAGGAGTAACAGGGAGAGGACCAGCGCTGAATGGAGGCAGCTGTAAGGTCCGCAGGAATCCATCTTGTTTCCTAACCAGGGGTCAAGACTCCAAACAGTCAATGCACAACCGGTCCATCCACCGTCAGCATGACGAGGGGCGACTGCTGCCGGCAATGAAAGGTCCTCCTCACGTCTCCAAGGAAATGTAAAGGAAAAAGGCGACCACCATACTTCTATCACCCGTCTGGAGAGAGAAACACAAGGCACAGTGAGATAAGGACAGCGTGATGTCCGAGGAGCTGGGGAGCATGTCAGAGCTATAAAATACAGAGGAGTGCATGATGGCGGGGGGCTAGCCAGACCCCCGGGGAATCGGTCATAGGAAAGTGATTATTTAAAGGGGTTGTCCCATCCAAGACATTGGGGGCATATCGCTAGGATAAGCCCCCATTGTCTGATAGAATCAAGAACGGACCCCTGAAGGTTGTGGAGGGCGCACTGCGCATGCACAGCCGCCCCCTATTCATTTCTATGGGACCGCCCAAAATAGCTGAGCGCTGGCCCGGCTGTTTCCGTTGGCCCCATAGAAATGAATGGAAGCTGTGGCCGTGGAAGCGCGGTGCGCTCCCATTCACTACTATGGGGAGAGCGCTTGGTGGTGGCCGGACCTCAGAAAAGCCACCACCTTCTGGGACCCGCACCAATCAGACAATGGGAGCATATCCCAGCAATATGCCCCATTGTCTGAGATGGGAATACCCCTTTAAAGGGGTTATCCCACAAAAGTCTTACTATACAATGAATGAATAGGGCATTTCACATAAAATAAAAATATTCTAGTTTCCTCTCTGGCAGCGCCCCCTGCTGTTTATTCTTCTGGTCCACCTTCTCATGCACTCAGAGGTGGACGGACATGCTCAGTAGCCTCCCCGCTCCTTTCCTCTCCCCTCAGAGCCGACGTCGTGATCCCATAGATACAGGTGAGGACCGGACATCTTTCATTCATTCATCACTACTTCTAAATTCTATCTCCGAGCACCTGCTTGCAGGATCTCAGTCACCAGCACTACACAGCGCCATCCACCGAGCAGTGGCCATGCCTGGTTACTGCAGCTCTGCTCCCATTAAAAGGAAGTCCCCGACTGACAACAGTCACTTTCCCCACAGATGTGAATGGGGCGACGGCCCCGCCTGCACGTAGCACTATCCACCTAGAGCTCAGAAATGAGACGTCAGTGCCTACAGGGAAAGATCGACGGACGTCTCTTTTTCGCATATCCTGCTGCTCGGCTGCTTTTTAGTTCAGTGATCTACTACAGCGCCTCCAGAGAACGCCCCTCCTGTCTGGCCGCTCTGCCCCCCGCACAGGCTCCTGAGCACCTGGCCATCAATAGAAGCGGAACAGAAGACCCCTTTAAGTTTCTCGGGAGTTACTGAAAGAGCAGAGCACGGCTGTAGTCTGGCCATAACTGCTGCAGATAGGAACACCCCTTTAATTGTAAAGGCTATGCAACCCTCTTATATACACGGGGGCAGATTTACTAACCCTCTAGAGGGGGTGGGCTTAGGCCTCTTTCACACGAGCGGGTCCGGATTAGGTCTGGATGCATTCAGTGAAAACGGTGCGATTTTGCAGGCAAAGCCATTCAGTTTTGTTTGCAATTGCTTTAGTTTTTTTCCAAGCGGGTGCAATACGTTTTGATGGGTTTTTCACGCGCGTGATAAAAAAAAACTGAAGGTTTACAAACAACATCTCCTAGCAACCATCCATGAAAAACGCATTGTACCCGCACTTGCTTGCGGATGCGATGCGTTTTTCACTGAACCCCATTCACTTCTATGGGGCCTGCGTTGCGTGAATATAGAACATGCTGCGATTTTCACGCAATGCAGAAGTGATGCGTGAAAAAAAAAACGCTCATGTACACAGACCCATTGAAAAGAATGGCTCCGGATTCAGTGCGGGTGCTATGCGTTCACGTCACGCATTGCACCCGCGCGGAAAACTCGCCCGTGTGAAAGGGGCCTTAGGCCGGCACCAGATTTATCACAGGGGCTCAGGCTGGATGATAAATGTGCTGCAGGGAGCATCGTAGGCCCCACCCCTTTCCAGTTAGGCCACACCCCTTGTTAACTAGGCGCTGATCATTTCTCTAAACCAGGGGTCTCAAACTCAATTTACCTGGGGGTCGCAGGAGGCAAAGTCTGGGTGAGGCAGGGCCGCATAAGGGATTTCACAAAAAAAAGTCCTCAAACGTCATTATTAACAGTTTTCTTGAAGAAATCTTGTTGCCTCATTAGACATGCTTTCAGACTGGCAACCCGCTTGGCTCTCTCATTTCCTTGATATTTTGCACATTCCTCAGCATGTTTAGTTGAATATTGGTGTTTCAAGTTGTATTCCTTGTGCACTGCAAATAAGACATGTGGGGAAGCCCCTGTGCTCAACAAAGAAATCCTGCGTCTCCCACTTTTCCTGAAATTGTCTGTGCTCGTCATCAATCTTTCTCTTCACTGCAGGCTTTGATGAAGTCATGATGAAGGTATCTAATTCTGGAATAAATTTCTCTCCCTTCTCTCCCTTAGGCCTCCGATAATGCAAGGGACGGTGGGCAGGAGCTGCGGAAATGACGTCTGCACTAGGCGCGACGTATTCGCAATTATTCGCTCACCGAATAATCGCAATAAAAATCGTATTAGTAAGAGAAAAAAAAAAAAAAAATCGCATTAAACATTTGCATACCCCGAACGGAACCGCTCGGGGTATGCGAATGTTTAATGCGATTTTTTTACTAATGCGATTTTTATTGCGATTATTCGGTAAGCGAATAATCGCGAATACTGCAATATTTGAAGGCCGGCCGCGGGCCACAAAATATTGAACTGAGGGCCGCATATGGCCTGCAGGCCGCGAGTTTGAGTCCCCTGCTCTAAACCTAGAGGTGCCACGTTCCCGCGCAATTTATGCCAAAATCTAGCTACATTGATATATAGTAAATAAAGGCCCATGGGGGGGAGATTTACCAAAACTGGTGTAAAGTAGAACTGGCTTAGTTGCCCATAGCAACCAATAAGATGTCACCTTTCATTTGCCAAAGGAGCTCTGAAAAATGAAAGGAGGAATCTGACTGGTTGCTATGGGCAACTAAGCCATTTCTACTTTACACCAGTTTTGGTAAATTCCGCCCCCCCCATGTATTTCACTTTATGTCTGCTGGCTGTCAGTGAATGGAAACAGTCATTTATACTGAAAACCTGCTGACAGAAGGAACACTGCAGAGGCAACGACGGCATCACTCCCATCATTTGTCGGCTGAGGTTCACACACACAGACATTTTTTTGGATCAGTGTCGTACGCAGGCTTCCGACATGAGATCTTAAAGGGGTTCTCCAAAATTAGGAAAACATGGCTGCTTTCTTCCAAAAACAGCACCAACCCTGTCCACAGGTTTTGCGCGGTAATGCAGCTCCGTCCGATTCTTCACACACGCATGTGTATTTACAACGATCAACGGCCGTGAGACGCGTACGGCGCCGCTTATCTTCAGCGAAGAAGTCTGGGTTTTAACCCATGCAAGCCCATACAGCAGCATTAAATCATGGGGTCTTCATTCAAACAAAAATGACAAGATTATTTGGGGATCCTGTTGAAATTACAAGATCTGTCCCCGAAAAATCTCACATAATGCACGTTGGCATCCCGAATAGGCCCTTTTTATGCCAAAACGTAACCCGTGACCATGGCGGTGCCCATCAATTTATCAATTTGACGGCCGTGTCCGAAAAATCCCAGGAAAAAATATTAATACATCGCAAGTGCTGGTCATGTGACATTTCAATGGACTTCTATAGAAAACAAAAGGAAGTTTAATCTCAATAACAGAAAAAAAAAATCGCAGAAAAGCCGCATCTGGTGACACAAATCTACCCTGGACTATGTCATCCTATGGACAAACTACAGCAAAAACACTAGGAGGGGGGTGAGGACAGAGGAAGGACAGGAAGAGGCAGTTAAAGGGTTACACAAAACGAGGTATAGAAAAGAGCCAAAACGACGGCCCCTCCGCAAAATACCGCCCGGCTCTAGTATACATTACCTACCTGGTCGGGGAAAATCCGGATGTGCCGCAGTACGGAGGGAGCAGCGCAAGAATACAACAATTCTCCGCTAAGAATGAAGCACAATCGTGCAACAAGTCTCTTCCTACACACAAAGCCGGAACTTTTTTTCCACAGGATATCCTTGCGCTCATGTGAATAAACTCTGGAGCATGTGATCAGCCTTGCGTAAGGTACGTGATAAGCGTACGTAGTTTACGTAAGAAGCCTTCTAGTTTCTAGGGCGACTCTTTGCATTGTTATTCCGCATGTGCGAGTCCCGGCATGTGTGAACTGGGGTTGAGCCTGGCGCTTTTCACATCTTCATGTCTAAGATGGCATAGGGCTCATGCACACGACTGTATGTATTTTACGGTCAGCAAAACATGGATTCGTAAAAAATACGAATGACATCCGTATTGCATCCGTTTCTTTTTGTGGTCCGCCCACCTTGTCCGCCCAAAAAAAAGAACTCACCTCCTCCATTTGATGGCGCCGCTGTGAACACTCGCTGCTCACTGGATGGACAGGACTTGCAAGATGTCATCACCCTGGAGCATGCACATCCAGTCAGCAGCAGGTGTTATCGGGGAGGTTTTTTTTGCACAGAGAAGGGTGCACTAATGGGGGCATTATTATTACTGGGGGACACTAATGGGGGCATTACTATCACTGGGTCATTAATGGGGGCATTACTATTACTAGGGGGAAAATAGGGGCATTACTGATACTGGGGGACACTAATAGGGGTATTACTATTACTGGGGCACTATTGGGGGTATTACTATCACTGGGTCACTAATGGGGGCATTATTATTATTGGGGGAAACATAGGGGCATTACTATTACTGGGGGACACTAATGGGGGCATTACAATTACTGGGGGCACTAATGGGGGCATTACTATCACTGGGTGACTAATGGGGGCATTACTATTACTGGGGGCACTAATGGGGCATTACTATCACTGGGGCACTAATGGGGGCATTACTATTAATGGGAGCATTACTATTACTGGGGCACTAATGGGGGCATTAACATTACTGGGGCACTAATGGGGACATACTATCACTGGGGCACTAATGGGGGCATTACTATTACTGGGGCACTAATAGGGGTATTACTATTACTGGGGCACTAATGATGGCATTACTATCACTGGGGCACTAATGGGGGCATTACTATTACTGGGGCATTACTATTACTGGGGCACTAATGGGGACATTACTATTACTGGGGCACTAATGGGGGCATTACTATTACTGGGGCACTAATAGGGGTATTACTATTACTGGGGGGCACTAATAGGGGTATTACTATAACTGGGGCACTAATGGGGGCATTACTATTACTAGGGGGGGAAATAGGGGCATTACTATAACTGGAGGACACTAATGGGGGCATTACTATTACTGGGGGCACTAATGGGGGCATTACTATCACTGGGGGCATTATTGGGGGCATTACTATCACTGGGTGACTAATGGGGGCATTACTATCACTGGGGCACTAATGGGGGCATTACTATCACTGGGTGACTAATGGGGGCATTACTATCACTGGTTGACTAAAGGGGGCTTTACTATTACTGGGGGCACTAATGGGGGCATTACTATCACTGGGGCACTAATGGGGGCATTACTATTACTGGGGGCATTAATGGGGGCATTACTATTACTGGGGCATTAATGGGGGCATTACTATTACTGGGGCATTACTATCACTGGGACACTAATGGGGGCATTACTATTACTGGGGCACTAATAGGGGTATTTCTATT
The DNA here is from genome assembly GCA_033119425.1 of Bufotes viridis. Taxonomy (NCBI): domain Eukaryota; kingdom Metazoa; phylum Chordata; class Amphibia; order Anura; family Bufonidae; genus Bufotes; species Bufotes viridis. The sequence continues at coordinate 62,754,475 of CM065592.1, forward strand.
ACTGGGGGGGGGGCACTAATAGGTGTATTACTATTAAAGGGGCATTACTATCACTGGGGCACTAATGGGGGCATTGCTATCACTGGGCACTAATGGGGGCATTACTATTACTGGGGCACTAATGATGGCAATACTATCACTGGGGCACTAATGGGGGCATTACTATTACTGGGGCACTAATGGGGGTATTACTATTACTAGGGGGGGAAAGAGGGGCATTACTATTACTGGGGGACACTATTGGGGACATTACTATCACTGGGGCACTTATGGGGGCATTACTTTTACTGGGGGCCACTAATGGGGGCATTATTATTACTGGGGACATTACTATTACTGGGGGGCACTAATGAGACATTATTATTGCTAGGGGCACTAATGAGGGCATTATTAATTCTGGGGGGCACCATAATAATGCTTACATTAGTGCCCCCCAGAATTAATAATGCTCCATTAGTGCCCCCTTGGGTTAATAATTTATTAACCCAAGGGGGCACTAATGGGGCATTATTAATTCTGGAGGGCAGTAATGGAGGCATTAATATTACTGGGGGCACTAATAGGAGCATTGTTATTTATGGGGAAGCACTAATGGAAGCATTAATACTACTGGGGGCAATATCCATTTTGGGGGGCACTAATGGAGGCATTAATATTACTGGGGGGCACTATTAATACTGGAGCAAAGTGTCCAAAGTCACTGACAAAATAGTTCGGGCTCTTTCACACGAGCGGATGGCGTGCGTGAAAGAGAGCCAAACCGCACTCCGGACAGCAGAGACGGAGCAGTAACATGATTGATAATGCTCCGTGCCTCTCTGTGATCCTTTTACTAAAAAATCACAGTGACACTTTATCTTACTGTGATTTTGTACTAAAAAGGTCACAGAGGGGCAAAGAGCATTATTAATCATGTTACTGCTCCGTCTCTGCTGTCCGGAATGGGGCTTGGCTTTCTTTCATGCAGCAGATTCCACGCATGGGATCCGAATGTGTGAAAGAGCCCTTCATGAGCCCATGGTGTCACCGTGGACCCAGGTTCAGTGGAAAACCAGTGAAGTGTGAATACACAGATTAAAGGGAACCTGTCATCAACTTTATGCGGACCTCACTGAGGGCAGCATAAATGGTGACAGAAATGCTGATTTCAGCGGTGTGTCACTCATGAGCTAAAAATAAGTGGTTGCTGAAAACCAGCTTCATAATCATTGCAGCCCGGGCCTGGAAAAGAGTCAAATCTCCCTGAGAAGAGTCCTGGTTATTCCTCATCTCCTGCTCTCCCGCCCATCTGCTGATGATTGGCAGTTCTCTCCTAGAGAAAAAGGCCCCTTTCACACGGGTGTGATTTCCGCGCTGGTGCAATCTGCGAGGTAAACGCATTGCACCCGCACTAAATCCGGACCCGTTCATTTCTATGGGGCTGTGCACATAAGAGGTCAATTTTACGCATCACTTCTGCATTGCGTGAAAATCGCAGCATGTTCTATATTCTGCGTTTTTCACTCAACGCAGGCCCCATAGAAGTTAATGGGGCTGTGGGAAAATCGCAAGCAAGTGCGGATGCAGTGCGATTTTCCCGCAAGGTTGCTAAGAGACGGGACCCGATCTTTATTATTTTCCCTTATAATATGATATAAGGGAAAATAATAGCATTATCACTACAGAATGCTTAGTAAAATGTGGATGGAGGGGTTAAAAATAAAAAAAATGAACTCACCTTAGCCACTTGATCGCGTAGTTGCGATCTCTTCTGTCTTCTTCAAGCATTAGCTGCCATCTAAAGGACCTGTGGTGACGTCACATCACATGGTCCATCACCATGGTGATGGACCATGTGATGAGCGCAGTTAGTCACTAAAGGTCCTTTAGCCGACAGCTAATGCTTGAAGAAGAGAGAAGAGATCGCAACTACGTGATCAAGTGGATAAGGTGAATTATTTTTTTATTTTTAACCCCACCATCCACATTTTACTAAGCATTCTGTATTGAGAATGCTATTATTTTCCCTTATAACCATGTTATAAGGGAAAATAATAAAATCTACAGAATACTCAACCCGAAACCGAACTTCAGTGATGAAGTCCGGGTTCGGGTCTGGGTACCAAACATGACGATTTTTCCCACGCCTCTTATCCAGGCGTCAAACGTGATGCCCGTGTGAAAGAGGCCAAAGGGAGAAAACTAGGTAGTAGACTGTCAATCATCAGCAGGTGGGCGATAACCTTGACTCTTCTCAGGTGGCCGGGACTCTTTTCCAGGCCCAGTCTGCAATGATTGTGATGTTGGTTTTCGGCAACCACTTACTTTTTACTTATAACGCTGGGTTCACACTTGAGCATATTTGATACGCGCGTTTTACGCGCGTATTACAGCGCGTTCTTGGAAATATATACGTTGTACGCTCCAGCCGCCCTTTACTGCGCATGCGGCCTTAAAGCGCGGTCCCGGCAAGGCAATCGCGGCTGTCACTCAAGGAGGCAGGGGGCGGGGAGAGCACCGTGGAAGACGCCGAGGCCGCTGCCCCCATGACTTCAAGCCTGACTTGAAGCACGGGGCAGCGGCAGAATAAAAGTGCATTTTATCAATCAAGCTTAAACTGACAATCGGAATAAAAGGACCATGTGGACACAGTTTGTGGGCACTAGGAGGTATTGTTAATACTTTCAAATGGTATTTTTTGATGACAGGTTCCCTTTAAAGGACCTGCTGAGATCATTTCAGTAACTGTCTTGTTAACTCAGGTGAGAATGTTGACGAGCACAAGGCTGGAGATCATTATATCAGGCTGATGTGTTAAAAGGAGGGTGAAGATTGAAATCATTGTTCTTCCATTGTTAATCATGGTGACCTGCAAAGAAACGCGTGCAGCCATCATTGCGTTGCATAAAAATTGCTTCACAGGCAAGAATATTGTGGCTACTAAGATTGCACCTCAATCAATAATTTATAGGATCATCAAGAACTTCAAGGAAAGAGGTTCAATTCTTGTTAAGAAGGCTTCAGGGCGTCCAAAAAAGTCCAGCAAGCGCCAGGATTGTCTCCTAAAGAGGATTCAGCTGCGGGATCGGAGTGCCACCAATGCAGAGCTTGCTCAGGAATGGCAGAAGGCAGGTGTGAGCGCATCTGCACGCACGGTGGGGCGAAGACTTTTGGAAGATGGCCTAGTGTCAAGAAGGGCAGCAAAGAAGCCACTTCTCTCCAAAAAAAACATCAGGGACAGATTGATCTTCTGCAGAAAGTATGGTGAATGGACTGCTGAGGACTGGGGCAAATTCATATTCTCCGATGAAGCCTCTTTCCGATTGTTTGGGGCATCAGGAAAAAGGCTTGTCCAGAGAAGAAAAGGTGAGCACTACCATCAGTCCTGTGTCATGCCAACAGTAAAGCATCCTGAGATCATTCATGTGTGGGGTTGCTTCTTATCCAAGGGAGTGGACTCACTCACAATTTTGCCCAAAAACACAGCCATGAATAAAGAATGTAATTGTCGATAAAAGCCTTTGGAACGTATGAAGTGCGTGTAATTATATTTTACTACATCACAGAAACAACTGAAACAAAGATCTAAAAGCAGTTTAGCACCAAACTTCAGAAATTGACCTGTGTGGATTTTGAAATCTGTAGCATATCACTTGTTGCTTTTTTCTTGTGTGGATTTCACCCTTTTCAATGGAAGGGTGAGGTGAAATGCTAAAAGGAATATTTCTACTTTTCTAAAAAAAAAACGGAGTACGACCTCTGAGTGCTTGTTAAAAATATATGTGACCCCTATCCCATTGGAATTACTTCTCATATGTATTAATCGTGTACTATGGACACACACAACAGATCAGTATCTGTAGTAGGGCTCATTCAGATGGCTGTATGAATGATTCCGCATCCGTTCCGCAATTTTGCGGAACGGGTGCAGACCCATTCATTTCAATTGGGCTGCAAAAGATGCGGACAGCACACTGTGTGCTGTCTGCATCCGTGGCTCCGTTCCGCAGCTCCGCAGAAAAGATAGAACATGTCCTTAGAAAGGTTCCGGACCCCTGTCTATTACCATATTTTTCGCCCTTTAAATAAAGGGCCTGCTTAAATAAGAATCAGATCAGACCCCCAATGTTAATCAGACCTCAGATCAGTGCCCCAATCAGATCCCCAATATTAATTTGACCCTATTAGACCCCCTATGTTGATCAGACCTCAGATCAAACCCCCAATGTTAATTAGACCACAGTTCAGCCCCCCAATGTTAATCAGACCTCAGATCAGCCCCCCCAATGTTTATCAGACCTCAGATTAGGAAAAAAAATTAAATCAACTCACCCTTCCTGCTTCGACCGCCACCAGTCCTGAGATCCAGCTCCTGCGCTTCCTGCTGCGCTGTGACCAGACATCGCATTGCGTGAGGTCACAGAGCACATCTACGTCCTCCGTTGTGCGCAGGTCGCAGCACAGGCAGAAGAAGACCAGGGAGCGATGAGTACAGCCAGCACAATGAGCAGTGTGTTCACCTCTTCCCGGTCCTACTGTACTAATGAGCCCTTCTGTAAAAGAAGTGCTTATTAGTATTCATCCTTTAAGATGTACTGACATTTTCCCCTCACTTTTGGGGGGAAAAGTGCATCTTATAGGGCAAAAAATATGGTAATTTCTATTATAGGGAATCACATGCTAGCTAAAACACATTACTGCCCTCCCAACATGTTTCACTGCCAAAGCAGCATCATCAGGGGAACAGACAAGTATTGAGGGATGCAGTGATGGTTGACCTTCTAGAAGTCTATCTCATCTGCACGCAGGATCTTTGGAGCTCAGCCAGAGTGACCAGGCGAGGCGGACAGCTTTAGGAAGAATCCTGGTTATTTCAAACTTCTTACATTTAAGAACTATGGAGGCCACTGTGCTCTGAAGAACTTTTAATACAGCAAAAATGTTGTACCCATCTCCAGATCTACGCTTCCACACAATCCTGTCTCTGAGCTCTACAGGGAGTTCTTTGCTGCTCATGACTTGTTGTCAGCTGTGAGACCTTATATACACAGGGGTGTTTCTTTCCAGTCAACTGAATTTACCACAGGTGGACTCCAACTAAGGTGCAGAAACATCTCAAAGACGATCAAGAGAAATGGGAGGCCCCCAGAGCTAAATTTCAAGTGTCATAGCAGACGGTCTGAATACTTATGTCCTGGTGCAATTTTAGTTTTTCCATTTTAATAAATTAGCAAACATTTCTAAATTCTGTTTTCATTTTCTCATTATGGGGATTGAGTGAAGATTGATGGGAAAACTTTTTTTTGGTTGTTTTTTTAGCACAAGGTCACAACATAACAAAATAATGTGAAACAAGTGAAAAGGCCTGAAGACTTTCCAAATAGATATATATGACTACAAGTATTTTCTTTGGAAATCTTCTGAAGAAATCCACAGCTGCAAATCTGCACCAAGTCTTAGGATTCTTGTTGCTAATTTCTCCTGTGATAACTCATCCGTGGTCCCCACCTGGCCTCCAGTGGTATTGTGTTGTCACATGTGGCGGCTACAGTTGGCTGTGATGGCAGGTTCAGTGTATAGAGACTAGGGAATGTTTGCCATAGGGGCGCCAGGAAAGGTGAGTGTAGTGTTTTGGTTTTTATTTCTGTAAGGCCTCTTGCACACGACCGTATGTATTTTGCGGTCCGTGTGCATTCCATATCTTGCGGAACGGAACAGCTGGCCCCTGATAGAACAGTACTATCCTTGTCCGTTATGAGGACAATAATAGGACAAGTTCTATATTTTAGCAGAAGGGATACATGGAAACGGAATGCACACGGAGTACCTTCTGTTTTTTTTACGGACCAATTGAAATGAATAGTTCCGTATACGGTCCGCAAAAAAAAAGGAACGTACACGGAAAGAAAATACATTCGTGTGCATGAGGCCTAAAGATACTTTCACATCTGCGGCATGGATTCTGGCAGGCTGTTCTGGCAAAGAACAACCTGCCAGAATTCTCCTGATCCGGCACTGCCGGATGCAACTGGAATGCATGCCAGCACCGTTAACTATAATGGAGTCTGGCAGAGATCCAAAAAACGGAACGGACACTGAAAGAATATACATTCGTGTGCAAGAGGCCTAAGTGTTGATTTTGTCTTTTGTTTTTTTTCCAGTTATCTGGGCATTAGTGTGTGGTCAGCGGCAAAATCTGCAATGGCTGATTTTTTTGGCTGCTTTTCACCTCTCCATTGAACTCAATGGGGAAAAGCTGCAACATAAACTGATATGTTGTGCAGTTACAAATCTGCACCGCAGGTAGATTTCTGCAAGGAAGATTTCCACAGTGTGTGGACAAGATGTTTTCAGATCTCATCCATTGTGATGTTACTGTTTTTCCACTGCTAATTTTTCATCTGAGGTTCCAGACAGAAAAGCTGTGTGGATGTGCCCTAAATATACCTTCCTGATCTTTTAAGACCCTAGTGATGCCCCTTCTGCTACCCCTGCTGATTAGTCGTTCTGACTTTGAATACTTTATAAATGGCCAATAATTTAGTAATAACAGATTTCCTGTAGTAAAATAGTGACTTCGTTCTTTTTCTCACCATGATGTAAGTAAGGTTACTTATAAAGAACTTAAATCATATTTATTGGAATACAATATCTGAAATGTTCTAAATTCCTGTAAGAAAATATGTAATGCACTGTACATTTAATAACTGGAAAACACTGTTATACACCTAATATTTGTAAGAAATCTATGAATTTGTATTCAGAAAAAGTTAGAAAAGCTCTATATGTCCTGGAAATGCAGAGAATCTTTTGCAAGTCAAAACGGGAATAAACAAAACATGTAATAAGTGGAGCTGCTATATCCAGTGCTGGCATAGAAGACTTGTCTGGGAATAACTTTCCACAGGGGCCCGCCATGGAGATTCGTAGTTACCTTCTATCCACAGCTCTGGTCCTGTTCACTGGTTCCCGCCTGTCTATCTTCCGGTCTGCGGCTTGTTTACTTCTTCTCCGGTAGGATCATCTGTTCCACTGCAGCCAATGACAGTTCCACAAGGGACACATCACCACTGAAGCCAGTTATTGGCTGCAGCAGAACAGATGATCCTGCCTGTGCCAGGGACAAATTAAACACGCCGGAGACAAAAAGGTGGATACACAGGAGCCTGCATGCAGGACCAGAACGTGGGGAGTAGGTAAGTATGATTCTTTCCATAGCAGAGGCAGGCTTATGTGAAAAGTTATTTATTCCTGGACAACCCCTTAAATGCTGTCTTCCTGTTCTGTCTAGCAGTTCTGAGATGACTACAGGCATGCCCGGTAGTCAACTTCTTCCTCCGGCCTTCACTACTGAGCATGTGCAGCACATTTCAGGCATTATTAATAAGGCCCTTGAAGCAGCATGAAGATACCAAGTATAAAGGACAGAACACAGAAATGGTGAGAACTGAATATCTATCACCAGTAGAACACCCTGCTTATCACTGTTTATAGTATAAGGACAGGAGAGAACACAGAAGAAGTGAGAACTGATTATCTATCACAAGTAGAATACCCTGCTTATCACTGGTTATAATATAAGGGTAGGGGAGAACACAGGAGAGGTGAGTACTGATTATCTATCACCACTAGGACACCCTGCTTATCACTGGTTATAATATAAGGGTAGGGGAGAACACAGGAGAGGTGAGAACTGATTATCTATCACACTAGAACACCCTGCTTATCACTGTTTATAGTATAAGGACAGGAGAGAACACAGAAGAAGTGAGAACTGATTATCACCACTAGAACATCCTGCTTATCACTGGTTATAATATAAGGGTAGGGGAGAACACAGGAGAGGTGAGAACTGATTATCTATCACAAGTAGAATACCCTGCTTATCACTGGTTATAATATAAGGGTAGGGGAGAACACAGGAGAGGTGAGAACTGATTATCTATCACCACTAGAACACCCTGCTAATCACAGGTTATAGTATAAGGATAGGAGAGAACACAGGAGAGGTGGGAACTGATTATCTATCACCACTAGATCACCCTGCTTATCACTGTTTATAGTATGACAGGAGAGAACACAGAAGAGGATAGAACTGATTATCTATCACCACTAGAACATCCTGCTTATCACAAGTTATAGTATAAGGACAGGAGAGGTGAGAACTGATTATCTATCACCACTAGAATACCCTGCTTATCACAGGTTATAGTATAAGGATAGGAGAGAACACAGGAGAGGTGGGAACTGATTATCAGCACTAGAACACCCTGCTTATCGCTGTTTATAGTATGACAGGAGAGAACACAGGAGAGGTGAGAACTGATTATCTATCACCACTAGAACATCCTGCTTATCATAGGTTATAGTATAAGGACAGGAGAGAACACAGGAGAGGTGAGAACTGATTATCTATCACCACTAGAACACCCTGCTTATCGCTGGTTATAATATAAGGGTAGGGGGGAACACAGGAGAGGTGAGAACTAATTATCTATTACCATGAGAACACCCTGCTTATCACTGTTTATAGTATGACAGGAGAGAACACAGGAGAGGTGAGAACTGATTATCTATCACCACTAGAACATCCTGATTATCACTAGTTATAGTATAAGGAACAGGAAAAAACACATGAGAGGTGAGAACTGATTATCTATCACCACCAGAACACCCTGCTTATCACTGTTTATAGTATAAGGACAGGAGAGAACACAGGAGAGGTGAGAACTGATTATCTATCACCACTAGAACATCCTGATTATCACTAGTTATAGTATAAGGACAGGAGAGAACACAGGAGAGGTGAGAGCTGATTATCTATCACCACTAGAACACCCTGCTTATCACTGGTTATAGTATAAGGACAGAGGAGAACACAGGAGAGGTGAGAACTGATTATCTATCACCAGTAGAACACCCTGCTTATCACTGGTTATAGTATAAGGACAGAGGAGAACACAGGAGAGGTGAGAACTGATTATCTATCACCAGTAGAACACCCTGCTTATCACTGGTTATAGTATAAGGACAGGAGAGAACACAGGAGAGGTGAGAGCTGATTATCTATTACCACTAGAACACCCTGCTTATCACTGGTTATAGCAGGGATCAGCAACCTTCGACACTCCTGCTGCTGTGAAACTACAACTTCCAGCATGTAAACATGCTTGGCTGTTCTCACAACTACCATAGAAGAAAATGAAGCATTCTGGGAGTTGTAGTTTCAGAACATCTGGAGTGCCAGAGGTTGCTAATCCCTGGGTTATAGTATAAGGGTAGGAGAGAACGTAAGAGAGGGGATAACTGATTATCACCACTAGAACATCCTGCTTTTTTTTTTTTTTTTAATTCTTTTATTTTCAAAAAATGCAATAAAAATGAAATACAAAGTTTCACATGACCATGACCTGAAAGATACATGACTTGCCATACATAGGATAATTGATACATCACATGTGCAAATCTAGTAAGCCCATAAGGCGCACGGGCAATAGGCCACAACATCGCATGTTGTAGCAATGGAGCACGGAAAAATACCAAGTGTATCACAATCCAAATATCAAGTACCAATCACAGACAGACAACACAGACACAAAAGGGAAGATAGAAAAGAAAGGACAACCGCGACAACGCCATCACACAACATAGGGAAGGGCGATAATCTCAGTTCAAAAGATTCCGATAATCCTGAGTATCCTGGAAAAGGAACCAGGGAGTCCAAGCTTTCAAAAAAGCCTCATGTGTACCTTTCAACAGCGCCGTAAGCTCCTCCATTCTCCGAATCTCCTCGACTCGCTGTACCCAGTTTGAGACGGTCGGTGGGGAAGATGATTTCCAAGATAACGGGATGCACGCCCTAGCCGCAACCACCAAGTGTCTGAGACAAGTTTTGCGTATGATAGAGGACGGCAGATCCGATAAAAGCAAAAGGAAGAAACTGGGCGTGTTTGGAACCTGGAAGGAATACACCTTAGAGATAGTACTATGCACCAACTCCCAGAAGGGCCGAAGTTTAGAGCAAAGCCAGAAAATATGAAGCAAGGAGCCCGGTGCCGCCTGACATCTCCAGCACAACTGAGAGGTCGAGGGAAACATTTTATGAAGGCGAGTTGGGACATAGTACCACCTTGTTAACAGTTTGTAGCCTGACTCTTGGTATCTACTAGCGATGGATGACTTATGTATCCAGTGGATCAGTTTAGGCCACTGGTCTGATGAGATGTCTACTTGTAAGTCCAACATCCATTTATCGATATATGGAGGACGGTAATCCAAAGGGGGTGAGATCAACAGGCTATAGATTTCGGATAGCGAATGTCTATAGATCCCTTCACCTATGCAAGATTTCTCAAAGAGAGTAAGGGACCTATCATACCCCTGGGAAGAAGGGATCGAGGCAAGAAAATGAGCAAGTTGCCTAGATCTCCACTGTCCCAGCGGGCACGGGTCAGTAAGTCCCACAATTTCCTCATGCGTCAGCCACCTACCTGAGGTACGGAAAAATGGAGCTCGGCACTTACCCCCCATCCGCCACTGTAGAAACGGACCGCCTGAACACCCTGCCGAAAAGTCAGGGTGACCCAGGACAGGAAACATAGGGGAGGGAGAAGGCGAGATAGACCGCAACGACGCACATTTGCGGAATTGTGATAATGTAGGGCCTATGGTAGGGTGCGAGAGAAGAGCTGCAGAAGCCCTAGCTTCGATCCACGGTAGGGAAGCCAGGGGTGTGGTAGAGCATAATTGTTCTATGGAGACCCACTGCTTAAAGGGGGCGTGACGGCACCAGTCCACTACCCTCTGTAGGATAGCCGCCGAGTAATACTTTCTAAGGTCAGGAACCCCCAACCCACCCGACTCTCTGGGAATATGGAGCAACTGCCTGGGAAGTCTCGGTTTTCCTCTTGCCCATATAAATCGGAACACATCCCGGTGAGCCCTCTCAGAGAAACTGGCAGGAAGGCTAATAGGTAGGGCCTGGAACAGAAACAAAAACCGAGGCAAGACATTCATCTTAAAAATAGCACATCTGCCGAACCAAGTAAATATACCTTTGGACCACCTCTGCAAGTCCCCTCGTATCCTGCTCAGTAATGGTATAAAGTTCCGTTGGTAGATCTCTTTAAGGTCCCTAGGTATGAAGGTTCCCAGGTATTTAATGGCCTCTCCCGTCCACTTGAAGGGTAAGGATGCCCTTAACGACAATTCCAGGGCAGAGGGTAGGGACACATTTAAGGCTTCCGACTTCTGGAAGTTAATCCGTAAGTTGGAAAAGTCATGGAATGTTTGAAAATCCGCCATAAGGTTAGGTAAGGAGGACCCAGGATTAGTGATAGTGAACATAAGGTCGTCTGCATACGCCGCAATTTTAAACTCTCTCCCGCCCACCGTTAAGCCCGATATACCCGAGTTATTTCTAATCGTCCTAAGGAGGGGCTCCAGGGTAAGGACAAATATTAATGGTGACAGGGGGCAGCCCTGACGCGTCCCATTTCTGATGTCAAAGGGGGACGAGAGGACTCCGTTAACCTTCGCTGACGCGGAGGGCACAGTGTACAAAGAATGAAGCCACGACAACACAGGACCAAAGAGACCAATGTAGCGGAACACCTCAAACATCCAAGTCCAGCTCACTCGATCAAATGCCTTTTCGGCATCTGTCGATAAAAGGCAGAATGGTATTGCACGCGAGCGAGCATGGTGTACTAGATTGATCACTTTGGTCGTGTTGTATCTCGCTTCCCGAGATGGGATAAAGCCCACCTGATCATCGTGGATTATGTCCGTCAGAAATGGGACAAGACGCATAGCCAGGATTTTGGTGAATAACTTAAGGTCGACATTAAGGAGTGAGATGGGGCGGTAGTTAGCGCAAGAAGTAGGGTCCTTACCCTCCTTGTGTATAACCGTAATATGGGCATGTGTCATATCCCTAGGGATCAGTTTTCCCGATTGTAAGTCATTAAGGGCCTGAACTAGTGGGGCTTGTAGACGGGCAAGATATTTTTTATAATAAGCGGCCGAAAAGCCATCTGGTCCCGGGGCCTTGTTAGATTGCATAGTTTTTAGAGCCGCAGACAATTCGTCCGTAGTTATGGGGCTATTAAGTCCCTCCACAGTCTCCCGTGAGAGCTTGGGCATACCCGAATCCGTCAGGTAATTTCGCAGTAGATATACGGGTAGGTTGCATACCCTGGAGGTCATAGAGATTACCATAATAGTGGGCGAACGTCTCCGCAATGGCGTCCGGGCAGTGCAGAACCGAACCGTCAGAGGCCGCGACCCGTGGAATATAATTCCTCGCCTTCTGTTCCCTCAGGGATCTCGCCAGTAGCCTACCACATTTATTGCCATGTTCAAAGAAATATCTCCGACCATTAGTAAGTACAGTTTTTGTGGTAACATTTAGCTTCTCTTTCAACTTTCTCCTCGCTACCAGCAAGGCCGAGCGTGCATCCTGGTCATGCGATCGTTTATGCAATTGTTCCAGGCGGGCGACTTCATCTAGAAGTCGGGCTACCTCTCTCGCCCTCTCCCTCTTCCTCCGGGTCCCCAATCTGATAAGTTCCCCTCTTACAACACATTTATGTGCCGCCCACAAAGTGACCGGGGAAATGTCCTCCGTACCGTTCTCTGCAAAGTAACGAGACAGAGTCTCATCCACTTGACGAGAGATTTCAACATCCTGAAGTAATGATTCATTTAGACGCCACTGCCAAGCTCTAGGGGTTGGCAGAGGAATCTTCAAAGACAGGTGTAGCATTGCATGGTCCGAAAAAGTGATAGTATCAATCGTGGATGAGTTAACCTGGGGTAGTGCCGAGTGCCGTATTAGAAAGTAGTCTAACCTCGAGTATACATCCCTAACTGCTGAGTAAAATGTATAATCTCGAACGTCTGGATTAACCGTCCTCCATACATCTACCAACCGATGCGTATGGAGAAGGTGCCGCATACGGCGGAGATATGAATAGGCCAAATGGGAAGACCCCCTGGAGACATCAATCACTGGATCCAAGGCCACATTAAGGTCCCCCCCTAGCAGTACAGTACCTTCCGCAAATCCTTCCAAGATATCTAATATTCCTGCCAACGCCCTAAATTGCTTGGTGTTTGGTAAGTAAACGTTGGCAAGAGTATACACCTGACCGCCCAGCTTCCCCTTTACAAAAAGGTATCTGCCGTCATCATCCGTGCATGTGCCAATTAGCTCCCAAGGAGCGGACCTAGCAATCAATATGCTGACCCCTCTAGTCTTGGAATTAACATAGGAACTGTGGTATACATCAGGGTACCTTGGAGATCTGAAGACCGGTACTGCATCTTTGCGAAAATGCGTTTCTTGGACAAACGCCACCTGGACTTTCTTGCTCCACAGGAGTCGGAGAATGGAGGACCTCTTCTCAGGCGTATTCAGCCCGTTGGCGTTAATCGAGGCAAAATGTATAGTAGACATAATCGGGGCCTGGTGTCAGAAAAACAGAGGGGGAAGGGAAATACAAGCAGACACAGGGAAAAAACACGAGGGTGAGGGGAGACACACGAACAACAGAAAAAGAGAAAAAAAAAAAAAAGGGGAACCAAATTAAATAAGCTAATAAAGCCAAATACCCAACCCGGCTAATCCAGTGTCAGGTAGATAACCAAATAAAATAAACTGTGCACAAACACACTGCACAATCCAAAACGGTAGCAATAAACCAAATGTATCGGTGGATAAATTATCCACAATGCGGGTCCTGCAGCGTCCAACTGGATCGCAGCAAGGATCCGCGGCCCTACGGGGGAAGTGGAGAGCCGTACCAAAAGAAATAAAAATAAAGAAACCCTGTCTCCCTCGCATCCCATGGGCCAGAAATCAACAGAGTGGAGGCATTAGCCACCATTTTATAGCAGCCAATAAAACATAAAAGGGGAAGGGAGCTATATCTAGGCAACCTCAACAGAGAGCACCCAACCCAGGGGCTATGGGTGCATAGTAAACTGCAACGTTTTACTACAAAGCTAGGGAGCTAAACCCCAGTGTAAAGCAGTCCATGAACATCATTCCACTGCATGGCGCTCCGGTCTGCGACGCGCAGGGGACGTCAAGTTCTGGTCAGCTGGTCTATCAATGTGCCGACCTCCATTCAAAAGTATAGGTGCCGACAGTTGAGGTAATAGCGGGACCTGGACATCCAACCAGTCCGGCAGCAACAAGTCCGGGATCTCCAAGAAACGTGCCAATTCCTCAGCCGAGAGTCTAGGACGTTTGCTTGCTCTAGAGCGCGTAGAGGAGGTAGAGGATTGAGAGTCCGAGGCATCTGAAACCTCTCCTTCCCGGAAAATAGCAGGCGTAGCAGGGAAGTCCACAACTGGGCTCTGACTGGCCACCAGAGCGGTCCTGATTTCAGGGACAAAGTCCATTGCCAGAGGGGACAGGGAGCCGCTCACTGTAGCCGTCTGGGGTAAGGGACCAGCAGGCAAAGTCTCATGGGCAATAGACTGCCCTCCAACTGGTAGTGCGGTGGGGGTAGTGGCCGCAGGTGCAGCTGCAGAACGCGGTGGGCCCTCACACGTTCCGGACCTATCCCCCGTACCGTTAACAGAGTGAGGTGCAGGCCCTACCATACAGTCCTGTGCCGGTTCGGGTGTCAGAGGCTGCTGGTCAGGAGAAAAGGCAGGAGTCACGGCGGGGAGCTGTTTTTCGCCATCTGGGTCCCCGGAGTTCAGTGTTCCTGTACCGGCCGCATGCTGTCTCCGAACGGGCGCCATCTTGGCTATGCTCTGTGAGCGCGTCGGGCCAGTCTGCATCGAGAAAAACTTCACGATCCTCGGGTCGGAGGCCACCACAGAAGATCCCTTGCGTCCGGAGCGTCTCACTGTCCTCCCCATCGAGGGGTACCAGGTCTGAAAAGCTGCTTTAATGGTAAATGAAAGGCCAAGGGACCGGGAGCTCAGGAAGATGCGTGCTCACACGGCCATGCTCGAACATCCTGCTTATCACTTGTTATATTATATGGACTTTTTGTATTACTCTGTATATCACTATTGAGCATTGTCATTGAAAGTATATATTCTTATCTACTGTATTCTCCTGGATGTCGAATCTCTATTTTTATCCCTTTTTTTAAAAAACATTGGAACTTCTTCTTTTTATTGAAATATTAATAAAGTTAATTTGTATGTATAACTAGCTGGCGCATTATTTATAGATGCTGTAGATTATGTGCTAAATGGGATTTTTTTTAACTTTTAATAAATATTTTTATATTTTTTTAAATTTCAACTTTTTAGTTCCTTTTTTTATTTAGTGCTACTAGGGAGCCTGAGCATGACATTGCTTGTATAATGTCTGTGCCTATCATGCCTTCCTATATAATGGGCGTATTGACACACCTTCAATAAATGTACTTGTGCTGTCCCAGCTATGGCTATCATTTAGAATCAATAATAATTGTATTCTGTTATCCACTATACTTAGTGTACTTTGCTGACATCTGGTGGCCATTGTTATATTTGGTTTTACGTAAGTTATCTGTGGTTGCAATTCATTATGTCATTCATCTTGTAACTCCTCCTGTGAGCGCACATCCTGTGTCCTTCAGTCTTTTCCTGTTTGTCAGATATGCATCACAGAGCTGGAGAGAGGATTTTCCTTTGACCTCCATCAATCATCATTTCTCAAAGTACATTCAATAAATTACTTAAATCCACATCAATTGCATTACCTTCACTGGCAATAATCAAAAATAGCCATGGCTCCTGCATAAGATCGTAGACAGACATTTGGACTAGGGATGAGTGAATCTACTTTGGATGCTTCATCCGAAGTCAATTCGCATAAAACTTCGTTGTAATACTGTACAGAGCGGGAGCGCCGTACAATATTAGAATGTATTGGCTCCGATGAGCCTAAGTTATTACTTTGCGAAGTCTTGCAAGACTTTGTGTAATAACTTTGTGAATTAATTATTACTGTAAAAAACCTTGGTCCTGAACTCTGGTTCAGTTCGAAGGTACCACTTGGAACCGAACCCAAGTTCGGTATAAAGTTTTTTTTACAGTAATAATTCACAAAGTTATCACACAAAGTCTCGCGAGATACCACACGCCCAAGCAGATGTTTTTGCGAGGATTAAGCGACTCTGCTACATGCTGGCGATGCAAAGAGGGTGAGGGTACACTGACACATATTTTTTGGTCTTGCTTGAAAATTAAACCTTACTGGAATCAGGTATCCATTGCTATTAACAAACTAATAACCCCACCACTTACCTTAACCCCTGAGCTAGTGCTCCTCTGGCTCCCGGCTCCACTCCATCTAAAAACAGTCTGGCTACACATTTGATCGAGGCAGCTAGACTCCTTATACCAGTCAAATGGCTAAGCGAGGACCCACCAACATTGTCTCAATGGGAGACTAAAGTGGACCAGCTGTGTCGTTTGGAGGAGCTGGCGGGCTGGGAGTCCAGGAGACACGAGAAACATGCAAAAATGTGGAGGCCATGGTCGGCGTACAG